>JARQOD010000009.1:50294380-50402834 GCA_033576555.1 Oophaga sylvatica
CTCAACGAACTGTGAACAAGCCTTTATAATTTGTAGAGGATAAAACAAGATATCAGTGGTACGGATTACATGACAAGCGACATCAACGCGTTTCAGGGGATCTCGCACCCTTATTCATGATAAGATCACCTGAAATGCGTTGATGTCGCTTCAGCTGGATCTTTGTGTTCTTCCACTGATTCCGAAGACAGGCAATGCGGGACATCTATATCTCTGTTACAATGGAATACCAGTGCGTAGCCTCAATCACTGCTCCGTTCAGTCTCTATAGGGCTGCTGGAAAATGGTTTGGCAGCACTATAGAGAATGAATGGAGAGAACTAACAGGAATAAAAGTGCCTCATTCTGAAAATCGGTGGAGGTCCCAGCAGTTGGACCCCCACTGATCTATAAGCTATCATTACTTAACCCACAGATAGGTGATATGAAAATTCACTGAATGACCACTTTAAAGAAGAACTCCTCCTCCCATAAAAGTTATTATCCTCTTAATATATTTTAATCATGATATTATACAGCCCTGTGTACTTACAATTGCTCATTTTGGCCTTCTACACAGTTAATTCTCCTCTTTTCCAGACTAGCTGAATCCTTCTAAGCTCTGTGTAGAAAAAGGAGACAAATTTTCCCAGCATTAGTCATCATTAGAACTACAATTCTACATCACTGCAATGTCCCTGGAAGCCCAGCTCTATTGCCTCTTCAACTCCTGATCAAGCTACTCCGCTACTTCCCCTGCCAGGGATTTTGCTGTGATGTAGAATTGTAGTTCTATTGATGACTCATGCAGGGAAAAGGAGACTTACTGTCTCTACATAGAGCTTAGAATAATTACTGTAGCCTGTTTTTAGTCATGTGATGTATAGACCTATTTGAAAAAAGAAGAATTAACTGGGTAGAATAGCTACAACTACATTTATTATAGCAAAAATGTAAAAACAGGAGCGCATTTAATGTCACATTAATATTCAAAAACTTTTGGGGACAAAATATTTGTGGAAAGGTTACAAAATGTCATTTTCTCTCCAGAACTAGGCAGCCAGTCCCTTGACCCAGATCACATTAATGAAACCCTTGAATGCAGAATACATAATAGCAGCGGATTAAATGAACATCTTGAGGATTAACTCTTTTCTAAGCACCTGGGTAAATATCATATTATTAATATTCTTTGCATCACTTATTACATAAAAAAAAGAATCAGTGAAAGAAAAGAAGTTAAAGATATACTGTAAGTAAACCAATAATCCTTTGGAAAAAAAAAGACAATAGCCACCAAAAAGTGGCAAAAAAACCAAAACATAATAATAATAATAATAATAATAATTATAATATTGATACAACACTATGATAGTGCTAAAATGAATTATGAAAAATGAAAGGTTAAAAAAAAATTAGATGAGTCAAAACCAAAAATTACCTCAAAAATTCTCAGGCACATGACAGAATTATTATCATCCAGCCTTTTCTAAATGGGGAAGACAAGAGGCATAAATAAAATGACAAAAAAATAAATAAATTTTAGGGGAGAAACAAAAATTGAAATAAGAGGGGAATAACGTAAACAAGGGAACATAAAGAGGCAAAGTATCTAATGATATTTTTTGAGTGAGCAATTTTAGCTTTTTAAGTCAAAAAGTGAAAAAGTGGGGGAAAAAATTTAGTTTTCCCGTAAATTTGCATTTTATTTTTCTTTAAATTTTATGCCATCAGACGATATTATTACTATGAGGTTTGTCTGGTATTAATTTATATTTCCTCATTATCTTACAAATATTGAAAATAACAAGACACCAAAACTCACCCTCTCGAGGTCCAGCACTGCCTCTTCACCACTGCACCTGTCTTTTTTGACAGGCTTCAATGGGAAGGTCATAATTACAACATACGTGAACGCTGCAGCCAATCATTAGGTTCAGCGGTAATGGCAGAGTGACAACACAATTCCCTGAGGCCTATTATTGTCTGCTTTTATCAAATGGGCTGTAACCAATTCAGCCAATCAATAAAGAACAGGGAAGCAGCGTTGGACCTCGGTAGGGTGAGCATAGATGTTTTTGTTATTTTCCAATTTTGCAAGTCTGCGGAAAATTTAAATGAATCCCGGACAATGTCTTTGAAAGACAATAGTAGTTTTTTTTTCTTAGGTTTGTCAATAGATAACTTTATCGGTAAATTTTTATTTTAACTTTTAATGAATTGCTTAAAATTTTGGAAATTGTTTCAAAGATCAGCAAAATTAATTTCAGAAAATGTTTTGGAAACTATGATTTGAAATGATACAAATTTCATTTAGTTACTGTTTATTCTTAGACGACACATGGAAGAACAAAAAGAAATAGGGTTATGGGAGAGAAGGGAGTAGGGATAGAAAAGGCAATATAGGCATCAAAAAGAAAAACCCACAAAGAATTTCGACAATTGTTGAGTAAATTTGCAGAATTTGCAGAAATTTGTGGGTTCTATCTTATTTTGATGCCTAGTGGATGGGTTTCCATAACTTTCATTCCCAGGCGCCTAAAGTTTAAAAATTTGATGGGCACGCATGCATAGAGCGACGACGAGCACCACTCCGTGTGCTGTATGCATGTAGCAGGCATTCTCAGTGGATGTGGGTCATGCTAGTAGATGTACACAGGAAGATTATTTGACTCTAAATCATGCCACTTGACATAATGTGAAAAAACTTTTGACATGAGAGATAAGTTCCATTTCAATTAAGAAGATGTCAGTGAGAGAGTGAAAAAAAAAATCACAAAGGAGAGATAGTTTTAAGGAAGGAAATGCAAGAAGCACACACAAAAAGATAAACGTAAAAACAAAAAAAAGTTTTGATTGGAAAAGAAAAAAGTTTTGTAACACACTGTGAAAAGCGTGAGAACGCAAAGTAGGAAGAATGCATGACCAGGCCAGAAGATGCACATGACAAGTGTGATAGACGAGAAAAGTACCGGGTGAATTACAGAGACACATGCGACACACAAGACCTAGTTAAGAACAGACTTGTTGAGCAGTCGTAGCCTCGGCAGAAGACTGTTACAGACAGGAATACAACATGTGTCACACATTCAAGGCGACAGGAACATTAACACATAATATTCTGAATTCCGTCTTCCTACGTAATGAAAATATACATGTCACATATGTAATATTTTCATATGATACCATGAATATAATTATATTTTTTTACACCTATTTTTTTTTCTATTGGCTACTATTTACATAAGTTTTAAAAGCATAGCTTGATGTTCCAGGGTCCAAAATCCCTGGGTCTATCAAATGCTAAGTTGTACAAGTAAGATATCTCTATCCACCTTAAAGAGGTTGTCTACTACTATAAGATTAATGACCTATCCATAGGATGTCTGATCAGTGGGGGTGCGACACCCGGCAACCCTTCCGATCAGCTGTTCCCGATGTTGTCAACTGCTGGAACTGCTCAGATATGGAGCTGCACAGCTCTGTTAACTCTAAAGCAACAGCAACTGGGTACTGCACATCCACCCCTTTTTCAAATCAATATATTCGAGTGTGCAGTACCCGGCCATGGGCACTATTCCGTTGACAGAGCTGTGCGGTGAAGCTCCGGAACTGGGCAGTTCTGACCGCCACTACACCGGGAACAGCTGATCAGTGGGGGTGCCAGGTATAGGTCATCAACCTTAAAGTAATGGACAACCACTTTAACGATCTTATTGTTAAATTAGCATGATATGGTATCATGTTTTTGTGTACACCACCCATATTATTTCCCTCATCTGTTATTGGGATTAAAAGCTCTAAATGGTTTCAGGTCTCTAAGTCTTCAAACATCTGTCCTTTGGCATCATTTGTGGACTTGAAGCTATTTGAAAACTAGAAAGTCTATTTGTAGCACTACACTATGGACAACAGCCTGTCTAAGCTACCTAGATGAGGGTATTTCTAATTCCAGTTTCACACTTTAGGATAATGGGATGAAAAAGCAATAAGCGCAATAGGGTCTTATATGAATAAAAATAAGATGAGGTGGACAAATGTGCTCACCTGGTAGGATTGTGTGACCACAACCGTTTTATAGACTAAAAAAAGGCTGCTACAGACCCATGACTTGGATAACATCAAATGCTGGAGAAAACTGTTGCCAGTGGATGAAGATGAACAGGAGTCAAAGATCCAGGGATGTGGTTTATTGTCAAACATTTTGAAGTCTCACACTTCTTCAACAGGACAAATCACAAAGAACTTGTGGTTTGTCCTGATGAAGAAGTGTGAGACTTCGAAACGCGTTGACAATAAACCACAACCCTGGATCTTTGACTCCTGTTCATCATTCATCCACTGGCAATGCAGAATTAACCCATTTTTCTCAAGCCTTTGATGATTTCACACTTCATACAGTCACACTCTGAGTAGGGACTGCAAAGTCTGGACCACTTTTGGTTTTCCTGACTCAAACTCAACAGTGACTTGAGATTGGTTCATGAGACCAGAGACCAGCGCAAGCATTGCAAAGTGTCAGATTGTGAAACAAGTCTTAAGCTGGCCATATGCATTAGATAGCTGTTGTCCGAAAGATGCTTTGGTTAATCATTCAGCCAACAGTCACTTTGGCCCACTCTCCCATACACAGGAGCACTCGTTTGGCCAAAGTGCTCCTGTGTTTTCTCATCTCTGGGAGAATAATATGATCAGCAGTCTTAAATCAGACATACCTGATCGACATATCTCCAGTCGGCTGGTGCCCCCATACATATTAGAGTTTTAGCCGAACTCGTCGATATCGGTGGGTTTGGCCAATAGTCTAATGTGTAGTGGCATGTCAATCTTCTTAGCATAATCTATACAAACGAGGGCAAAAAATCACCCACAGAGGCCAAACTGGACAATGATCAGAGGTCTTGGTGCTTGGCTAAAAATCTAGACAACCATTTCAGGATCCATATTTTGTAATAACTGTATTTCCATTTAATTTAATAATGGCAATGATAATTGATTGACTAGTTTTATTATGCAATAATATCCATTCTATTTACAGCAATTTTAAAGTGTATTTTTTTTAACTTTTTATATTTCTGCAATTATCAACCAAATGAGATTTGGTCTAAGACATAGCTGAAACTGTCTATGTTTAAAGAAATTATAAGCCAAAAATAACAAATATATTATATTTAAAAAAAAATTATAACAATCTTATTAGAATAGTTTTATTTCTTCTCATTTAGGAATTAATTATTATTTTTTTATTTAGATGTGTAACACTATAGTTATAGATTTGTTGGCATTCTATCCTGTGGACATATCAGTTTGTTCTTGTGGGTAAAATGTCAAAAGATTTTATTTTCTGGCAGCTGGTAGACAAAAAGATTGGAAAGCAATAATTGGCAAGTAACACATAGTAAGAAAACACGTAAGCAGTAGGTCTTACATAAAGAACATACAGTAGGCTTTTTCATGTATCCACAAAGGCCAATCCAGAGATTAGTATGACACAGACCAAGACACGGTACACCAGAGTAAAGATTTAAAGCAGAAAAGAGCAAGTTAGAGGGGAAAAAAGAAAGGTTTGTAAGAAGATCACTTTTTTTTGGTTCAAAATGTGACTTATCCCACTGTCGCTTATTTTGTCACATTTTGGGGCATCTCCCCCTTGCTGTTCAAGGAGGAGAAGGCATTTACTTACATCAAATAACCTTTCTATATATATCTCCTCATTGACCTTATCACGAAGGACATCCTGAGAGTGACGCACAAATGTGACATAGGCATCAGCGAGGTCCATTCCTGGTTTCTGCGAAGAAAAAAAATGAAACATACAGTTAGGAATGGCTCATATTTATTGTTTTGTCAGGCATCTATCATTGAGTTATCTTTGTTCTAGTCTAATTAGGTATCCAGGGGCGGACATATCATTATTGCATCATGTGCACCCACACAAGGGTCCAAGAGGTAAGGGGGCTCAGTACCACCTCCAAAGTAGGTGGAATTGTGCATTATGATGAGCTCCTGAACTGCAGAGGACCCATATGTTGTTCTTGCACAGGTGCCCAATTCTGTCTCTGTCCGCCATTGGATCTTTCAGTCGGACATGTTTCATTGTTACTTCTTCAACTATAGTATAATTAATGCTCTCGAGCCTGTAAATTACTACAATCTAAGGTGCCCCATACACAATAAATAGCTGTTGGCAGAACAATGGTTCGGATGATTGTTTGTCCAGCTGCTATCTATTCCAACTTCTCCATAAACAGGAGCACTCGCTCTGTTCTCTACGAGAGAGCCCGTGCCATTGGCCTTAACTCAGGAGGCAGCCCAAAATCGTAGATGTCAGATTATTATCTGCCCCAAAATCATCTGTTGCGGGACAGTCAGGAGTCACCCATAAACATTAGACTATTGGCCAAGATATTGGTAGGTTCGGCTGACGTTCATCTAATGTATATGGGGGCCATAAGCATCCAATGTAAAATCTAAGAGTAATGATATAATAAAAGAATATCTATTGGGAATTATTTCAGAATTTTCTAACTTTTAAACATCTTCTATGTGGAATTCCTCACTAAAATACTAAGAGGAACTCAGTAACATTACTTATAGATGTGAATGGTACAATAAACATACTGCACATTGACAGAAAGGAGATTTACATTGAGTTCTACTTGTTGGATTTAAAGATGGAAGAATCGATTTGCAAGACTACGGTCCATCGGCCAGGTCAGTGATCTGTGACCACCGGACGGAAGGCCAGCAAAATCATTTTGACTCTCCATTCCCAGCTTTTCTTTTGATTAGCTGGGCTGGTGTGATATCCTCATTGGGGCATGACGCACACACGATGCTGCACCAAGCTGGCTAATCACAATAAGATCCAGGAATGCAGGGAGGTAGTGAGATAGCAGGCATCCCATCCAGTGGGCACATATTATTGACCTGGCCCATGAACCGGAGTCCTGCGAATCAATTGCCCCATTTCTAGTTGGATTCAATATTCTGTACTTACATCAAAAACACATTTCATATTTTTAAAAAATGGAAAGTCTCCAACTCAAACACACAGTTGTTTTATGGCTCTGTGCATTGGTCCGTTATGAGTCTGACAGCAGAACCTTAGCTATAAGCTGTGGCTCTATGTGCCTCTAATTTTGCATGAAAGCGCTTGGAATTTTAAGTCTAGGGTGCTGAAAGGCAATGTTTTTGTTAACTTTTACATACAGTATTCATTTTTCCATGTTATTAAACAAAAAGGCAAACCTATTCCAATTTTCTTTGAGAGTACTATTTTTTTTTATCAAAAGAAGATCCTTGCTTCGTCCAGTTACTTACCACTCGGAGTCTTGTAACCTTCAAAAGCAGGTAGCTTTTAAGAGCTAATTTTTTGGAAAACTATATCTTATATCTTCTATATAAAATAAACAGATATCTAGAGCCTTTTGATATATTTTAGCAATGACTCCTCAATTTATATATATATATATATATATATATATATTTAGTTTAATAAAGGGGTAATGTTTCTCCTTGCAGAGAGTGGCATACTGGCAATGGCATGCCAATGTAAGGAGGTTTATTCACCATGCAATGCTCCTGGAAAATTTAATATGAAAATTGCCTCTTCAGAGAGCAAACGGACTAAAACTCTATAGCACCACCTGTTGCAAGCAGCGATCCTACAAGTCACTATTTACCCTTTAACAAGCCTTGCAATATCACTTAGGATAAAAGCCAAATCAGAATCTCAATTTGCAGACACAGTGTTTCAGGATATTGCTCCTTGTCAGTGCAAAGTATGACAGCTCTTCTGTCTTCTCTCTTCTATCTTCCTTGTTCTACTTTCTTCTTTCTGGCCCTTTGGATCTGCCGTTACTCACTAGACTCAGCGCTATCATGCGGAGTGTAATGCACGCCATTGACATCAATGATAGATTAACATCAATGATGTGCATCGTAGCGCCCCATGTAACGGCACGAGGCCTAGTGAAAAGGCGGCCAGAAAAGAAGAAAATAGAAGACATAAGAGAGGAGACAGAGGATATGTACAAAGGAAGAGGCATTGTTGGGAAAAGTATGGTGGGTGCCAAAGAGAGAGGTGAGGATAAGATTTTATTTTAACTTCTCACCCTTTTTTGACCCTCAAAATTACGAAAAATCAATTCCAGTTGCCATTTTTCTGGAATTATTGGAAATCGAATTTGGATTCTAATATTCTTTTTAGGAAGTTCATAATTTGATTCCTTACAAATTGTTTGCTCATCTGAAATCAAGAACCCTTCTGAATGTTTCTCCAAATATGAATAGACACACATTCCTTCCTCTTATCGTGACCGCTGATATTGAGGAACGCAACGTACAGATATACAGTATATTCTGTGAAGGCTTCATCCCACGTTCCTCGAACAGCTGCCAGCTTCGAGGCATGGAGAATAAATGCTCCAGGTAAAAGGCTGATTTCTAACAAAATCTCATTAAAAATTCTGACAGTGCTCATTATGCAGTCAATGCGTCTTCGTTCTCGATATGGAATATGTTTGCAAACAAATCCTAGACGTTTCTTTTTAACTATTTTTTTTTAGCTTTCATCCCGAGCCCATCAAAATCTCTGAAATATAAGTTTGTCAAGCCCTGTGAATTGAAGTTAGTTAACACTCCGGTGTAATTTCCACGGGTGAAAATTAAGAGCATTTGGGGAGCAATAGGACTGTAATTTAACTTTTTTGCTTACACAAAGCAAACAATTATCAGGCAAGGGAGGAGGGGGCAACGGTCGGCCCTTGAAACTGGAGACAGCTAACACTTGCTGAAACAATGACAAGGTACTAATTTGAAATACAAAGAGATTAATATAAACGCAGTCCTGTAAGAAAAAAACCCTACATTTTATGGTTTTCCTACTTACTATTATTTCGCTTTATTTATTTTAGTAGACGGCAATCGGTATACTCATTTTTGAAACCTTCTATAAAATATAATTTGTGTATGTCTTTACGAACTTTTGAAATGACGGCCGATAGATTCTAAATTAGAATGTCAACGTGTTTAACGTAAATTTTGATTAGTAATTTCTTCCTCGTTATAGTCAGCTAGAAATGTCAAAATATGCTGCGTTGATTATATATTCTTCACTTAGATCTAAGAGTCGCGGAATAAGAACATAATGGGCCGCGGTCAAGACCGTCTCGAGGCTTTGATCGCTCCATAATTTGTAAATAACGCATTGTGTGCTCTCAGTGTTATTGTCTATAATGGTTTCCACTTCAGTTGCTCGGCATTATCCCCCTGTTATGTTATACGCTATGCTCTTAAAACAAAAAAATCAGTACCACAATGACGGTTATTTTTCGGAACAAACAGAACAGAGGGATTTTGTTGATAAATATCATTTCCCCTTTTCGGAATTCGAAATAACTTCTACAAGACAATAGCTTTAGTAAATTACAGTGTTTTATATCAGCTTCCCTAATTAAGGGCAAAAAAAACTCTGGTAACTCAATCTAGGTGTCTCTCATCCTGTCTGCGCTATATCCTTTGCCATTAACCCTTTAGTGTCTGGCAAAATGTTAAGCCATATCTACGCTTTGGATATGTAAATTGCTTGATATTAAAAAAAAAAAAAAAGAGATTGAAAAGATTTATTTGATGTACTCGAATGGGCATTGCCTTTTGTTGGAAAATTGTTTAAGTCATGTCAATATCAATTGTAAAAAAAATATAAATTTTTAAGTAGATTGAATTTTTTAGTTTAAATGAACCCCAAAATAATTATTATTAAAAAAAAAATGTAGATAGATTTTTACCAGTCTATCTATATTATAATTCGAATTTAGTGTTTAAAAGTTTTAGTTTTCTTAAATGACTTCAAATCTGAATTTCAAAACCAGATTCTATTAATTTAGGTTCTAATTATAACTTTTACGAAAAAAAATGACAATAAAAAATTATTTTATATATATATATAATTTCATATATATTTATAAGATTATATATTTTTCATTTAGTTTACATATTAAAATATACATATATATATACAAAAAAATCATACATTTTTTAATAATTTTAAATGCATTATATATACATATATATCTATATATATCTATAGATATATAGATATAGACAAAGATTATATAGATATATATCTTTAGAAATCTAGATATATATTACAAACATATTATGTTTACCAAAAAATAATAAAAATAAAAATATATAATTTTATATCTGTATATAAATATACAAATATATTTATATACAGATATAAAATTATAATATATATATATAATATATAGATATATAGATATATTAATATGTATTTTATATACATATATAAGACCATACATATATATTTTTTAAATACATAAAAATATTTATGTATATACATATACATATTCTAATTATAACTTTTACGGAAAAAAATATTAAAAAAAATATAACTTTATATATGTATATAAATATACATATTTAATTTTAAAGTGCTGCGGAACATGTTGGTGCTATATAGATAAAATTATTAATATCATTTATATACAGATATTAAATTATATTGTTTTTATTTATTTTACATTATATATATTTATAAATAAAAAAATATTTTTGTATATTTATATGTATATATACATACAGATATATGATTTTTTTTAAGGATAGTGACTACTAGACTATGATATATATATCTATATATATGATATATTTATATCAATAGTTTCCTATTATTCCTAAACATACATAACTTCCATTTTCTAGGCCACATTTTAGATAATTTATTTTATAATCTTTTACTCTACATAGTATAAATGTTTAGAAAAAATATTTGCATGAAATTTTTCTTTTTTGCATTTTCAAAACGGCAACGATTGCTTTATTTTGAGCAAACAGACACCTTGACGCTGTCGCCTGTAATTGAATTTTTGCAATAATTCAGCCAAGAAAATGAAAATACATCTGATATACACTTAATATACTCCTTTTTTTTGGATGTAAACCTTTGCATTAATATTATTCTAATACTATATTATGGCCAAGATAAAAAAAGGGGATTTAGAAGAACATATAGACAAGCTGTAAAGTATTAATTTGCTCACGAAAAGGTAGAATTTATTCAGCAGCGCGACAGATTAAATAATGAATTTACTTTTAAGTGTTGTACATTTATAAACGCTGCCCATGAAATCTAAATCTTACAGTCAATATTCATGTGCTTAACCTCAATTTAAATGCAAATGTCTCGCCAGGTTTAAGTGCTGTATTTATAAACTGCGAGTGTCTATTTCATTAGTGAGTCATGCAGCACCGATCGCATTAAAAAAAAGATTATATCGCTATCATATCAGGACTTACATAAACAAAAAAATAAGTTATTGCAGCGTATTTTATAAGAATGCAAAATACAGTGTACAAAAACGTTATATTTTGCGTCTCGTTCGTGTGATGGATAATGTCACAATAAAAAAATAAAATATATTTTTTTAAATATTAAAATGTCATAAGCTTTAGATAACTAAATTGAAACATATAGAATGTGTCTATTTTAAATCTAATTATTTTTAGTAATAATAATAATTATTATTATTTTTTTCATTATTATTATTAATAATAATAATAACCATTATTATTTTATTATTAATAATATTAATAATAATAACTATTATTATTATAACTAAAAAATGTAAAAAAATAATATACTTAATAAAAGAAAAAAATAAAAATAAATAAACAATATTAAATAATACTTACTGGAACATCCACATACTTGGAAGCTGCTTTGACCTTGAATGAAAAAGGACACTTAAATAAGGTTATTTTATTCTATTTTTTGATCTATAAATGGAGAAAGATTCATTTAATGGATATGACAAATGGGATTAAAAAAATGGCATTTTATAGGAAACTCTCATCTCCGAACTTTCAGTAAATTCGCTTCCAGAAAATGATACCTGGGTCGAATTTCGACTTATAATATTTATATTTTTTGACTTTTTTTTTTCCAGGAAATGTGTATTTTCTTTCACGCTTATTAACTTAAAACTAACGCATTTTACACAATATAAAAGTATATAAAATACATTTTATTTTTTAGACATTTTTCATTTATTATCGTACGAGTCGCAATTTCTTACACTTCTATTCACTTACTTAGCCTACCTATGAACTGGTTAAATTTCAGTCTTGACGGAAAATTCAAAGTGTTCGGCAAAAACTGCAGATCTCTAAATACTAATTTATTTAGCGCTTTATTATATATTGACGGATGTCATGCTCCAAAAAAAAAAAAAAAAGTTAAATTAAAAAAAAAATCGATGAATGGAAAGTAATATATGAACCCTGCAGAAATCATGATTACTTACTGTGAATGAGAGGAAGGAGGAAAATAAGGTTCCTTCATCGTATCTGGAAAGTTTAGACAGCACTCCTTCGAGAATTGTCACAAACTAGTGATACAAAATGTATAAATGTCACTGTGAATTACAGATACTTTTTAATAAGTATTTTTATTATTAAATTTCATTAGCATCATGTCATCAGAGTGGAAAGTATCAATCATTTCTAACATTATTACGACGGTAAAAATAAATAAATTGCCTTCTAAAAATTTTTAAAAAATACTAAAAAATAAATTTCTAACCTGTATTCACCTTTTTATAGAAATAATTAGCTGATGTCTATTATTATTAATTCTGGATACTCTACTATATGTCTTACAGACGTCCGTTCACATTCGGTTATATATTTTAACATTTCTAACAATATTATTTCGCAATAATCGGTAGTTAAAGGGCAGGTCTAGTTTTATGCTCAGTCTAAGGCCACGTTCAGTATTTGGTCAGTATTTTACATCGGTATTTGTAAGCCAAAACCAGAAGCGGGTGATAAATACAGAAGTGGTGACGTGTTTCAATTATACTTTTCCTCTGATTGTTCCACTCCTGATTTTGGCTTATAAATACGGATATAAAATACTGAAAGTGTGAACGTGGCCTAATAATAATATATTCTGTAAAATATCTCAAGACAATGGAAATGTATCACAGTTGGCACAATGCTTGGATGTTTTGGCCCATGGCACAGCGTAAAGTATGGAAGCATAATTCTAGGTAAAGTTCCATAGTAAAGCAAAAAAGTGGTATATATATATATATATATATATATATATATATATATATATATATGTACAGTGGGGTAAACAAGTATTTGATACTCTGCTGATTTTGAAAGTTATCCCACCTATAAAGAATGGAGAGCTCTGTAATTTTTATCGTAGGTACACTTCACCTGTGAGAGACAGAATCTATAAATATAAACCAGAAATCACATTGTATGATTTTTAAATAATTAAATTGTATTTTATTGAATGAAATAAGTATTTGATCACCGACCAACCAGCAAGAATTCTGTCTCTCACAGACCTGTTAGTTTTTCTTTAAGAAGCCTCCTACTCTGCACTCATTACCTGTATTATTGCACCTGTTTGATCTTGTATAAAAGACACCAGTCCACACAATCAATCACACTCCAACCTCTCCCACATGGCCAAGACCAAAGACATCAGGGACAAAATTGTAGACCTGCACAAGGCTGGGATGGGCTACCGGACATTAGGCAAGCAGCTTGGTGAGAAGGCAACAACTGTTGGCACAATTATTAGAAAATGGAAGAAGAAACACAAGCCTGTCAATCTTCCTCGGTTTGGGGCTCCATGCAAGATCTCACCTCGTGGGGTAAGGATGATTCTGAGAATGGTCAGGAATCAGCCCAGATCTACACAGGAGGACCTGGACAATGACCTGAAGAGAGCTGGGACCACAGTCTCAAACATTACTTTTAGTAACACACTGTGCCTTCGTGGACTGAAATCCTGCAGGGCACACAAGGTCCCCCTGCTCCCATCAGCACGTCTAGGCCTGTTTAAAGTTCGCCAATTACCATCTGAATGATCAAGAGGAGGCATGGGAGAAGGTCATGTGGTCAGATATGACTAAAATAGCACTATTTCGTATCATATCCACTCTCCTTGTTTGGGGGAAGAAGGATGTGTACAAACCAAAGAACACTGTCCCAACCGTGAAGCATGGTGATGGAAACATCATACTTTGGAGGTGATTTTCTGCAAAGGGGACAGAACGACTGCACCGTATTGAAGAGAGGATGGATGGGGTAATGTAATGTGAGGTTTTGGCCAACGACCTCTTTCCCTCAGTAAGAGCATTGACCATGATTTGTGGCTGGGTCTTCCATCATGACAATGACCCAAAACACACAGCCAGGGCAACTAACGAGTGGCTCAATAAGAAGCATTTCAAGATCCTGGAGTGGTCTAGCCAGTCTCCAGACCTAAACCCAATAGAAAATCTTTGGCGGGAGCTGAAACTCAATGTTGCCCAGCGACAGCTCCGAAACCTGAAAGATCTGGAGAAGATCTATATGGAGGAGTGGGCCAAAATCCCTGCTGCAGTGTGTGCAAAGTTGAGATATATAATATATATATATATATATGAAAAAAAGCATAAAGTTTAAACGCTGACATTTACATTTATTAAAAAATGGAATTTTCCAGTCGTTAGAAGTACTACTGGCCAAAACCATAAGTGTTTTACATGGATCACGAGTCCTGAGTTGAAATTTACCTTTGCAACTAATAGTGTAATCATTTCTTTAACTGTTTCTTCAATTAGCTCATCAATTTTTGAATGGTACTGGTGCTAAAAAAAGGAGACAGAAAAAGAGGCAAAATATTAAAACACTGAATACACAATGACCCAGGAATTATCAGGCTTTTGGGGGCCTCAAAATTCCCATGTTACTTTTTAATTTTAAGAGTATCAGCTGTGAAAATAAGCTGTTAATGAACCTGACTATCCTTTTTGTAGACACCGTACAACCCGTAACATAGAATAAATTAATAATAGTAATAAATAAACAACATGGGGAATAATGCGATTTTGATGAGTTGGATTTTTTTTTTTTGCTTTTGATTTATTAGAACCGTTTCCCAAAAATGATCCAATTTTTTTTTTTTTAAAGGACACGAGTAATTAAAATATATCTCGGAAAGATTCATTTTCACTTGTTTGCATTAATGTCTGTTTAAAATGCTAATTAAGTCAAAACAATGAGGATGTTGACAGAAGGAAGGAAAAATAACTGAAATAAATGCTAATTATACATTGGGGAGTGAGGGGTGACATTACAGTTGAAAATGTTAGACACACTTACCCACTGTTTAGTAAACTTTCAGATGGATGGGAACAGAAATAATGAGGAAGGTGTGGGAGACATAAAACAAAAATCAATGGAGGTAAAACAAAATGGAGCATGAGAGGCAAACAGAATGGAAACAAAAAGGGCATGCGATGAAACCGAGATATGAGCAATAAAAGAAACATATGTTGGGAGCGCAAATTTTTTTTATATGTTGAAGCCGTGACCCAAGTATAGAAGCAGAAAAATTTCACATTTCAAGAGATGCAAAATAGAGATAAATTGCATTATTTTTGTTATGTACACCCCTTCTTACATGTTAAGCGCCATGGAATAAATGGCGCTATAATAATAAATTATAATTATTTTTTAATATTTACATCACAATGTCAACACATGTTACAGCTAGTTAAGTAAATGCAAAAAAAAAAAAAAAATTCCAATGAAAAAAGTATAGGCTCGTCTGTTAGAACAAGGCGCCATGACCTTGTTGCAGTTCTGTAAATCGACACTCCAAGAAAATGGTCCATACTATACCTAGATCGAAAGAGACTAATTTTTTTTTAATATACCTAGTTAGAATTTTTCTTTAGTCTCCCATATTCGAGTGGGGTCGGTCATTAGGAGTTGTGTCCTTAGTGATGTGATATGATATGGCGGCATCACCAAATCATTGCGGGTAACATCCTCTATAAAGTGACAGGTGATGTGACGTTACAATATATATTTTACTCACTTGTATAGCGCCATTAATTTCAAAGCTCTTTGGAGTCATCATAATCACTGTCACGGTCTAAATACCCTATCAGTATGTCTTTGGAGTATGGAAGAAAATCGGAGAACCCGGAGGAAACCCACGTGAACATGGAGAGGACATACAATTTCTTTGCAGATGTTTTCCTTGGTGGGATTTGAACCCAGGACCCCAGCGCTGCAAGGCTGCAGTCCTAACCACTGAGCCAACCTACATGCATTCCTATCAATGGAAAACTAGGAGCCTATACATAACACTGGAAAACCAAAGAAAAATCTCAGAAGAATCAAAGACATTTTTTTAAGGATGTATTTTCCATTTTTTAACACCATGAAGATATTAACAACAGCATCCATTAGAATCATTCAACCAAGGTTGCCAATTTGACTTTATATTTTCACAGAACAAAATATAAAAAATCTCAGACAATATTTTTTACGGACACATTGGGAAACCTTAATAAATCATTATTACAGATCAATGTCTACAGCCCATAATTCTGATGGGAAGACATCACCGGCTTTCACTGTAATCGTAAAAATTATAATTACAGTCAAAATATTCTGTATAAGTTTCTTCAGCATCAAAAAAAATCACTGACACCTTAACTTTTTTTGACGGAAAGGGTAAAAAAGTGCCCAATTTTTAAGGACAGTCCTGGAATTTCTGGATGGCTGGCAAACCTGCAAACAAATTATGTAATAAATATTGTCGATGTTCCTTAAAGTTACTTCAGTAAGAAGATAAAAGGTGATACATGTTTAATCGGTGAGGATCTAACGACTGGGACTTCTACCAATCATGAAAATACGGGGTGCATGTGAACCACGAGAATGGAGCATAAATGACTGTCTTTGGTAACAGTGGTCCCCCATGCACACACTATTGTTCCCATAGATGCATAGATAATCATAGAATGATAATGCACACTGCCACTCCATTCATACAGGGGACATGGAACCCCTTTTCTAATCATCATAGGGATCCCAGTAATTGCACCCCTAATACATTTAATACTAAGATTATATGGACAAAAGTGTAGGGACACATCTCTTATTCACTGAATTCAATGTTTTTCATTTAGCCCTCAACATGCTGTCCGCCTTTACACACTTGTGAAAGAATGGCTCCTTCTAAAGAGCTCACTGATATCAGTGTGGTCTGGTAATAGAAGCCACTGGAGTAACAAGTCCATTCATAACATTTCTTCCCTCCTAAATCTTCTCCCATCACCTGTGAGTGAGAAGTGGAGAACCCGTAACGTTACAGAGCGGGGTCACTGAATGCTGAGGAGCAGAGGGCAGAAAAGCCACCAATGCTCTGCTGACCCCATAACTGAGGCTCTTTCTAATAGTCTCATTAAGTCCATGTAAAAAAGTTGATCATCGGCAAGCAAGTGTCCTAGAGAGTCATTCTTGATTATTGGCCAGTGTAAACATGGTGATCAGATTATTTATATCGCCATAATAATCATCGCTGTTGGATGCACATCACCCAAGTAAAATGTGGATGTGATGCCAAACAACATGATGTTATATGGGCACAAATTGATCATATTAACAACTCTTCTGTCCCACACATTTTGTTGGTGTGTGCGAATGGGCCAATAAACAAGCGCTGATCAACTTGTATGTGGCTGATTGTTATTCCATTCATCAATGGGCAAAAATGCTCTTTATCGGATGATCTTACACACTCACTTCATGAATGTATTGTCTTTGGGCAACTACCATATTTTTTGGATTGCAAGATGCACTTTTTTCCCCCAAATTTGGGGAGAAAATGGGGGTGGGTCTTATAATGTGAATATACCTTAACGGCCGTGGTGGAGCAGTGTCCGGGGTCGCTGCTAGAGGAGGCAAGAGTGGTTAGTTGCTGCAGGCCACAGACTGGGATGAAGGGGTGTTCGGATGTGCGACACTGTGGGTCTTTGGTGGTTCAGGGGCTCCTCTGAAATTTTGTGAAATCCTGGAGCCCCCGCACTTCCATGGTTTAATATGTGGTTTACTCCAGGAAAATGGATGCCGGGGGCGGCGCATGTGCAGATGGAGATCTCAGCACCAACATCTTGGGAGGTGAGATCTCAGCACCAAGATCTCCATCTGTGCATGCGCCGCCCCCGGCTGCCATTTTCCCGGAGTCCACCGCATATTAAACCATGGAAGTGCGGGGCTCCGGGCTTTCACAAAATGTCGGTGGAGCCCCCGCACTATAGAACACATCCAAATACCCCTTTCTCCCAGTCTGGGGTCCGCAGCATCGCTCCACACCTGCCTCCAGCAGCAGCGACACTGGGACCCTGCTACACAGCAGCCACCACCCCCAGTAAGCAATAAGACACCTGGATTTCAAGAAGCACCACCATTTTATTAAAAAAAGGTTTTTTCCTACTTTTCTCCTCAAAATTTGGGGTGCGTCTTATAATCCTGTGTGTCTTATATACAGCAACATACGGTACTTTGATTTCATAGATATCCCCAATAAGGCTCTTGCCTAAAGAGGGAGTGATTAATAAAAAAAGTCATATGATCATCGAGTAAATCCCAAAATCCCAATGGTTTCCATTAAATGCTCTTAATACCAGGCATAGTGACATCTTTATACAGGTGGCTGTGTTTGGTACGGTGGTTTAGAATATTAAAATTGAAGGGATTTTCCATGCTCAAGGAAACTTGGGCCAATGAGTGGAATGCAATAAAAAATTAAAAAAACATTACTTACCAGTTAAATTCAGTCCAATTCACTCATCTTCAGCTTGTAGATTCAATTAGGTCTTAACAAATTTATTCAAATCAAAATTTGTAGTATTTCGAAGGAAAGGGTAAAAATGAAAAAAATAAATTCTATGCTCACTTTTCGTCATGGCATGTAGGGAGCCAGGACATGGCACACACAGGAGTCTTGGGAGCACCAGGTCGGATGAAGCGAAGTATGTGGCAATGGAAGCAGGATAAGCACAATATGTACAGGAGGTGGAGGACACAGACCTAGAGTCCTCAATGGCAGTCTGAAAACACAGATGTGTATCCTAATGTGCCTCAAAAGGCCTAGGGAGATTATTTCACATGCTGGGAAAGCTTGACGTGGAGCACAACAGTGATCAGCGGACTGAGGTGAAGGGAGCAAAGCCCAGACCCGGGACAGGTGTGTGAGCCTTCTGAGCTCTATATTCTGGTGCTGAGGCCAATCTGAGGCTAAACACAATTCAGGTGGTTGTGTAGGGGAGAAACGCACACAATGACCTGTCTCATCTCACCACTTGACCGCTTGAAACTATTCACAAGCCTAAGATTGGCCTTTGGCACAAAGGAACGGGGAGCGACGGTATCAATGTAACAAGAGTCAAGGAAAGGTGAATATAAAGTTGTATTTTTCTTTATTATAACCCCTTCCTAACCCTAAATATAATCCAGCAAAATAGCATCCCAGTGGTCACCATTTTGTTAGATTTCAGTAAATCGAATGTGAAATTTTGGGGAAATAAATAATGAATTCAATTTCTTAAGGATCGATTCGTTCATCTCTTAGAATACTCACTGATCACTTTTTTCTTAATTGTTACATTTTTACCGGTGCTGAGATGAAGATATAGACAGAATCACACCAGTATTTATTCTGTAGCTCTTCAATAAGATCTGTACGTATTTCCTAGGGATGGAGGGGAGAGAGGCAGATACTTTGAAAAAAATGAAAAAATTAAAAAAATAAAAATTCTAGATGAAGTGTAAACAGGTGACCAACACAATCCATTAATTAACTAGTGATGTATAATTCTCACTTTCTGTGCTGGGTACATATGAAAAGTTTATTTTTATTTTAGCTTTTGCAAGCAACCTGTCATGGCTAACCGTGGTGTAAAAAAAATGTCAATAATATATTCAAGAAAAACACAATAATTAGGAAATTCAGATTTGAAATAATTATAATGAAATAAACAACAGGTGGTATTGCAGTGTGTTTCTTACTGGCTGTTTGGAAGCCATATGAACTAGGGAGAAAATGATGTTTCCCGAGATGGGGACATGCAAACCGGTGAAGATAAGACCCGCGGTGCACTCTATATAGGACATTCTGGAGCTACACGTGGCTTCCTTCTGATGATCTGCATCTCGCTACCATGTGAAGAGCAGCCGGGGTTAGCGGAGTGCTCCCTTGTTAACATACAGTTGATAAATTATGGGTTTTAGCAAAATGATAATGACTAGACATGTGCAAAATAATACAGCGTGAAATGTATTGACAGGCATATCATGTAGATGATTTTCAATTAAATCCTTTCTCCGGGAATTTATGTGAAAAAAAAGAAAAAAAATACCGCAACAGACATCTATTATTTGTGGCTTCAAAGGCAGAATAAATTGGCTTCAACTACAATCCAGAAAATGAAAACGTTTCTTGATCTCTGCTTATTTATGTAATTAATGTAATTATGGACCTTTACATCATTAGCCCCTAAAAAATATAAATCTATACATAGCTATTGCCGCCCGCTAAACAGGATGTCAAAAAAATAAAACGTAGAAGAAAAATCAAATAAATATTCTTTAAAAAAATAAAGATGTGTTATTGGTGTGAAATAAACAATATATTTATAATTAACAGTTGGAAGCTACAACCGATATGAAAATATAATATATAGTGGATATTTTGGTGTAAAATGGAAATCTATAAGAAATACAAAAATGTTGTAAAAAAAATGTACCGTATATATGAAAGAAAACTGAAATGAAAATAAATGACATTTTCATTACTCTAAATTGGAATCAATATATGTAAAATGTACAATAATAATAATAATAATAAGTATTATAATATTATAATAATATAATAATAATAATAATAATAATTGTTTAACTGCTGACTTGGAAAAAAGACAGTGATAGATAGATAGATGCAGATTAATGTTTGTGCCTAATGTATTTCTATATGGTTCAGTTGTTCCAGCTTTGCCGGAAGAGACGTTGATACACTTCTTAATGGTTGATGAATGACTGATGTGTTAGGGCATAACTGAACCGACTCATTCATTACATAAGTCAGCTTGTTAAGTGATCCTTTAATTGGAGCTCACAAAATGTACGGAGCAGGTACAAGAGTCGCTGAATCATTTGGTCTCACGCTCATAATTATAAATATCCGGTGTCTTAGCTAAATCCCGGCCCCTCCATTATACTCCATTGTTTCCACAGTCTACAGTCCCATTTTCTTATTGTTTTTTAGCTGCAGCAAATTAATTAAAGTAAATTGATACCTGCAATAATAGTTACAAAAAAATGAAGTTATTGCCCAACCTTATAGAGGAATAATTGCTGATTGCTGGAGGGGTCCAACTGCTGGGACCCCAAGTGATCCCGAGAAGGGGGCTTTGGAACTGATGGAATATTCGAGCGTTGTGCTCAGCCGTCCCATGGACAATGAATGCAGTGGAGGTCAGCATGAGTACCTCCAATCGATTCAGAGTGTGGCTGCAGAAACCTGTTCTCGGGGTCTAAATTCTCTAGATCTTCGGACCCCCCAGCAATCAGCATGCTATTTCCTATCCTATGGATGAGAGATAACTTGACTTTTTTGGGAATAACCCTTAATATATCCTAATTTTTTAGGATATATCTTGTATTTTATTTATCAGATGTTGGGCTGTTGTGTTTTTTCATCACAAAGCAGATTTTCATTATAGCTATTCCAGGAATATTTCCTGTATGGCTCATTATTTGGGTCGTCTTTTGTCCATCATGTATTGTTAGGGTTATTTCAGCTTTTCTCTCTATTTTGACTCATAGGTGACATTACTAAGCTGGAAACCCCTCTCCACAACATCCATATTCTTTAAGAAGAAATGTGAACAGGGGTTATATGAGATCCCCCCCATAAAGGGGTATTCTAATCTTTTAAAGTGACGGCATATTAGTGTTCAGTGAAGATCTGACCTCTGGGACCCCCAGATCTCTTGACAATGAAGTGGCAATGGCAGCACTGGTTTAGTACTGCATCCTCTTCTAATTTTCCTTGCACTGCTCTGAATATCCACCTTTACGGGGAACTGGCAGCGCAAAGTCATGTATCGTGCAGGCACCGGCTGCACTTGTTCGTCACCAGCTCCCTGGTTGTTGAATAGGGCAGAGTGAGGCGCGGTTGCGCAGGTTGATGATTCCACTGCGCAGGCACAAGACTTCGAGCACCATGTGGATGACATAGAAAATATCATTTACTTCCATACAAATAGGAGAGACAGCTTTTTAAGGGACTGGGGTGGAGCTGATCGCAATATTGATTCACCCATTAGGCCGGACCGCACAATTTGCATGCAGCGTGGGACATGAATAAAGCAGTTTTTCTGAGGTATGTAGAAGAACCTCTGAAGGTATAATTTTAAAGGTGATGGGCAAGGTTTATAAGGAAAAAAAAAGACTCAGGTTCCTTTAAGTGGATGGTGCAGTAGAAAACAGTGACTGGAACAGAAAAACTAGCGCCGCACCTCGTTTTGCTCAGAAATGGTGGGGTTCCTGGAAATCATTCTATACAATGGGGATGCCCCTTTAATATCAAATATTGCAAAACTGTCGGTCTTTTGTAGAGTTGAGGAAAAAGATTAGCATGACCCTGGTCCATCAACAACCTAGGTAGACTGTAGCCTCGGGCCAGGGATCTGAAAACTGCCTCCTACTTGTCGTCATCCCCAGTGTTTCTTCTGATTAGTTGACCTAGTGCAATATCATCATTGTACACATGACTTCACACCACCAGGACCATTAATCTGAAGAGCCCCTGGGCTTGCCGGCAGGTAGGAGGTGGTTTGCAGGTCTCTGATCTGGAATCCTTGGATCACGGTAACATTTTTGCTTATTTCTACTCTCTTGTCAAAGGGTCTACCCTTAGGGAGAAAGGTGACCTTCTATTGATGTCCTTTTATGGCGTACAGTGAGGCTCACAAATAATGAACTCATACACTGCACAAATAAACATTCTGAGAGCGGCTTATGACAACCAATCAGATTACTTATCTCTTCATCTAAAATCTGATTGGCTGTTTTGGGCAACACCCCATGCAACTATCCGCATGTGGCGATATAGCATGACAACTTGTTTGACCATTATGGATTACTCAGAAGGCAGGCTGCCATAAATGGTATTCTGCCAACAATCTATAGTCATGAAATTACCTAACTTATTGCTATAAATAGATATAATACATGTCTGTAAAGAGTCGTAAAAGTTGTTTTCTCTTCACTCTTCAATATGGGACAATAAGTCTTAAGAATTTTTACTCTCTTTCCAACAGTACTACAAGTTTTTCTTTACTGTGAAGATTAAAAAACTTTGCGGCGCTCATACGTAATGAGATGCAAATCGTATTCCAAATAATGCAGAACAAGTTTTCCGTCTTGTGGTTGATATCAAACAATCTGTTTTCATCAGCTCAGTTGCATTGATGGAAGTTATTTCGTCAGTATGTTTTCTTAGGCATTGCAATGGGAAAGAATATAGCAAATGTTTAAGAATCTGATAAGTGGGAGAGACTTAAAATATGGGTTTAATTAGACATTCAAATCAGATTATAATTTATGCTAAGTGATCAAGCACGGAGGACAAGTAGAAAAACTTCACCAGGTAGGTATACGTTTCAATCATTGTGCACGTTGTGATGGATTTTCTTTTTACAATATTGATGCATAGGTGGAACTATGAGCGCTCATCTCTGAAAAATGTATGTTCTTGTGTATAGACTATATGGACACAAGTATTTGTGACGCGTGTCTTAATAATTGAGTTCCGCTTTTTCATTCAGCCCCATTGCTCCTGGCATATAACCTCCGGCCCCTCACCCATGGTGTATAACATCCGGTCCTTCGCCCCCAGTGTATAACATCTTTCCCTCCTCCCCGCCAAGCCGTTTGCCTTTACTAACATGTGACAGAACGGTGGGTGGTAAAGTGCTCGTGGATATCAGCGCAATATGTAACGGACAAGTCCGTTCATGATATTTCTTCCTCCTGAATCCCGCCCTGTGAGTGATATTATTGATAAGTGGAAGGAAACACAAAAACTCAGCCACAAAGTGGAGACCCTGTAACGTTATAGAGCGGGGTCACTGAGTGCTGAGGAGCAGAGGGCAGAAAAGTCCCCAACACTCTGCTGACTCCAGACCCCCTCTGGAATTAACATCAGCACAATAATTGCGCCCCCAACCGGGAGCTTCATGTCCGAGCAGCTGCATACAGCCTTACATCATCAAGCCCAATGATGAGCGTTGGATGGAGTGGTGTAAAGATGCCACCAGTGGACTCTGGAGGAAATGTGTTTTAGTGCAGTGACGGATTACACTTCTCCATCTGGCATCTGATGCATGGGTGTGAGTATGGTGAGTACCAGGAGAACGTTACCCGCCTGACTGCATTGTGCCTGCTGCACAGTTTTGGCGGAGATCACTTAGTACATGCAGTCTGACCTGTGGACAGCATTGTAAAGAGAAAGAGAAACCGAACAGAATAATATGTAGGTTTGTTGTAAAAGATTCAGTATATTTTGTATTTTTTTCACTGAAATCCCTGGGGTCTGAGCAAATTTGAGTCCAGTAGATCAGGGTTCCCCAACTCCAGTCCTCAAGGCCCACCAACAGGTCATGTTTTCAGGATTTCCTTAGTATTGCACAGGTGATGACTGCATAACCTGTGCAATACAAAGGAAATCCTGAAAACATGACCTGTTGGTGGGCCTTGAGGACTGGAGTTGGGGAACCCTGCAGTAGATGGTCCTACTAGTGATTCACAAGTATATTTGCAGGGAAGACTATGGGCAATAGTAAGTTCCACACTCTCTCTGGATCCATGTCAGCATAATGATTCCATCCCTTCATATACTAGTACAAAGGGTTTTTTGTATTTTTTTGTCCAAGAATGACATTCCACACATTACTCTACTCATAGCTTGACAAAGGGTACATTACCCAAAATGTTGTACTTCGCTTTGTGGTGTAATAACTTTATGGGATAGGAGGGTAGAAAATAAAAAAAAGTTTCAAAAACACTTTCCTTTTTGTGCCTATTCTTGGTGTGCTATTCATTTATGCAATATTAATTTTCTGATACAGAGAAGACTGTCAATCACTGCCCGGCCGCTGTACTAATATCGTGGCTACTGGGAGAAAAATAACTTTTCACTTATGCCCAGAGCTCCTGTAGTCATTGCTCACAACATTATGGGTGGCAGCTGTAAGCACGCCCCAGCACTTTGATTGACAGCTCACTCTGTACAGATGTGCTGCAGAAAGAGCTGTCAATCAAAGTTCCAGGCTGCTACTGAATGGTGACTGTATCCGCTCCGTGCAAGCCTCTATGACTCTAAGCAGGCGGCTCCAGGGAGGAAAGAAAAGTTCATTTTCTCCCAGTAGCTGCACTTTCAGTACGGTGGCCAGGCAGCATTGTACCGCTATTTACCTGCAAATTGATCCAATATCTGCAGGTAAATAGCATTTGTGGACAATGTTGGTTCCTTATAAATAACATAAAGAGTATTACTCTCATCAATAGCTTTAGTTCCCATTGCGCCCTTCGAGCCTTACTTTCGACAAATAGTAATGGATCAGAACATCAGAAGACTAATTTAAAAACCAGCAACTTTCAAAGTTGCTTCATACCATAGTTTAGTGTGAGACAGTAACTTATGCACTGATAATTTCCATGTGTTTCATGTGTCTATCAACTCAGCTTTTCTTTAAAAATACCATACCACAGCAACTGTCACTTTCCATAGCACTTATGCTACATTACCTCAGAACAGCTTCACACAACACATTCGTTAGCCCGATTCCCTGTTAATTTGAGTGACACTTTTCGGCAGTGCGTATATTCCATATATCTTGCCAAGACATCAGGGAAACACTGGCTGTAAGGTAATTTAACATGTGGACGTTCTAGGTTATGAAGCATTAGAGCCAGTTCAAGTTCTACAAAGGTCAATGGATAGAAATACTGATTGATCTCTATTGTTCCCTCAAAGAGGTTGTTAGCCAAACAATTTTTGCTTTTAAAAAGGCTCATTTTAGCTTATATCCCCCCCAAAAAATCAATATTCACCTCCTATCCTTCCTTTCTAATGCCCCCCCGAGTTTCCAGCTGGTCTCTTCTTTCTGGTTCCTCTTGAGAAGCAAGAAATGAGCTCAGCTGGTCACTAGATGAGGGGGGTCACAACTGTGGCTACTGATTGGCTGAGAGGTCATTTACTGTGCGTTGACGTGGAACCAGGAAGAAGAGACCAGTGGGGACATGGAAGCCTCAGAACAGGAGTGCTGGGTGAAGGTGAGTATTGCTTTTTTGTCACTTAATGATAGTTAAACAAAAAATTTGAATGGCCAGACAAAATCTTTAAAGCCAGCCTTCTTTTAGCTTCATAAATGCCCACAATTGGAATAATTAAAGGGGTTTCCCAGTCACCTAAAAGTTTTTAAAACAGCTCAGATTTCAATAAAATCCTAAAAGAAGTAATACCTTACCCACTGCTGATGTTTACCCCCTATTGATGTTTATAGTGCTTCCCCATCAGTCTCTTTTGTTCTGGTCCAAAGAGTGGTCACATGTCACGCACAGTGTGGGAAGACTAAGTGCAACACAAGGGTAAGAGGGGAAGGAAGCCCAAATGCTAGAGAAAGGGGGAGTGGAGACCTCTAGGCAGATCTAATAGCACCCTGCCTCCCCTACCATCCCTATATTGGTTCCACATCAATCGCTGAGCAGGAACCTAAGCCTTGTATATCCCCAGAGCTAGGCCCTGAATAAGGAAGGGGTGAATGAGTACTGGTCAGTCCCCACTGTACACTAAAGACAAGAAAGGAGACAAACATGAAGAGAAATTCAGCTTGAGCAGGCTCCAGAGAGGTAACACCAAACGTCCTCCAAGAGCACCAGAAAGAAAATAAGCTGACTGTTATAGATCCAAGCCTTCACAAGGGAAAATGTGAATATCCCCAGTGACTCCCTGAAGCAGACTGAGATTCTATAAACACCCAGGTCCAGGTGTGTTAATTAGAGCTGGAGGGAGGTTGCCACTGGATCCAAAATTCAGAAGGATTAAGAAGATGTCTGCAATGCCAAACACAGAGACCTTCTGCAGCAAGATGCAGACCGACTGTCTGTAGCATCTGACTCACCCGTGACATCACATGTCACATGTCAACATGTCATTGCAGGTGCCTGAAGCACAGAGATCAAAGGTAGGCCATGGAACTATGGGCCAAGCCAAGGAGCAGTAGGAAATGGTAAGGTCGGTTATACTTATTATGTTATTTTATAGCATTATGGCAATTAGGTGGCTTGTAGAGATGAGCAAATCGATTCATATTTAATTAAATTGATTAAGAATGTCCCAGAAAATTAACCATTTTCTGGAATCTATTGATGTCTGGAAGTGGATTAAAATAAAAAAGACTTTATATTCATCTTTCTTCCAGTTCTTGAACAGTGACTGCTGCTTCTACTGCAGGTCCCTGTTCTTCTGTCACTCCATTCTATTCTGGCACTGAAGCCAATCTGAGGCCTGTGGCTGGCCTCATCACAGTCACTTGGAGTTGTAGGCCAACACATCATCTTGGAAAGCCAATAAGAGGCCTCAAATTGGCTACAGCACCAGAATAATAAGTAAAGTCTTGAATGTTCAGAAGATCAAGGAGCTATGGTGGAAGTAGAGGAGGTGGCGTAAGGTGTGGAAAAGTACAGTTCCCTATCTTCACTGAAACAGAAGCAGTTTTTTCTGATAGAATCTAAGACAACCATGACTGACAGAAGAGCACTGAGAATTAACTTGAATGTTCCTCTTCCTCACAGAAAAATCACCAAGTGCCATATAAATACAGGTGACTTTTTATAGGTTCTTTAGGTGCCTTCAGCCACTAAGGATTGGGTTTGATGGCTATACTCCTCTAGGCATATAAAAGGAAATAGTAACCCAATCACTTGATTTTTAGTTATGTTGACACTTTATAGTTCTACTTTGAATGCATTCTTGTAATGGTCCATCATGAATCATTTCTCATAGACCTTTTCCAAGTCGTAACACCAGAAATGTAAGATTGGTTTCGGACCATTGTTAGTGAGAAGATCTGGGTCATCCCAAATTGTATTTTTTCAAATGGTAATTTATATATTTTTTTTTATTTCTATGAGGTTAATATATGTAATAAAATAGTGATCTGGAAGTTTCTTTCTAAGCTTTTCTGTTCTCTCATATCACCTTCCTTGGAAAAAATGATCAATACTTCTTCCTATCACATAATACCTCAAGAGAGTCTATTCATCTCAAGTGAGACAAGTGGGATTCTGTGGCAAATAAAGCACAATGATTGATTGTTTAGTTAGAATATACTTCTTTTAATAATACCTTTAATTTTAACTCCTTTACCTCTGAAAAATCCCAGTGGCACCTGTTACAATACAATATTTCCCCAGACAGGAGGAAGGAATTAGAAAGTTGAGAATGCCGTATTGTTTGCACCGAACCTAATTACAGCTTTTCGAAAAGTGTAGAATTTCTATACAACTGGATCACACAACCGTAAACATTAACGATTTACTGTACGATAGCATCAGTGTACAGAAATAATTCTTTCTTCAAAAGTCATAGGTATGACATGTCCAGGAGCCAACTAAATGGCAGACTGCACAGTAATCTAGAAAACGTATTGTCTGTAGGAGTCTCGGGGACGTAAAGGGCAGATGTTAAATGTGACGTGTACAACAGAACAACAAATGGCATGGATAACGACGAGATGTATTGTTTCGTAATTACATGTCAATGAAACAAGATATAGGATAGGAATCTACAGTTTTTCAGAGCTTCGAATTGACTGAGGCTCTCATGTCTAAGCCATAGGTTGATTAACGACACTTTTCTGGATTGCAAATAATGATTTTATATCTGTTTGGCCCTAGTGATGAAGTCCCCCAAATCTCGTTCAGTCGACAACTATTCCTGCGAAAACCCCTATAGACATGTGTGCTTCTCTCCCGCATGTGTTCTCAATCGGGAGAGGAAGTAAGCCACTGGAGGATACCTCCATTCTCTACAAGATTGGTCATTGAAATCATTGAATGTTAGAGTTGGAAGGGACCTCCAGGGTCAACATGTCCAACCCCCAGCTCAATGCAGGATTCAAATCCAAAAGCCCAATCTTTTTTTCCCTGACGCCAGTTGTCCTGGGAATGATGGTCACCCACCCTCAGAGTGAGACAGTCAGTGAGGGTACAGGTTGTTGGACACAGCCGGTGCCAGTTTACTGAAGACTGCCAGGAAATGAATTTATACGAGCACTACCGC
The DNA here is from genome assembly GCA_033576555.1 of Oophaga sylvatica. NCBI lineage: Eukaryota > Metazoa > Chordata > Amphibia > Anura > Dendrobatidae > Oophaga > Oophaga sylvatica. Next base: position 50,323,602 of record JARQOD010000009.1, read on the forward strand.
GGTGAGGCCAGCATCGGTGCAAACTTTTAAGAAGGCAGGAGATACAGACACCATAGACCGGCAGAAGGGCCAAGGCAGTGCCAAAGACCCTACCCACAGTCCCGACACTAAACACAGAAAGGTTATTACACCCAAAATTCAAATACAGATTAAAGAACAAAAACCATAGGGATTTCTTCCATAAAGGCATCTTTTGAATCTGTATAACAGTGCCATGATGGCCATGCCTTCACTTTATAATCACGATGACAGGTTCTCTTTAAGTTATAGGCAGAAAATCACATTTTACGGTTCTATTGTTACCTCTTGTCCCATTTCCATACTGCAGAGTTTTGTTGACTGTGCTTTTGCATCCACCATGACATTGAACATGGTACAGATTGACTGAGGCACCCGGAAATCTGTGGATCTGCTGGTTTTCTGCAACTTCACTTCAAATGCAATTCTAGTTCTGTTGAAAAATAAGCAATGTTTGTATCAGAAATGATCATTGTCAAAAAAAATAAAAATAAAATAATATAATAATATTCATCTAGACAACACACTGGAAAAAATAAGGCATTTTTATTTATTGACATTATTTATATAGTGCCAGAATATTCTGTATTCACGTATCGTAACCTTACAGACATCAGTCATTTTTCTTTTTCAGTATCTATTCATGATCAGTTCAATAAGCCTTACGTCTTAGGACTGTGAAAGCAAACAACTGGGACTGATTTAGGTAAAGGCTGATGTCCACAAACCCTTCATACAGCCACACGGCACTTGAGTGACGGTTGCGTGAACAGTTCAGCCAACACTGAACAGCAGAGGGAAGGGTTACAGGGGTGTGGATCACTTACCGCAATGAGATTAGGCCAGTGTTAGGCAATGGCCAGACCGCACTTTCGATAGTCAGCACACAGCTTAGGGCCCCGTCTCACATAGCGACTCACCAGCGATCCCGACAACTATATGAACTTGTCAGGATCGCTGCTGAGTCGCTACATGATCGCTGCTGAGCTGCCAAACAGGCAGATCTCAGCAGCGATCAGGACAGCGAGTACGCCGGTAACAAGCGACACACGTCGCTTAGTTACCGGCATACCAGCGCGCTGGTGCAGGGAGCTAGTAACCAAGGTACACATCGGGTTTCTAGGCGCCTAGAAACCCGATGTTTACCTTGGTTACCAGCTCCCCTGCACCAGCGCACTGGTATCTAACGTAAACATTGGGTTTCTAGGTGCGGGGCGGTGCCTAGAAACCCGATGTGTACCTTGGTTACCAGCTGATCGCTGGTCTCCCGCCTGTCACACGCAGCGATGCGCGCTGGCCAGCGGGAGACCAACGATCAAAGAAAAGTCCAGGACATTCAGCAACGATCAGCGATACCCAGCAGGGGGCTGATCGTCGCTGCATGTCAAACTTGGTGAGATCGCTGTTGCGTCACAAAATTTGTGACTCAGCAGCGATCTTGCTAGCAATCTCGCTATGTGAGACGGGGCCCTTAGTGTCAGTAGTCAGCTTACATCTGTGAGAAAGACATATCTATCTATCTATTTATCTATCTATCTATCTATCTATCTATCTATCTATCTATCATCTGTCTATCTATATGTTATCTAACTATCTATTATCTATCTATTTATATATCTATTATCTTTCTATCTTTTATCTATCTATCTATCTATCTATCTATCTATTATCTATCTATTATCTGTCTATCTATATGTTATCTAACTATCTATTATCTATCTGTTATCTATCTATCATCTATCTATTATCTATTTATCTATCTATTATCTATCTATCTATCTATCTATCTATCTGTCTATCTATGTATTATCTATCTTTCTATCTATTATCTATCATCTATTATCTATTTATGATCTATCTATCTATCTATCTATCTATCTATCTATCTATCTATCTATCATTTATCTATCTATCTATTTATATGTATTATATCAGGTAAGCATCTACAGAAATAAAAAAAAACCTTGAAAAAACTAATGCAAAATGTAAATGTGTATTTTCGGCAAGCATAACTGCAAATAGCTTGATGTGCGCAGTGCTTTTAATATATTTATTGCAATGCTTCTCTTCTATTGATTCTGTCCTATTTTTAAAATACAAACATGAGTGGAAATGTAATCTACGTCTCAAATCTGCGGAACGTGGGCAGCTTCGTTTCAATCGATAACCTCACAATAAACAAGGAAACGGTCAGGTAAGCAATAAGGAGCTTTCTAGACTGCAGAGACAGCGCCTGATCTCAGTGTGTGCAAGCAGGCTGCTGACAGAGGTGCTACCTTAAAAAGTGCTTTGCTAATTCTGGGCACATACAACCCTGTGAGCAGCTGGTGGTTTGTGCTTCCTGTGGTGCTCTAATTGCCTCAATGAAGGCTCCATCTGCTCCCTATGACTTCAAAGAAAACTAAGGGTGCAAATGGAATCGATCAAGTGCAAACTGGGCTTTAAGCTTTGGCATGTGGAGAGGTTAGGTGTGCCTGACACTAATGTCACTGTGGGGATTCCCTCTGTGATTAGAAAGTGGCAAGAGCACAAGCCCAAGATCTGGTTTCCAAGTCCTCGGGTTGAGCATTGTGCCGGGATAATACACTCACGGCACTTGAAACTTGTGCGTTACACACCACAGATCAGTGCAAGGTAATACCGCTTGGATTACGGTACAACTAAATACACCCTGCGATATCTGCTACTTCTCCGGTTCTGCAATTACACAATTTTAGCAAATTATGAGATATTATGGGCAACATAGTGGCTCAGGGGTTAGCACTGCAGCCTTGCAACACTGGGTTCTGGGTTGAAATCTAACCAAGGAAAACATCTACAAGGAGTTTGTATGTTCTCCCTGTGTTTGTGTGGGTTTCCTCCAGGTTCTTTGGTTTCCAGTTTTGATTGGGGGGCTGCCAACATGTAATTTGTACACATACAGTATATGGCATATATGACCTGCACAAATATGTTGATAGTTTTTAAAATTGGTCTCCTTATTGAACCGAACATAGGGAAGATGGGTGTATGGAGAGAGCTGTCTCTTCAAAGATGGTACTAATGCTGCGTAGGACTTAATGAAAACCATCAATGGATGGTGTCTTATTGATCTCATAGATGGGGTCAACAAGGCTCTAAAATCCTATTTCTAATGATCAATTGTGGCAGTGGCAGAGCTCAAAATTATTTAGTCTTCTCTATTCTTTTGGATCAAGACATCTGGAAAGCAAGAGGGCATAAGGAGAAATAAAACACCCTCCTATATGTAACTGCTCTACATGATACATTAATGGCAGAGTTATGACCACAGGAGGTATTGAGCTTCTTAGAAGTGGTCATTTATCAGGAGATGTCTTTCAAAATCTTATAGGTACTCAAAGACTCACGTGTTCCCATTCTGAGGCACTTTTCCAGAACCGAGCCAATTTATTAGCCTTAGCTATCAACTCAAGTCATCGGAATTGCTCTATAGCTCTCTATACATAACTGGGTTGTGTAAAGGTGACTGTAAGGAAAAGATTGTCGCCATTTTGTATAGGGCCTGTACCAGCCTCCATTTTGTCAGTTCACACAGCCACAGACTTTTAGCTACACAGGGCCTATTAGCATATCCAGTACGACCAGCTTTGATGTCCACTATGAATCAATAGGCCTTTACATGCTAATTGGTTTAGGCCAGGGTCTGAATAAGATGGTCAGTCGTATGGTAATTAGCTCAAGCTCAAGGCACTGTTTCCTGCTCCATATGAATTGCAGGCCAGTTAATATGCGGGCTTCAAAGCAAATGGGGAAGGGCCTAGCAGGGTTAAAAGCTGTAGCCAAGAAGAGGCTGGTCTCTCATTCCATTTCACACACAGAAGCCAAGAAGATGGTCTAGGAAAGGACCAAAAGAAAACGGATTTGTCTTGCCAAGGGTGCAGCAACATATGCTTTGGGGACTATCCAGTAACTGAAGACTACTACCTGGGAATGGCAAAGCCCCTGCCTTCCCATGACCATACTACAACCCGGTAATATTGATCTATAGCTAATACCTTTAAGCCTTGTACATTATCATTGTATTTTTTACTCTGACTGCAAATCCATTGTAATTACGTTGTATAGCTTTACTGTATATTTCTGTAATTATCTAGTGCGCCCTTAAGGCAAATTAAACCATAAAATTAATCTTGGGCTGATGCTTTTACTCTGATCACGAATCTTAGAATACCCAGTGGGTAGCAGGACACCTTCCCCGGCGGCCAATTGCTCTAGGTGCAGTTCTCTTACTGACCTGAGAGACAAAGGGGGGCGCCGGAGAGCTGTACCTGTGGAGTTACGTCCCATTGGTGACGTGGGAGGAAAGGGATCGTCCGTCACATTTGGTAGCGGCGGTGGTATCAGAAGCTGTGATACCGGGCTACCGTGTGGCGGCCGGCTTAGTTCCTCACAAATTGGTGGCAGCGGTGGGATCAGAGTAATAGTGTGCGTGGGACCCCTACTCCCAGACACTAGAGACTACCAGCAGTACTTTCACTGCTGGGGTCTTAAGGTCAGCCCAGCACTAGACGGTCAGAGTGTAAATATAACAAGTTGTGTGCAAGGTCAGGGTTGCAGCTGTGTTTCAGTAACCAAAGGTTCCCAAGATGGCGGAAGGCACCAGGAGTAGGGCAAAGGGGGAGGCCAATGCTGTGGCCTATGAGGGGTTCGATACCGATGAGGGGGAGCTCAGCCAGGGCTCCCCAAGGAGCCCGACCCCCGTGCTCAGTCTCACAATGGACTGCCCAAACCCCTGCCCGTCCCAGCCTGTCCAGATCGGAGACCCTCTTCCAAGCGGCTATGGCACAGCTCGAGGCTGGTAATGACGCCGTTATGAAAGACTCCTGGTGGCGGCAGAGACAGCAGCAGAGCGTGAGCAAGCAGCGGCAGAGAAAGCAGCAGAGCGTGAGCAAGCAGAACGCCGTGAAGCTGCGGAGCGTGAGCAAGCAGCAGCAGAGCGTGCAGCGGAGCGGGAGCATACAGAACGCCGTGAAGCTGCGGAGCGCCGGCACCGACTGGAGATGGCTCAGCACGGGCCCCCACTGGACGCACCAGGCCCACCGGAGACAAGGGCTCCCAAGGTCCGGGCGGAGGACTTTCCCTTACTTGAAAAGGATGGAGACCTGGATTCCTTTCTGCTTGCTTTTGAGAGGACATGCCTCCAACATCATCTGGCCCCGGATCAGTGGGCAAGGTACCTGACCCCCCGTTTGAGGGGTAAGTCCCTGGAAGTTTTGGGGGACTTACCTGCCGGGGAGGAGCAGGACTACAACAGCATCAAGCGGGCCCTGATCCAGCACTACAACCTCACCCCGGAGTCGTACCGCAGGAAGTTCAGGAGCCTGCAGCGGGGTTCAAAGGACACCTGGACCGACCACATGCGGGCCCTGCTGAGAGCTGCGGAGCACTGGACCTCGGGTCTAGAGCTCACTACCCGCCAGGAGGTCCAGGAACTGTTTGTCGTGGAGCAATTTTTGTGGAACTGCCCAGAGGACCTCCAGCAGTTCCTCCGTGACCGGAAACCAAAGGGGGCTTCTGCTACAGCTGCCCTGGCAGACGAGTATGCCAACAACAGGGCGCCGGAGCCAAAGAAGCCTGCCAGCAGCACCTGGAGAGGGGGTAAGCCCAATCCTGCCCCAGCCCCATATCCAGCCCCCAGAGTGCAAGGGGTGTACCCCCCTGCTGCCCTCTCCAGGCCAGGAACAGAACCCAGACGTTGCCATAATTGCAATCAGCCAGGACACTTTAAGGCTGCATGTCCCCAGCGCCAGAAGGCCCCATCCCTGTCCCAGAAACCGTCCACTGTTTTGTGTGTGGGAGGGGGTGGTGGGAGGTCCCTAGACAATTACCAACCCGTCACTATCGGCCGCTCAGCGGTCATGGGACTGCGGGACACAGGCGCTGAACGAACCCTGGTACGCCCTGAGGTGGTGTCCCCTCAAGACTTGGTACCTGGGAAAACCCTTTCCGTCTCCGGAATTGGAGGCGTTGAACCGGCGCTGCCCGTTGCCAAGGTGTATTTGGATTGGGGTGCCGGGAGGGGGATGCGGGAGGTGGGAGTAACGCCGAATATTCCTGCAAATGTGTTGCTTGGGACCGATTTGGGGCGGCTAGTGTCCCAGTATGTGGCCACTGAACCCCCAAGTCCGGCTCCCCAAGAATGTCATGACTCTACTGTGAATGCTAATGTTAATGTATTGAATGTGCCTCCAACAGTGGAGGAGGGAGTGAAACCTGATGGTAAGCCATGCACTGACACTACACACACAGGGCTCACAGTGAGGACAGGTGAGGAGGCTGTAGGGGAGAGCTCAGAGGTGGAGGGAGGGGCAGCTATGGGCAGTGTAGGGCCCCTAAGTGAATCCAGCCTGCTGAGTCTAGGGCCCCTGCAGGAAGAGGAACAGGCCATGGGGGGAGGGGGTGTCCCGGGAGAGGAGCCACCAGGTAGGACCCCAGGTCAGGAGTTCCCCACATCCGGGATGTCAGGAAGTCAGGGAAGTCTGCCTGACCCGGCGACTTGGTCAGAGAAGGAGGGAAAGCAGGCGCTACCCGTGGTCTCAGCGGTCGTGGCCGCTGTTACCAGGAGTGGGAGCGCTGAAGCCCAAGGAGCCTCGCGGAGGTCCGACGGTTTCCCCCTCTCTGACCAAGTGGCTGCCGAGTCAGACAGTGGCCAGGAGACCGATCCCAGGGAACTGACAGAGTACAGGGCAGTCTCATCAATTCTTGCCATATCTAGTCAGGGATTTCAGGCAGCGTTGGAAGCTGACCCTAGCCTGAAGACTCTCAAGGAACAGGCGGCACAGCCTCCCCTGGAGTCCGACCGCGAGCGAGTGGTCTGGGACCAGGGACGGCTGTACCGGGTAACGGTCCAGCAGGGTTCACCGGAGGCGTGGCCCAGGGACCGACAGTTAGTGGTACCCCATCCGTTCAGGGCGGAATTGTTGCGGATCGCACACGAGATTCCAATGGCCGGACACCTAGGGATCACTAAAACCAGGGCCAGGCTAGCTCAGCATTTCTACTGGCCTGGAATGAGGACCGAGGTGATAGCCTACTGCCGTTCGTGTGACACCTGTCAGAGGGTGGGGAAGGCGGGGCCGCGCCCCAAAGCCCCACTGGTAACTCTGCCCATCATCGAAGAGCCTTTCTCGAGGGTGGCTGTGGATCTCATTGGACCTCTGTCCACTCCCAGCCGCTCCGGGAAATGCTTCATACTAACGGTAGTGGACTATGCCACCCGGTACCCGGAGGCGGTAGCTTTGTCGTCCATTCGGGCCGACAAAGTGGCCACTGCCTTACTGGAGATTTTCTCCAGAGTGGGGTTTCCCAAGGAAATGCTCACCGACCGAGGGACCCAGTTCATGTCGCAGCTGATGGAGTCTCTCTGTAAGCAGGTACAGGTGCAACATCTGGTGGCCAGCCCGTATCACCCACAGACCAATGGCTTGTGTGAGCGGTTCAATGGCACCTTAAAGCAGATGCTGAAGATGTTGGTCGACTCCCACGGGAGAGACTGGGAGCGGTATCTCCCACACCTGCTGTTTGCCTACCGGGAGGTTCCACAGGCCTCAACGGGGTTCTCCCCCTTTGAGCTCCTGTACGGGCGACGTGTACGGGGGCCCCTTGCTCTGGTGAAGGAAGCATGGGAAGGGGATTTAGCCACCCCTGGAGTGTCGGTCATTGAGTATGTCGTGCGCTTCCGAGACCGAATGATGGCCTTGACGCGGCTGGTGCATGACAATATGGCCCAAGCTCAGGCTGACCAGAAGCGATGGTACGACCAGAATGCGTGTGAGCGGACCTACCAGGTGGGTCAAAAGGTGTGGGTACTGGTCCCCGTACCACAAAACAAGCTTCAGGCGGCCTGGGAGGGTCCATACCTCGTGCACGAGCAGCTCAACGCCGTCACCTACCTGGTCACCCTGGACCACGCCCGTGGAAGGAGGAAGGCCTTCCATGTGAACATGATGAAGGCCCATCATGAGCGGGAGGCTTATGCTCACCCAGTGTGCAACCTTCCAGAGGAAGGAGAGGCAGAAACCCTCCTCGATCTGCTCACCCAAGCCAAGTCGGGTGGATCCATCGAGGATGTGGGGGTTGGCCACCAGCTCTCGGAGGACCAACGTTCCCAGCTGGGGGCCACCCTGCACCCCTTTTGGGAGCTGTTCAGCAGCCTGCCCGGAAGGACTGAGGCAGCAGTCCATGACGTGGACACTGGTAACCACCCCCCAATCCGGCGTTCAGCATATCGGGTCTCTCTTGAGGTGCAGCAGCAGATGCGCCAAGAGATAGACGAGATGCTGAGGCTGGGGGTGATCCAAGCGTCCAACAGCGCGTGGGCTTCGCCTGTAGTCCTTGTCCCTAAAAAGGACCGAACTACGCGGTTCTGCGTGGACTACAGGGGGCTCAACGCTGTGTCGGTCACCGATGCGTACCCAATGCCGCGCATCGATGACCTGCTCGACCAGCTGGCCGGGGCCAAGTACCTGACCATCATGGATCTGAGCAGGGGGTATTGGAAGATTCCCCTGACCCCTAGGGCACGGGAACGCTCTGCCTTTATCACCCCATTCGGACTGTACGAGTCCACGGTGATGCCCTTCGGCATGAAGAATGCCCCTGCCACTTTTCAGCGGATGGTCAACACGCTGCTCGAGGGACTGGAAGGGTATGCGACCGCGTACCTGGATGACATTGCCATCTTCAGTCCCACCTGGGAGGATCACCTAGAGCACCTGGCGCAGGTGCTCGGGCGGATCCAGCGAGCAGGCTTGACCATTAAGCCGGAAAAATGCCAGCTGGGTATGAGTGAGGTCCACTACCTGGGACACCGGGTAGGTGGGGGAGCTCTGAAGCCAGAGCCCGGGAAGGTGGATGCCATCGCATCCTGGCCCACCCCCAGGACCAAGAAGCAGGTGATGTCCTTTTTGGGTACTGCTGGGTACTATAGGAGGTTTGCTCCACACTATAGTGCCCTGGCCAAGACCCTGACGGACCTCACCAAGAAAAGGCTGCCCGTCGCAGTCGACTGGACAGTCGCCTGCGAGACAGCTTTCCAGGCGCTCAAGACCGCCCTTTCTAGTTCTCCTGTACTACAGGCAGCCGACTTCACGCGGCCATTCTTAGTGCAGACCGACGCCAGCGACTTCGGCCTCGGTGCTGTGCTCAGCCAGGTTGACACTACGGGCCATGAACACCCCATTTTGTACCTGAGCAGGAAGCTCCTGCCGAGGGAAGTGGCCTATTCCACGATGGAGAAGGAATGTCTGGCAATTGTGTGGGCCCTGCAGCGTCTGCAGCCATACTTGTATGGACGCCAATTCACCGTGGAAACAGACCACAACCCCCTCAGCTGGTTACACACGGTCTCTGGGACGAATGGGAGGTTGCTACGCTGGAGCCTCGCTCTCCAACAGTACCATTTCACCATTCGCCACAAAAAGGGCAGTGACCATGGTAACGCTGATGGGTTGTCCCGGCAAGGAGAGGGTGCGGTAGGGTGCACGGGGGAACACAGGAATGTGATACCCCCTAGCGCCCTCAAAAGCAGGGAGGTGTAAGGAAAAGATTGTCGCCATTTTGTATAGGGCCTGTACCAGCCTCCATTTTGTCAGTTCACACAGCCACAGACTTTTAGCTACACAGGGCCTATTAGCATATCCAGTACGACCAGCTTTGATGTCCACTATGAATCAATAGGCCTTTACATGCTAATTGGTTTAGGCCAGGGTCTGAATAAGATGGTCAGTCGTATGGTAATTAGCTCAAGCTCAAGGCACTGTTTCCTGCTCCATATGAATTGCAGGCCAGTTAATATGCGGGCTTCAAAGCAAATGGGGAAGGGCCTAGCAGGGTTAAAAGCTGTAGCCAAGAAGAGGCTGGTCTCTCATTCCATTTCACACACAGAAGCCAAGAAGATGGTCTAGGAAAGGACCAAAAGAAAAGGATTTGTCTTGCCAAGGGTGCAGCAACATATGCTTTGGGGACTATCCAGTAACTGAAGACTACTACCTGGGAATGGCAAAGCCCCTGCCTTCCCATGACCATACTACAACCCGGTAATATTGATCTATAGCTAATACCTTTAAGCCTTGTACATTATCGTTGTATTTTTTACTCTGACTGCAAATCCATTGTAATTACGTTGTATAGCTTTACTGTATATTTCTGTAATTATCTAGTGCGCCCTTAAGGCAAATTAAACCATAAAATTAATCTTGGGCTGATGCTTTTACTCTGATCACGAATCTTAGAATACCCAGTGGGTAGCAGGACACCTTCCCCGGCGGCCAATTGCTCTAGGTGCAGTTCTCTTACTGACCTGAGAGACAAAGGGGGGCGCCGGAGAGCTGTACCTGTGGAGTTACGTCCCATTGGTGACGTGGGAGGAAAGGGATCGTCCGTCACATTTGGTAGCGGCGGTGGTATCAGAAGCTGTGATACCCGGGCTACCGTGTGGCGGCCGGCTTAGTTCCTCACAGTGACCATACACATTACACTTACATCTGCCAAATGCATCAATTTTGTATATGGCTGACATTGACTCTGCCAACGTTGAGGAACAAGCATTAGGATTGTCGAATTTCAACATGTGAGATCCTTTTGTTCTCAGGAGAGATAATACATTCCAAGATGTTTCTAGAAGCATCTTAAGGACCCTAAACATATTAGACTGAGGTCGGCTGAAGGTGCCGATATAGGTAGACTCACCCCAACAGATGATGTGGGGGAGGTAAGGATCCAGCATGTCCGATTGTTTAATCTGAGTGAGATAAGTCACCCCCGGAGGGACTGGGTAGCGACTCTCTCGTAGAAAACATAGGAGCGCTCGGTAGTACTGAGGAATTTGAAGAGATACCTGCCTTTCCCAAATTGAGAATATTGGGAGGTTGGGAGGAATACAGTAAGTGTGGCTATGTAAAAATCCTTCCGGTATTTCTGGTGGATAATAGGCAGCACTTAAATTGTGCATAAAGGCTAGAGGAATGAGGAAATACGCAAAATATGGACAGCTAAAGGCGACAGCTATTACACACAAGTATATCATTTCCCAACATATACCCAGTGAGTATATTACTGTACATTTGACAGCCATCAAGTTAACAGGAAAAATAAATATGGAGAAGACAAATTCTCTATCTTCGATTTTCTTAGTAGCATGAATAGAATGTAGACTCCAATGAAAATAGGGGTGGGACTGTAGCACTCCCTGCCCCAAAAGGAATGTACTCTCAGTTCAGCTGAGCATGCACATGTTCCAAATAGGGAGAGGGAGTAAGTCGCCGCTTGAGACCTCTAGGGATGGGTTATCGCTACTGATGAGTGATCATGCTCAGATAAGGTGTTATCCGAGCATGCTCGTGTGATAATAGAGTATCTTCGGCGTGCTCAAATATTATGTACGAGTCCCCGCGGCTGAATGTCTCTCGGCTGTTCATCAGCCACAACACATGCAGGGATTATCTAACAAACAGGACATTGCCTCATGTGTTACAGCTGTCGAACAGCCATGAGACATGCAGTCACGAGGACTTCAATATATTATTCGAGCATGCCGCAGTCACTCGGTTAGCACACGAGCAAGCTCGCTCATCACTAGTTTTCTCCCATGAGTAAAAAGGACTGAGGGTTAAAATTCATTACCCCAGCATCATCAATCAAAGGAGAGTGCACAATAAGTAATTGGTCAAAACTTTGGAAATTTGTTTGGCCAACTTTTATCCAACATGAGTAGCCAGCCTTAGTTCTAACACAACCATAAAAGGTGAAATATGTCTGACTAGGCGGAAATCTTTCTATCTGTAGCCTGTTCTCTCCTATTAGTCACACCAGTCTCATATAAATGTAGATACAGTGATGTAGCTTATTTTTCTATTTCTTCTTTGTCCCTATGTGAAGTTTCCCAAAATAAAAGCACAAGAAAAATGATTAGATTTAAGAATATTTCAGCATTGACAGACTCATTACAACCTGTCGTCTTATTTACCACATACTTTAAGTAAAATATAGTAACTTGAATAATTCGATTTGTGAGCCCTAATATAACATTTTTCTCCACTTTCCACCATTTGAATTAATTTTAAATTAGCCTGACATTACAATTTCAGTGGACTTTTTTTTTCTTACCCGGTGATCATATTTGTTGTATGATGTCTAATCAACAGAGTGTGACTCCATTATTACAAGAACCCAATACCCTGCAATAAAGAGTCCCCAAATTTCTGTATTTGCCAATAATCACTTTGCCTTTTTTGGTACTTGTAAGGCTATTAATTACTGTAAGAAGATCACAGAGACCATCTGTGTACTGAGGTGTAAATTTCCCAATTGTTCATTGTTCAGTCACAAATGCTTCATTATTTGGGGATTTTGTGAACTTGTTGATGAAATCTACAATGTACGAAAATGAAGTTTACCTAAATGTCAATTGCCCTTAAATCGTGTTCTCTTATACAGGGTGCGCCATTTATATGGATACACCTAAATAAATGGGAATGGTTGGTGATATCAAGTTCCTGTTTGTGGCACATTAGTATATATGGGAGGGGGAAAAATTTTCAAGATGGGTGGTGACTATGGCGGCCATTTTGAAGTTGGCCATTTTGGATCCAACATTATTTTTTTCAATGGGAAGAGGGTCATGTGACACATCAAACTTATTGATAATTTCACAAGAAAAACAATGGTGCACTTGGTTTTAACGTATCTTTACTCTTTCATGAGTTATTTACAAGTTTATGACCACTTATAAGATGTGTTCAACGTGCTGTCCATTGTGTTGGATTGTCAATGCAACCCTCTTCTCCCACTCTTGACACACTGATAGCAACACAGCAGAAGAAATGCTAGCACAGGTTTCCAGTATCCGTTGTTTAAGATGCTGCACATCTCATATCTTCACAGCATAGAAAATTGCATTCAGATGACCCCAAAGACAAAAGTCTAATGGGGTCAGATCGGGAGACTTTGGTGGCCATTCAACTGGCCCACGATGACCAATCCACTTTCTAGGAAACTGAAGATGGCACATTCCCTGAGTTTTTCCAGCAATATGGTGCACCACCACATTATGGGTGTCAGGTCTGAACATTCCTACATGAACAGTTTCCTGGAAAGTGGATTGGTCATCATGTGCCAGTTGAATGGCCACCAAGGTCTCTCGATCTGACCCCATTAGACTTTTATCTTTGGGATTATCTGAAGGCAATTGTCTATGCTGTGAAGATACGAGATGTGCAGCATCTGAAAAAACGGATGTTTTAACACAGGAATAGTTCTGAAATCAATATTTTGTGGAATAACCATGATTTTTAAAAACAGCTTTCATGCGTGTTTTCATGTTTTCCACCAGTCTTTCACACTGCTTCTGGAGCAAAAATTTAAGCAGTTCTTCGTTTGATGGTCTGTGACTATCCATCATCCTCTTGATTACATTCCAGAGGTTTTCAATGGGTTCAGGTCTGGAGAATGGGCTGCCCATGACAGGGTTTTGATGTGGTGGTCTCTTAATTTTTGCCAGAGCTGTATAAGTAAAATCAATATTATAGACCCCAAAGATGAAAAATAGATTCAAACAAATCTTAAATCTTCTGACAATTTTGCAATTGTCCTGTTTAAGTTTCTCGTTGTCTATTTTTTAAAATTTTTTTAATTCATATACCCCCAACAAAAATAACAATTACAGCTTGAGTCTCCTCTGCCAGATAACTGCCCGACATGATTAAATTCAATTAGATTCCGAGCGGTTAGATTGCCGTCTTCTTCTTAGATGCCAATAATGATCATGTATGTCTTCAGATATTCTTAACAATCAGATTCATAATATGCCTGAAGAAACAAATGGAAATTTGCGACAGCGGGAAAAAAAAAAAAGCCTGTAGTGTCTGCATACTTTTACATATTTAAGAATAAATTAGATAATTGCATCTTATGAAGAGCTACGATTACATGGCGAGCCCTCTGCTTTATTCTCATCTGTCCAAATAAATGATTGTAAAGATAGCGGTAAATAAAAGAAGATTTATTGGTGCCTATCAACAAAAAAAATAAAAGTTAATGTGTTAAATATGATTTTAACATTCTAATATTTATTTATTGCCTGCATGGAAAAGAAAAAAAGAAAAAACGCCTTTTAGCCATTAAAGGGACCAATCACTCCGGCAGCCACTTAGCGATAAATGATGGATTAAATTTTTCTGCTTTGGGCCATTGAAAATATGGGGACGCTAATTACTAAATGTTATCTGTAAATAAAACATACAATGCTGTAGGGGTCGGATAAAAAAATAACTATCCATTTATCGAAAAAGGTCGAATAAACAAGATCACCAGCGTGAAATAAGCCATTCATTGCTGGCCTTTTCATGATTTCCTGGTCATTAGACATAGAATTTGCTGTCGATCTTTGTAAAGAATTACTATTTCGGATGAAAAATATTTACACTTGAGAGTCCTCGGTGGTTGATACCTTTTAATGGCTAACTGAAAAGATGGTAACAAATTGCAAGCTTTCGAGACTACTCTGGTCTCTTCATCAGGCAAAGACTAAAACAAAAACTGAAGAATCACATATATATATATACACAAAAGGATACAGGAATAGTGCAATAGGTAAGACAAGTGACGTGAAGCAGAACTGTCATTATGGCAGAGGGATGAACATAAATATTGGAACAGATCATAGATAAGGAGAGAGTTTTATTACCCTCTGATTGGGGTCTGGTATTGTGTTTTGATGCCCCTAGAAGGTCAGAGACGCAGATTCCTTAATTGATATAGAATGACATGAATCCACGTGACACGTTCATTCCAGCACTAAGAGTGTCAAAGGTCATCATAAGTTTGTATTCCCAAACCTTTCTATCTTTCTCAGATTTGAAGTTAGATTTTAATACCAGTAATTCCATATCCATTATGCTATGACCGGGCATACAAAAGTGTTTTGCCACAGGTAAATCCATTCTTTTTTCTCTTATCGTGTGGCGATGAGAATTCATCCTTGTTCTCAGTTTTTGCCCAGTCTCCCCCACATACAGACCCCCAGTTGGACATTTAGTACATATAATTAGGTACACCACATTAGATGTGATGCAGCTGAAAGTACCTGGGATCTTGTAGTCCTGATGGGAGTTGGGTATCTTTATCTTGTCCGTGGTCATTATAGATGCACATGTTTTACACTTCTTCTGTTTGCAAGGAAAGGTTCCTGCAGCTGTTGGGGAGGACAGGGAGCTTCTGACAATGATGCTTCTTAGATTTGGGGGCTGCCTAAAACATAGTAGTGGGGGGTCTGGAAATATGGATTGTAATCGGGCATCTTTTTGTAGTAAAGGTTGTAGTTTCCGTGCAGCTCCCCTTAGCACCTCCAGATTTGGGTTGTAGGTGACCACTAGAGGCACCCGGTTATTTTCTTCTTTAGTTTTGTAATGTAGCAGGTGATTCCTTGATATTCTGGTGGCTCTTGTAATTTGGTTTTCAATTGTTCTTGGATGGTAGCCCTGGTTCAAAAAAGTCTTTCTGAGGCGACCAAGGTGTTCATCTCTATCCATGGGGTTGGAACATATACGGTTGTATCTGATGGCTTGGCTGTAGACTATAGAGTTTTTTATGTGTTTTGGATGGAAACTGTCCCATTTAAGGTATGTTGGACGGTCGATTGGCTTCTGATACAGGGATGTCTCTATTTCATTGTTCTTTTAGCTTAATGGTGGTGTCTAAAAAGTTAATTTCAGTGCTGGAGTAGTTGAGTGTTAAGTTGATGGTTGGATGAAATTGGTTGAACTGTTCATGGAACGTCTGTAGCTGTTGTTCAGACTCTGTCCAGATGATTAAAATGTCATCAATGTAGCGGTAGTAGGCCCGAGGCCTGATGGGACATGAGGACAAAAAGTCGCTTTCAAGCTTGGCCATGAAAAGATTTTCATACTGTGGAGCCATTTTACTTCCCATAGCTGTGCCAGTCTCCTGAAGATAGATCTTGTTGTCAAATTCAAAGTAATTGTGGGTGAGGATAAATTTTGTGAGTTTCACCACAGAATCAGCATCATTCCCGGTGTTTCCCATGAAGACTTTGCAGGCATTTAATCCATCCTGGTGTGGGATATTAGAGTACAAAGATTCCACGTCCATGGTGGCCAGGATGGTTCCTTCTGGTAGGGGACCTATTGCTGCTAGTTTATTCAGTAGGTCAGTTGTGTCCTGAATGTAGCTGGGTGTATCCTTTACCAGGGGTTTAAGAATGCCCTCTACCCATCCAGATACCTGCTCAGTAAGGGTGTCCACACATGAAATAATCGGCCTCCCTGGATTCCCAGCTTTGTGGATTTTGGGAAGCATGTAAAATGTCCCTGTTCTTGGACTTTCTGGTATCAGGTCATCAGCTCTTATGGATTTGTCAGACAGACAAGATACCAACTTGCTTAGTTCCTTGTAATAGTCCTGTGTAGGGTCCGACTCCAGTTTTCTGTAGTAGCGTGTGTCCGTAAGTTGTCTGTTTGCTTCCTTAATATAGTCTGATGTGTTCATCATGACTATTGCACCTCCCTTGTCAGCAGGTTTAATGATGATTTCTTTGTTGGTTTTCAGAGACTGTATGGCCTTTCTCTCCTGGGCACTGATGTTGGATGCTTGTCTCTTGTTGGTGGCTATGATGGTGGATTTTATCAAATGTCTGAATGAGTCTATATATTTATCCAAATGGGGGTTACGTCCAGGTGGAGGTGTCCAGTCTGACCTCTTCTTGGTTGTTGGGATCCCTTTTCCTTCAGTCCGAGTGTTTTCTGGATCTTCTGTATCATTGAAGTATTCCCTCAGGCGCAGTCTCCTGAAAAAATGTTCCATATCACTGCAGAGTTCGGTTTTATCCAGGGCCTTAGTAGGACAAAATGAGAGTCCTCTAGAAAGCACGGCAAGCTCCACTTTGTTGGGTTTGTAATCTGAGAGATTGATGACACAGTTAGATGCTTTTGTGTCTGGAATGGAGTGGTTGTCAGAGTTGTCAGGTTTTGTTTTGTATCTGTTTGTATAGAGTCCGCAATTGAGGCGCAGTCTGTGTAGTTTCTTTTCCTTGTTATGAATCAGAAAGGTCCGTAGTTTGTTATAGTATTGTTGTAATTTTTGCTCTGTGCTTTCTGTAAGTG
This sequence comes from Oophaga sylvatica, assembly GCA_033576555.1. Lineage (NCBI taxonomy): Eukaryota > Metazoa > Chordata > Amphibia > Anura > Dendrobatidae > Oophaga > Oophaga sylvatica. Next base: position 50,340,758 of record JARQOD010000009.1, read on the forward strand.
TTTTCCTCAGAGTTTCAAATTGCCCTTGGACTTTACTCCTTATACTGTAGCAGACATGCAAAAGATGGTTCCTTAGTCTTTCAGAAGTCCTGTGACAAAGGTTTTGTGCATAATGGGTATTGTAGGTGTGAAGAATTGGGTTTGTAATCCAGAGTCCTTTGGGAATTAGATTCTCCTTTTTGCATTTAGATAAGAAAAAAATGTCGCTGTCCATTTGTGCGCGTTTCTTCAGAAGTGGTTTTAGTTCCATAAAGATGCGGTACATTCTGGTATCCTCCATTTTGATATAGGAAAGATGTGTATCTTCGTACCGTGTTAGCCAGTAGATAGAAAAATATTTACACTTGAGAGTCCTCGGTGGTTGATACCTTTTAATGGCTAACTGAAAAGATGGTAACAAATTGCAAGCTTTCGAGACTACTCCGGTCTCTTCATCAGGCAAAGACTAAAACAAAAACTGAAGAATCACATATATATATATATACACAAAAGGATACAGGAATAGTGCAATAGGTAAGACAAGGAACCATCTTTTGCATGTCTGTTACAGCATAAGGAGTAAAGTCCAAGGGCAATTTGAAACTCTGAGGAAAACACTTACAGAAAGCACAGAGCAAAAATTAATACAATACTATAACAAACTACGGACCTTTCTGATTCATAACAAGGAAAAGAAACTACACAGACTGCGCCTCAATTGCGGACTCTATACAAACAGATACAAAACAAAACCTGACAACTCTGACAACCACTCCATTCCAGACACAAAAGCATCTAACTGTGTCATCAATCTCTCAGATTACAAACCCAACAAAGTGGAGCTTGCCGTGCTTTCTAGAGGACTCTCATTTTGTCCTACTAAGGCCTGGATAAAACCAAACTCTGCAGTGATATGGAACATTTTTTCAGGAGACTGCGCCTGAGGGAATACTTCAATGATACAGAAGATCCATAAAACACTCGGACTGAAGGAAAGGGATCCCAACAACTAAGAAGAGGTCAGACTGGACACTCCACCTGGACGTTACCCCCATTGGATAAATATATAGACTCATTCAGACATTTGATAAAATCCACCATCATAGCCACCAACAAGAGACAAGCATCCAACATCAGTGCCCAGGAGAGAAAGGCCTTACAGTCTCTGAAAACCAACAAAGAAATCATCATTAAACCTGCTGACAAGGGAGGTGCAATAGTCATGATGAACACATCAGACTATATTAAGGAAGCAAACAGACAACTTACGGACACACGCTACTACAGAAAACTGGAGTCGGACTCTACACAGGACTATTACAAGGAACTAAACAAGTTGGTATCTTGTCTGTCTGACAAATCCATAAGAGCTGATGACCTGATACCAGAAAGTCCAAGAACAGGGACATTTTACATGCTTCCCAAAATCCACAAAGCTGGGAATCCAGGGAGGCCGATTATTTCATGTGTGGACACCCTTACTGAGCAGGTATCTTAATGGGTAGAGGGCATTCTTAAACCCCTGGTAAAGGATACACCCAGCTACATTCAGGACACAACTGACCTACTGAATAAACTAGCAGCAATAGGTCCCCTACCAGAAGGAACCATCCTGGCCACCATGGACGTGGAATCTTTGTACTCTAATATCCCACACCAGGATGGATTAAATGCCTGCAAAGTCTTCATGGGAAACACCGGGAATGATGCTGATTCTGTGGTGAAACTCACAAAATTTATCCTCACCCACAATTACTTTGAATTTGACAACAAGATCTATCTTCAGGAGACTGGCACAGCTATGGGAAGTAAAATGGCTCCACAGTATGAAAATCTTTTCATGGCCAAGCTTGAAAGCGACTTTTTGTCCTCATGTCCCATCAGGCCTCGGGCCTACTACCGCTACATTGATGACATTTTAATCATCTGGACGGAGTCTGAACAACAGCTAAAGACGTTCCATGAACAGTTCAACCAATTTCATCCAACCATCAACTTAACACTCAACTACTCCAGCACTGAAATTAACTTTTTAGACACCACCATTAAGCTAAAGAACAATGAAATAGAGACATCCCTGTATCAGAAGCCAATCGACCGTCCAACATACCTTAAATGGGACAGTTTCCATCCAAAACACATAAAAAACTCTATAGTCTACAGCCAAGCCATCAGATACAACCGTATATGTTCCAACCCCATGGATAGAGATGAACACCTTGGTCGCCTCAGAAAGACTTTTTTGAACCAGGGCTACCATTCAAGAACAATTGAAAACCAAATTACAAGAGCCACCAGAATATCAAGGAATCACCTGCTACATTACAAAACTAAAGAAGAAAATAACCGGGTGCCTCTAGTGGTCACCTACAACCCAAATCTGGAGGTGCTAAGGGGAGCTGCACGGAAACTACAACCTTTACTACAAAAAGATGCCCGATTACAATCCATATTTCCAGACCCCCCACTACTATGTTTTAGGCAGCCCCCAAATCTAAGAAGCATCATTGTCAGAAGCTCCCTGTCCTCCCCAACAGCTGCAGGAACCTTTCCTTGCAAACAGAAGAAGTGTAAAACATGTGCATCTATAATGACCACGGACAAGATAAAGATACCCAACTCCCATCAGGACTACAAGATCCCAGGTACTTTCAGCTGCATCACATCTAATGTGGTGTACCTAATTATATGTACTAAATGTCCAACTGGGGGTCTGTATGTGGGGGAGACTGGGCAAAAACTGAGAACAAGGATGAATTCTCATCGCCACACGATAAGAGAAAAAAGAATGGATTTACCTGTGGCAAAACACTTTTGTATGCCCGGGCATAGCATAATGGATATGGAATTACTGGTATTAAAATCTAACTTCAAATCTAAGAAAGATAGAAAGGTTTGGGAATACAAACTTATGATGACCTTTGACACTCTTAGTGCTGGAATGAACGTGTCACATGGATTCATGTCATTCTATATCAATTAAGGAATCTGCGTCTCTGACCTTCTAGGGGCATCAAAAACAATACCAAACCCCAATCAGAGGGTAATAAAACTCTCTCCTTATCTATGATCTGTTCCAATATTTATGTTCATCCCTCTGCCATAATGACAGTTCTGCTTCACGTCACTTGTCTTACCTATTGCACTATTCCTGTATCCTTTTGTGTATATATATATATGTGATTCTTCAGTTTTTGTTTTAGTCTTTGCCTGATGAAGAGACCGGAGTAGTCTCGAAAGCTTGCAATTTGTTACCATCTTTTCAGTTAGCCATTAAAAGGTATCAACCACCGAGGACTCTCAAGTGTAAATATTTTTCTATCTACTGGCTAACACGGTACGAAGATACACATCTTTCCTATTTCGGATGAAAAATTGTAGCCGCTATAGGAATCAAATTTTGCATTGTTAAAATAATAGAACTATGAGACATAAAGAAGATGAATGGATCAGGTAAGATTCTAATTTACCTGTTTGTGCAGATTATCCTAGAAAATGAAAAACCACTTGCTATGCTCTGGGGTCTTTCCAATATAATATGTGAAAAAATTTTTAAAAAATTCTTATACTCACCTTACCGCTCACCTCTCTGGCCCCTAGGCACCTAACCATCACCCGCCTGGTCCTCATTGCATTTTCTGATCCCCATCACGAGTACTGAAATTGGGGACTTCCTGTTTTGATGAAGCTCGAGAGTTTTCTGAACTAGCGCGCAAAATGTCACAAAGTCATGACTTGCGCTATGAATTTGCATGCCTAGAACTGTCCCGGGCCTCTTCAGAGCCACAAGTTCTGGCTCAGTCTGAACAGCGGATTTCATTGCTTGAAAGAAGAATCAGAAGATGCAATGAGGACCAGATAGGTGACAGTGAGGAGCAAAGGGGCCGGGGAAGTGAGCAGTAAAGTGAGTATGAGTGTTATTTTTTATTTTTTGAAAAGAAATTAAAGAGGACAAAAGGCGCGTATAGGGCATTATCAAGATAAAGTAGTTTTTGTGTTGCGGTAACTGCTCCTCAGGTTGAGTTTTGAGAAAGCCCAACTCTTACAATGTGGAATAAAGCAAATTAAATCAACACATGTGAGTGCCGGGATTTCTTTTTTCCTTGGATGAATCATTCCTTCACGTGCACCACGATAGCGACTGGAGTGCCGACTATTTTGCATTATCCCAATGTAAATATCAGGCTATATACTGGAAGAGCGGGTAATGCTGAGCTGTTGGTAAACAAAGAATTCCAAGGTTCTTGATGTTTGAAGGGTATGTAGTTTATTCTCAACGCGTTTCAAAGTCTGGCTGATTTCTTCTTTCCTTCTTCCTCTCTTGTGGAAGAAGTCAGACAGATGTCGAAATGCATGGAGAATAAACTACCTAACCTTCAAACATCAAGAACCTTGGAATTCTTTATTTACCACCAGTGCAGCGTTACCCGCTCTTCCAGTGTACAGACTGTTTTTTTTTTTTTTTGATGAGTTCTTATGATTTAGAAAAATGTCAGCCGTCCATTACTAACTAGGTTTTCCAATAACACCCATTGAACGGCTAGTAGTCATCTCAATGCCAGGTTGAGGCCTGTAAAGCATGTGTTGTACATAATATATCCAAATAACCTCTTGACAAAGGAAGAAAACAGGGTTTCTAGTGGCACTTACTGCAAATTAAGTTTGCACTTTTTTAAATGTTTTTTTGTAAACTAGAAGTCTAAAAGTCTCAGGCCTTTTTGGGCCATCACATGGAATTGTTAATTCACGGGTTCAGTCATTTATTTAGAAATTTTTTTTTAATTAAAAAATTATTTTACCTTTTCACACAAGACTCGATCATATCACTCGCCATGAGCTTAAGGCGCTGCTCAAGGTGCTTCCCAAACTCTTCTTCAGGCCAGTGGAGATCTCTAATAAAGGTTTGTAGTGCATCAAGTTTCCAAAATAAATCTTCTGAAGTGGCTGATCCATTACTGATGGGGGCGATACAAGAAAACATTTTTTTAGTCCAATAACCAACACAAAGCCTGATGTGGAGAACATTTTAGATAAAGAGGACCTGTCACTTGCTCAAAAAAAAATGGAGTCAAATACCCTATAAAATTTCCCGGGTTCTCCTAATTCTGCTGTTCTTTTCCATTTTGCACTGCCTCGCTCCATTGCAATATTGAGATATTCATAGTTGTTGCTTTTAAGGCACATCATGTGAAATCTCTGCTTGTTGTGCAACTGGGCACTTCTTCTATTTTCTCTTGAGGCATGCGCTTTCACCACCTCCACCCAGACGCTGTCAATCACAGCTGAGCAGCTGGTCTAGTGGTCTCAGACACTGCTGAGCTGTGATTACCATCTTCTGGGAGGGAATGGTTAAAGCGCACATCCCCAGGGAAAATTCTAAACAAATATTCAGTTGCACAACAAGCAGAGATTTCACATATTTCACTCCTAAAGCAACAAATGTGAATATCTCTGAAACGGAACAACGCAGCGCAAAACGGAAAAGAGTGTCAGAATCAGGGGAGCTTAGAGATTTTTTACAATATATTTATCTAAAATTTTTTGAACAAATGACAGGTCTTCTTTTATTTAACGTTAATACCACCAACTCCAAAATTACAATATTTGTGTTCTCCATCATCAGGGCTTTTTCGTTACGTTTTTTTTTTCTCCCTAATCTAACTTTCTTTTGGTGCGGAACACAACAAATTAAATTAGACAAAACTGGATAGTTTGTATGGAAAATCTCGTCCTTAATTAATAATCACATGGATGTATGTAGTTATTGAAATTAAGGATACAAACTGGGGTAATACAAGCCTTGATTGTTGACAACCACACCATAGTCGTGAACAATCAGGGATCCATGCACTTCTGGAAGAAGACCTTTAAAAGGATTCAAACTAAGTAACGGGTTGTGCCAACTAGTGGTGGGCGAGGACGTTATCATAGAAGTAAAGACAGCCAACATCCAAAGTTAATAGATTTTTCTTTTTCTTTTCGGAAGAGCCTTGGAATCTCATGGACTACCGTAATTTCTCTAGATTATTAGAAAGACAGACATGATATATTTTTTTCAGATTTTTGGAAGCCATTGGATTCATGCCTACCTAGTTGTTTTATTTTTCTCATTCTGAATTCTTTCCTCGCAAACCACTAACGTTAACACATCAATTTATCAGATGTTATACACACCATGCAGTACCACTTGTACTGACATCCTCTATAGAAACAGTCTGAAGTAGGCGTTTCTATCATGACAGATGCCAGCTGCATTGAGTTAATGCTGCCGAGCAATACATAGCTAATGCACACGTAGCTATCGCGGGTGAAAATAAAAAAAAATTAAAAAATCATATTCCCAACATGCCAAAGGTCTTGAGGTCCTGTTTTAATAAAAGTTATGGTTTATAGGAACACGTCGTATATTGTAATCAGAGAAATATCTGATAAATGGAGAGAGAATAGAACTTTTTTTTTTATAGTAAAATTAATTCTGGAAAACAGGCTCAGGAAAAGATATTCAACCAGGTACCTTGGCTCTACCATGGTAAATATTATGCTCTGTAGGTGTCTGCAAAGCGACATTCACATCTTGTGAACAGTTTGCTTCCAAATGGTAAAAAAAAAAAAAAATAAATTATAATTTTTGAATTCTAAATTGAGATTTGGAACGATAAAGGTTTATGTTGAAAACGGAAGAGTACACACAAATGGAGTAATTGGTGTCTATTTCTACAACATTTTGACACCCATCTGCCTTCAGAGTTATTTCAAATGTCTTCTCCTTTTTTTTTTTTTCCTTCTTTTATGTTTTGATCGTGTCACAATTGAAATGTTTCCCACAACTAATTTGGATTTCATTGATTGAATAAAGCCATCGTATGCTCAGTTACTGATTCATATCTTTTCCAAGAAGTGTCACAGATCATGCACAGAGGGAAAAAAAAGCTTCAGTTACTGCTGCCTAGTCTACCTTTCTCCAAATGGCAATCATAGCATGAACAGGACATTTATTTCTTTAGCAGAAGATCGTTAATAATAAACCATATTGTGGTGATCGACTGGAGGGAATAATCCTTAAAAATGCAGTGAATTTAATTAATGAATTAATTATTGTAATTAATTATCCACATAGGCAAAAATTCTATGATTATTATTGTTGGAAATATTTTATAGAAATGAATCTATTTCCATTGAAATTGTTATTATATTGCTATATTATAATTTTTATATTTTTACAGAAATTTTTTCAATTGTGTTTTTACTTCTCAAAGTTGGGTACGTTTGTGTTTGATGCTACCAAGAGATCGAAGAGCTGATGTCCGACGCATCACTTGTGTCGTTACCGGACAGGTAACATTTCATATTACTTTGAAAGTAAATGCGGAAAAAACCTGATGGCAACTGAAGTATTTTTCATCTGGCTGAGTTGGATCAGGCTCAAAAAAATTGCTCATAATGCCTAAAGGTGAGTTTACATTATCTGATCTTGCGGCGGTAAATATTTACCGATTGGCAATCGTTTAATAGCCTATTTACTCAAGTAGACAGCCCTTCAGATACACACTGGAGGGTTTGTAATGGAACGTTCAGTGCCCATAGGCTACCATTGTTCTCGGCAGCACGAGTTCTGTTTACACAGGAAGATGTGCTGCCGAGAACATAGTTCTTTTGCACAAACCAAAAGGTCCTTTTTGTCCAACGAACAAGTGTTTTGCTCCTTTGTCAGGAAGCCTGTTTAGAATACCGTAAAATGAATCCACATAGGGATGCTCGATCACAATAATTGTGCTGTTTAAATGTACCTTTAGGGCTTTAGACAGGCTTGTTGGGATTGCCTAATTGCCGATCGACTAGCACGTAGTACGGTCATTTAATATCCTGTTTAAAAGACCAATTGCACTTCCAAGTGCACAGAATCATCATTAACATGATCAATCTGTGCGCATAGAACATTATGCTCTGGGCAGCAGATCTCTTGTTTACACGGGACTATGGGATGTGAATGGCAAAGATTTTTAAGCCTGCTTAGAAATCATCTCACCCGTCAAGCAAGTGTTTTTCCCAAGTGAGTGCAAACCTGTTTAGACAGGCAAAAAATTGGAAATGAGCATTCCAAAAAATACACGTAGATGATTTTTGGCCTGTCTGAATGCGCCCTAAGGCATAGGTACACAGCATAGGTACATATAGAAAATAATGTTATTTTTTTTCTAAATCGAGGTTCAGCTGCAATGTGTAATTAAGGCTTGAAAAATATTATCATATTTGATGAGGTTTTTAGTATTTATATATTCTAGAAAGTGTGCCACGTCTTTATTGGACCTCACTACGGCCTCAAAGAGTCTTGATGGCAAGTTCTCATTGCTCGTTATGCTTCTTGAGGAGAATAGCTCCATAATTCAGCATCCAATGGAGCATTTTTTAATCTTCAGATTCCAAATGCCTTTTTATGAATCTGGAGACATAGAGAAGTCCAATATGGCTCTGTAGACTTCTGGAAAGTCAAATTACAGCTCTAAAACACAAAAGGAAGGGGAGGACTTTATACAAACCCTTCCAAAAAGTGGGCACTCTGAGGACATTCTTGGGTATCTTGGGGGAGCTTCTTGGTGGCTGTGGGGTGCGGACTAATTGTTCCAATTTTGGGTATTTAAACATAAGGGCAGGTGCTTACGTCCGTATATTGTCTCATCCAAGAGAATTGGGTCAGTTATACAAATCACACTGTGATCAAACTCTGATCAGAGTGTGATCATAGTGTGATCCGATTCTCTCGGATGAGGAGGAGATGGAGAAAAAAAATTTCTCCATCTTCTCCATTCTGTAAGTGAGCGGAAATCATACCGTACTCAGATGTCATTTAAGTCCGGTCCGATGTTTCCCATGCACTCATTAAACTTGCAGAGCAGAGAGCGATCCCAATACTGGATCAAACTCGGGCATGCTGTAATTTTTTCCTCGGACAGAGTCTGTCTGTAGAAATAATGGTTCAAGTGTACGGCCCAACAGACTAACATTGGTCCAAATGCGATCTAATGTTTTGCCGGATCGTGCTCGGAACCGAATATATGGTTGTCTGCCTGAACCCTAATGACTATGAGCTTAAAATATGTATATGAAAGGAGGAGTGGTATTCCAGGGAAAAAAAGTAGTAAAATCCAAGAAAAATGTTATTAGTCAAAAATTAAAAATGTTATGATGGTAGAACCACCAGCGGCACACTAACCAACGCGTTAATCATGGTTAAAGCATCTTAAGTCGAAATGCATTGGATAGTGTGCCGCTGGTGGTTCAAAACATTTGTTTCGTTGGAATACCACTCCTCCTCTCATTTGAAGCTTTGCCTCTTCCGGGCCTTTACGTGCGAGACTTTCTACCTGCATCCTGACAATGTGGTGAGCTGATTTCTTTCTATTTTTCTCTAAAATACGTCTATGTTAATTTTTAAATTATCTTATTTAATTTCTCTTAGTCTAATATAATATTTTAAACGTATATGTAAATTAATTACAAATATTTCAGTGAGTAGAGTTTTGTAAACTTATACATTTATGTTCCTGCACAATTATTATTTCTAGGCTAATTGGTGGGGTAGGTTATGCAATTTATAAAGTTACATTTCAAAAATATATTCTTTTATTTTCAAAAATAAAAATGTAAAACTTTTTTATATATTTTTTTAAAAAAGACATTTAAAATTGAAATCTCTTAGAAATAATGAATCCACATTCATGCCAAGATTCCTGCACATATAAATGAGGTCTAATGTGAAGTGGATACACACTCAGAATCATATATTGCAGCCATCCATGACGGTGCAGAAAAGCTAGGCATTTGTGGGAGGTTAACTGGTAGGGCTACGGGTACTTTAGGGAGATTCACATTTGGAAGATTCACATTGGGCAGATTACTTGTTAAACTCCTGTGGAAGAAACAGACAGAAAGAAAAAGATACCATAACATGACAACAATGCAGATGTAGCAGAAGCACAAAAACACTCTGAAAAAAAATTACAAAAAAAAAGACAAAAATGTAAAAGTAATACAAAGCGACTGATTGAGATAGAAGCGTGAGGATGGAAGATTTATTTGTTCCATGGTATTAGATATGGTAATTACATAACATACACACATACAATACACAATCACAATATAAAGCCACCAAAAACATTGTAGTAAAATGTTATAAGCATCACAAAACAAGCTGCAAAATGTAACAAGCCAACTGTATTAATAAGCATGTATGAGAGTCTGACATGGTGCCATTAAAGTTTCTAAAGGCTTGTGTATATTACTATATCACGGATACTTGCACAGATCAGTGATATAGTACCCATAGACTGCTATGGTCTCTTTGGTCTAATACCGTACCTTTGTGCATTTCAATTCTGGGGGGATCACTGCCATACTATTGCATGGATGGGTGTCTCAATCTGGTCCTGTCCTGTTCTGCACTTAGTTACCCTGACGCCGTTTGACACAAGGTAAGATTTTAATACGAAAGACAGGTTAGGACTGTCCGATGGGTACACCTTGTTGTGGAAAAGTTAGGACCATCCTATGGGTACATCTGGTTGTGGAAAAGTTAGTACCATCCTGATGGGTATACCTTGTCATGTAAAGATTAGGACCATCCCGATGGGTACATCTTGTCATGGAAAAGTTACTACCATCCCGATGGGTATACCTTGTAGTGGAAAGGTTAGGACCATTCCAATGGGTACACCTTGTCGTGGAAACGTTAGGACCATCCTGATGACTACACATTGCCATGGAAAGGTTAGGACCATCCTGATGAGTACACCTTGCCATGGAAAGGTTAGGACCATCCTGATGGGTACACTTTGTCATGGAAAGGTTAGACCATCTTGATGGGTACACCTTGTCATGGAAAGGTTAGGACCATCCTGATGAGTACACCTTGCCATGGAAAGGTTAGGACCATCCTGATGGGTACACTTTGTCATGGAAAGGTTAGACCATCTTGATGGGTACACCTTGTCATGGAAAGGTTAGGGCCATACTGATGGGTATACCTTGTCATGGAAAGGTTAGGACCATCGTGATGGGTACACCTTGTGAGACTGGTATGGCTTTTATGCTCTTTTGATAAAATAACATTAACTATGTACCCTATATTATTTACATATACTATTATCGTTTACTAATTTACTTGCTATAGGATATATGCACAATTTAGTTTTTTTGCTTATTGGGTTTTGTCTATGAAATGGCCACAGTGTCATGCTCTTACACTTTGCACATATACTAGCTTATAGTCCAGATCAGATTTTTGGTCATGCCATTGCATGGTATAGTAATTTTTTTTTTTACCATCACAAGGGCTCATATGTTGGCACATTTAATGCCTATTATTATTATTATTTAACGGCCTTCAGCTAGATCTCGAGCCATGGCGACTTGATGGATGAATGCTCTGTAGAAAGTTCAATCTTGTGCAAGTCTAGATAGGTCCACCAGGTTCTTTTCTGTCGCAGATTCATAATTTGGACAAAAGTTCTTAATGGGGTTGTACGGGATTACAAACTTTTTTATTATATGAGAAACAGCAGCATACCTATCAACAGGTTGTGCCTGGTATCACAGACAAAAAAAATGGCACTGCTTTTTGAGAAAGCAGACATATTTTTATAATAACGGGAAATATTTTTAACTTGTTAAAAAAATATGAAGGAAAAATAAAAAAATATATACCGTAATCCATTCACACAGGGTGAAGTTTGTTGATTTGCTCAAAAAATAGGAAATGTCCTATTCTTTAAATCGAGTTTTTCTGTTGAATTTGTATGTTATGTTTTCATTTTTGGTGATTATTTTTACATATCACAAATAAAAATGAACTGAAAATTAAATTGAAAATTAAAATTAAACTAATGTTAAACTAAATTGAAATATTGATATCACACACCAGCCACTGGGGAATTTTTAGACTCTAACTTCCTTTGGTTTCAGGAAATAACACATAAACATTAGCCTCAATAGTCAGACTCTGACCCTATCTTTTGTAAGGGAAGGGAAACAAAGGGAGCTGTGACATCGGCTATTGTGATTGGTGGATCTTATGTCATAAGCTGGGTAAAGAGGTATTACATGTCATTGTAATCCTGCCTCTGATGATAAGGAGCCTACTGAAAACTCTTCAAGGAATTATGAGTCTAAAAAGGGATCCATGTGAAAAGATTATTAATTTTTTTCTTTTTCTATAAAGATCATGATATGTAAAAAACAGCCAATTTTTTGTTGATTACATGTAAAAACCTGATGAAAAATAAAAGTTCATTTTCTGATCATTGCTTCCCTTCAAAATGGGAACCAGATATTCAATGATCACATACAGCAGTAACTCCACTTTTTTCAAATCTGGTCTTCTCAAGTCACTCGTCAGGATATCTCGAGCCAAGAGAAAAGGTAAGAAAAAATACATCTGCACCACTCTGTAACATTAGGAATTTAAAAATTATTATTGATAAGGAATTTTTTTTCTTGAGCAATTACAGATTGTCAAAGAGCGACGGGCTGAAGGTACAGAAAAATCTATCAGCAAGGTTGTAGGAGTAAAAATGTCATAAAGCTGTTACGGTATGTTGACTTATGGATAAAGTCAGAACACTCTCATATTATATATTACGATCTCACATATATGGCTGTAATTTATATTGTAGTTCTGGCTTGAAAAAAGGTCCTTTTGGGTCGAAACGTTGTTTCAGTCGTCTACCTCAATTGTATTTCACCATGTGATTTTTAAAGGATGGAATAAAAGTTATGTTTCATCCCTATTTTCTGTGGTGCGTTTTAATCTTGGGTTTTCTAGGCGCTCACATACATTCATAGCTAAAAATGGTAAATGTAAGGATTTGCACAATTTCATTACACGAAAGACATCACCAGCATAGAGCACAAGGACATCTGACTGTATGTCTTCTGTTAAGTTTTAGAATATATGTTCATTTTTGCTAGTAGATGGACAATGATGAGGAATAATGAAGACTTGCACAATTTTTTTTTGACAGTTTTTGAAAAATTTGGGTATTTGTAAACAGAGCATAGCCGAACCTAACTTGGAGTATGTGAAGGCATCTAAGGGTGGTTTGCCCAGTTTGGACAGGGAGATTTAGGATTTAGAAGATGCTTGATTGATATTACAAAACAGGAAAACTCTCAGACATTTTCCTTTGTTATCAATTACATTTACGCACTTTTTAGAGTGGGGTTTTTGTCAGAATAACAAAGCGCACTCATTAAGAAATACATAAGCTCATGAATAACGCCCATATGGCTCCTCATTGTTTTGTGGTTTAAGACATGCTGAAATAAATATGCTTTACGGTCTTCAAAGATGTCTAAAAACACAACACAATAAGAATTTGGATTTGATTTCTAATTTCTTTCTCATTATCATTAATTATAGATTTTTTTCCTAATCCATGGAAATTTTCAATATCTGATGGAACATTCTAATTTATATTTGATTCCTTATGGTTCCTCGTCATTAAATTGAACTTCCCTGAGTTGGTTAAAAAAATTTGTACAGAAAAATTTCTTAATATTTTAGTTTGTATTGTTTTGTGCTTTATCTGTTCTTTTCAGAGCGCTAAATCCCTTTAACAAGGGCAGACATACCAATGGTGCAACCTGTGACGCTGCATAGGGACCCAAGAGGAAAGGGGGACACTTGCACCTACAGAACTGAATGGACTGCAAAGGGCCCATAAACTGATCTTGCACAGGCAGTGTTGGACTGGGCCGCCAAGGGCCCACCAGTAACCAACTCCAAGGCCCCACTTTTCAGCTGCATGCAAATGTGACATTATCCTCAATCACAAAGTTGTATAATAATGGACTGGGTAGATTGTTAAATGAATAAGATGCTGCCTTTGTCTATACATAGAGAATAAAGTTTATTGTGCCAAGTACTGCTTATATAATAGAGTGGTGACCTACTCTTGCACAGGGGCCCACCGGAGGATTCTCCTGTTCTCCTGTGGACTAGTCCGAGCTTGTGCATAGGGGCCTTTTTCTGTTTATGTCTGCAGCATAGTTATATATTAAAATGATTTCTGCCTTGTGCTGCTACAAAAAGGATCTTAAAGGGGGTAATGTAGATTCTAAAAAATATAACGAAAACTGTGGAAAATGTTTTAAAAAGTATAAAAAAAATAGCTCTTACTTCTTCCATCCCCTCCCATTAAACTTATAACTTTCAGTGGTTCTCGTAACACTTGTAAGAAGCATATGACCTTTATAAGAAACACTTGACTGTTGCAGCCAGTCAGTCGCCCAATCAGTCACTTGTCGAGTAATAGATAGACTGTAGTGGTCATGTGCTGTAGACAAAGACGGTGAGCTCCACCTGAGCTTGTACACTGGATCGGCAGGTGATAGAAGAAGTAAGCATTGTTTATTTTTTTGTTTTCTTTTCACTTTTTAGAAGCCACTTCCAAGGGTCCCGATTCATCAAAGCAATTTTGCCAGAATCTTGACAAAAATTGCAAAATATTTGAGCTACTCAGAGTTTCGCACAAATTTTGTGACTTTTGGCATTTTCACACCTGTTTCTCCCAGCTCTGCCATTTTGGGAAGCGCTAAGGCTGGATAGGGGTGCAGCAGGGTGTGATGCCACAGCTTGTCTAATTCATGACTAATTGCGGCGTTCCTTACCCCAGAAATCTTACTCCAGTCTGACGTAACACCTCTTAATGAATCAGAAGTGTTTGACTCCAACACGACCCTTCATAAAGAGTGTTGAGAAAATCACCGGTCTTGACGAATTGGAACCATAGCCTTGTAGGAAAAATATAGCCCATATAAAAATTGGTTCGTTAGTGGTCTAATCGCTGCATTCACTAATTAGGGTGCTTGATGAACCCTTGGCTAGCTAAAAAGCTCAATGCATAGTTACGCCCACTGGTTTTGAATGTTCCCGCCTGCTTCACTTGTGATTGATAGCTCTGGCATCCCTGTAGCAAGCACTCTCTGTAGAGACAGCTCAGGCAAGCCAGTGCTGTCAATCACCAGCGCGGAGGCAGGGCATGTAATACCTGCAGGTGGAGCGTTGCACTGAGCCTCTTGGCCACTCCAAGGGTGCACTGAGCACCTTAATTAGCACATATGATTAAACTTCAGTTTCTGCAAAACGGAGACATTGATTAGACCACAAATGATACTATTTTATAAGGGCTTTGAACCCTACAAAGTTATGAGACTAACTAATACTGTCAGATTCCCGATTCCCTTCAACTGCTAATTGTATACCATTTGTACATTAAAGGGGTTACTCTATGTGACTGCAGAATTGTGAAACCCCATATAAAACACACACCACACTGTGAGGATTCTCAGGTGTCGGCATCGGAACGGTGGTCACGTGATCATAAGTATGTTGCCACATTCCAATTAGATGAGTGCGGCCTCACTCAATGCAAGTGTTTTTGAGTAAAGCCATAAACAGTCTAATCGGAATGTGTCTGGGAGTATGCGAATTGCATACTTGCAGTCACATGACTGCCCACTCCTGGCGTCAGTATCGGGGAATCTTGACAGCGTGCAGTGCGCGCAATGTGAGGATTCACAAGTCTGCAGCCAAATAGAGTGACTGCAGACTTGTAGATTAAGACTGGACACAAAAACAAATTAGTGTGTGGTAAGCTCATCAGCTTCTCCTATCGGTGGCAATTTTATCATTTAACTATGTTTTAATATAGACGGTTTGCATCTCTGTATTAGAGAATTGGCTATAAAAAAAAAAGCATCTGCACATTCAACAATGTTAGATATAAATAGAGATGGGGCAATTAGGTGGACTTCCTAGGAGACAGCAGTACAGATGTAGCTTATACTCAATTCAATTACATAAAAACACACAAGTAACAACATCAACGTGCAACATTACAGCTTATAGAATGAAATGTAAAACAATACATATAACAGTTAAGAGATGCAGGTCCAAACTTTACCTAGAAAATATCAAATTTCATGAAATTTATACTTGTACCGTAAATGAGACTTTTAAATTCTAAGCATCTATTGAACTACGTGAGTGAATTTGTATCAAGCAGATGCAATGTTGATGAGGTCCCAAAGAGATACATATATCAAGTTAACAGAAAATTACAACATAGTCTTAGATATTATTACACTAAAATATATAGAGAACTCAAGAAATATAATGGCTCTCTACTTTGTTTTTCCATTAACATAGAAAAATGTAGATACTTTTAAGGCTGACGAGAATCAAGAACAATTATTCCCAATCGGTTAAGAACTTCCATCCATCTGCTACAAACTCCGATTGTATCAAAGGGTTCCTTACTTTACTGGCTCCCACGATTCACGCTCAAAGCCCCTGTGAATTGATTGTGCAATTGAGGATTCCATAAGGTCGACATATCTGACAACAAGTGGAGCAAACAGGTCTTGGAGATGTTTGTGGAATTTTCCATTGCATAAGTTATCTAGAATTATAAGCATATCGGAGTATGGTTAATTGGGATCAACATATAATACGGCCATCGGTAGAACATCAAGCAAGTTGTTTTGATACGTAGAATATAAACATCAGCAAAACTTAATCACTTTTAATGCACAATAGACACTTCGTAAAAGTAAATTTACATAGGTCTCTAAATTTTCGACAACCTGAAAATTTGCCACATTGAGTGACTATTGTGCGCATCCACAGAAAATTGGAGGCGTTTAGAGCAGAAATACAAATACAATTTTATCTCAATGTAGCCTACAAGGTGACTGTTTCTTTATAAACTTTTAGAAATCTTTTAGTTGAGTAGGAGTGAAGGTCTCCAGACCCACTTTCCATACAGAATCCTAGAATGAGCAGGTAGACACACTTGGCTGAGAACTGTGTTCTTTGACATTGACTAATCTAAAGTGACATTGTCTGAACCCATCATTATCAATCGGTTCGACCGACAGTACAATGTGTATGTAGGCTTCTGGATTCTGGATTGCCAATCCTTTTGTTCTCCGATTGGTAAACTGCCACTAGAAGCAGCATCTTTCTCATTTGAGAACACAAGAGCATTAAGCAGAGATAACTGATAGATATTCAGATTATCAACCTTACTGATGCCATAATTAGGACTGACGGTGGCACCATTACAGCGTTTTGGTCTTCCATCTTCTTTTTTTCTAAAATAACTGTCTGAATCTTATAAGAGTTCTGAAAAGTCACAGACATTCCTCTTAATCCTCCACTACATCAAAGTTATTGGGCTGATCCTTTCAGAGGGCAATGGAAGGGGAGGAAGTGCTGGACTTGTCAAAGAGCAGAACCCTCTCTCCATGAAACTACCATGTGTATTTTGAAAGAAACTATCTGGTGCCCAGAACTCTGCCATGGTGCCATGGTGGCTTAATGGTTCCTATGCAGATCTGTATAGTCAAATGTATATTTTAGTATACAGGGTTGCTTTAAGATTCTTAACAATTAAAGACCTAACGCTAGGTCAAAGTGGCCAATTTTAAATCTTATTTCATTCCCGCTGATCCCCTGAGTTCGACTTTTTGCTTCTCTTTTTTCCAATCCGCCATGTGGTTCCAGAGATATGGTTCATTTTATTTAGTGTTAATTCTTTATGCTCCTTACTAAGGGGAAAATTGCTCATGGGAAAAAATATAGAGCAGGCTAAAGACACGCCACAGAGGATCCTGTGAGCCAAAACCTCTTGGTAAAGACTATAAAGATTAAGGCTGTGTAAAAAGGCCCATATATCTGGAGCAGAATGAAGGATTAGAAACCAAAAACTGGATTACTCAAGGGAGCAACGGGATTATAAGAAGAACAAAAACTGCCCCCTTTTGATCTGGAGACAAGTCTTCTTTAACTCAAATCTTCCAATGATATTCAGCTTACCTGTGGACATTCACACGTTCCACAGTGCTTCTCTACTCAGTACAGTCTACTTTAACTCAGACGTTCTAATGGTGATATTCAGCTTACCTGTGGACATTCACATGTTCCACAAGGCTTCTCTACTCAGTAATTATTACAATTTCCAACAGAATTTAGCTTATCTTGCGATCCCAACCTATTAACTTCTTATATATGAAAGAAGCCATAGACAGAAATGTTGTCAGGCCCTCACAATATAAGACAATCTAATTTTTGTGGGAAGATCTATCAAGATCGGCCAAGTTGGATTTCAAAATGACCGTACCAGATCAGCATTACCAAAGGTCTTTGGTGGCATGTTATCTACTTTTCTTACAGTAGTGAATATTCATGCTTGGCCCAAATTCTAGTAAGTTAGCTATTTTAAAGAGTTAGTCCTGGTCCACTCATTTCTGTATCGGGAGTTGAGCGGAGCAGGTGATGTCACGTCTACTGATACTTGTCAGAATGCAAGTCCGACCTGCAGCATGTATCGGGAACATGCTCAACTCATGATACCTGCTGATCACTCACGTGTCACAACAGGTGTCAGTAGAACAGATGTCACCTGCTCCGCTCAAGTGCCAAAACTGAGAGAAGCAACTAACATTTGAACTGTTCTACAAAACATCTAACAGGTAGATAGACAATTATGATCAGCCATTATCTTCTTTACTTCTGTACATGAGTGGACAAATCAAGAACACACATTTTAATGAATACTGGACTAGGCTCTAATTTGCATCATGCTCGCTCTAGGGCGCCACTGTTATTTTAACTAATGGCGACAGGAATAATGATACAAATGAAACTTGTCTTCAATCTCATTTGCATTTTTCATGATGTTTTTTTATTTTGCTTCCTCTCCCCCAAACTCAGTCTGTATATGTAAAAGTTGCAATATATAGGACATGTATAGTTGTTGTGTACATTTTTTAATCCAATCTCAAATTTGGCTTAAAAAACAATTACATGCCTCATTCATATGGTCACATCAAGGAGTTTGGATTTAAAATTCCACTAAATGAATTGCATAGAATATTGCGGCAGGAAATACTACTTCTTGCTAAAGTCCCCTTGTTATAAAGCTTTTGGTTCCACAATTATTGGAGGACAGCTATTTCTCCTAATTCCAACCATAGAAAGGAACACACAGCCAATTGTTTCTTTCTTCTCAATGAGAGATCTGCTGCTAGAATGATATGGCAGCGGCTTATCTTCTAGATTAACAAAAGGATCGGTGGGTGAAATTTCCACAGCTGGATCCTTTCCTCGCCTATATTAAGTGTTGGGGGAAAGTTGGGAGAACACCAATACATATGTGTTAGTTGAATGCTCCCATTAAAATTGGCAGATTAAGATGACCCTAATTGATGAGTATGGGGAACTCACCATTTATGAGGACCTTACGAATAATGTGCCTCACAAAGGCACCATGTGGTGGCCCATAGACTGCCTAAAAGTCTTTAGTTTGAACTCATAAATGGTCTTTGCACTAATTTTGAAAAGAAAACATACATTTAATATGAGATAAGTTGTTAATTGAATTAGGTTTCACTGCTGGGACCACACACAGATCATTAGAACAAGGATTCCAATACCCTCGGTCCTTTTCGAAGCATGGTCGTGGTAAAGAGAAGTTTGAATGGTGGTCAAACAAGAGCAGTGTTGCTTCATTTAATGTCATTGAGGCTAACAGAAAGAATTGGACGTATAGGCATTGAATGAGGTGGCAGGACACGTACTCATACATGAAAACTCATTTTCAACAGGGTCATGCAGCCAAGAGGAACTAACTTTTTGGGACCCCGTTCTAGTAATCGAGGGTGTCTAAACCTTGGAGCTCAAAGTATTCAGACATTTTCTTTAAATGTTCAGTATGACATTACTTTTTAAAGGGAACCTGTCATCAGATTCATGCTGACAAAACTATGGGCACGATTTGACCCCATTGCAGCCAGGTATGTTTTTCTCTGAAACGCTACGGTGTTTCAGAAAAAATATATTTTACAGATTCCGACGTGGACCATAGCTGGAGATAAGACTAGTCTGATGCCTCCCCTGCCTTGCTGAAACGCTAAGGTGTTTCAGAGAAAACATATTTTACAGATTCCAATGTGGACCATAACTGGAGACGAGACTAATTTGAGGCCTCCCCTGCCTTGCTGAAATGCTACGGTGTTTCAGAGAAAATATATTTTACCATTCCGGAAGTGATCCATAGCTAGAGACGAGACTAGCCTGACTAGCCCTGCCTTGCTCTTTCCAGCTTTCCAGTGCCATTGCAAGTGATTGACAGGTCTCTCCCTACGTACACATGAAGGAGAGGCCTGTCAATCAGGGAAGAGCTGGCTGGGGGCGGCGTTGCACTAGTCTGATCTTCGGCTATGGTCCTCAGCTGAATATTCAAAGTATATGATTTATGAAACACCGGAGCATTTCATGGACATGTATACCTGGCTGCAATCTTGCAGCCAGGCTCTGATTCATGCTGCATGAGGTTTGAGTAGAATAAATCAGGTGGCATGTTCCCTTTAATATTAGGACTAGCTCCAAAAGCATGAAAGAGCCATAAGATAAAGGACATGAACAACAACATTATAAAAACAAGAGTATTTGTGCATAGACACAATCTCTTCGTGTCTTTTAATTGACCCTTATTTGAATCAGTCTGCTAGAGTCCACATCCCAGCAATTAACTGTGATATTAACATTAATATTCTGCTATCCAGATAGACTTTTTTTTTTTTGCTTCATTTTGGAAATCCATTTACATAATCAACTATAAAAGTGTGAAATGTTAAGTAAATCAGGGGAAGAAAAAAAAATAAAAAGTCACAGATGTGTTTTGTTGCAATAAACCAATTCTATTTTTCAGTATGTAATGCAAGGCATAATTTAACAAATCATTTAAATTAGACATATTTCGGGGAAAAAAAAGCAATGGTTCTGAAAATTGGCTTCTGATACTTTCAAGACAGCAGGCAAAAGGCAGCAAATTATCTTTAGATTAGCAGATGGCAGATTTCTTAGTGCAGCAAATACTACCCGTTCCTAGCAGTCTAGCAGATGGAGTTGCTTAGGAGAAAGGAGGATCTTGTAATTCAAATCCAATAATTTGAGGTCGCTGTTAGAGGCCATCGCACACACATAATTGGACAATTTACAGTATATTCCTATTTTTTATGAAGCAGTTTAAAGGAGATCTTTTATTGCAAAACCTAAACAGTACAGAAGTGAGACTGGTTTCACAATGACTTCTTTTTTTTTTTTCAATTATTTTGGTTTGGCAAATTTTTGGCGTTCATTTATTTATTTATTTTTTTCCTTTTTATTTTGGAGATCGTACACATAAGGTTCTGTTCATACTAGCATCATTACTTCCATTTATATTGGAGCCAAGACAGCTATGCTACTGCAGATTATGTTTCTGAATGGATACAAAAGGTTTGAATTTTCCCATTGAGGCATTGGCCTCTATGGAGCCAAAAATCAGAAAATAGGATTGGTATTTTGAGTTGAAAGAATTTGTTCGTATTTGCAACATGGTGCCCGTTCATATTAGCAGCTGTGCCAGTTACGCTTTCGGACCGTGTCTGTAAATTGAGATTCTGGATTGACTTTAATCCTAAAGGTACTGTCACACTAGGCGAGATCGTTAGTGATATCGCTTAAGTGACACCGATTTTATGACTCAGCAGCGACATCGTCAGCGATGTCGCTGTGTGCGACATGTAGCAGCGATGTGGCCCCTGCTGCGATGTCGCAGATCGTGCACGAACGTTCTGGACCGTTTTTTGATCATTGGTGTCCCGCTGGTGAGCCTGAATCGCTGAGTGTGACACCCTTTATGAACGACGAGCGACCTCGTTGGCGACTCATGTCAGCGGCGCAGGCAGGACTGGTTTTAACGCCCCTCAGCTCCGATTGGTGGCCACAACATCTAGTCCTTTGTGCGTAGTTGCGAGGATAATATGTGTGTGGGGTTTTGCGGTCCTGTCAGAGTCGCTACAGCGCTTCATCTTTGCCATTTATGCAAGACTTTTTGGGATCCTGAAAAATGAATCCGGGGCAAACGCAATAGCGGCACAGACTGGATCGCAGTAGCTGCAAAGCAGAAGGCTAGCAGGACACAGTATGGAACGATGCTGGAAATTCGTATGAACCACTTGCGTCGTCTTTTATGACGTGGACGTCCAATCACTAAGCGAGAGCTGTGACATATGACATACAGTGACCACCAATCTGTGCTGAGGGGCGTGGAAAAGGTTTCGCTCAATCTTTAACAATACATGCTGTGTGACAGGTCCCAACGACCGCTGAGGTCGTTATACAGATCGCTGATGTGTCGTTTATGAGATCTTCCTGTTTGGAAGCTACTAGCGACCATATAGCGATTTCACCAATGATCTCGCCAGGTCGTGTCATTGTCGTGATCGCTGGTGCGATCGCTTAGTGTGATAGTACCTTAACTCATGTGGCAAGGCAAGTTAAAGGGTCGATATTGACTTTTAGGATTGCTACTTCCAATAGGTGGTCCTAGAGATCAAGTCATCTTTCTCGCTAAAGAAACTACTTGCATATTTAAATTTCCAGAGGAGCATTGCATGGCCTATAAGTCTCCTTACACTGGCTTGGCACTCTCCTCAAGGAGAAAGATATCCCCTTAGACCCCAGTCAGAGGCCTCTTACCTAGCCAATCAGATCTCGTGCTTTTCACTGAGTAGGGGTAAATGCTCCAAAACACATGTCTACGAATGGAGTTTCTCGTTTGGTGTCTTATCCTAAGTCATATCGCAAGGCTCGTTAAAGGGTTTATACTGATTTTGAGGATTGCTACATTGCTACATCCAATAGTTGTCAATAAAAATCAAGTCCACTTTCTCTCTGAAGAGGCTATTTGCAAATTTAAATTTCCAGTAGAGCCTCTAAGTCTCCTTATGTCAGTAAATTATCAAGGCATCAAAAATTTTTACCGGTTCTCTCACCTGTGCAATACTAAGGAAATCATGATCTGTTGGAGGTCGTGAGAACTGACTGGTTTAAAGGCACTTTTATGTAGTATGATTTCTTTTTTAGTGCACACTGAGTTTGAGTTCCACAAATATGTTAGCTAGAAAGTTATTATTAGCGGTCTTGAGCTGATTTTCCACTTTTTACTCTGCCCCTCCTACCGGAGCAAGTTTGCAACTTTTTTGTGCAAATTTTCTTTTTTCAAAAAGTCACAATTACTAAATCTGTCTTAAAGCACATTTGCACAGATAAACAAACCCACTTTAACAAGTGGTTAGAGAGGGTCAAAATCACACATTTTTTAGCAAAAATGGTGTGGGCCAAAATTTTTGAATTTTTGACAACGAAAAAAGCTTTGATACATTTTCCTTTTAGTCCTTTTTTTAAACTCTTGCATGTTTATCTCATTTCAAATTTTAGATATTTTTTATTTTCTACATTTATTTATATTTCTAATTTTGACATTACTCCTATATATTATAGTATCACTTTTTATATATTATTTATTAGTTTCACTTATCGCTTATTAGTGTTTTAACTAAAAATTACACTCTTTTTTCTTATAACAATTTAATACAACTTTATGTTTCAGTTTATATACAGGTACTTGTGTTTTCTCGCCCTGTAGAAGATGAAACTGAATTAGTGCTATCCTCCCATGAACATGTATTAGATAAATAAAGAGGCAAGTAAATCTGAATTAAAAGACTATCTCCACTGACCTGTCACTGACAATAAGCTGTGTTTAGGCCATTTCCTATAAATTATTCATGAGTACCCTGAGCATGTCTTAAGTGTTTTGCTCTATGGCCTTGACTAAAGCAAAACAGCAGGATTCAGTAATGGAAGTCAATTCATATTCTCATTTTAAGGCCACGTTCACATGCTCAGTATTTGGTCAGTATTTTACATCAGTATTTGTAAGCCAAAACCAGGAGTGGGTGATAAATACAGAAGTGGTGACACGTTTCTATTATACTTTTCCTCCGATTGTTCCACTCCTGGTTTTGGCTTACAAATACTGATGTAAAATACTGACCAAATACTGAATGTGTGAACGTGGCCTAAAACTGAAAAGAGTGAAGAAGATATTTACATCTGACATGATAAAGTTGCCCATTTCAATTTGTGCCACATTCATATTTTACTTGAGGATAATGTCTCGTTACAACATAGAGGTGAAAAGTCCATAATTAAACTGATGGAGTAAAAAAAATCAATTATTTGTGAAAAAATGCAGTGATTTAAACTTTTGTAAGTTTGGTACACATATATTAATAGACCATTAACATGACCTTTCTGTGGCAAGACAGTACATAGGAGGCAATATCCCTTGGCTATCTATCAGAAAAGCATTTATTTGGTTGACTTCTGGTTCTCCAGATTTCCAATACATTGCACATCGGACAACAGATTATTTCACAAGAGTAGGGCATGCTGAAATCTTACATGCCCAATCCTTTTTATCCTTTGAAATCTGCTATTGTGAAAAACTCGGGACACTTCCTTATACATTATATGGTCAACCAGTCAAGCAGACTCAGTGGTTTGGGATGACGTTTAAGTAACATGTACAGGCACCTTAACGTACTTTACCATTTGGGTAATTCTCATGCAAATCTTGGTTGTTTCAAGTTTGACATGCAGGGCCAAAGCAGTAATTTATTGAATTTATTAGTAAACAGACTTTGTTCATATCAGGATCCAAGGCGTCCATTTAAAATTACCATGACAGCTATACCAAGAAAGTTTTTAACATTTCATTTGTTGCTGATGGACATCATTGACTTATTATGGGATCTGTGAGGTTTTAAAGGAGTTGTCTGGTCTTCTGATAAAAGTCTGAATACTGATGGCTTGCAGTGGGCATGCTGTCAGGATTCCCCTATATTGCTGATGAGAGCGGGCTGTCATATTACACATGTAAGCGATTTGCATACTTCCGGACACTTTCTAACTAGACATACTTGGCTTCTCTCAATAGAAGTGAATTGTCACTGGTGTCAGAGGCAACAGACATTCACTCAGCATCTGGCTGCAGAAGGTCTCTGCATTTGGCATTGCAGACGCCTTCCTAATCCTTCTGACTTTTGGACCCAGTGGCAACCTCCACCTGGACCTGGGTGTTTATAGACTCTCAGTCTGCTTCAGGGAGTTGCTGGTGATATTCACATTTTCCCTTGTGAAAGCTTGTAACTATAGCAGTAGGCTTACTTCCTCTCTGGTTGCTTGGAGGATGCTTGGTGTTACTTTTCTGGAGTCTGTTGAAGCTAAGTTTCTTCCCCCTTGCTTGCCTCCCTTCTTGTCTTTAGTGTACAGTGGGGACTGACCAGTGCTCATCCCCCCTTCTCTATTCAGGGCCTAGCTCTAGGGTTATACAGGGCTTAGGTTCCTGCTCGATGATTGGTGTGGAACCAATATAGGGATGGTAGGGGAGGCAGGGCGCTATTAGATCTGTCTAGGGGTCTCCACTCCCCCATTCCCTAGCCTTTGGCTTCCTTCCCCTCATCCCCTCATGTTACACTTAGTCTTCCCACACTGTGCGTGACATGGATTGAGAGAAATTGAGTATGTCTAGTCGGCATATGACAGCATGTATGCTCTCACTGGCAATACCAGGGAATCCAGACATTGTGCGCATCACACACTGTCAGGCTTTACAGGTAAGTGACTGCAAACGTTTGTCAGAAGATCCAACAACACCTTTAAGGTTACGGTATTTTTCTTGGCCAAAAAAGCTCTTCAGACTGTAATATTCTTGCTCGAATAGTTAAGAAGATTCATCTACATCCATATAGTTTCTTTTTACTGACATCAGAACATATTAACCATCTAACGACCCATACTAAGATTTGATGAACTTGAAAATGACCCCTGTGTTGGTAAAAACATGCTGGTTATGAACTGATGTAGAAAATGAATTTATAAGGGTGCTAGAGAATTTTTCTAACAATTTCATGGTTTGTGGTTTGTAAGAAGAGTGGATTGTACAGCTATGCATCTGGCCAAAGCCTACGCATCAGTACAACTTATCACTATAGTTCTGCAATACAAATGCTCTCAAAAATACTCTTTGATATTATTAAAATCAACAATAAAAATTAATATAATAAAAAGAGCAAAAGAACAAAAAACAAATCAAAAAGCATCAACGAATTTTGTAACTGTATCACATTATATTCTAGTATAACTTTACCATACTATACTCAGAAAATCTTATACTACACTATAATATCAATCCATCTCCGGATCACCAAGAACAAGCACAAAATTGTATCTAGCTAAAGCTTGATAAAACATTTTGTATTTTTTGTTGTATGATTTTGCCCTTCAGTTCATGATATATTTTTAAATCGTGTTTAGTGACACTTTTTTCTTAGAATTCTGAATTAAAATATAATTAGTGATGAGCTAACGTGCTGGGATAAGTGTTATCCGAGCATGCTCGTGTGCTAACTGAGTGTCTTTAGTGTGCTCGAATAGTATGTTCAAGTCCCCACGGCTGCATGTCTCGCGGTTGTTCAACAGCCACAACGCATGCAGGGATTGATAACAAACAGGCAATCTCTGCATGTGTTGCACCCAGGTATTGACTGGGACTGAAATTCATCCCTAGCATTTGAAGTCACACAGGCTCATGTTGTCCCCATCCCCAAGCACCAGATGGGGATATATTACTAATATTACGCTGGTTGGCGGAAAGGAAGATTTACTACAAGATCAATATCTCTAATGATACCCGTGGTCTGCTGGGGTGAGTGACGGAGGCAGCGACTTTGTGCTCCATAACAAATTTTAACAGTATGGTGTCTTGAGAACACCAATTCTGTTAGCAACATAGCAGATAAGACTGCCCACGACCAGACAGGCCCTTCTGGCATTTGCCAGAATTGCCAGATGGCCAGTCCGGCCCTGGTTGTGCCTGTCGAGACATGCTGCTACTGCGACTCAAAAATTGTTTGAACACGCCCAAGATATTCTATTAGTACACGAGCATGCCCAGATAACACCTTATCCGAGCATGCTCACTCATCATTAATTTAGTCAATACATGCCGAAAAATTAAAGTAAACCATAATGTAAAAAAAAAAAATACATACAGTCAGTACGGAGGAAATCATTCAGGAGCTGAAACAATGGAAAGCTGTCCCAGGTGTCTGGTGGCTGCACCTCCAAAGCTGCATCCATATCCACGGCAAAAAGGGAAAGGAATGTCTCTGCATGTTCTACCATTAAGTCTGACCACCAAGCAAACGCCTTTAAGTACAATAAAAAAAAAGAAAATCAGAAAAAAAAATCACTTTATGACAAAATTTTGAACCATTTCAAATAATTTTTTTTGTGCCCCCCCCAGATTTTTCTAATGCAAAGGTTTAAAGGAAAGACCATTGTAAAGAGAACTGTGCGCATCTAAAATAATCAACGTCAGTGAGGGGAAAAGAGTGGAATTCAAAATTCTAAAAAGAAACATGTTCCCTTTACAATGCAAATCAAGGTATCTGAGGTCATGCTCAGAATTCAAGGTTCAACCATTTCATTCTGTAGTGTAGAAATTTGGGAGATCATCTTGAGTTTCTTCACTGATCTGCTTTTTTTTGAATTATTAAAAATCCATTTTGTTACCAATTTATAATCAAATTGAATAGTTTATAAAGATCAAATTTTTGGGGATATTTGAAAAAAACGTTACAAAACTTTAAGACAACATAAAAAAATACAAAAAAAAAGTCAGTGAAGTAACTCAACGTCATGCTCATGGGAGTTAAATTAAAATAGAGAAATTGTTTTCATCGAAGTGCCATTCACATCGTACAAAGCAGAGATGTGAATGTGTTTCAGACGCATGCGTGTTGTTTTTCTATCTTTTTTGTTTTTTTCAGAAGAGCATGCAGAATGAGTGACTTATCTATTCTTACACACTTGTCTGGGAGTCAGACATATTGAAAAGTACTTAGAAGAAATTATATATATCCTTGAAAGTCTGATAGGACCAGAATACAGTTTTCATTTTCCATCTATAGGGTAAGTATCAGCGGAGGCTAGCCGAGGACATGTTCATTCAGTAACATAACCAGGGCCAGGCTAAAAACATAACACTAAATAATGCATTCCTAGAAAAAAATAAAACTCCAATCTATACTATGCTACAGAATATGCATGTAATATATAGAAATATTTATCAGCTTTTTATTTTTTATTTTTTTAATCTTTTTAGACCCAACGCATGATCACTTACCTGGTAAAAAGAAATACTGGAGTGTATATAAAAAAAATATATATCTGCTGGAATCGTCTTCTTTCTGAAAAGCAGTTTAGCCCTCACTAATGTGGACTAAGTAGTATCGATATATAGTCATTTAACTATTAACTCAAGTACATACTTACCAACAAAATCTGAGACATTAAGCTATGCCATCAAAAGATTCTCAAAATTTTCAGAAAATGCCGACTTTTTGCGAGTGTTTTTACTAACCCTTTTCCAGTCTCGTTCACGGGAAGCCTGTTGGCAAATAGGCTAGTGGTACGGTAATATTCCTTTAAAGTCGTTGTCCACTACTCGACCAACGCCTTTTCAACCCGTATGTTTCCATCATATAATATAATATAATATAATAATATTATACTCACCTCTAGTGCCGATGCAGTTGTAGCAAAGTTGGCATTGGCTCTTCCAGGGATCACATGACATTATTGCGTCATGCGATTCCTGAGGCCAATCAGCGGCTGCTTCACTCTCCCCGCCTTTGGAAAAATCACATAAATCCATACAAAGTGAGAGCTTCTATGCTCTTCCTCCAGATGTATGTGAAACGTCTGAAGGCGCAGGAGAGAGATAAGCCAGCGCTGACTAGTCTCAGGGATTACATGACGCAATAATGTCATGTGATCTCTAGAAGAGACAATACCAACATTGTTTGAACTACACCAGCACCAGAGGTGAGTATAAGTATTATTATATTATAAGGGGGAAACATACAGGTTGAAAAGGTGTTGGTTGAGTAGTGGACAACGCCTTTAAATGCTTTGTCCACTTTTGGAACAATTTTTTTTTACTTAAAATCATGTACAGTATTTGGGGCTAAAAATACATTTTTGTAATTAGGTTTCATAAAAAAATTTACACCATTTGTCAGCCTGAAATGAGATCTGATGGGGAGTTTGTAACTCTTTTATTTGAGCTCTTTTCTCCTGACTCATAACCATACCGACCACATCACAGTAGAATGTGCAGGGAAACAGACAGCTTGTAAAAGCCAAGTGGTACAACATTTTGCAAAAATTATTTTTATCCCCAAATGGATGCATTTAAGTAAAAAAACAAAAGAAACACATGGCACCAAAGGTGGACAAAACACCTTTATTTAGGCACGCAATAATGTAGGAAAAATATATGCCCGAATTCAGACTTTTTAACTAGCCTAAGATTGTTTATTGTAACAAATAAGATGGTCCAGCACAGTTACCTCTGTGGATTGACAAAAGGGATCTGATCGTGAAGTCAGAAGCCTTTTAAACCCATTTTACCGGAGCTTTGTTACCAATGATTTTAATGTTCAGCAGACACTGAGCGTAAACTGAGGTAGAACTCTTCAAATCCGCCTCAAAAATACAAAACTCCTCAAAAACTTGGAGGTTCTGTCTAAAAAAATTAACAAAAAGAAACCATATGCACATGGCCAGTGAGTGCAAAAAAGTCCAAAACAAAGTAAAAGTATATAAAAAATATTATTTTGTGGTTTGGTATTACTATGTTGGGTTAAAGCCTGCCACTAAAAATTTACTTTTGGTTACAGACTGAAATACTTATATTGGCTAACCAGATAATGTGGTAGAATTTAAATCGGATGACTTCTGGTTTCTTTCAAAGTCATGGGGTTTTTACAACAGTCATCACCTGGTCCACAGTTTTATACTATTCATCACCTGGTCAAGAGTTTTTATACCAGTCATCACATGGTCTAGAATTTTTATACCAGTCATCACCTGGTCAAGACTTTTTATACCAGTCATCATCTGGTCAACAGGTTTTTATACCAGTCATCACCTGGTCAACAGGTTTTTATACCAGTCATCACCTGATCAAGAGTTTGTACTGGTGGAAGTTCCAGTTTATCTTTTCCTCGGTCTGAGTGGTCCATGAAAAAAATCGGAGACATGTTCCATTTTGATCCCTGTGTCGGGTCAAAATCGGCAATGGAAGTCATAGTCATGGCATAGGTCGGTGAAAATAATCGGATTGCACTTGGATAACATTCAAGCGTGGTCCAATTTTCACTGACTGACGAGGGTGGAAAAACATAATTTTTCTCTCCACGTCCAAGAAAAATAGATGCCACTCTGATCAAATTCTGATCAAAGTCTGATCAGAATAAAGGGACCGTTTTTCTCTGACGTGGAAAAATTGGTTGGGTGAACCTACCCTACTTTAGTTTTTTTGAAGGTACCTGAACCTATAGGAAAAATATTTTTGAATGGGGACAACCAATTTAATATCATTGTTACTATAGTATGGGATACATTTCGATAAAATGATGAAAAACTATGCTAAAAAGTTGACTAGAAACAGTAGTTTAGAATTTCTAGCTACTTGTGTTATAGTTTATATTCAGCTTTTTAATTTTTTTGTCTAATGCTAGTTTTTATTTTATTTAGGGATTAATTTGTCAATTTAGAAGACATATATTTACTTAAAGTTTTATTCACATTAACTAGGCTCCCTATGTATATCAACTGAAATATGGGTTAAAAAAAAGTCCAAAGTGCATTTGTCTATTGCTTTACTAGGCTATCGTAAAAAAATATTAATATCTTTTCTATGCTGAAGTCATGTAACATTTCGGGGAAAAAAAAGAATTTGTGATTAATGAACAGAATGACATTTTTATTCTCACAAAATCAATGTTCGTTTGGTAACAAGATTAATTTAGTCCTAATATTTTTTTTACAATTATTTTTCAGTTGTGTCACATATTTGTCATAATATGGCACAGCGAGAACACTGAGTGATATACGAAAGTGAAATATAATAACCACTTAGCTGGCTTCGAAAAATGTGTAAATTATTAAAATAGACATTGAGAATAATCAGCGCTATAGAGACTTTTCCATAACTTGTATTGTTTACTTAAAATTGGAATATTTTGCCAGTGGAAAATTAACTGAAAGTCCATGGCCAATAATTATCATGAAAAACTGATCCTATTATTATTTTTAATATTGTTATGTTTATACTTCAACCCCTTCATGATTGGGCTATTTTCCCTTTTGTATGTGTTTTTGTTTTTTCCTTCCTTTCTTCTGAGAACCATCATTTATTTTTCCATCCTCGTAGCGGTACGAGGATTTGTTTTTCTGCAGGACGAGTTGTCCTTTCGAATGACACCCTACATTTTATCAGGTGACGCACTGTAAAGCGTAAAATTACAAGTATGTTGAAAATGCAAAAAAGTACAATTACACAATTGTTTTATTTTTATTTTTTTGTAATTGTTTGATTTTTAATTTGGCAAAAAGGGTGCGATTTGAAATTTTGTATTTTTCTTATTTTTTCATATTTTTTAAAACATTTTATCTTACTTTTTACTGTATTTGTTAGTCCCTTTAGGGAACTTGAAGCTGCGATCATCTATTTGCTTGGGGGATACATAGCGGTACATCAGTTATGCGTATCGAAAATCATAGTCTCTTATGAACGCTAGGTAAATGTTGGCTTTCACAAAAGTATCACAATGACAGGTACAGGGATCTTAAGCAGACCCCTGACTATCATGACAATTCATCGGCGATCACGTAACGGGTGCGCTGATGGGCGCATAGAATTACGCAGCCCCCTGCCAGTGCGTGTTAAGTGTCGCTGTCAGGCTGTTAGAGGCAGATGATGGCTGAATAAACAGGCCATCATCTGCTGTTAAAGATGCAGGCTCGGCTTGCGAGCACACATCAAAGGCAGGGACACAACATATGACGTAATTCTATGTCATATGTCATGAAGGGGTTCAACTGTTAAAACTTTCAAAAAATTATTTTCTTTTTCAAAAATATTTTAGTATTCAAAAAAGCCCAAAATTTCACACTTTAGGTAAGAAAATATTTCTAAAATCCAACGGAGAGTTAAAAATATGTTCCTAATTAAAATACACATATATTTTTTTATTTTAAAACTTTAATTTTTAAAGAAAGCATAAAAATACTACACTCCAAAATTAGAAGATACAAAATATAGAACATCAGCAGAAAGCATTTTATGATCAATGTAACTCTACTGTTTACAGATTAATATAAAGAAGATATATAATCTTGGCCCAAGACTTTATTGTCACTCATGAATTATAGCAGGTTGACTTCAAACTGACGTGGATAAAACAGCAGGATTAGGAAAGAATAAACGAAGACTGGGTTGTGCTAGGGAACAGCTGCAATGCTTGTATAATACGCCCATTGCCGCATGCATGGAGTAGATTATCACTACACACTTCGATTGTGTGGGGCAATCTAAGTTTCACAGGCAAGTCTACGTGATCTGGCTGCTACACTACTTATATTACTACTACAAAGGAAGCAAAAAAAGGATAAAATCCCATCAAAAAACATGAAGGACATGCACAAGATATGAGAGCAGGTGACTCAATTTGTTGAGCTTAACCACATACCTCTTTTCCCTGTCAGGATCATCCAAGATAGAAAGAACAGTGAAAAAACAGGGAGGAAATTTAAATATGCAAATCAGGAAATAGCTGGGTCTTTTGGACTATTCATTAGCTTCATGGTAGTGAATAGTGATAGAAAAACTATCATCGTGATTCAGATGTCATCACAAACCATATTTCCATATATCAAAAAATATCATGATATTTTAACAAAAAAAAAAGTAAAAGCAAAATATACAATGTGGAGGAAAAATTATTCAGATCTAAAAATGTTGAGATTTGGGGAATGTGGGGAATTGATAGAAAAATATTAGGAGTGATGATGTATAAGATTGTTAAATAAATATAAAAATATAATTGGAATTGCACTGCGAGTTCAGATGTTTAAGATAACCAACTTGCTTTACAAACCATTTTTGTTTTAACAATAGTTGACATTTAACCAAACTCAAAAATTGAATACAATTGTTTGATCGAACAATAGTTACACTAAAAAATCAAATTGAAGCAAGTTATGATCAACAATAGTTGACACTAAAAAACTCAAAAATTGAAAGCAATTGTTTATGGTCGAACAATAGTTGACTTAACAACCAAATTGAAACAATGTTATGATCGCAATATTACACTTAAAAACTCAAAAATTGAAAGCAATTGTTTATGATCGAACAATAGTTGACACTTAAACAAACTCAAAAATTTAAAGCAATTGTTTATGGTCGAACAATAGTTCGACATTTAACCAAACTCAAAAATTGAATACAATTGTTTATGATCGAGCAATAGTTGACACTTAAAAAAACTCAAAAATTGAATGCAATTGTTTATGATCCCTCGCCTACTGTATCCTCTCCCATCCCTTGAAGATTGTGAGCCCTCACGGGTAAGGTCCTCTCTCCTCCTGTACCAGTCGTAACTTGTATTGTCTAAAATTACTGTACTTGAATTTATTATGTATACCCCACCTCACATGTAAAGCGCCATGGAATAAATGGCGCTATAATAATAAATAATAATAATAATCTAACAATAGTAAACATTTAACCAAACTCTAAAATTGAATATACGGTAGTTGTTTTTTATAGCGTAACACAAATTTCACAACCTTAAAAAACAGGAATAAAACCCACATCCCTTAGAAAACAAATTACAAAAGTTGTACAAAAAATATCAAATTTCAATTTTAAAAAATTCCCAAATTTAAGATTTAGATCCTTTCAATTAATACAAAAACTTGATGGTTAAATAATTTTGTATCAACCCTATGATGAGTTTCGAATTATTTTAAAACCACTTATATCCTTCTTGCAAAAAAAACCTTGTAATTGTAAGCCATTTATGTTCTAGAGAGAGCTCTAGAAACTGACCCATCACATCATTTTTTATTTAATAATAGGTAGGTCCTCACCTCGGCATGATGTTCTTCATTTTGCTGGAGTACTTCAATAACAAGCTCTGCCAGTCTTATTGTGTCTTCTAGCTTTTTGGCAGGAGTTACTAAGCGACCTACGTTTTCTGAAGTACAAGAAGATGAATTAGAACTTCAGTTCTTGGAAAGCATTTGGATATTTCTCTGGTTAGTCAAATTTCAGGATATTGGATAACTGTTTAATATCATGCATGATTTTTTTTAAAGGCTACAAATTAATAAGAAATATTAAAGAAACTCTAAATTCACAATTATTTGTTGAATTTCATAAACAGTGCTCCAGCTTTCTATTCTTACTTGTGGAACCACAAATTTGTCCACAACTTTTTATTCCAAATTTTAAACCTAGAATTGTATCTATCTATCTGTGTACTGTAGGGAGATTGTTGCATCTATGTTAATCATGTTATTTTTCATATTGTAATTTCTATATGAATCAAGTAAAGAGTTTTTTTGTAAAATTTTTAAGAAATATTCCTAATTCACAGCGCTAGATATTTTTGGAGTATTTTCTATTCGGACTATATCCTGTACGGCAAATTATTCAATAGACTGCAGACAAAATATATAATCGACTTTATCTTATAAGGAACTTGTCAGAACAATAATGCCCATTAGGCGCCATAACAGCCATATACTGTGGTAGACACATTTTCTAAATATGTCTTTCTGACTAATATTATTTGCTGTATTTTTTTAAAAATAGAAGTTTGCACGTAGTACAAGTCACAGAGGTGGCAACCTCTGTGTGAATATATATTGCTGGTCCCTAAACATACCTTTTCTGGCTTCACTGAGGTCCCACAGGCCACAGAATATGTGATTATAAGCCAACTCAAAGCAGATGCACAGTAAAGCAAAGTTTACTGGTCTTGGCTTTATTTATGCCAAGCAAATGCACTGGTTGCTGCTGGAGCTGGTTTGTAAGAACTTTATCCAGAACTATGGAGAATCAATTAAGCCAGAAAGTGACAGCATGACTCTTTAAGCCAGCGTGACTCTTCAGAGGAGTGATACCACCTTCACAGGCCAAAAAAGGACAGCTTGATTATTTAAACCAGATTGACTCTTTAGGGAAGTGACACCACCATTTCAGCCAGAAATGGACAGCATGACTCTTCAGGGGAGTGACATCATCATCTCAAGTCAGAAAGGGACAACATGATTTTTTGAGCTAACTAACTTTTCGGGGAACTGTACTTCCTTCTTAAACCAGAAATCAATTGCATGCCTCTTTAAGCCATCCTGACTCTTCATGGGAGTGACAGCACTATCTCAAGCAAGTAAGGGACAGCAGGATTCTTTAAGCCAGTGTGACTCTTTAGAAAAGTGACATCATCATTTTAAACCAGAAAGGGACAGCATGACTTTTTTAAGCCATCATGACTCTTCAGGGAGGTGACACCACCATCTCAAGCCAGAAATGGACAGCATGACTCTTTAAACCAGCGTGACTCTTCAGGGGAGTGATACCACCATCTCAAGCCAAAAAAGGACATCGTGATTCTTTAAGCCAGCTTGACTCTTTAGGGACGTGACACCACCATCTCAGACAGAAATGGACAGCATGACTCTTAAAGCCAGCATAACTCTTCAGGCAATTGAAACTACCATCTCAAGCCAGAAATAGAGAGTATGACTTTTTAACCAGTGTGACACTCCAGGAAAGTGAATCCATCATCTCAAGCCACAAATGGACAGCATGACTCTTTAAGCCAGCGTGACTCTTCAGGGAAGTGACACCACCTCCATGACTTCATACTGCTAATAAGTATGCAGCTTCTGCTATGTTTAACTTTTTCTTTAGCAATACAGAAGATAATTAGAAAACTAATTTCTACCAGTATAAGGCTATGGCTGTGGTGGCCCTTTAGGGATTTAATTTGTCCTGACAATTTTCTTTCCCCCATAACCATTCCTGTTCATTAGCTTTGTTTGGTATTCCGCTACGTGCAACTATGCTACTTGCAACTATGTGCAAGCTGAAACTTTTAGCTTTTTGTCTGCATTGGTTTTGTAGTCAGTTGCCATTGTTACTTATTGGCATTCAATCACCTAATGACCAGCTGGAGCACTGATATCGCAAAACATAAGAAATCTATTAAAGGGTAACGATCATTTCAAAAATCTTTTGACACATCCTAGTGAAATGTTGATGACAACTTTTGTTCTGTGAGGCTTTGGGTGCTAAGACACCGACCAATCAGTAAAATGAAGAAGACAAAGCTCTCAATATTATTTCTGATTGGCTCTGCCCATATGTCCTAGGATTCACATTTTCTATGGATCTGTACAACTCTTTCTCTGTTGTTCCGTAGGAGATCTGAGCAAAAAAAAGATCTTAAATGATCTGATCATTTAGTGATCATTGGGAGTCTCAACACCCCCAGATCACATCGGTCAAAACTTGTACATGTCTCTATGATATTCCAAAAGTTTTTATAAAGTGATAGGTACCCTTTAAGAAAACAGTTAAAATTTTATTTGAAACTCATAAACATTAACATTATCATGCAGAATGTTATGTAATAACAATGTTATTTTGTGCTGACATTCAGATTGGAAAATGCTGCTGGTGCCAGACAGATCTAGACAGAAATGGACATATCGAGAGGAAGTGCTTGGAAGCCGATGTTGAAACTAAGCTATGTTAACCACCAAGGTGCTGGAAGAAAACAGCAAGGCATTGTAATACACTGTGAGTCCTTCCAATGCCTAAGTGGTTCAGGGAGAGGAGGTTGGAGAAGGGAAACTAGGCTAAACAAATCAAATGAAGTAAAGCCGATACAGTACTTGGAACTGGTTTAGGCATGCCTTTGAGCCTTTGATTTAACATGTTAGCCTGGGATTGACTGGGTGGAGGCACAGGTGATGGCTTTGGTTTAGGCCGATGAACTGGTCATGCATGGCGGAGAAAAGAGTACAAAGTAAGGAGGAGTGAGAATATACATAAAGATGACAGGACCAAGCGTGTGTCAAAGAAAAGACAATGGAGGTGACAAAAGAAACAAAATTGCAAATTATCTGCGCAATTTCTGGTTGCATAAAAAAAATACTATGTCGCAAGAAACTACCATAAAAAAGGTCCATAGGTAGATTTATGAAACCAAGCTGATATAACAAAAATATCTGCAATCTTCTGCAACTAGAGCTAGAATGCGCTTTGGTTTTTCATAAATGTCCCTCATGGTGTCCTCTAGAGGGGCGGGATGTTAGAATTAAATGGAGTGATATAATTTTCATAGGGGACGTAACTACATCACTTGATCGTCGTTGTGAATGTTGACTCGTTCCATTCACAAATAAGTTACCCTCACGACACAACAGACAAACAGATATTTGTTCTACTGGGACATCGTGGACGAATCAGTGAGTCAGTGGTTGCCCCACACATTCATAGAACTCTAATAACAGGACATTGCTGTTGTAAAGAGGGATTTTCGATAAACAGAGTCTTTGTCTCAAGCAAGTAAACAAATTCTGACATGAAACCCATATAGAACTTGGTATAGAACACTTAATTGGTTATGGTATTGTAGTTTAGTTCAGTATCAGGATGACAAAGCTAGTTGCAAACCATTGATTGCAACCAGTAGAAAAGATTAACTCATCAGTGAATACAACAACACAATTTGAAGGCATAGACATTGCCTACAGTGGTGCCCAATGTTGGACTGACATGCCATGGGTCCACGAACAGTGTTTCCTCTAAGCTGAGCTATATGGAATTGAAAGAGTTAAAACTACAGACTATATTATAAATATATTGCACAGCTTCAGGCTAGAGTCACACGACTGATTTTTCTCTCATCCGAGAAAATGGGCCCAATTGCGCTAATCACATTCTGATCAGAGTTTGATCGATTGTTTTCTTGAATTCAGAAAAAAAAAGTTTCTTCATCTTTTGCATTCTATGTGGCATGTTTTCCATGGATCCATAAGAATGAATGGCTGAGTGCCATTGGATTATTGGAGCCAACTCGAGTATGATGCGATTTCTTAGACCGAATCAGATATGTGCACTGCCTTACTGAATAACATGGGG
Organism: Oophaga sylvatica; assembly: GCA_033576555.1. NCBI lineage: Eukaryota > Metazoa > Chordata > Amphibia > Anura > Dendrobatidae > Oophaga > Oophaga sylvatica. The sequence goes on from JARQOD010000009.1 coordinate 50,378,764, forward strand.
ACGAGTGCTATCCGTGAAAATAATTTTAGAAATTTTCTGAGTTTTACAGTCATGTGCAGGAGCCCTAAAGGAGATAGTGCCCATGAGAGGAAATTAATCTAAACATTCGCTTTTGCTGCAGGGTCTTTTGGACTGTAGCACTCCATAGCATTTCAATGGGATAAGTGGCTGCTGGCGTAGCTGGTCCACGCGGGCAGAATATGAGCAAGAGGGTCCTTTCCATTAATTTAGACCACTGTCTCTCTTTTTGATTCTAAAGTTTACAGATCTTAAATTGATTGTTGCTTTGGGGTATATTATTGTGTATACTAGTGGTAGGTACATGGGACATAAAATCAACTATGTTCATTCGACTACATTACATTTATTCACATGGTATGTGTGGTTACAAAATGTAGACACTAGCACTTTATGAAGTAGAAAAATAGTCCAGCTCTTTATACTAGCACTAGCACTTTACACACAAGGTTATATCAGGTTACCTACACGTCTGTCAATATTTATAGAGATGGGTCAGTCAACTGGTATGATTTTGTCTCATGACAGTATATAGTGACACCAGCACTTTATGAAGTAGAAAAAAGTCTAGCTCTTTATACTAGCACTAGCATTTTATACATTTTATACATGAGGTTATATCAGGTTACCTACATGCCTGTCAATATTTATTGAGATGGGTCAGTCAATTGATCTGATTTAGTCTCATGACAGTATATAGTGGCACTAGCACTTTATGAGAGCTATTGTATATATGCAGGACTAATACTACCCACGCCTGCTATTGATTTGTGGATCAGCAGCCACAAACACCTACGAGTATGTCTTTCAATTTGATTTTTAATGTTTATGTAATGATTCTTGGGCCTAATTTTTTTGTGTTACTTAATACATTTCTTGAATTTTACATATATTTGTGGACTTTGACTCCATGTTTTCTGTAGGATATACATTTCAATAGTAAAGTCTGATCCAAGTGTGGTGCTTTTGGTAGAAAGCTTGCATTATTGTCAATGCTGCCAATTTTTGTAGGACAATCCTATGATCTGGACCAGAAAGTATTCAAACCAAACAGGAAAAAGAGCGTCGATTCCCGGGCGCTGCCACAGAGTGAAGACAAGGGGATATGTTCTCTGGATTCGTATTGATTCATACAATTCGTTTTGAAGTCGGGTTGACTCATTTATCAGGTATAGTATGTTATACAGAAAAAAATGTTTTTATACAATTTTATAACAGCATACATATACTCAACATAGTTCACATTTATATACAACAAATGGTTCTTTGCTGCTAATTTTACATGTGTGACTTGTATAAATTGTTGGTTTTACTTATTTATTGTTTTAATCTGTGTAGCAATATCTTCCTTTCCCTATAGAAGGGAGGAGACTCTGTATAATATACTATGCCCAATGAAGGAGTCAAGTTTGAAAAGTGTTGTCAGAATGAATAAAGATCCAGAGAGCACACACCCTTGTCGTCACTCTGTGACAACATCTGGGACTCGACACTCTATTTCCTGTTTGGTTTGAATATGTTTCTTCCCACCGGCGTGTGAGTCAGCGGTCAGAACAGTTGCCCATCATTCTCACAAGTACAGAGTTGTGTCAGGTCACAGACTTGGAGCACTTTTTCTCTTTTTCTTTTCTGGACCATAAAGTGAAGGGTACAGGTAAATAAATAACCATCAAAAGTTCAATTTTGAGGATATTCATTATTATTTCTGGGGCTGATCTTAAAATCATCTATCTATCGGTAATAAATTGGGAATTAAGGTTTTTTTTCATCATAGAAATGTATTGTCAGACAAGTAGCGGTCACATCAACATTCTTAGGACATACATATCTGCCAACCGTCCCGGTATAACAGGTCATAGTATATCCCGGGTCCAGATTATACACAGGATTAAAAAGGTCTAGGCTTGATTATACCCCGGGTATATTATGGCCAAGGCCAGTTTATACTTTTGGGTCTGATATTGGCAGCGCTGATATACCCAAGAATTACTTAATTTCTTCTGTTTAGGACATGAAGATGTTTATCATGTAGCAGTTATTATTGATTGTGTCCCACGTCCCTCTTTTCATTCTTGCACCTTTCTTAAATTTTAACTTTGTGTTTTACTATGTTATCAATAAAATAAAATTATTTTAAATTTATTTGTGTTCTAATTGAGCCCTAATGGTTAAGTCTGCGCCTGGGATATTGACATTTGCTTCTTGAATTTGGGACTGTGCACCTACTGTTATAGGAGTGCTGCACAAACAAGGACTTTAATTAAGATAATACTAAGAACAATTTGCAGAGGTACTTCCCTCTTTCCTAACTTTCAAAGTTGGCCGGTAATTACATAGTTCACATTGATAGGAACTTAGGCATCTATTGATAACTGATCATTACCCTAGCATGCAATAGTCCATATCTTGATGTCACAAAATGCTGAATTTTATAATAAGAGGATTACCAAGAACATGGCATAAATATTGTTTTTCCACTTTAATTTTCCGGGTTTTCCATATTGCACTGCAAATTACAAGCTAAGACTACAGCAGTTGTTACTGTGACCCATGAATTTGTCTTATATCCCTTTGTCTAATTTAAACATGTATAACATCTGTCACTATTCAAAATGTGTGCTTTCTAATTGTTTCCTGCCTCTTTAATTATTTTCGACGTGAAATACTAGTGGTTCTCATATTGTGGCTTGAATCAAACAGCATCGAATCATGCCAGCTTCACCAAATATGTTCTCTGCTCTCCCAAATGTTAGAACGCAGCGATCAGAGTGTGACCCATCTGTCATACAGTTTGTAATATCAGCAAAGCAAAATGATTTAGAGATGAAAATAGTCTTCCTTTCAGAGCGAACACATAAAACAAGCACCGACTCCGTCAGTCTGAGGGCTGTATGCTCGTGTTGACTAGCACAAATATTATCCCTTAGGCTGTCCATGCATCTGTGCATACAGGTATGATATAGGCAAGACCCGATAGGTCACACGACATCATTAATTGTGCTACCATATGAATTAAAGTGGTTGTCTAGGCCTAAGATATCTTTACCAATCTTTATAAGATTGATGGGGGTTCGACTGAGGGCACCCCTATTAGCCGTTTCCAACTTAATAGGGGTGCATGTGTAAGCAATAGAAAGCAATACCGGACCTGTGCCGGAAAGAGTTCCAGCTGGGCCTATGGGTTGGGCCAAACTAAATTTTGGACCAAGTGGTTATCATCGTGGAGATGCTATTGTGTAGATGGCAGGTACTGTAGTAACCTGTGTATTTGTAGTGTGAGCGACATGTGTATGATATGTGTATATAGTATGTACCTAATATGTAAGGGATGTGGGTTATAAGTGTGCAATGTGTGACACCTGCACAGCAGGCATGAGTACGCTACATGCATGAAAAAGGATAGGTGAGCAGGGCAGGTCAAAGTTTTCAGGGAAAAAGGTGCGTCTTATAGTCCGAAAAATACGGTAATGTGTGTGTCATGTATCTAATGTGTGTTTCATGTATATAATGTAATGTGTAAGTGACGTGTGTGTCATGTATGTAATGTGTGAGTGAGATGTGTGTATTATGTGTGTAATGTGTGAGTGATATATGTGTCATGTATGTAATGCATTGAATCATATACCGTATGTCTTCTGTATCAAATTCTTATGTTTTTCAAGATCTCTGCTTGCTAGAATTTATTGGCAACTCTCACTGTTTACTTACAATGGATATCAACCACGTCTGGTTATGTAATGAACACACCGGTACACGGCTCATCACGAGACACAGTTGTGATAACTGTACTGTAACTTTGTGTCTAGGGTCACATGCAGCAGTAATTGGCTAATTACCATGTGGCGATCTTGATTGCCTTTTTAAATTTTTTAACTTTTTTGAATCGCACAAATACTATTTGGTGCCAAATATATACATTTAAAGGGAACCGGTCATGTAAAAAAATGATACTAACCTCCAGATATGGGGCAAATCTGCAGGTTAAAGGCATTCTAAAGCTGCCCGGCACCCACACTAAGAGCCTGCTGATGATGAACTTAATTCCCCCCGGGCATCCGAGGGCTTTCAGTCATATGGGGTGGTGGCTGCCTTCAGTCACTGCTCAGTGCATAGTGAGTTGCAGCTGTAACTGCGGCCCGCTAGCTCAGCTATACAGCGTTACAAACTAATTGACATCCCAGATCAGAGAAGTGACGGTCCAGTGATAAAACTTCATTATTAAACCGAAACCTCTCCACTATGTACTATCTTCATTTTCTCATATCTTCATACATGCATATTTTCCAAACTAGGAAGATCTGTTTGGAGATCCATTTTTCACTCAAACTAGGACCTATTTCATCTTCAACAAGTCGGACCTAAATTTAGGGGTTGAAGACGGTAGAAAAAACTTTATAAATACTTCTCCAAAATTGGTAAACCCTCACACAAAGTTTTCAAATTTCCTGCTCCAAAATATGGATTTAGACACTAGGGCAGAGTCTGGTAACATAGCATCTCATTACCATACACTGGAAATAGTCTGTTAGCATGGCTTTCAAGAAGGCTTCTGCGGAGTCCAGGAAATTTGTGAAGTCATTTGGGAGTTCGGGAGGACTGCTCTTTTTCCAGATGCCTCCCAGGAGACTTTTGTGGTTATTACAGATGTGTCCTAATTTTTTCTTTTGGCTTGACACAACTCAAAATGAATGAAGCAAGATGATTAATTGAATTTTTTTTTGCCTTAGGTATTTTGACTATGGGATCTTCTGAACTGGGAGAAAAGATAAGGAAGGACATATGTAAATGTTACTGAACTGTCTCGGATCCAAGCTTTGCTCCCCTCACGCCTGTCCAGAGAACTCTGCTGTGATCCACATTGGGCTTTGCAGATGATCAGAAATGATCCCATGTGATCATCTGCCTGGGCCTATATAAGGTCCACCAAGACACACACCTGTGTCTTGATATTCCGACTTTCTAGTTTCTCCAGAGTTCTATCTGCTACCTGTTTGTGGTTTCCAGGATGTCTCCTGTCTACGGTCTTCTGTACCTCTGCTACCCGTTTCCCACATGCCTCAACTGCCTGCCGCACTGATGTCCATGGCCCATGTGCCCATCCGAACCTTGGGCTTTGAGGATCCACCTCACTTAGTGAACCTAACAGTAAATATTTTGTCTAGAGGCTTCCAATGACTTGTAAACTTAGAAAAATCTTATGGACCTTGATATTTTTGTACTTTCTATTAAAAAATATAGAAAGTATAGAGTATTATGTCACCAAACATCTAAAATACTATTTCTAGACATTTCTTACAATTTAAGGAGGATGTCTAGAATTAGAAAAGATTTTTTTGTGCGTCTCGAGAAGATTGCAACTCTTACCCAAGGGCAAGACTAAGAATCAAGCTCAAGCCACATTCCCTTAAAAAGGGGTTGAACGCCAGGCAAAAAATAAACATTGGGAGCGGCGTTTCTCCTATCTTAGACAACCTCATCAATTGCTGTTTAATTCATCTGGAATTTTTCTTTTCATTAAAGCATCCAAAAAAACAAAGACAAATAACAAATCCTATATAGAAATTATCTTGCCTCATAAAAAAAAGCAAAGTAACAACATAATAAAAACAAAGTGTAAATTTCCTATATCAATTAGGGATGGGTGTTTTAACATAAATAAAAAAAAATATATAAAAATAAAACTTTTGAGAAAAATGCAAATTTTCAACTACCCATGATCTTTGTTGGTTTGTGCTGCATGTGAGCAACACTTTTAGAATTTTCGCCATGTGACATTACATCATTATCTTACAAACATAAAGGACGGAAAAGACAATAGTTTTTTTTTCTGACTGTGCTGTTAGTACACATGTACAGAAAACACAAACATTGTTAAAAAAAAAGGCTTCAACACAAATATGAAAGGGGAAGGGGACTTAGCTGTATTCGGTTCCGTTCATATATAAACTCAATCTATATGGAGCACTTTGGTACCAGTGAATAAGACATCTCTGCTCCTAAAATATTGATTTACGTTGGATATTTTCATCCTTTTTTTGTTGTTTTTTTTCTTTTTTTTTTAGACGACAGCACAAATTAACTCCTTAAGTGACACTGTGTTTCCATTACAGCCTGGAAAGCACATGACTTAAGGAGCTATGGAAAAATAAAAAATAAAAAAAATAGAACAGAAAATGTTACACTCCTATAACTTTATAATGCATATACAGTTGTTCACCTGCATCCTTTTGATTCTCTATATGTAAGAGAAAGCAAGGAGGAAAGAAGAGAAAGAACACAATAGGCACAATTAATGAGCAAATGGACCAATCTATTCACTTTTTGCCTTTTGACTGCCCAGAAAAAAAAGTAATAATATAATAATAAAAAAAAACATTCACTCGAAAATATTAACATCAAAATCCCATCAAGACAAGGAAAGGAGGCTGCGCCAGGCGGGGAGGAGAAAGATGGAAAGAAATCAGTCAATTTGATAAATAGACAATATTTTTTGGAAGAAGGGGGTCAGTCGTATAGGATAATTAAAATTGCTGAAAAATTAGCAACATGGAATAACCAAGCGTACATGTATGAGTTAGTACAATCGGTAGTCGAAGAAAACTACTGTATGCGTTCATCTCTCCGTAAGATATTAGTGACTAAGCAAGATCGCTATCGCTATCATAAACTCCACTGTTGAGCTGCCCTGACTTTTGGCAACTAATGGTAAAAGCAATTCACCCATTGGCGGTACACAGAAGCAAAAAAGTAAAAATGCATTCAGGTCACAGACATAAAACTTACAGACAGGTGCCAGGTTTATAACAGACAAATGATTTTTTTTTATTTTCACCTCTTTTAGGCTGATAAAAAGTGACTGGACTTTCACACTGGGTTTCACAGACAGAAGCAACAGACAGGGATAATGCTCATAAGACTTGAAGCAAGGAAAAGTGAATTGGTTTGGATCTGAAGTATCTTGAGATAATGGCAAACAGAGTGGAGACAGCATGGAGAGGAGGAGGAGGAGGAGGTGGTGGTAAGTACTCACGAATGGTTAAATCCATCACTTGGGAGGCCAAGCAGAAGACAGGGTGTTCATACATTTCTCTCTTTTTCCCTATAAAGAGGATTTGGGCATGCAAGAGGCTTAGGTCAGAGAGGTAAAGAGGTCAAAAGTTAGAGGAAAATGTTACATTAGGTTAAAAGGAGAAAAGTTTGTAGAGTATTTCGGGACACACAAAAGAGGGTGTTTGAATTTCGCTGGATTAACCATTCAGCATGCCCATGAGCCACGGGTTTTGACCGTGGTGTTGAAAAAGTTATCATAAACTACTTTTTTTTTTACTTGGCAGGGAAGGGGGATTGTATTCTTTTTGCAAGACTCTAATGATCCAAACATAAAAGGAAAGAAAACAATTTGACTTAAGATACTAAGCATTCAAGCCTTAAGTATCCAAGGCACGTAAAGGTTTTCCTCATAAGCATAGCCTTACAAAAGTGCTCCAATCACCTAAAATTTAGCAACATTTTCAGGAAGTCAATTGATAAATGGTTGGGTTTTGGTGGTGAGACATGGAGCAGGAAGTGTCCTAGTAGTTCACGTACTTAACCAAGTGACCGTACTATGCCTATGAGTAAAAACCAGACTCATGCAACTGGTGGATGTTGGGTTGTTAAAGAGTTAACAATCCCAGCATGCTCTGGCATTGGCACAGAAGCCATTTCCTGAAAAGGTAGAAGGGGGGAGGAAAATGGCTGTGCCAATAACGAGTAAGGAGGGAAAGAAGCGGAGAGCAGGTAGTGTGGGATGAGGAACTTCTCTAAACAGAGAGCTGAAAAAAAAAAAAGTTTGTTGCTTCAAAGTATTCCCAGACCTAAAAGTCACAGTGCAAAGAAAATAAGGGGCGGAGTATTCACACAACCAAAAAATTACGGCACAAAAGGAGAGTACGCGCTATATGTGCTCTACTTTGGAAATGAATGCATTTTTACTTACAGACCTTACAGATTGTTTTGCAATGACTTATCTGAAAGAAGAGAGTAGATCTTACCAGCGGGTTACAACGTAGCTATGGGTAAAACAGCTGTGAAAAGACAGAACTTTGCAAAAAAACTTCAAACGGAGGAAAGTCTTGTGGTTCTAGACCAGCTCCTCCCTCCACCAGTCAGTACTTCACTATATTTACTCAAAGGACAAACTATAAAAAAAACCTCAATAAATCACCAAAATGTCACCAAGACAAAACACTACTTATATTTCTATCAGTCATCTCTAAGACTGCATGCAACCAATAATCCTTTCGAGTGTTTCTTACTGCTTGAAGTTTAATACCTTCTCTTTCTGGATTGTCAGGTGGGCCACGTTATAGCCCACTTAACTTACTGTATAAGAAGTTGACCTTTTGGCACAATGACAACTGTAAAAAAATCAACACAATTCCAAAAAAATCACAGACCGAAAATATTTCTATAGTGCACAAAAATAAATCAAATGTTGCAAAATCAACATAAATTCTAAAAATGAAAAATGGCACAAAACTCGTATAAACTACTAACAATTTGACATAAATCTTATAGATCCACGTCTAATAAGACTTTTAAATGTTTCCAAAAGTATCTGACATCCCAACATAGCAAATTCAACATCATGCTAGGCTATCCAATGCCAAGGAATAAACATCATGATTCAGAGTACACCTCAACAACACAACCATGTGATCAAGGCCAATTCCCCTTTTGTGCATTTTTGACAAATTCAAAGAGATCTTGGGAAGAAGCTAGAAACTTTCAGCCAAGAACAAAACAAAACACAAAAACCTCTCTTACCTTCGATTTTGGCATATTCAGATAATCGGGTGTAGTTTGTTAAAGCAGCTTGCTCCAAACATTTCCGAATGACAGTTTTGACATCTTCTTGAGGAACAGGAGTAACTATATCTTTCATTAAAACCTTGATAATAGGAGATTAGTAAAAAAACAAAAAACAAAAATGGAAGTAAAATCTAAAAAAAAGATATTCCTGGAATATTCTAAGTATTTTTTTTCTACCAGAATGAAATTGGAAATAGTAGATAAAGTTGAGAATACACTAATAACCCTATGTTGTTTTTCATTTTAAATTAAAAGCACATAACCCAAAAATAATTTACGCATATAATAAAAGTCAAAAGATAAACAAAATTGAAAAACACGCATTAAAAAAAAAAATACCACTTACCCTCTCCAGTAAGGACAGAGTTGCTTTTAATGCTCCCTCCGGTCGGCCAAATGGAAAACAATACCTAAGAATATTTGAATATATATAGTTTGGCTGTTCACAATCCTTTTTTTTTTTTCCTGTAGACGTCTACTGATACAATTCCTAGAGAATATGTAGTTACAGATATATCCGTCCAGAAGCTTTACCTAAAATGCGTGATCTGATTTTCCAGAAGCAAACGAAGGCGTTCTTTGATATCTTCGAATCGTTCTTTTTCTTCAACTGTAACCGTTCCTATGCCATCAGGCCTGGAGGACAAGAACAAGAAATGAATGACTTGGTGGCTTCACTTCCTGACACAAGAAGTAAAACAGAACATATACGCTGGGAACTGATGAGACGCTTAGCCAAAGTTAATTTTATTACTCAATACGAAGAAATACGAGGAACAGGAAAATGTTAATATAGTTTAATATGTGTTTTTTGTTTAGGCAAAAAAAAAACTACAAACAGACAAACATAAAATATGCAAGCATTTATACCAATTTTGTATATATGGATTATTTTAAATTATATTACCAAAATATGAACTTATAAATATGAATTTCATACTGCACATTTTGATAAAATTGTGTAAGCCCACCTGTCACCACAATATATAACTGTCTGATCATTAACTTCACATTTTGTGTAAATTCAAAATTTATGTAGTTACATAATAAAAGATGTATTTTTTTCCCATGTTTTTTATAACGAGGCTTCCAGATATTTATTTTGAAGACCTAACCGCCACCATAAGAAGATTAATAACAATCAATGAACTCTTTTCTTCCAACTAGATCTTTGCACTCGCAATTCAAGACTGAAATGTGCTAAGGAATTCATAATATAGGAGCCAAAGCAATTACTAGGTCCCTGAAAATAATGTTTTATTCAATGTTTACTCATTAATCCCTGGAACCTGGCATTACGTTAGTGAAAGAAACTGTGAGCTGCTGAACAAAAGGCATATAAGGTGACACAAACTACAAGTATACACTTCCTCTTGCCTTTATCCCCAGGCAGCTACATAATATGGATAGCCCTCGAATATTTACACCACAGCATAATCCATATGAATGGGGCAAGAGACAAGACTAATCCATTCACTAAAGAAACTAGGAGCCCAGACAGCCATCGTTATTACTCTCTATTGTTGTAGGGCAAAGTATACCGATTCAGCCATTGCCTACGTAGTTCTGTATCGGCACAGTCTGTTTCTGGTAATATAAGTCGTCTGAAAAACGAACAAATGTTTTAAGCCCAGGCCTCCTCCAGTGAACAGCCTAAGCTTTGCAAATCCTCAGCACTAGACTAGTTTACTTGCACAAAAGACTTGGCAAAGGATTACAAACCTTTAATGAACCTCCTGTCAGGGGTTAATTGGTTAGCTTTACTTCTCTTTATTACACAAATCAAAAGACCCTAAATTCCAAAAATTGCAATCTGTACTGTAATGTTTGACTGACCTCTTTGAAAAAGAAGGGTCTCTTCACACCAAACATATTGTATCTTTAAACCCTAACCCAAATCCAGCTTCAGAGTGAACTAAATTCATGTATTTGACATCAAAAAATTATAAACAAATGCAAAAAATATGAAAACATAAAAACATAGATGCTATGAAAATAAATTTTGAGATCATAAAATGACCCAACAGCAAGTACAACATTTTTTAAAAAAATCATTAAAAATAAAATTCAGAAAAAAATAATTTCTTAGCAGTAATTTTATTTAACCATGCAAAGACATTTACATTTTATTTGTATGTTTTGACTAAAAACACTAGTAAACTATGTTTAATATTTATTCTTTTATACTACGTTATGTTTAAAGATATTACGTATTTGCACTAGATTTTGCACTATTTTAATTGTCAAAAGGCAGCATTTAATTTTTTTTTCGAAATCATATATTTTCTTTAAAACTGTCAAAAAATAGGTGTAATATCTTGGTTTTGTATTATTTTATTTCTAAAAACAGCAAAAAATGTTTTGCCAAAATTAGTTTTGCAAGAATAAATACAAAAAATGGTTTAAAAAGGGACAGGAATAGAATATTTTTACTAAAAATATTCAATTATTTTATTGTGGCTAATTAATGTTGCCCTGACAGAATGAACCCTGGAGAAAAATGTAAAGGATTTATAAAGAGAGAGTATTAGAAAAAAAAAAGTCAAAAATTAATATTATAGGACAACTATAGCCCCGACTAGTATCATTAAATGTAATCTTTAAAAATCTGCTAAACAATTACATGTATACTTTTCAACGACAAAAAAGTCCATCTGTCCACAGGTCAGTGACTGCCGCATTTGAAAGTTACATGGATGTCTCGGAGGGCCTGACAAGAATGAGCCATCAAGAGTACAAGGACTTCCTGTCTCAAACAGCTGAGGACTAGATCACATCTGACATGACAAGCATCTCTTGAATCTACCTTTCAAATTTTTGGTAAACCATTTTCTCACTGTCCTTCACAAAGTTGACATTTTCGGCAGCACGATAGTAAAGATGTCATGTTTCCTGTTTTTCAAGTTGTTGTCACAGTGCATAGCACCAGTTCTGTCATCTTCACTCTCCTCACAATCTCCCATCTTGAGCCATGTCACAAATAATAATACTTTACATGGTTTTGTCAAATTTCAAATGCTATCACCCAGCCGTATGTCTATAAAATCACTAGATATGATCATGTCTTGCTGCTCATCTACTTGAGATCTGTAAAATCTATTAATTTCGTACTTTAACAGATTTTATCTATATTAATAAAAAATAATTAATATTTCATCATTATGTAACACATGAGTAAAGCATAATATGAACACCAAATTATTTGTGAAGCAACTATTTTTCTTACATTAAATATACTAATAAATAAAAAGTTACATGATTCAACCATAATATAAACATATCATATACAACTGAGATAAATTAATGTTATTATTCAATGCAAATCAAAAGTTCCTTATGATGTTTTAGAGCTGTAGAAAATTGAATCTTAATTTTTCGTAAAATTTGAGTCAACTTAAATTCATCTTTAACCAATTTACGCATGTCTATCCATACCATTAAAACTAACTGCCTACTATTGTATACGTCAGGGGTGGGGAATCTTTTTTATGCCAAGAGCCATTTGGATATTTATTTATACCATACTTCTGGGGCCATACGTATTGGACGCTAACCCCACCCACAAAGTACATCCTGATGCTGGCACTAGTGTCAGGATGTACTCTATCATTGCCTGTGTCTCAGTGCTTAGTAGTGAAAACTGCGAGTGCGTGCTCACATAGCAAGAAGAAATTAATGGGTCGGCGACCATCAAAATAAAGTTGCCGACCCAAGTACTGCAATCTCCAGGAGTCTGGTCAGAGCCGGATAAAAGGTCATTAAGTGTCGTAAATTGCCTGCGGGCCTGAGGTTCCCCACACCCCTGGTGTACGTCTATCCCACTCCCCCACAACAGCTGCAACTAGAAATTAGCAGATCTAGAAATTTGCCAGATCTCACAGATTTTACCATGGGATTAGATTCGAGCAAATTTATCCTCCACAAATTTTATGTTGCTTATTAGGCTCTATGGTGTGGATAGATTTCTAGACATAATAAATGTAAGATTTAGAAAACAAAACAAAACAACTAATACCCATTCCATCGCTGACCTCCACTGCTCACTGTTCCCCATATAGTTATCGGCACCTCTTCTTACTGCTGCCATGTGCTGACACACCAAGCATCTTCTCAATAGGTTGGGATCACCTTTGTCGCACACAGAAGTTGCAGACTAGAGTGCGAGTCCTAAGGTCGTGGCACACATCATGACATCATGACTGGCAATACAACGTTATGACGCACATTCTAGGCCACATCTAACAGCCAAAACTAGGCACAGGACATCCCGGTTTAGCGTGACAATACCTGAGGTTTCAGTTTACAACAGTTGTTAAAAAGGCGTCATGGAAAATACAGCAGAGAATGAGCAGCAGAACTAACCAGTGAGGTAACTATTATTTTTTTTATAACCTTTTGTCAGCCCTCTACGGATCTGCAAAATTCTGGCCAACCAGCTGCCATTGTACTGAATTTGTGAAAAGCAGATTCAAAGAAAAATCTGCATTCTGGAGAATACAGATTGTTGTAAAATTCGAGTAGAATTCAATTCCACTCAAATAAATTCACCCAGCTCTAGCAGTATATCGTTGAGATCTGGACACCACAAAACTACCAAAGGTGTCCTGTAGCACCAGCACATTAGCTGCAGATCCATCAAGCCTAGTATTATGCAATATTGGGCTTATATGGATCAAACTTGTTTTCCAAACTCATCCAAAAGATGCTCAGTTTGCATTAAGATTTGGAAAATGTGGAGACAAATCAATAACTTGAGTTCTTCATCATGATCCTGAAGCCATTCCTCAAGCATTATCCTACTGAACAACAACATTATCATGAAAAGGTTTGATAGGATTGCAAGATTTTAGGCAACTGATAAGTGTCGAACTAACATCAGTATGAAATGACATCCATATCAGGACCTTAGGTTACCCATCCCCAGTGCATCCTAATACCTCATCATCTGTTTGTCTCCATCCCATAGTATATCCTGGTGACATTTTTCCCAGGTTGGTAACACACAAACAAGGTCATTCACGTGATGTCAATATAAATCTGTTTCATGAGAGAAGGCCAGCTTTTTCCATTGCTCCATGATACAATTCTTGGCTCACATATCCTTTGACCAATTTGCAGCTTTACTTGCATTTTCCACCCAGGGCCACCTCGTCCTACTTGACTGACTACTCCTCTGCCTGAAGCCACACAGCATAGAGGTTGTCAGTCAAGCAAGAGGAGGCGGCGCCGGTCGGGAAATAGATGTGGAGCGACAGAGGCTTCAGATTTTTTAAAAGTTCTTCAGCATCATTTGCATAGCAGTTCAAAAGCTGATTTCTCAGTAACAGAGGAACAGACTTGTCATGTAAAGGTGTTGCTGGACTTGTCTTTGAAAAAGCTACATAAATAATATTATATTTTGGGGGGAGGTTGAAATCCTTATGATAGATTCCCTTTAAGATCATATGACTAGGAAAACAGATGTGCAAATACAAATAATCTATGGCACCAAGGATACCTTATATTTTATAGAAAATTTATTGTACAGTATTTTTTAAACATATGTAAAAGAATGCAAAATAAAAATCATAAAGCGGTCTTTCAGGACCTGTTACACCATAAATGAGATTCACACATATAAGGATAAGGGTGAATACAGTTTTTTCTCCAGCTATAGCTTCTGAATTATCCATTACCTCCAATTTCCCATCTCCTAGATACAGTATATATGTGGTGACAGATGTAATTGATGTAGAAATGTATATAGTCGGTGTCACCTTATTGCATTCACCATAGGTCATGATAAGGCTAAAGGTTAGCTGGGACACTGTTCTCCCTGCTGGAGTGATGATCAGAGATATGGTGCCAGGACCGTACACAGAAAAGCACCCTGGACAGCGGCGAGCTGCATGTGATGCTATGTCATGTTGTCAGTCCTCACCTCCAGGCTGTGCCACAACATCTGAATCGCATCCTCTCCGCACTTTCTCACTGACTGCAAGCTACTTGTGTCTAACTGCCTGACCTTCCACATACACGATACAAAGAGACAACGCACCTCAGCTCCCGCCATCAATGTCTATTTGAAATAAAAGAGATTGATAGCCATGTGGATTTCTCTCCGTACTTGACCTTCATTACTGGAGTGGCAGATGATGACTGACAGCCAGCCTCATCTTACAGAATACTAATCTACTAGTTCTTTTTATCGGCATGTAAATCCAAATCAACATCTAGTGATAAAATAGAACAAGTGCAAAGCAATGCGTATGGAAATGAAGAGGATCAGTGTTCGAAAAAACCTAAAGCTTAATGCAATAGAAATGATTTGACACATAAAAAAGTACAATTTTGTTCCAGAATTATATTCAAAAGGTATGTGCACACGACGTCCTTTAAACTCAGGAGAACCCGCCACATTTTTCAAGCAGAAGAAGCTTTAGGAAATGATAGCGTTATTTTTTTCCCGAGGGTTTTTGCATGGTTTTTGTTACGTCTTTTTTACTGTTGTTTCCCAGTCTTTTTTTTTCAATGGTGCTTTTATAAGCAAAAATGATGGCAAAATGCTCTGAAAAAAAAACCTCCAATGTCTTCCGGGCTTCTTTTGAGCTTTCTCATTGACTAATGTGTAGAGCGTCTTTTGAGCGGAAAATGCCTGAAGAATAGTTGGGTTACTTCTATTAACTGCTTAGAATCTTTAGAAACCTGAAGTGGTTAAAAGATATTAAAGAACCTGAACATATGCAAGGAAAGTCGTTTTTGGTTAGAAGTGCATATGTTCATTCTTTTAGGCATTTTCTGTTTGGTTTTTCGGGCAGCTTTCGCACCGGAATCCACATGACAAAGACGTTGAGTGCACATACCCAAGTGGAGTTTTTTTTAATAATCATGTTTTGGGCTCGTTCACACGACTGTATAATATGGCCGAGTGCTACCTGATGTTTTATCGGACAGTATCCGGCCCAATGTTATGAAGCTTCATTACCAGCGCTTACTTCGAGCGCTTCCTGAGTTGGATCCATGACCTTGCGCATCGCACTGACACTGCAGGAGCCAAGGGAGCATGCACATAATGCCAGTGCTGGTGCACTCTCACCTGTACCGGCTACTCGCTACTGTGTGACCTTGTGTGCAGTGAGTCAAGGGTGATTGAGGACTCCTAATTAGCATATGTAATAAAACAGTTTTTATGTAAAAGTCAAGTAGTGAAATCTACACTACAGTCAATGTTTAAGTGGTTTAATTTGTGTTTCGGGGGATGTCAAACTCCTTCTAAGACCGGGGTCACACTTGCGAGTGCAATGCGAAAAACTCGCACAAGTCTCTCACCTTAAAACTCAGCATTGCTGCCGTCACTCAGACTGGAGCGTTCAGCTGCATAGAAATACATGCAGCCGCACACTCCGGTCCCGAGTGCCGGCAGCAATGCCGGATATCGAGGCGAGAGTCTCGCATGAGTTTCTCGCATTGCACTCACAAGTGTGACCCCAGCCTAACACTGTCAGACTCAACATGTCCATGTGTCCATTCATTTAAGTTTCCACCATGTAATAATATATTTCCCATTTTTTGGCTAACAGGCTCCTGGAAACTTTATACAGTGGTTTTTAACAAATTTACACACAATGACGGCCACAAACACATTGGAAATAATTAATTAAATATTTCAAAGCTGCAATACCAGACAAATCCTGTGAACAGTAGTGGCACTGTTACTGGAAAAATAAGCAGACCATTTTTCTCTAATTTCATATAAACCCTAAAGGGGCCCATACACTTAGACAGATGTTGATTGACAACTATTTCTCTTGACTATGCATACACCTGCGGCTCTGTATGTATGAATTCTAAATAGGGTGAAGGGGCCCTTAGACTCCTCTGGCGGTGGCTTACCTACTGTAAGAACAAAGAATTCAGCATTTTGAAACCCAATGTGCCTGATACCTCTTTCCTAGACTAGATACATGGCTTTCTAAATATTTTTAAAATACTTTTTCAAGACACTGTAGAAGATATGTCAACCCAAGTTCTACTCCTTCTGGTACAAGCTCAAAAACTAATAAGTTCTACCAGTTTATTAATTCATTGCTCAATTTATTATTACCAAAGAAAGAACATTTTTTAGGTGTATGTCTATATATCAAGGTTCCAGATTTCAGCGGGGTATGGCTTTGGGAGTTGGTTTGGGTTTCGGCAAAGTATAAGGAGTAAGGGATGAGAATTTCAAATTTGATGGGATAAGTTTAAGTATATTCTAGATATTCCAACACTATAAAGACCTTACCTTTTGGGTTCAGTACTCGGCTGGGATTTGGAATCTTTCCGTTTTTTAGAATCCCTTTTAGAATCTCTCTTAGGCTCTGGTTCAATCCCAGAAGGGCTAGGCACTTTGCCTCCATCACCTTCTGCATTTTGCTGTGTGCCACCAAGTAATTCTGGCATTAATTGGCTGTAGTGCATGAGTGGTGTGGATGGTACATGCAGTGTACACAAAAAGTAGATAAAATGAGAAACAGAAGAAAGTATGAAATAAGAAGAATACAAGAAAGCAAACTGAGAAAAAAACATAATAAGGACAAAAGAAGGAAAAGAAAAATCATGCATAAAGAAAGCTAAAACAGGATCGTGAGGGTTTTCTGACATTGGAGAACCTTGGCACCCCGGTTCTACTGGTTTATGAAAGTTCTGAAGTTTGGCCATCAACTGAGATCACACCACCCTTTATTATTGGAGTTATCAAGAGAATTACAGGCTGAAAGTTGGGTTTATTCTATGGATAAATCTGCTGTAGGGCAAAAGCACCTCCATGTCAGAACGTACCTAGTGGAAAATTGGCTTGTTAATTGGGTAAGAACCTTACTCTAATGAGATAACACAGTGGAACAAATGTATCAAATATTTCAGGCCAGTT
This sequence comes from Oophaga sylvatica, assembly GCA_033576555.1. Classification (NCBI taxonomy): domain Eukaryota; kingdom Metazoa; phylum Chordata; class Amphibia; order Anura; family Dendrobatidae; genus Oophaga; species Oophaga sylvatica. Next base: position 50,396,525 of record JARQOD010000009.1, read on the forward strand.
TCACTCGTCTGACTTTTATGGTCTGAGAACAGATTGCGGTATCTAGAACGAATGTCGGTCTCCTGACCAGAACTGTATAGTCTCATAGGCATACAGTAAATGAAGCTGCTGAGTCCAGATCAGGAGATCCGTGGGCAGTCCTGATATCATGGTCCATACTCAAAGATATGAACCTGGCTTTAAGCTAGAAAAAAATACAATATTGCCCATTGCAACCAATGGAATACCTTGTTTTGATCATACAACAAAGCTAATTTTTATCTCACGATCGAATTTGAGAAGACCAATCAATAAGCGTTTATGTAATTGTTCCTTGCTTCAACATCATCCCACTTTTTAGAAGTCAACAAAAATGTCGCAGCACAGAGAAAGATTCATATGACAGTATCAACCTCTGTTCTTAAAGGGCTTGTCTAAAGAATCAAAAATATTTTTTAAAGGGCTCAGACGACTTTAAAAACATAAAAGAAATAAGCCTACTATGCCAATCTTACGCAGCTCCTGCTCCAGTGATTACCTGGTCTCTGCTGCTCTTTACTTCCTAGTGAAAACTGGACAGAACTAAAGTCAAAGGAAATGCCTACTCAACCAATCACTGGCCACTTCAGCTAGTGATTGATTATGAGGCATTTCCTCTATTTTCAGTGTGTCGCGCTAGAGCCAGGAAGAAGGTACTAGTGGGGATTGGGATAGTGTCGGAACAAGGGTAGTTATCACTTTCAATTTTTTTTAATCCAGTCTGAGACTTTTTTAAATATTTTTTATCTACTGGAAAACCCCTTAAGTATGACTTTGACTTTAAAGCAACCCTCTACCCCCTAATAAATGCGACTATAAAGTTGTAATATATAGTCACTATACGTAATTGCATTCACTCTGCTGTTTCTCCTTCTATATCTGTAACCCATTATATTCATGTCCAATATTGCCACTGCAAAGGCATGGGGAGCACTAAGGTGAGTCCTAACCACACCACCCCTGTCCTTCTTTGCCCAGGATGGACACAACAACATTCTCATTCGTGTTTCTCCATCCTTAACCATTGAAAAGGCGGGAGTGTTGTTCAGAGTTAGCACAGCACCTTCTACGCCTCTGCTGTGGCTTGGGGCACTATATTGCTATATGGAAGGAGTGGCATCAGAGCATGTAGACATACAACCGAGTGTCATAGTCTGAGTATGGACCATTATTCCCCAGTTCTCCTGATTCAAGCTTGACAAACTCTTAGGCCTATTTAAGGCTGTCAAGTTCAGGTCTGGAATCCCGCAGTCGGTCTGTGTATCAAGATCAGTCCTCAGTCCATGGTCTAAGGGGTAACATTTCTCCTTATGGAGAGTAACATACCGACATGCCCGGGTAAGGAGGCTTATAGGCTGTGGAATGCTCTTCTGGGAAATTATATATGCGAATTGTCTCTTCACAGAGGAACATGAACTCTAGTAAGGAGAAATATTATCCCTTAGAACCCAGTCTCATAAAGCCAAATCAGATCTCATACTTTGCGCTGATGAGGGGAAACACCCCAAAACATGTGTCTGGTCTGCATATTGAGATTCTGGTTTGGCTTTTATCCTAAGTCATGTGGCAAGGCTCATTACAAGCTCGATATTGACTTTTAGGATTGCTACTTCCAGTAGGTGGCACTAGAGTTCTTGTCCGCTTCCTCTCTGAAGAGACAATTTGCATCCTCATAATGTGACTCATAGATGTGTGAATACAGTATTAGGGTGAGTGATGGAAGGTCACTTTTAAGAGATAACTACCAACTACCGTAGAAGACTGCAAATATGTCCTTTAAATTTAAGGAGCACCAATATGTTAAAAAATTATCCCAGTGTCTTTTCTTTAATTTATTCATTTATTTAATTAAAACATGCTTAACCTAAAGGAACCAGTTACTGCACGGTTAATCTTCATGTTGATTAGTTTTTAATACGGATGTTTTTTAAACAAGTAAAAACACCAGGAAATATTGTAGATTCTTTTCGGTAGTGATAAGGTCTGGGTCAATGATTAAAAATAGTTTTCAATGACAAAGTAAAGGCATTTTTACATGTATTAACAGCACCTAACTGTGAAAAAACTCATTGTTCTCCTGCTCAATAAAGACAAAAAAATCTATAGGAAGGATCCCTGCTGTTCTGTTAATTCGAAAAGGAGGTATTAAGATGTCAAAATCTGAAATGAGTCAATTCTTTACTATTCCCCTTCATGCAAGGTTAATTCAATAATTGAACATAGGCTTTTGTGTACTATTAAGTGATATTAAAGGGGTTTTCTTTATATCATAAATGGGTAAAATAGCTAAGTACTTTAAATAGCAAGCAACATTGCAAATTACATCTTATTAAAATTCCTTTTCATTCTCAATAACTGAGAAATTTTTAATTCTACAGTTTAGCGCTCGTTGCCGAGATAACAGGCTACCTCTGCAGTCTATCAGGGATGGCTGGGCAGTGCTTACAAGCCCTTAGCTATTGAGCTTATAAGCACTGCTCTGAAGCTGACCAGATCACTGGATCTGCCTAGCTGCAGTCCTCAGGGGCTTATCCAATACCACATAGACAAAGCTGCCTCTGCTTGCAACATGACAGAGATCAGTTTGGGCCATCAGCTCAACCATACAGCTGGTCCAAACAATCAGCCATTCAGAAGCATATTATTCCCTGAGAAGCAGGAACTGGGAGGTAGGAGAGCAGAGCATTCTGGAAAGATCTTGAGACAACCCTTAAAGGTCACATTATTACTAGTCAGGGACACACCCTTATCATACTATTTTTCATCTGATGTGACAGGTAAGTAAATTAAACATGGGCCTAAAATATGACTGTGTAGACACAGCATTTCTTCTTAATTATACCAGACGTAAATTCCGTAGGCCCAGAATCATAGATTATTGTCTAAATAATTGACTCTTCTTGTAGGTTGAATTGATATTTGTAAATTGATGAATGGTTGTTATTTACCCCTTATATCAGCTCCTACAGTTTATTGCACGGTTATCTTTGCAAAATAGGGATGCAAGGTCACTGAACAATGTAGTTTGCTGATATGTTAATTAAACATTATTCCAGGCCATGCAGTTCGCTGACTTGCAAACATTGAAGGATAAACTATAAATGATCAAACAATGCGGGTTAACATCATCACCCCTTTCCCCTGTGAATGATGGCTTGAAAGACAGTTGTGAACTATATAATGAGACTTTGCCTCTGTTCCAATTAACTCTACTGGATATCAGCTTAGGGGACCGCGGCCCCATCTGGAAGAACACAGATCTGCTCCATTGACCATCGCAGAACCCTCAAAGACGTCTTGAAGAATCCAGGATGGGACAATCAGGTCACTTGGCTACATACCTCACTGCTCTCGGTCAGCTTCCTATAATTGTCATTACATCCTCTCTGTAGGTGCCAGCCAAACGCGGGTGTCACTGGTGTGGTTCGTCAGCCCTGGAAGCGGCTTTAATCTCGGTGAGTCAGCGGAAGGGTGAGACTCTGTAAGTTGCACTATCTTGGGTATTTTGCTGGGACTATTCTATGTGTTATTTACCTGTTTTGTGGCTCAATAAAGTATTGCCACATTGTTTTACCCTCACCCTGTGTTGTCTGAGTAGTATTATGCCCACGGTAAAAGGAGAGCGGGCGTTCAGTAGGATGATACCTGGTCCATGCGGTTTCAAGCCAGTGGACTAGAGCACCGCTGACCCCCATGTCTCCACAATGACAGCTGTTACAATTTTGAAAACTGCCAGACATTTAGCCCTTTTCTAGAGATACACTGTAACTGTCTCAGATGGAAACCCTTTAAGCCTGTTTTGAAGCCAAACTGACGCTAGGGATATGCAATGCTAGAATACATATTTCAATGGGTATAAAGGGTTGTCAAATTAACTGTATATAATAGAAAAATTAAGTAAAAATGAAATTGATATCATACTATAACTTTAAGGAATGATTTTTAAACGATAAACTTTAAAAAACATTTAAACTCTTATTGTATTCACTCTTTTTTTCATTTTGGCATTTTATGCCTCTTCTTTATTTGCACCAAATCATTCTTTTAATTTGTGCTTTTTTTATAGTCACTTTTTTTTGTGCTCCTCTTTTTTTTGTCATTGTGAACAGGGTTTGGAGTTTCTAGATGATTTCACCTGATTAATAATTTGAGACATTTCAAAAATTCACATTTGTTTCTTTTTTGCAAATGCAAATGCAAATGCACTCCCCTTTTGGAGTGATTTTATTTACGCCAAAAATGTTTGAGCTACTTCTACGATATTTTGCAAAATGTGTGACTCTTTGCTCTAAAAAAGTTAAAGACAAAACTAAAGATAGTTTTTGACTTTGTGAAAATTTCATGAACCACGTGCGCTATTTTAAAGAATTATGTAAAAAAAAATAGATAAAAAGAAAAATGACTTAAGAAAAAAAATCGTAAATGATGAATCTGGGCCTTTGACTCTATTTTCCATGTAAATAATTTGCAAAATTTATGGTATGTGTGACCATTTTCATACACGAAAAAATAACAGGCCATATAACGTTTGTCCTCTTTTATTCTGAGGGCAGCCAAGCATACATTTGGAAGAAAGTGATAATACGTTTGTTTAATAGCTTTCCTCTTCAATCTCCAGGATTCTAAGTGGAAGGATCAGCCTGAGCCCTATTATAACCTCCCAAAATGAGGTCTATTTGTTTACTGTACCCTCAGGCGCAAACAACTGGAGATTCATTGTGCCTGTTAATTAAAGACAGTCATTTACTCACCTTAAAAAGAAAGTCAAAATTTGTACATTGTGTGACCCATATTATTGCTTCAACAACCTGACAAAAGGCTGGCTGTGTGATATAGAGCTCAGAGGAAGGTATTACGGCTGTGTAACCCCTTCTAGTCACTGAATTACTTTCTAAAAGCAAACAAGGAATTTAATGCAGACTTCAGGATTTTAAAGAGAAACTTTCACTGATTTTTTTTTATTTAAACTGAGAGCCTCTTCCAATTGGTGCTGCTCCACTGATTCTGGAATAGTTCTTCTTTTTCTTCTGTGACCCCCCTTTCCATAGATATGCCCCCTGGATATATAGATGAAAATTTCCCCTTCAACTAACTGGGCGTAGACCACAGAAGTTCTTTGTGGGCGTTTTCGTTTTGGCCAATCAAAAATGACCACACCCACAGAGAAGTTCTGTGTTCTATGCCCAGTTGCTTGAAGGGAAAATTTGCATCTTTATTTCTAGGGGGCATAATTTTGGAATAGAGGGGCACAAAAGAAAAAGAAAAATTGTTCCAGAATCAGGGGAACAGCATCAATTGGAGAAGTTAGTCAATAAAATAAAATAATAAACAGTTATATTTAACAAAAATAAGCTTTACTCTTATTTCTCCATGTTTTTCTCCAATATTATATGGAAAAATAAAAATGAAGTCATAGACTATCATTTGATAGTATAAATAGGGCATATGCTATTTTCAAACATGTTCCACTTCCAGATATAAAAAAAAACTATCAACCTTCAATTGTAATGAAAAAATAAGTATATTTCAGCCTGTACAGTGGCAGACAAGGCAGATATTGGGGAATCTATCAAGATTGATGTTTCGTATGTTAATCTTGATCCAAAAACCTGTTGGATGAAGGAGGCTTCGTTGAGCAGTCCATGTGCGGGAAAATAAAAATCTGAGTGAATGAAAAACTGGAGAGACAATAAGCGCTGTAGGGTCTTATCCAAGTGGGAAAAGAGGAGATAAAAAGTAATTTATGCTCACCTTAGGGGGTTGGGAGTCACAACCCCTATACTAGCTTAGAAAGTAGGCTGCTGCACATCCAAAAAATGGAGAAACTTGTATGGATGGAAATAAGTAGGTACAAATCTGCGCTGCCAACGTTCCAGAAAGTGGTAGGAGACCGGATTTGTGGAAATACGATTTTATTAGTCAATGTGTTTCGAAGTAATCATACTTCTTCATCAGGGCAAACCGCAATGAGGAATTGTGGTTTGTCCTGATGAAGATGTATGTTTACTTTGAAATGCATCGACTAACAAAACCGGATTTCAACCATCTCGGTCTCCTTTCCTCTACCATTGGCAGCACGGTTTTGTTCCCACTTATTTCCAGCCTCACAAAGAAAATAAAATCTATGGTGGCTATCAGCTGATGTACATTTCAGCTGCCATTTTCTGGCTAATCCCCCTTGTGCACACTTTTTTTTTTAAAAGTGAAGCGTCTGGGGCAAAACAGCAAAAAGTTATATCTTTTTCATCAAACTCCCCATACGCTATGTCAGAACTCTGTGGACGCAATTAAA
>JARQOD010000009.1:50402934-50449677 GCA_033576555.1 Oophaga sylvatica
GGAGATCCGTGGGCAGTCCTGATATCATGGTCCATACTCAAAGATATGAACCTGGCTTTAAGCTAGAAAAAAATACAATATTGCCCATTGCAACCAATGGAATACCTTGTTTTGATCATACAACAAAGCTAATTTTTATCTCACGATCGAATTTGAGAAGACCAATCAATAAGCGTTTATGTAATTGTTCCTTGCTTCAACATCATCCCACTTTTTAGAAGTCAACAAAAATGTCGCAGCACAGAGAAAGATTCATATGACAGTATCAACCTCTGTTCTTAAAGGGCTTGTCTAAAGAATCAAAAATATTTTTTAAAGGGCTCAGACGACTTTAAAAACATAAAAGAAATAAGCCTACTATGCCAATCTTACGCAGCTCCTGCTCCAGTGATTACCTGGTCTCTGCTGCTCTTTACTTCCTAGTGAAAACTGGACAGAACTAAAGTCAAAGGAAATGCCTACTCAACCAATCACTGGCCACTTCAGCTAGTGATTGATTATGAGGCATTTCCTGCTATTTTCAGTGTGTCGCGCTAGAGCCAGGAAGAAGGTACTAGTGGGGATTGGGATAGTGTCGGAACAAGGGTAGTTATCACTTTCAATTTTTTTTAATCCAGTCTGAGACTTTTTTAAATATTTTTTATCTACTGGAAAACCCCTTAAGTATGACTTTGACTTTAAAGCAACCCTCTACCCCCTAATAAATGCGACTATAAAGTTGTAATATATAGTCACTATACGTAATTGCATTCACTCTGCTGTTTCTCCTTCTATATCTGTAACCCATTATATTCATGTCCAATATTGCCACTGCAAAGGCATGGGGAGCACTAAGGTGAGTCCTAACCACACCACCCCTGTCCTTCTTTGCCCAGGATGGACACAACAACATTCTCATTCGTGTTTCTCCATCCTTAACCATTGAAAAGGCGGGAGTGTTGTTCAGAGTTAGCACAGCACCTTCTACGCCTCTGCTGTGGCTTGGGGCACTATATTGCTATATGGAAGGAGTGGCATCAGAGCATGTAGACATACAACCGAGTGTCATAGTCTGAGTATGGACCATTATTCCCCAGTTCTCCTGATTCAAGCTTGACAAACTCTTAGGCCTATTTAAGGCTGTCAAGTTCAGGTCTGGAATCCCGCAGTCGGTCTGTGTATCAAGATCAGTCCTCAGTCCATGGTCTAAGGGGTAACATTTCTCCTTATGGAGAGTAACATACCGACATGCCCGGGTAAGGAGGCTTATAGGCTGTGGAATGCTCTTCTGGGAAATTATATATGCGAATTGTCTCTTCACAGAGGAACATGAACTCTAGTAAGGAGAAATATTATCCCTTAGAACCCAGTCTCATAAAGCCAAATCAGATCTCATACTTTGCGCTGATGAGGGGAAACACCCCAAAACATGTGTCTGGTCTGCATATTGAGATTCTGGTTTGGCTTTTATCCTAAGTCATGTGGCAAGGCTCATTACAAGCTCGATATTGACTTTTAGGATTGCTACTTCCAGTAGGTGGCACTAGAGTTCTTGTCCGCTTCCTCTCTGAAGAGACAATTTGCATCCTCATAATGTGACTCATAGATGTGTGAATACAGTATTAGGGTGAGTGATGGAAGGTCACTTTTAAGAGATAACTACCAACTACCGTAGAAGACTGCAAATATGTCCTTTAAATTTAAGGAGCACCAATATGTTAAAAAATTATCCCAGTGTCTTTTCTTTAATTTATTCATTTATTTAATTAAAACATGCTTAACCTAAAGGAACCAGTTACTGCACGGTTAATCTTCATGTTGATTAGTTTTTAATACGGATGTTTTTTAAACAAGTAAAAACACCAGGAAATATTGTAGATTCTTTTCGGTAGTGATAAGGTCTGGGTCAATGATTAAAAATAGTTTTCAATGACAAAGTAAAGGCATTTTTACATGTATTAACAGCACCTAACTGTGAAAAAACTCATTGTTCTCCTGCTCAATAAAGACAAAAAAATCTATAGGAAGGATCCCTGCTGTTCTGTTAATTCGAAAAGGAGGTATTAAGATGTCAAAATCTGAAATGAGTCAATTCTTTACTATTCCCCTTCATGCAAGGTTAATTCAATAATTGAACATAGGCTTTTGTGTACTATTAAGTGATATTAAAGGGGTTTTCTTTATATCATAAATGGGTAAAATAGCTAAGTACTTTAAATAGCAAGCAACATTGCAAATTACATCTTATTAAAATTCCTTTTCATTCTCAATAACTGAGAAATTTTTAATTCTACAGTTTAGCGCTCGTTGCCGAGATAACAGGCTACCTCTGCAGTCTATCAGGGATGGCTGGGCAGTGCTTACAAGCCCTTAGCTATTGAGCTTATAAGCACTGCTCTGAAGCTGACCAGATCACTGGATCTGCCTAGCTGCAGTCCTCAGGGGCTTATCCAATACCACATAGACAAAGCTGCCTCTGCTTGCAACATGACAGAGATCAGTTTGGGCCATCAGCTCAACCATACAGCTGGTCCAAACAATCAGCCATTCAGAAGCATATTATTCCCTGAGAAGCAGGAACTGGGAGGTAGGAGAGCAGAGCATTCTGGAAAGATCTTGAGACAACCCTTAAAGGTCACATTATTACTAGTCAGGGACACACCCTTATCATACTATTTTTCATCTGATGTGACAGGTAAGTAAATTAAACATGGGCCTAAAATATGACTGTGTAGACACAGCATTTCTTCTTAATTATACCAGACGTAAATTCCGTAGGCCCAGAATCATAGATTATTGTCTAAATAATTGACTCTTCTTGTAGGTTGAATTGATATTTGTAAATTGATGAATGGTTGTTATTTACCCCTTATATCAGCTCCTACAGTTTATTGCACGGTTATCTTTGCAAAATAGGGATGCAAGGTCACTGAACAATGTAGTTTGCTGATATGTTAATTAAACATTATTCCAGGCCATGCAGTTCGCTGACTTGCAAACATTGAAGGATAAACTATAAATGATCAAACAATGCGGGTTAACATCATCACCCCTTTCCCCTGTGAATGATGGCTTGAAAGACAGTTGTGAACTATATAATGAGACTTTGCCTCTGTTCCAATTAACTCTACTGGATATCAGCTTAGGGGACCGCGGCCCCATCTGGAAGAACACAGATCTGCTCCATTGACCATCGCAGAACCCTCAAAGACGTCTTGAAGAATCCAGGATGGGACAATCAGGTCACTTGGCTACATACCTCACTGCTCTCGGTCAGCTTCCTATAATTGTCATTACATCCTCTCTGTAGGTGCCAGCCAAACGCGGGTGTCACTGGTGTGGTTCGTCAGCCCTGGAAGCGGCTTTAATCTCGGTGAGTCAGCGGAAGGGTGAGACTCTGTAAGTTGCACTATCTTGGGTATTTTGCTGGGACTATTCTATGTGTTATTTACCTGTTTTGTGGCTCAATAAAGTATTGCCACATTGTTTTACCCTCACCCTGTGTTGTCTGAGTAGTATTATGCCCACGGTAAAAGGAGAGCGGGCGTTCAGTAGGATGATACCTGGTCCATGCGGTTTCAAGCCAGTGGACTAGAGCACCCGCTGACCCCCATGTCTCCACAATGACAGCTGTTACAATTTTGAAAACTGCCAGACATTTAGCCCTTTTCTAGAGATACACTGTAACTGTCTCAGATGGGAAACCCTTTAAGCCTGTTTTGAAGCCAAACTGACGCTAGGGATATGCAATGCTAGAATACATATTTCAATGGGTATAAAGGGTTGTCAAATTAACTGTATATAATAGAAAAATTAATAAAAATGAAATTGATATCATACTATAACTTTAAGGAATGATTTTTAAACGATAAACTTTAGAAAACATTTAAACTCTTATTGTATTCACTCCTTTTTTTCATTTTGGCATTTTATGCCTCTTCTTTATTTGCACCAAATCATTCTTTTAATTTGTGCTTTTTTTATAGTCACTTTTTTTTGTGCTCCTCTTTTTTTTGTCATTGTGAACAGGGTTTGGAGTTTCTAGATGATTTCACCTGATTAATAATTTGAGACATTTCAAAAATTCACATTTTGTTTCTTTTTTGCAAATGCAAATGCAAATGCACTCCCCTTTTGGAGTGATTTTATTTACGCCAAAAATGTTTGAGCTACTTCTACGATATTTTGCAAAATGTGTGACTCTTTGCTCTAAAAAAGTTAAAGACAAAACTAAAGATAGTTTTTGACTTTGTGAAAATTTCATGAACCACGTGCGCTATTTTAAAGAATTATGTAAAAAAAAATAGATAAAAAGAAAAATGACTTAAGAAAAAAAATCGTAAATGATGAATCTGGGCCTTTGACTCTATTTTCCATGTAAATAATTTGCAAAATTTATGGTATGTGTGACCATTTTCATACACGAAAAAATAACAGGCCATATAACGTTTGTCCTCTTTTATTCTGAGGGCAGCCAAGCATACATTTGGAAGAAAGTGATAATACGTTTGTTTAATAGCTTTCCTCTTCAATCTCCAGGATTCTAAGTGGAAGGATCAGCCTGAGCCCTATTATAACCTCCCAAAATGAGGCTATTTGTTTACTGTACCCTCAGGCGCAAACAACTGGGAGTTCATTGTGCCTGTTAATTAAAGACAGTCATTTACTCACCTTAAAAAGAAAGTCAAAATTTGTACATTGTGTGACCCATATTATTGCTTCAACAACCTGACAAAAGGCTGGCTGTGTGAATAGAGCTCAGAGGAAGGTATTACGGCTGTGTAACCCCTTCTAGTCACTGAATTACTTTCTAAAAGCAAACAAGGAATTTAATGCAGACTTCAGGATTTTAAAGAGAAACTTTCACTGATTTTTTTTTATTTAAACTGAGAGCCTCTTCCAATTGGTGCTGCTCCACTGATTCTGGAATAGTTCTTCTTTTTCTTCTGTGACCCCCCTTTCCATAGATATGCCCCTGGATATATAGATGAAAATTTCCCCTTCAACTAACTGGGCGTAGACCACAGAAGTTCTTTGTGGGCGTTTTCGTTTTGGCCAATCAAAAATGACCACACCCACAGAGAAGTTCTGTGTTCTATGCCCAGTTGCTTGAAGGGAAAATTTGCATCTTTATTTCTAGGGGGCATAATTTTGGAATAGAGGGGCACAAAAGAAAAAGAAAAATTGTTCCAGAATCAGGGGAACAGCATCAATTGGAGAAGTTAGTCAATAAAATAAAATAATAAACAGTTATATTTAACAAAAATAAGCTTTACTCTTATTTCTCCATGTTTTTCTCCAATATTATATGGAAAAATAAAAATGAAGTCATAGACTATCATTTGATAGTATAAATAGGGCATATGCTATTTTCAAACATGTTCCACTTCCAGATATAAAAAAAAACTATCAACTTTCAATTGTAATGAAAAAATAAGTATATTTCAGCCTGTACAGTGGCAGACAGAGGCAGATATTGGGGAATCTATCAAGATTGATGTTTCGTATGTTAATCTTGATCCAAAAACCTGTTGGATGAAGGAGGCTTCGTTGAGCGTCCATGTGCGGGAAAATAAAATCTGAGTGAATGAAAAACTGGAGAGACAATAAGCGCTGTAGGGTCTTATCCAAGTGGGAAAAGAGGAGATAAAAAGTGATTTATGCTCACCTTAGGGGGTTGGGAGTCACAACCCCTATACTAGCTTAGAAAGTAGGCTGCTGCACATCCAAACAATGGAGAAACTTGTATGGATGGAAATAAGTAGGTACAAATCTGCGCTGCCAACGTTCCAGAAAGTGGTAGGAGACCGGATTTGTGGAAATACGATTTTATTAGTCAATGTGTTTCGAAGTAATCATACTTCTTCATCAGGGCAAACCGCAATGAGGAATTGTGGTTTGTCCTGATGAAGATGTATGTTTACTTTGAAATGCATCGACTAACAAAACCGGATTTCAACCATCTCGGTCTCCTTTCCTCTACCATTGGCAGCACGGTTTTGTTCCCACTTATTTCCAGCCTCACAAAGAAAATAAAATCTATGGTGGCTATCAGCTGATGTACATTTCAGCTGCCATTTTTCTGGCTAATCCCCTTGTGCACACTTTTTTTTTAAAAGTGAAGCGTCTGGGGCAAAACAGCAAAAAGTTATATCTTTTTCATCAAACTCCCCATACGCTATGTCAGAACTCTGTGGACGCAATTAAATACATTTTGGGGTTTTATTTTTTTATTCCTTTAACATAATTTATTTTAATTTCTTTGTAAGCTGTGTGTTTCTGTTTCAATAAAATCAGTGTTTTATCTGCAGAAGATTATTGCCACAGGACTAGGTGTCTCCTGTCTCCTAGTCAACTTCTTTGTGTAACCGGACCCCACAACTGATTAGCATCTTCCTGTCAATGTACAGTGTACACAAAAAGCAGCCAATCAGTGATGTGGGCGGGATTATACGCAGCTCAGCATTCTGAGCACTGCTAGAGCTACAGCAGAAAAAACAGGGATTTTATCAAAATGACATCAAGTAGCCCGATAAGTAACATTGCTGGAATCGGGGTCTATGCCCTTACATCATGATTACATAGCAAAACCCTGGTGACAGACTCCCTTTAATTATAAAAAAAAAACCTTAAGCTTGACAATATTAAGCTAAGCTTTTAATTTTTTTTAGATTTTCTAGCAAAAGTTCATGGAAGATTTTACCTGTTGCCGTGTACATGTGACGCACAGAAGGCAAAGCTATAATGAAGCAACGTTGGGTCAATCATGGCTCCATTCTCTGCTCTTTCCAATAAGTCACTAAGATAACACAGGTGTCGATGGCAGCCTCTTACTCCATAACGGGCACAATATTCATCAAGGACAAACACCTGACCCGGACTGAACCAACCCTAGAAGAAAAAAATGGCATATTCAAAAAGGTTAATACACAATGATGATATATAATCTTTTCTTTTTTTTTTAATTAGGGTCTACTGGATCAAAAACATGTGTCCAGAAAGAGTTCCTAGGGGGCATGCACAAATTGTAAGTATTATGGAGACTTATTTCAGGAATGGCTGTATTCATGAGAGAGGAGCTCCCTCCGCCTCTGCCCGCCTATGCTGTACCTTCCTGCTATGTCACAGGTGCTCATGTCATGCATATATGTATATACATATGTATATATAACAAAGCAGGAAGGAACAGTGTAGGCAGGGAAAAGCAGAGGGATACAGTGGACCTATACCTATTAGTTTGTTGTTTCTTTGCTTCAAGTAGCCATACGAGACAGATTTTGAGACAGAAAAGGGCTAGCGTGCAAGGATAGTATACGGACTCTTTGCAGTCCAAAAGTTCAGTATAATGTACCAATGTTTGGGTCAATGACGGAAGCTGTTTACTGCTTTGGAGGTGGTAGTGGCCCTCTTATCTACAGCCCTTTTGCAGCCTTCACCAATGGTATGTCAGCCCCAGATATGAAACATAATATTTTGTGCCTTTTTGAATAACAGAAGAATGGAGCTGTCATACGCCGCTTCTACATTGGGTAGCCTAATCAGCTGATATGCCCATGCTAATGAAGCTCCTCTATGAGTCCATGGGCCCATATTGTGCTCTTGTGTGCCTCTTTTTGGGGGAAAAAATCATACCATTCTTTTACCAGACGCCATATTATAGAAATAGTCTCTGAATGCCTTTGGAATTATGTGCCATACAGCATTGCTGTATCAATATTCAGAGAATATCCAATTTATGGAGCCATATGGTGGCAACATATTTTATGGCACACCAAGTAGCTATTGTTTGGTAGCACAAAACTATATTGAAAAAAGAAGCTTTGTTAAGGAACGCAATGGATGTTCGAAACGCATAGCTGTGTCTACACTCTTGATGGAATCTATTAATATTTTTTTAATCCAATAAATTTTTTCATGCTTGGAAGCTGAATCATCTTCTTATTTCATTTCCACAAGTGGTTCCTTGCAGATCCGTGCCTCCTGGGATGCCTAGCTGGGGTGAGATGGTTAATCTTTTTCTATAAAACTATATGGACTATAAGTGCCACCCTACAGGCTCCAACATAGCAAAGATCGAGTCCATGTATGTTGATCTTGAGGAGCAAGTTTCCAGAGTGGTCCTTGCTTGTTGACATAGGTTCTTCTATAGATGAAGGATGCATCTATAGAGATCTATATCTGTATTACATCCATATGGATCTAGGGATGAGGATTAATCCAAGAAGATAATTTATGATAAAATTAGAACATTACATACAGAATCCCTTTATTTCATGGCTCTATAGCTCCATTTTCATTGCTTGTCAGTATATGAACAGATGTCTGTCAGCCTCGAGCAGATGACCCTAAAAACACTACAACCAATGATCCATGAAAATGCAACAGAGCTTGATTTAATTGTACAATTATAGCTTTCCCATATGGATAGTAGTTATGGTTTTAAGCTACTGTTAATTGATACCTATTGCTTTTAGTATTGATTACGAATGGCTAGTTAGTAAAGTACAGACCAAAGGAGGCAAATTAGAAGGTAGAGCACAAGAGATGTTCCGTATAATGGAATTGTTTGCACACCCAAGAACATCAAACCTCCTCACTAATCTTTAGCCAAGAAAAAACTTTTTTTCTTCCAGGCTGTTCAGAAAGTATTACCGTATTTTTGTTAAATAATTTAGGATTTTTTTTTAACTGTATTTGATGAGAGGTAACATAAAAAAAAAATTCTAGGTGCAATTGCTAATTTGGACTACATGGAGCCCTGATTCCTTGCACCCCTACAGCGGAAACTGTCTTAACTCTAAAAGTCTGTTTTGGGATGCTATCTGTATTGACATCAACTGTCACAAAATATAGATTGGGCCAACCACTTTTGGTAGCAAGAGACATCACATCATATTAATGATCTTTTCTAAAACTCAGGCAGAATGGTGAAACACCTCTATGACAACATATGTTCCTATGGCTCTTATATTACACAACTTGCCACTAAATAGTGACTTTGTATTCCATATTATGGAATTATTCTCCACTATGGACAATAACTCAGTAATATGGCATCTAATGGAACACGACATTGGGGGCATATAGAGGTATATTTGAACAGTATTTGTAAAATTACAGTTAAATAACTTGGAAATCTATAAGGAAGGACCACTTCAAATTTTTTTATTGCCCCGTCCATCCTTTGCGTCCTAACAATTGCTGTTTTCTGTTGTTTTCAGCACTGCTCATTTCTCCAGCTGCATCATGCGATTCTGGCCTGCTGGCTCACACTGTGGATCACTTACTTTTGATTTCTGGTCCACAAAGATGTGCTATGTGAGTTGGCTAGTCATAACTGTGACCATATGATGAAGTAGAAGACTGAAGCATCGCTGGAAACAACAGAAGGCAGCAACTGGTAAATAGTTTAATACAAACAATGGGGCCGATTCATCAGGATTGGAGTAGTGTATGCTATCGCTATGCTAATCTTGATAGTGTGCAAGGCGACAAATTTATTAAGAGGCGCACATCACTTGATGAATTCAGCACATCTTATAATCGACGTGCGCATCTATGTACTGCCCCAGAAATGCTACTGGAGTAGCAAAATGCCATCACTTTTAATTAATTGGATGTGCATGGCCCAATCTTTTCTAAAGATTCACTCCTTGCAGCAGAGATGATTCAAACTGTCGCAAAAAAATGTTTATGCAACTCAATGTTGCACAAATATTTTGAAACTTTTCAAAACTTATACGCCACTGTGCTGTCAGTCAGCCCCCAATCCATACAGTTCTGATCACATGCAAATGCAGAAAATACTGTCCCATGTAGAACACAAACTTACTAATTTTGACTCATTTATCAAAGTGTTTTAGCTTGAACAACCCCTTTAAGTCATTAATATTTAATTTTCTACTGTAGAAAACCAACTCCATATGACATCACGCCAACTTAAAAGCTTGACCACCTTGCATAAGTATCGGCAACTTACCAGGCAAGAGTACGAGTCGTTGAGTCTATGGTCTAGTGTAAGCCGCTGAACCATCTCGAATAGGGTGGCGTGATCAAAGTTACATGGGTTTGAAGATATGAATTCATCCATGCCATGTTTTTGAGCTCTGTCGGCATCTGTTTGTTTTCATGTGTGGAGAAAAACACAGTTTAGAAGAATAGAAATAAAATTTTTTTTTCTTTTTCACCCAATGAAGCCTGGTATAAAAAATAGAATGATCAAAAATAGATAATAATAGAAAGATAAAAATTACCTAAACATGGACTAGATTATTCAGTTAGGTGTCCCTAAACCTTATGAGTGAATGGGGAGCATTAGTTTTTCTTTATGAACTTATTAACTAGACATAATGTTTAGTAACACTTATTCTACATTTAAAATCGTAACATAGTGACAAAAAGATGACACATTGTATTTTAGGGTCATTTACGATGGGCAGAATGCTCACACATCTTTGTCCAAATACAGAAATTGCTAAAACACAAGTATAAATGAACTTATAAGAAATTAAGATCTGATGTTGTCTCATGGTAAAGGTTTTTTGGGGGCAACTTTTTGAATATTTTAGTTTCTGATAATTGCTTGTTCATGCTATATGGTCTATCATTCATGGTAGTGGTAGGAAACCTCTACCACTTACTCACCATTACTATGAGGGCAATGGTTCTTGCCAATAAGAAGAACCTTGATGTATGTAACATCTGGAAATATCTTTGAGGCTTTGACTGTGTTATGGGTCACGGAGAAGGGAAATATGCTTATATAGTCCCAAAGTGTTGATAGGATTCCTTGCATGACATCACACAGTGTATATCTTGGGCCCAAGTACAAAAATTGGAATTGGATCTTTTAACCTTGACACCAATGACTTTAGTGATGACATGTTATTAAAATAGGGGGATAATTATCTCTAGTATGGACAATACTGGTCAATATAGAAGTCATTGAACAGTCCTACTTCTTAATCTTTCTCGGTAGGTTGGTTGTATAATAGACCCTTAAAGTCATGGGACTTTGTTAATATTCATTCAGCCATTTTCATACATCCATAAAGCATAAACCCTGCTCAGATAAAGAAGACCGGACAAGACGATTGGGTCAAGACTCTGGAATGCCAGTTAAATACAAACATGAAACACCGACAGGTCTCAGCTCGGCAGGCCAGGTTTTCCTAACTCAGGTTGGAATAACTAGCGGTCGGACTGGGTCTGCCCATCTGAGCACAGTCAATGTTTCATGTCTGTATTAAACTGACATCTCACAGTCATGACTTAAAGAAGTTCTCTAAGTTAATACTGGGGTCCTCTGTTAAGAATCATCATCTCTTGACCAGAGTGAAGAACAGTTAGGCCAAATTCATACATCTGTGAAACGTGGTCTAACTATGGACATTGATGTTCTGACCAGCCAAGGGTCTCTTGACCTGAACTCAACAGCATCAAAGGCTGTTGAGTTTGGGTCAGTAGACCGGCAATCAGTCCAAGGATCATCCTCGAACAATGATTTACACATGTCTGAAATTGGCAGCACAAATAGTTTCTCATTCTATGGAAGACCTGTCTTTTCCTACATTACACAGACAACCAACTAATTTGCTTACGCACTGTGTAATACCTAATTTCCCTGTGGTGATGCTGTAGGAAAAATAAACTCCTACTGTCAGTTTCCCCAAATTATCTTCAGTCTGTAGGTGGACAAAGCAATGTGGGCATCATATTGGTGTAAATTTTACTTCTTCCACCGGTAGTAATCGACCCGCTAATGTCAGGAATAGCTGAATCCATTTCTATCACTTTCCAGAAACCTTGATGTTGATGTTTATTTTACGTTTAGATTTTCTTTTTATTTGTGTCCATCGTCTGCCTCTTAAATGAGCTCGTAATGAATGATAAGAAATAATTATTGTGATTGGTTGTTTTTCTGCTATTTTGCAACACATGGACTTCACATACGTTTCAACAGCAATTTTTTTTTTATATGTATTGGAGGTCATTGAAATCACACACACACACACAAAATTGTAGGGACATTATTTTTTACATATAAATAAAATATGAAATAAAAAATTCACAGGACTTTTCCATGAGATTGACCACATATACATCAATGTGATTTTTTTCCCAATTTTTGGGGCACTGGCACATACAAGGGATTGCCTTCAATTGTTGAACAGGCACATTCATTTAACACAGGCATACATGTCAATATTTTTTGAATATTAGGGCATAAATTCCAATTTAGCCATGTTCACTAAAGTCACTCAAGTCCCTGACCATGAATAAATCTAAACGACTTGATTACTAAAGAAATTTCCTGCAGACAGATGTCTAAGTTCTATAATCTGAAGGTCTGATGATTTTATACACTTTTATGCACTTTTTGGTGTGTTTTTTAGAAATGAGCGAATCTCTTTGAGGTGAATTAAATTCGCCCCAACTTTTGGGAAAAAAATTGTGTTTCTCCTGAATCCATTTTTTTTTGCATTTTGCTTTGTGACAATTCAGCCGGCTGTTATTTTGCTAAATTGTAGACAGCAGAGACAAATATATTCACACTCCATTCCATTGAACTGAGTGAAGATGATGGAAGAGACGAAGAGGACACTATTAAGGAGCAGTCAGATGGCCGTAAAAATTGGATCAAGATCAGAGCGCACTGCCCGGACTGACCGGCGGCTCTCCCCACAGCTTCATGCATTTCTATATAGCTGTCACAATCGGGTTGAAAGAGCCGCCGACCAGTCCGTGCATTGTATTCCGATCTTCGTCTGAGATATACGGCCGTCTGACTTTGCCCTTAGGACTGGATTTGCTGTGGCAGTTAAGCAGCAAGGTGAGTATTTTTGTTCCCCCATTTTTATTCTGTTCCAGGGTCCGGAAAGACTGTAGAGGCTAAAGGGGATTTGATTGCACTGAATGACTTCAGTGCAAATCGAATTTCTTAGCCAAATTCGAGTAAATTGCCGAATTTGAATTTTGGCAGATTCCCTCAACACTATGCAAATTTATGCAAATTTGCAATGCCTATATTTATTGTTATTTATGATCATTTAGACCCATTAACCCTTTATATTTTACAAATCACCCAAAAATAAATAATCAAATAAAGGTCTGAAATAAATTAAAACTTGCCAACAATTTGCATTTTTTAAAAATAATATACAAATAAAAAAATAACTAATTAAATAAAGTTGAAAATACGGGCAATTTTTTTTTATATTTGCCATTTCTTTAAATGTTCTAAATCTAAAGAAAAAAATATATATTTATATGATATATTGTAGAACAAATATGTTTCTTTCCCATTAATGTATTAAACTATAGTACTGCTCTTAAAATATTAAATTAAAATATGTAGGGGATGAAAAAACTTGAAAAATATCATTTTTTTTGTTTTTACTAATTAATAAAGAAGGCGGAATCATAGCGAAAAATAATGTGGCTTATTTTGTTGGAAGCGAAAAAAAACAAAACACTTTTTGCCCACCACTGAGAAACACTCAGTCTCCTGCTGAGCATGCTGTTAGTGTTCTATAGCTCAAGTGGGTAATCTTCTAGATTTCAATATGAAATGTAAGGCTGCAATAAAAGTTCTCTTTAGATACCAAAAGCACAAGTGTGTACGCCAGCGGAAGAACAACTTTGATAAATGATATGTCCTATAAAGATCCCCAAATTTTTGAAATTCAGAAGGCCTTCTGCCGTAGAAATAATGAGGCTAAAAAAAAAATAAAACAAAGTAAAAGAAACAAAGAAGTTAATAAAAATATAGAACTTTCTCTTGTTTTTCAATTAAATAAAAAAAAAAACCTAAACCACAAAATCAATTTGGTATTTTTTTTTTGGGGGGGGGAGTAGGGAGTATTAACACAGGAATCTAAGACAACAAAGGATTTACGCACAGTACGAACAGTACAAATAAACAAGAGACACCACATAAGTTTCCTAACCTGAAGATTAGTGGTGATCATGTGATGTTTGATCAGTGAAAACGGCACAAAATAGGTTTTATTTTTTTTTTTTTCAACGTGAAGAATCGGAAATGACTACTCGATAAAGGGAAATTAAAGGTAAAATAAGGTTATTAGAGATTCTGCGCAGAAAAGAGAATTTACTCATTTTTCATACTCTGTATTTTTTACATTATTTTTCCAAAACACTTTGCTACAGGCTCACGCTTCTGCTTTTAGGCTGGTGTTGCGTTACTCACAGGAGCGGTCTAAAAAAAAAAAAAAAAAAAAAGACTTGCGTGTGTGAAATCATTTTTGTTTGTCTTTTTCTTAATAATTCATTAACGACTTTTTATTGGCGAGAGTTGGACGAAAACTTTTTAGTAATGCTTTAATGAAAAGAATGTCAAAGTCAATCATGGGAACAGGAAACAACTGCACGCTGCAAACATTCCATAACTAATATCTCGAGGCCGGAAATAAACACACGTAAGCGCACACACAAACATATATGCTTCAAGCATGCTCTTATTTTATTTTAATTATTTTTAAACTCGAGCTTTTTTTATGTTATTTTAATTGCTATTATTTGTAACCATTGAAAAAAAAATAAAATAAAATCCAGAAATGTTTTTTTTTCTTAAATTAACCCATATTTACTTTATGTATATTAAAAAAACACCATGTTTAATCATAGACTGACAATCCTAGCTGTAAGAATATTTTAATCATCATTAAATGTAATTAATGCTCCAAATTTTGAAATGTCAATAAATTGATGTACTAAAAGCCTAGACAAACTTTTTTTTAATGATAATATTTACTCTTTAATTTCATTGCTGATATATATCAATATATAATTCTATAATAAATATAAATAAAATATGTATGTTTATTGTGTTTGTGGATAAAATATGTACCATAAATAATAATAATAATAATAATAATAGTAATAATAATAATATAAATAATAAAAATCAAACCCTAATATAAATAATAATAATAATAATAAAACTCAAACTTTAACATATTGTAAATAATAATAACAATAATAATAATAATATTAGCAAATATAATAATAGTAATAATAATAATATAAAAAATCAAACCCTAACATAAATAATAATAATAATAATAGTAATAATAATAATATAAAAAATCAAACCCTAACATAAAATATAATAAATAATAATAATATAATATAAATAATAAAAAATCAAACCCTAACATAAAATAATATAATAATATATAAAAATAAATAAAAAATAATCAAACCCTAATATAAATAATAATAATAATAAAACTCAAACTTTAACATAAATAATAATAATAACAATAATAATGATAATATTAGCAAATATATAATAGTAATAATAATATAAAAAATGAAACCCTAGCATAAATAATAATAAAAATAATAAAAATGAAACCTTAACATAAATACTACTACTGCTAATAATAATACTAATAATAATAAAAATCAAATCCTAGCATAAATAATAATACTACTACTAATAATAAATATAATAATAGTGATAATAATATAAAAAAACCTAACATAACTACTACTAACTACTATAATAATAATAATAATAAAAATGAAACCCTAACATAAATAATAATAAAAATAATAAAAATGAAACCTTAATATAAATAATAATAATATTAGTAATAATAATAAATATAATAATAGAAATAGTAATATAAAAAAATAACGCTAACATAAATAAAAAATAGCTAAAAAAATATTTCATCATTAGTTACTGGAAATTAATATTTTCTGCACTGAATGGCAATGGTCTTGGAATCGACATTATAAAACGACAACAACAGTATAATAATACAGAGCATAGACGTCATTGGATATGTTTTATACAAAATTGTTTATATTTAATGTGCAGTAATTAAAAAAAATACAGTTCATGGGAACATATGTCAAAAGTAGCATGCTCGTTTTTTTGTGATTTGCGCACTTTTTTTGATTTTTCATGCCATTAATGTGGAATGTTATAGTCGGGTTTCATGCTTTTTGGCGCAGGAAGACAAGCCAGATAAATGCAAGGTTATGGCAGGCCCCCAGATGCCGAAACGCCTGAAACATCCAAAGTGAATGTAGCAGATACGAGTTGATCATACAAGAAAAACATAGCAGTGAGCTGAATGGAGTGTTAAAAGAGTTATGTCAAGCAGAACAAACAATCGTCAAGATCTCACAGGATAGCAAATGGTGCAAAGTACTGAGATTTCAATCCAAGAAGTCCATTCATTCGTTCTCTCATTCATCCTTTCCCTTTTTTTTTTTTTTTTTAATGGTTGACAATATATCGGTATAAGTTTTTTTAGATTTCGGAAACATAGCAACCTCCAGCATGTTATCATATTGCAGCATTGCTTTGCTGGAGTCCTATTCAGACACCCCAAAAAAAGAATATTGTATCTGCTTGAAGAAGTAAGGATAAGATTCTGCCTGCTATCCAAGGGGAATGTAAGCAAAATAAAGGAGAGAAAGAAAGAAGGAAGGATAAGGAGTATTGTATTCATGGTCAGGAGGGACGTCACCTGCTCCGTCTCATATTGCATTCAAAATACTCCAAGTACATATTTGCCAACTCTCATGACAAGCCTAATGCCCTCTTGGGTATTGAAAAAATCAAATCAAAGAAATAAGTCATAAGGAACAAACTAAACATCGACAAATTAAGAAAAAAACTCAACTGGACCATGAGAGATACGAGAGCAAAAAAAATAGGATTCATAGATCACCCACTAATACTAAAATACTATTGTAACATTCTACATTAAAGGCACTCAACCTCCGTATTGTGATTTTGAAAAAAACAATCATTGTTTTTATTTACTATAAATGTTTTATGTCAAACCTATGTAGTTTGAGACAGTTAATACCGAGCAAAAAAAAATATTTTTTTTCTTACGGTAATTGGAAAAATAAAATATACCGTATATACAGTATATATGTAGACAGGAAAAAAACGGAATGGGTTTGACATTGACAGCAGCTTGATTTCCTTCCCTTACTTTTGTTAAGCTTTTCATGCCAAGTTACAGCAACAAAAATTCTTACAATTGACTTAGTTCTAATTTAAATTAGGGTTTAAGCAAATAATGTGCCACAAAAGCCAAAACATACATTAGTTTCTGCTGACATAGACTTTTTCATGGGTAAACTGTGATGAAAAAAAAAAAAAAAATCAGTATGCCGAAGCAGCGTGTTAAGGAAATGTTTCATAAAACCATTTGGGGTTTTTAAATTAAGAATTAAAATTGCTTTTTGAAATTTAGAATTGAAAAATGGAGAAGAAGCAAAAAAGGAATGTTTACGTAGAGGATAATGCTATTATAGAGCTCTTACTCCATTCGACTAGGATCCAAAAATGTCGAAAAGTTCAAGAGGCACTTTGGAAATTTTTGA
Source organism: Oophaga sylvatica (assembly GCA_033576555.1). Classification (NCBI taxonomy): domain Eukaryota; kingdom Metazoa; phylum Chordata; class Amphibia; order Anura; family Dendrobatidae; genus Oophaga; species Oophaga sylvatica. The sequence continues at coordinate 50,420,293 of JARQOD010000009.1, forward strand.
CATCCGAAATAGATGTCTTTGTAAATTATATGAGTCATGTAAAAAAAGCTGGCCACAAAGAAATCTGGACCATCTGGCGTCAGATTAGCGGAATTTACTCGCCATTCTCACGGTTCTTTTTTGTAGGATTTTTTCATACTTTTTGCTTTTTGAGGGCTGATTTTGAGGTTATGTGTAGGCATTGGATTTTAGTTTTTATATACTAGGGGGTCTGTTTGGTGACATCTATGACCAACTACTGCAAAAAGGAAGATTTGAGGGCACCACAAAAAATGTTTTGGAAGGGATCTATGACAACACACTGTAGTGAACATATGGAACAAACAAAGAGAAAGGCAGTGTGTATAGAGTCACGATCAACCTCAAGAATAATAATGATAAAGTATATATGAAAGTATAATCAAGTTTTATTGATACAAAAAAACACACTGAAAAACAGGATGAAGTTAAAAACAATTAAAAAGGACCAGGAACGGTCCATAATGAGACACAAAAAGATCCATGTAAGGATCCACTTTACAAAACTCCCAATGAGCGCTGGCTAAGACAGAAACAGGTGTGTAGTTCAATGAATTTGCAGATAATAGCAAAATAGAGCAACTTATAAGATCATGTCAGATAATACAGACAGTGAAACTTGAACACATTATACCACCCAGATGAATTGTATATGCAACAAAGGTAACAACGATAAATACCAGTAACAAAAATGCATAAATAACAAAAACTCATGAGTCAATAAGAATAAATGTAACAATTAACCTAGGTGAGAAAGCCGCAAAGAAATAAATGAACAGCTAATATGATTGGCCTGAATAAGAAAGCCATGTTAAAGAAAAAGCCATGTCTTCATAAAATAATGAAGACAGGAAAAATGAACCTGTGACCAGCATGAAATAAGACTGGGAGATTGTACCCCACGCGTATCGCCACTTGGGGGCGTGGCTTCCTCAGGGGAAAGTGAGTGACCTGTGAGACGGTGTGTCCTCTTATACCCAAAATAATTAGTAATGAATGTCTTACACTCCCGCCTGGCGCTCGGTGAGACGGCGTCCGGAAGTGGCAGCTGCGCTTGCGCAGCTGCCTATCAGCCGAACGCCGCAACCACGAGCGTCTCCATGGATACAGCAGAAAGGGGCGCATGCGCAATGTGAGTAAGCAGGCAAATAGGAAGATGATGAACAAACCATGAATGTGGACAACTCCATACTATGAATAAGAGATATATGAAGACAATGACATAATAACATGCATATGCCAATTAAATGGATGCAAAGGAATAAAATGCAATGTTAGACACATACATAAATAAAGGCAAAAAGAAAAAAGCAAAAAGTAAAGAAAACAATGAACAAAAAAACCATTAGATATGAACAAATGTACAATATGCATAAATATGCCAATACAATGAATAGTAAACAAAAATTGGATGTTGAGCACAAAAATCAGATGGCAAAAGGAAAAGGCAAAAAGAAAGCCATTGAATGTTGAAAAAAAAAAAAAAAAAAAAAAAAAAGGTAAGTAAGCACATGTATAATGATGATAATATACAATGACATGAATGTGCCAATTCAATGGAAAATGAGCAAAAGTTACATGTTGAGCACAAACAAAAAATAATAATAAAATGGCAAAAGTAAACGGAAAAAGGAAGGCCATTAAATGTGAAAAAATACACACTATGAATAATCGTCAGGCAAAAGGAAACAAATAAAGGAAGGCCAATCGATGGAAAATGTTTCAAAAAAAAAAAAAAAAAAACACATATATATTGATATAATAATAATATAATATTGAAATGCTTGATGCATTATTTTTTATTTTTTATTATTTATTTTTTGTAATAACCTGTAAATAATAATTCCTCATTTAGTCCTCCAGGCGCTAAGCTATTGAGTTGGAAGATCCATCTCGATTCTCTTCTCAATAATTCATTGGTGCAACAGCCACCTCTGATGGTGGTATCTACCTTATCAACAACTAGAACTTGTAAGTGCTGGGTAGAGCTGTTGTGGGTAGAAAAGAAATGATTGGCCAGTGAAGTAACTGGCTTACCTGAGGCCTTATCCCTACGTGCACAAGAAATGTCAGAGATGTGATGTTGAATGCGTCTGCGAAGTTCCTGACCTGTTTGTCCCACATAAACCTTAGGACAGCTGCAGACTATGATATAAACTACATTTTTTGTACGGCAATTCGCATAATGACGTGTTCGTACTTGTTCCAAAGGACCTGGAAGGGCAATGGTGTGATCTGCAATCACAAAGGGGCAGATGGTACAACTGCCACATGGGTATGTGCCAATCAGTTTAAAGCCTCTGCCCAAAGTTTGAGTTGGACGTTTGAAATGGCTGGAACATAAAACATCTCTGAGATTCTTGGCACGTTTAGCAATTAACTTGGGTTTTTCAGTGACAAAAGGCAAGACCCTGGGTTCACTTAATAAGATATTCCAATTCTTACGCAAAATGCTGTAAATTTCAGTCCAATAGTTATTATATGGTGTGATGATATTGGTTGTCGAAAATTCTGTTTTATGTCTCGGTTGCAAAAGTTCATGACGTTCCTTTTGTCTTGAAGCCTGATATGCCTGTGAAATAATCCGTTTGGGATAACCCCTCCCTCTGAAGCGTGATGTCAATGATCTTGCTTCCTTATAGAAGGAGTCCGGTTCACTGCAATTTCATTTAATACGGTAGAATTGTCCTCGTGGAATGCCATTTCGAACATGGGGCGGATGAAAGCTTCTATAATGAAGCAAGCTGTTTGAGGCAGTGGTTTTCCGAAAGAGTGATGTACAGACGCTGTCCCCTCTCTTAATGATCTTTAAATCCAGGAAGTCAACAGTATCCATTGATATGCTGGAAGTAAGAGAAATGTTCCATGGATTATTATTGAGTTCATCAATGAATCTGACACAATCCTCACGTGAACCAGACCAAAAAAAGAGCACATCATCTATGTACCGATGCCACCGAGTGACATGCATTTGAAAAGAAGGAAGTAAACGCACATGAGTCTCCTCCCACCAGCCCAAAAAAAGATTTGCGTAGGCGGGCGCACATCTGGCACCCATGGCGGTGCCAGAGATCTGTTTATAGAAAGTGCGGTCAAATACGAAATAATGGTTTTCCAACACAAATTTCAAAGATCAAGTACAAAAGAGTCATGTTGTCGATCCCCCGTAGTTTTGGAATTCAAAAAGAAAGACACTGCCCTTAAGCCCAAAGAGTGCTCTATGCAAGTATAGAGGGATTCAACATCCATAGTTACCATAAAAGTTTGTTTCTTGATTTTGCAATCGTCCAATTGGTTGACAAGATGTGAAGAATCCCTTACATAAGAGTCTAAGGACAAGACAAAAGGTTGAAGATAAAAATCAAGATATATACAAGGGCGTTCAAAAAGGCTACCAATGCCAGAGACAATAGGTCTGCCTGGCGGTTCTTGTAGGCTTGTCCTTAGGGAGCATTACCAGGTGGGCACCACAGGATGTTTGTGTAAAAAAAATTGTCTTATTAATAGCTCAACTCCATTGCCGTTTAATTAAGCTAAAATTTAGATTTTTACAAACACCTGTGAGGGTCAGTGGTAAGACTCTATAACAGAGACAAGAACCGCCAGGCAGACCTATTGTCTCTGGCATTGGTAGCCTTTTTGAACGCCCTTGTATATATCTTGATTTTTATCTTCAACCTTTTGTCTTGTCCTTAGACTCTTATGTAAGGGATTCTTCACATCTTGTCAACCAATTGGACGATTGCAAAATCAAGAAACAAACTTTTATGGTAACTATGGATGTTGAATCCCTCTATACTTGCATAGAGCACTCTTTGGGCTTAAGGGCAGTGTCTTTCTTTTTGAATTCCAAAACTACGGGGGATCGACAACATGACTCTTTTGTACTTGATCTTTTGAAATTTGTGTTGGAAAACCATTATTTCGTATTTGACCGCACTTTCTATAAACAGATCTCTGGCACCGCCATGGGTGCCAGATGTGCGCCCGCCTACGCAAATCTTTTTTTGGGCTGGTGGGAGGAGACTCATGTGCGTTTACTTCCTTCTTTTCAAATGCATGTCACTCGGTGGCATCGGTACATAGATGATGTGCTCTTTTTTTGGTCTGGTTCACGTGAGGATTGTGTCAGATTCATTGATGAACTCAATAATAATCCATGGAACATTTCTCTTACTTCCAGCATATCAATGGATACTGTTGACTTCCTGGATTTAAAGATCATTAAGAGAGGGGACAGCGTCTGTACATCACTCTTTCGGAAAACCACTGCCTCAAACAGCTTGCTTCATTATAGAAGCTTTCATCCGCCCCATGTTCGAAATGGCATTCCACGAGGACAATTCTACCGTATTAAACGAAATTGCAGTGAACCGGACTCCTTCTATAAGGAAGTAAGATCATTGACATCACGCTTCAGAGGGAGGGGTTATCCCAAACGGATTATTTCACAGGCATATCAGGCTTCAAGACAAAAGGAACGTCATGAACTTTTGCAACCGAGACATAAAACAGAATTTTCGACAACCAATATCATCACACCATATAATAACTATTGGACTGAAATTTACAGCATTTTGCGTAAGAATTGGAATATCTTATTAAGTGAACCCAGGGTCTTGCCTTTTGTCACTGAAAAACCCAAGTTAATTGCTAAACGTGCCAAGAATCTCAGAGATGTTTTATGTTCCAGCCATTTCAAACGTCCAACTCAAACTTTGGGCAGAGGCTTTAAACTGATTGGCACATACCCATGTGGCAGTTGTACCATCTGCCCCTTTGTGATTGCAGATCACACCATTGCCCTTCCAGGTCCTTTGGAACAAGTACGAACACGTCATTATGCGAATTGCCGTACAAAAAATGTAGTTTATATCATAGTCTGCAGCTGTCCTAAGGTTTATGTGGGACAAACAGGTCAGGAACTTCGCAGACGCATTCAACATCACATCTCTGACATTTCTTGTGCACGTAGGGATAAGGCCTCAGGTAAGCCAGTTACTTCACTGGCCAATCATTTCTTTTCTACCCACAACAGCTCTACCCAGCACTTACAAGTTCTAGTTGTTGATAAGGTAGATACCACCATCAGAGGTGGCTGTTGCACCAATGAATTATTGAGAAGAGAATCGAGATGGATCTTCCAACTCAATAGCTTAGCGCCTGGAGGACTAAATGAGGAATTATTATTTACAGGTTATTACAAAAAATAAATAATAAAAAATAAAAAATAATGCATCAAGCATTTCAATATTATATTATTATTATATCAATATATATGTGTTTTTTTTTTTTTTTTTTGAAACATTTTCCATCGATTGGCCTTCCTTTATTTGTTTCCTTTTGCCTGACGATTATTCATAGTGTGTATTTTTTCACATTTAATGGCCTTCCTTTTTCCGTTTACTTTTGCCATTTTATTATTATTTTTTGTTTGTGCTCAACATGTAACTTTTGCTCATTTTCCATTGAATTGGCACATTCATGTCATTGTATATTATCATCATTATACATGTGCTTACTTACCTTTTTTTTTTTTTTTTTTTTTTTTCAACATTCAATGGCTTTCTTTTTGCCTTTTCCTTTTGCCATCTGATTTTTGTGCTCAACATCCAATTTTTGTTTACTATTCATTGTATTGGCATATTTATGCATATTGTACATTTGTTCATATCTAATGGTTTTTTTGTTCATTGTTTTCTTTACTTTTTGCTTTTTTCTTTTTGCCTTTATTTATGTATGTGTCTAACATTGCATTTTATTCCTTTGCATCCATTTAATTGGCATATGCATGTTATTATGTCATTGTCTTCATATATCTCTTATTCATAGTATGGAGTTGTCCACATTCATGGTTTGTTCATCATCTTCCTATTTGCCTGCTTACTCACATTGCGCATGCGCCGCCTTTCTGCTGTATCCATGGAGACGCTCGTGGTTGCGGCGTTCGGCTGATAGGCAGCTGCGCAAGCGCAGCTGCCACTTCCGGACGCCGTCTCACCGAGCGCCAGGCGGGAGTGTAAGACATTCATTACTAATTATTTTGGGTATAAGAGGACACACCGTCTCACAGGTCACTCACTTTCCCCTGAGGAAGCCACGCCCCCAAGTGGCGATACGCGTGGGGTACAATCTCCCAGTCTTATTTCATGCTGGTCACAGGTTCATTTTTCCTGTCTTCATTATTTTATGAAGACATGGCTTTTTCTTTAACATGGCTTTCTTATTCAGGCCAATCATATTAGCTGTTCATTTATTTCTTTGCGGCTTTCTCACCTAGGTTAATTGTTACATTTATTCTTATTGACTCATGAGTTTTTGTTATTTATGCATTTTTGTTACTGGTATTTATCGTTGTTACCTTTGTTGCATATACAATTCATCTGGGTGGTATAATGTGTTCAAGTTTCACTGTCTGTATTATCTGACATGATCTTATAAGTTGCTCTATTTTGCTATTATCTGCAAATTCATTGAACTACACACCTGTTTCTGTCTTAGCCAGCGCTCATTGGGAGTTTTGTAAAGTGGATCCTTACATGGATCTTTTTGTGTCTCATTATGGACCGTTCCTGGTCCTTTTTAATTGTTTTTAACTTCATCCTGTTTTTCAGTGTGTTTTTTTGTATCAATAAAACTTGATTATACTTTCATATATACTTTATCATTATTATTCTTGAGGTTGATCGTGACTCTATACACACTGCCTTTCTCTTTGTTTGTTCCATCTATGACCAACTAGGCACGTTATAACTTATCCATGAGATAAGTGATTACTTACTGATGATTATGGGTCCGATTGATGGGACCTACACTGATCTGAAATCTACTGTTAGAATGGAGCACCATTCGTTACTAGTGATGAGCAAGTATACTCGTTGCTCGGGTTTTCCCCAGCACGCTCGGGTGATCTCCGAGTATTTTGGCGTGCTCGGAGATTTAGTTTCTGTCAACGCATCTGCATGATTTATGGCTGCTGGACAGCCTGAATACATGTGCCGACCGTCCAACATACCTTAAATGGGACAGTTTCCATCCAAAACACATAAAAAACTCTATTGTCTACAGCCAAGCCATCAGATACAATCGTATATGTTCCAACCCTATGGATAGAGATGAACACCTTATTCGCCTCAGAAAGACCTTTTTGAACCAGGGCTACCATCCAAGAACAATTGAAAACCAAATTACAAGAGCCACCAGAATATCAAGGAATCACCTGCTACATTACAAAGCTAAAGAAGAAAATAACCGGGTGCCTCTAGTGGTCACCTACAATCCAAATCTGGAGATGCTAAGGGGAGCTGCACGGAAACTACAACCTTTACTACAAAAAGATGCCCGATTACAATCCATATTTCCAGACAAACAACTACTGTCTTTTAGGCAGCCCCCAAATCTAAGAAGCATCATTGTCAGAAGCTCCCTGTCCTCCCCAACAGCTGCAGGAACCTTTCCTTGCAACAAGAAGAAATGCAAAACCTGTGCATCTATAATGACCACGGACAAGATAAAGATCCCCAACTCCCATCAGGACTACAAGATCCCAGGTACTTTCAGCTGCATCACATCTAATGTGGTGTACCTAATTATTTGTACGAAATGTCCAACTGGGGGTCTGTATGTGGGGGAGACCGGGCAAAAACTGAGAACAGGGATGAATTCTCATCGCCACACAATAAGAGAAAAAAGAATGGATTTACCTGTGGCAAAACACTTTTGTATGCCCGGTGGTCATAGCATGATGGATATGGAATTACTTGTATTAAAATCTAACTTCAAATCTGAGAAAGATAGAAAGGTTTGGGAACATAAACTTATGATGACCTTTGACACTCTTAGTGCTGGAATGAATATATCACACGGATTCATGTCTGTGTACATCAATTAAGGAATCTGCTTCTCTGACCTTCTAGGGGCATCAAAACACAATAGCAGACTCCAATCAGAGGGTAATAAAAATTTCACTCCTTATCTATGAACTTTTCCAATATTTATGTTCATCCCTCTGCCATAATGACAGTTCTGCTTCACGTCACTTGTCTTATCTTATTGCATTTTTTCTGTGCTGTGTTGTGTATAAATATGTGATTCTTCAGATGTTGTAATAGTCTTCGCCTGATGAAGAGACCTGAGTAGTCTCGAAAGCTTGCAATTTGTTACCATCTTTTCAGTTAGCCATTAAAAGGTATCAACCACTGAGGACTCTCAAGTCTAAATATTTTTCTGAATACATGTGAGGATTCAAAATCAAGCAGGCATTCCTCACATGTATTCAGGATTGTCCAGCAGCCATAAATCATGCAGATAGTCGACATAAACTAAATATCCGAGCACGCCAAAATACTTGGAGATCACCCGAGCATGCTCGGGAAAACCCGAGCAACGAGTATACTTGGCTCATTACTATTCGTTACCTATGGCACTGCCAGAGATAGCCAGTACAGCAAAATTCTAGTCCCACGGACAGTGAGATGGTGGCACACATGCAAGACAACATGTGAGTTCTTCATTTTGAAATCAGAGGGGGGTGGGAGGACTATCATCAAAAATTATTCTAATGTTTGGTTAAGTTGGGTTTTTGTGTTAATTGTATTTCTGGAAACAAAAATTCACATCACAACCTAAAAAAAAAATAGAAATCTTGCAATTTTCACATTGTTCACTAGGGATTTTTTAAACTCTAACTTCCTGCTGTTTCAGGAAACAACACACGTACATTGACCACAATGAACAGACTCTGATCCTATATTTTGTATTGAAGCATCTAATGAGTATTTGAAAAAATTATGAAGGGAAAGAGATCTGTGGCATCACCTATTGTGACAGGTGTATCTTATGTTATAAGCGGTCTTTAGAGGGGTTTCCTGTCATTGCAATACTGTCTGTGTTGACAAGGAACCTGCTGAAAACTCATCCTCAAAAGACAGGAAGCATGAGTCTAAAATAGCCTCAGTGGACAGTGTGAAAATTGTAAGATTACCAATTTTTTTGCTTAATAAAGTTCGTAGTATGAAAAAAAATAATTTCCACTTTTTTTTTTTCAAATACATGTAACACAAAAACCTGACTTAAACATCAGGTCATTTTTTGTGATGGCTTCCCAGTAATTAAGCTTTATGAATACATTTATCAGATCAGGAACAAAGAAATAACTTGGAAATTTGATAACATGTACAAAACCAATTGTAATCTCCAAACTGTAACCTTATACAGATGTAGACTAATACAAAAATAATATGGGGGTGAGTAAAAGATCGAACGGTTAGGGTTAGCATTCTGTCTGATTGTATGTTGACTCCATTCACAACCAGACAAGGTGTCTATTATTTTGATCAGACCTCTGAGGAAGCCACACGGCGATACACACGGGAACATGTGGAACCCCTACTTCCTCTAGGGCCTCTGTGCTGTTATGTAGTATTTATTTTTTGCACTAGTACACTTTACTACTTGACGTTGGATTTCATATTAATTCTGGTTTTTGAACATCAATTTTAATATATGCATTTACTTTGTTATACTACAAGCATAACTTTATGCTGTCTGGCACTTATATGTTTTCTTGCAATGGCGAGGGACCTTTGTGATCAGGAGTTAGGGGGGAAATTCTGGCCACTTATCAGGGTGGGCCAGTTTGATATTTGTGTTTTTTTAGATGTGCTTTAATCTTTTGTGTTGTTTCCTTGTATTTTGCATTGAAGCTTTAATTACCGTAAATTGTATTTTTCATGATATCCACTATTGTCCATTAGGTCTTTTCTTTTGGTACATGATTTTTGCAATACGAGCATGTAGTACCTAGATATTACCAGGGGATTGTGCCTGTTGATTTGCTACATGTCCATCATTTTGTTTAGAAAAATGTGCGGCATGTCATTTAGAATAACAGCGCCTCTGACGCAAATGAGAACGTAGGGCAAAATCATCGTTTTATGCCATATTATTATGCATGTAAGTTCGATGTTAATCTAGGTTCTAACTATTTTTTGTGATATTACAGCTTTAAAAAAGAGAAATGATTTTCAGAGAAAACAAAAAGCCTATGAAGAAATAACGTTAGGCAGAACCTAAACTGTTTGGTTATTCCCATGTTAGCGAGTTATCACCTACCCAAGGGTAGTCAACTATCTACAGCAGTACCAAAGAGAATCAAGGGAGCTGTGGTGCACATGTGCACCATTGATCCATCCAGATGAAATACCTTAGAGACCTATTCCGGGGGATTGGTGGTGGTCTGAGAGGTGGGACCAGTGATTTATCACCTATCCACCCTATCCCCCAGTAGTCAACTATCTAGTCAACTATTTACAGCAGTACCAAAGAGAATCAAGGGAGCTGTGGTGCACATGTGCACCATTGATCCATCCAGATGAAATACCTTAGAGACCTATTCCGGGGGATTGGTTGTGGGCTCAGATGTTGGATCAGTGAGTTATCACCTATCCACCGGTAGTCAACTATCTAGTCAAATATCTACAGCAGTACCAAAGAGAATCAAGGGAGATGTGGTGCACATGTGCAACCATTGATCCATCCAGATAAAATACCTTAGAGACCAATTCTCGGGGGATTGGTGATGGTCTGAGAGGTGGGACCAGTGAGTTATCACCTATCCACCCTATCCACCGGTAGTCAACTATCTAGTCAACTATTTACAGCAGTACCAAAGAGAATCAAGGGAGCTGTGGTGCACATGTGCACCATTGATCCATCCAGATGAAATACCTTAGAGACCAATTCTTGGGAGATTGGTGGTCATCTCAGAACCGTTAGTCAACTATCTACAGCTGTCCCATAGAGAATGAAGGCAGCTGTGGTGCAAATGTACAACCATTGATCCATCCAGATGAAATACCTTAGAGACCAATTCTCAGGGGACTGGTGGTGGTCTCAGAGGTGGGATCAGTGAGTTATCACCTGTCCACCGGTAGTCAACTATCTACAGCAGTACCATAGAGAATCAAGGGAGCTGTGGTGCACATGTTTGACCATTGATGCATCCAGGTGAAGTACTTTAGAGACCAATTCTCTGGGGATTGGTGGTGGTCTCAGAGTTGAGATCAGTGAGTTATCACCTTCGTTAGCAATAGGAGATAACTTGCTTAAATGAGAATAACCCTGTCCACACTACAGACAATGAAATCTGACTGCCCCCAAGTCAATAGGGTTCATTGGACATTGATAGTACTCATCACACTACAGATCTGGAACTGTATTTTCTTTTATATAATGCAATTCTGAACACTGCCTTAAAAAACCAACAGGGAAATGATATAACAATCACCATTAAGGAAGAGACAGACGGCCATATAACTCGGATGAGGATTGCAACGCAATGTTCGGACTGGCTGGTGGCTCTCCCGACCTGAGCGTGACCACTGCATAGAAATACATGCTATCATGCTTGGGTGGGGAGTGCCGCCGGCCAGTCCGAGTTCGAGTTATAAGGCCGTCTGACTGGTAAGGTTAGCATGCCTTTAATGCCATGTTCCCGACACTAACTACTGAAAGTTACTGGCATGTAGGTTAACTCATCCATGCGGTTCATTGAAAGCACCATTGACATTAACAAACAGATTAAATAAAGATAAAATGTGGCAGAAAATGGGAAAAAATGCATTTTTCTGTTGCAGTGCAAGATGATCTCGTCACAAGCATTTTGCAATCCATGGGATGTAATAGAAAATAATAAAGAAAATAAAAATAATGATGTAAAGATAAAGGAAAAAAAACACATACATACAAAACAAAAAAAATATACAAAATAATAATAATAATAATAATAAAATATAATCTAGATCAAAAGCATCGTGTGATGCTGCGGTACAAGCCAAAGAGAGAAGGCAATTATGCAAACATCACATGCATCCTAATTTCAGTATGGAAACTTACAATTCAAACCTAGATTTAGGAAGACATGAAAATTTCGACTACAAATCTAAACATGAGAAAGGTTTAGAGAGAGAGAGAGAAAAAAAAAGCACACTGCGTATGTCAGATAATCTGGACAGATTATCTGAGCTGTGCCATCTATAGGGAAGCACTTACCCTTCAGTCCAGCTAGAAGTTTGCAGGGTAAGAAGAAACAAACCAGAACAACATAAAGACTCAGGAAAGCAGACAGGGGCCCCAGTTTAGCAAAGTTAAGTACTAGGGTTCAGGCAAAGAATGAAAAAGAAAACCTTCAGAAAACTTTTTGAATTTCTAATCAACTTTTTTTTGATTTTTTTAAATTTTTTTTATTGTTTTAACATCATAAAAAAACATTATCTAGAGTAAAATATTTAGCAGAAGTGCCTGTTCATTCCATATAGGTAAAAAAAGGCATTAGAATATAAGAGGATCAAACATGAATGTGAAAATCAAGTTATAGAGCATTTTACTTTAAAGGGAAAAAATAATAATAATAGATATATATTGGATTTTTTTTTCAATGATATTTCTGGGCATGTGTTTGATTGAATGTTCTACTGCGACAGACAGGACAGACAGTAGGTGCTTGCAGACAGGTGGTCACTTTTATGAAGCTTATGGTAGGCAATAGGCTTGCGGGGTTTTGGTTTTTCCAATGACATCCCATAATATGTCATGGATATTATTTTTTAGATATATATATTTTTATGTTTAAATATACAGATAGATAAAAAGACACAAGACAGAAAATAAAAAGAAGTAGGGGAGGAATTAGATCGGTTCTTACGGTAATTAGCCAAATAAAAGTGATTTGTGGAATCACACAAATGAATGAATAGCAGGGTCTAGATTTTAGATCTTAAATGCTAAAAATGAAGTCCACCCTGAGTTTCAGAGCTGCCTTGATATCCATCTTAACTTGAGTCATCGAGAGTCTCTAGAAGACCTGAGAAGGACACACAATTTAGATGTTGGGGATCTAGGACCATCTATTGACCACCCTCCGTGTTCCCCGTAGACAGCTCTGAAAGAGAGAGCGAACCTATGTCTTTCTCTGCAATATAACACATGTTGAAATGCTCGGGGGGGCTGGGTTCCAGAGCAAAGCTTTGTCTATGGTTCTAGGTTCCTCTAAACACAAAAAAAAGATAGATATATGTACAAGATATACTAGACAGAGCAAAAGGACAAGGAAATTCTAGTTTTCAAACAAATAAAGGAACATTGATATCACCTTACCTGTCTGAAAAGAAACAAAGCAAAAAAATTAAGCATCTCAAAATGCAATTCTGGATTTTTAGGTTACATTTTATGGAAATTGTTGAGATTTTAGCACGTCGATTTTCCGTCAAATTAGATTGCTGGAATAATTAAGCCTACACTGAAAAGGTTAATAAAAAAATTCTTGGCCCCATCCTAATTTCTTCATTACCATTTCCAAAAAAAGTAGGAGAGTTTAGTAAACTAGAAATGGATTGGCACCAGTGCAAGAGACTGGAAGTGACGTGTTATTAGTAGTGACGAGCGAGTATGCTCGTTGCTCGGGTTTTCCCGAGCATGCTCAGGTATCCTCCGAGTATTTTGGCACGCTCGGAGATTTAGTTTGTGTCGACGCAGCTGCATGATTTGTGACTGCTATACAGCCTGAATACATGTGAGGAATGCCTGTTTGTTAGGAAATCCCTACATGTATTCAGGCTGTCTAGTAGCTGCAAATCATGCAGCTGCGGCGACAAAAACTAATCTCTGAGCACGCCAAAATACTCGGAGGACACCTGAGCATGCTCGGGAAAACCCGAGCAATGAGCATACTCGCTCATCACTAGTTATTAGAGATGAGCGAATATGTTAGAAAACGATCACCGAATCCGAATTTGCTATATTTGAGCCATATTTGTACCCTATTTTTGTCGAATTTATGTTTGACGATCGTTTCCGAACATATTCGCTCATTTCTTTTTCCAATGACTCTAATGGCATTCTGCTGTGTTCGCTGAATATTGCAAATACAATATTCGCCGGCGATCGTAATCAGAACCGAATATTGAAACATTTGCTCAACTCTACTTGTTATGGCATTGGTGTATGTACTCATTGGAGATACTGCCATTGTCATGAGGACTGATGGAAAGAGACAAGGGACTGGTTCATTTGCAACTGACTCAAGGATCATGCCAATGGATAAGGGATTGTTAACCTACGAGATATTCTATAAAATAGGGGATTTGGTTCATACAACTCTTATTCCTATACACTTCTGGTGCACATACATGTAATAGATGAGCTTGAGCTGATCACTTTGGAAAGAAGCTCAAGTGCCACCTACATGTATCAGTCCTGTAAATCAATGTCTGAACCATAAAAGAGCCATGAAACATGATTATGACTAGGGATTTTAACCAAATCAGACCCAGTTGTTGACAGCTCAACTCATCTGTAAACATGGCACGGACCTCAAAACAGCCATCTACAATCGGGTGTCTGGTTCGGATAATATAATACCCCTACTCATGTTTCATGGCTCTTTTATAGGTAAAATGTTGCCTTACTGGGCAAATATACAGATTTTTGTTCCTTCTAGAGGAGAGCTGATTTGCCTATACAGTATATCTCCCACAGTGCACTGCTTGTATGATTCCATACACCGGCTGTATATTCCCATTGTGTAATACATGAGTTCCCGAAGAGAAATGGAGTCTGAAAACTGTGTCTACCAAACTTGGACCTACTTGAGGCCAATTTCAAATTTCCATCCCTCTATCAGACATGTGTCTTAACAGCTTAAGGCACCCATACACTTTAGACTCTCGTCTGGTCAACAGCCATCTCTCCTGACTCCCCTATATGCATGACCGCATGGCTCAGTTGAGTGTTTATGAAAAATGTTGTCCAAAGCTTGAAACTGCCCCATCCTTTTCTTCCATGACATCATATGTTGGGAGTGCCACATACACATTGGATTTTTGGCCAATTCCACTTATATTGGTGACTTAGGCCAACTAGTGATCACTGGGGATCCCAGTAGTTGGACCTCCACCAATCTTAAAGTTATCACCTATGCTGTAGATAGGCAATAACTTTTTCCTACTGGAATAGCCCTAGAACTTCTGTTTCACTGTTATCTGTACTCCTACTATGCATTACTCTATGGTTATAGAAAACAAGGATGATTGGGAAATTAGCTTCATCAATAATTGGAGATGGAGACCCCATGTTAAGCCTTCCATACACATTAGATTAATGTTGGTCGATATTCACGAGTTCGGATGACAGTCTAATGTATATGGGGGCACCAGACAATTAATTTTCAGGTGATTTAAGGGTCTGGTATGTGTGATTTTGGACAGACAGTTCTTTTATTCTACTGGCGATAAACCGTAGCTCTCTCATAGAGAACATATGGAGCACTTGACCGAGTGATCGCTCCTGATTATGGGAGGACCGGCTGAGATAGCTGCCAACTAAATGAGAGATTATTTGACCATGTAATGTGCATGACGAGCTTAACTCAAAATCAATACAAGATCAATAAAGCAAAGGATTTACCTAGTCACTCCAAAAAGTAGAGTTTGCCTTAAATGATTTCTGTGCAGTGCCAATAGGAGATACATTGGTGTGGATGTACGTAGACTTCGATAAATGCAATGAAAATGTTTTTTTTCCGGCCATAGATTGTGATGGTAAATAAAGATTCCTATGTCTGAATACAGTACATATTATCCGGCACGCACTTTCGAGCATCACTGGAGATGAAGATTTGATGGCTTCATCAAGAATAAAAGCACCGTCACCTAGCGGAGCCTAATTGGAGGTAGGGTCAGAAGAGCAGACAGTGTTTAGAGAACGGGGCGTGAGAAGGAAAGGGCTGCAAGTCCGTGTGTGGGCTTGGATATCACTACGCAAACTTAACTCTCTGGCAGCCAAACTTAAGATAGTTTATATTATGCAGGGCAGTGATTTATGAAGGGGGAGTTAATAAATTCTAGAAATAAAATGGAAGAACAAAAAGAAAATAAAGAAAAAAGGAGCACGGGTATGGAAAAGAGCTAAGGGATGAGTCATCAATATGAGGTAGGTCAAGATCCAACACGGCAGCCAACTATGCACAGTGCACAGAGCAGGATCGGCACAGCTCTGTACACTTTGTAGTGGCCGTTCTTGGGTACTGCAGCTCAGCTTCCATCCACTTCAGTAGTGGCTGATCTGGTTGTGTACACCCGGCTGAAACTGGAGGTGCCATGGATCTGTTGATAATGACCTATTCTAAGGGCTTGTGCACATGGCCATATTTTCGGTCCATGCGCGATCCAGCAAAACACCAGATCCACTCAGACCAATCCAATTCCATGGGACCGTGCACATGTTCGATTTTTTCCTCCGACTGCATGTCCAAGTTGGATCCGATATGCGGATCACCCTCAGGAATGCAAGTCAATGAGTCCGTGGAAAACATCAGATCTTTCAGATGAGGGAATATACGGTTGTCTTCACCTGCCCTAAAAATTGGATATTCATTTGTAAATTCTGGAATACCCCTTTTAACTTACTTATTATATACCCATAGGTTACATGACAGAAATAGTGTTAATGTACAAGGGACACCTTACTCATAGTTTGAATGGTAACTTATATTTACTTGTTTTGTGGTATTTGTTGTTGTTTTTTGAGCCAAATTCTTCCAACAAGGTTTTCAAATTTGGAGCAAAAGTAAAAGTGCTTTTTTAAAATTTTGTCTTTAACTGTTTTTTTTACAACTTTTTAAAGCCAAAAGTCACAAATCCTTTAAAGACTTGCACATCGCCTATCTAACGATGCATGAAACTGAAAACTTCTCCAGCAGAAGAAAAGAAAGTGACATTTGGTAAAAGTTGCATTTTGTGATTCTGTCTAAAAGATCTGGATATGCAAATCTGGCGAGGAAAAATAAAAAAAAGACACCGTAAAAAAGAAAGGCATCTCAAAAAGTGTCACAAATACTAAAGTCAGTAAAAAAGAAGCAAATTACTCTAGAAAAAAAACTGGAGAAACAGCCGTGATGAATCGGGAGAAATGTTTAGAGGAAGAAGTAGTGGGGCCAAAAGTTACACCTTAAGCCTGGAGTTTAAGAGAGTCCAAAAGTTTTTTTCTGTCTGAAATGAGAAGATCAGTTTTAGAGTTGGTGCGAAGCCATTCACTTAACCCACATTGGTAATCTTTGGCCATTGGACGGGAGCCATGAAAGACGCCTCTTACCTCCCAACATCTACATCTGTATTTTGATTAGCCGGCCTGGCCTAATGTCATATGTACCGCAGCTATGATGTCACGCCGGGCCAGCTAATCAAAAAATGAGTCACTGATGTTGTCAGGTAAGTGGTGGTTTTGAGGACTCCCGTTCCGATGCCACAGATTACTGTTGTGGCCGATGGAGCTGGTCGATTAGCACCGACTCTAATCGATACTTTAGATTTGACTTTAGGGCTCAGACTTATCCTGTTTCACCTGTAATAATTGATTTTTATACTAAATATGGTTACCTTTATTGACACCTTCTCAACTTGGAGTAATTAGTGGTCCCACATGGGAAGGATTTTGCATGTGTGATGTTTGGCATCTGACCGAGCTGACAGCTTCAGGCAATCTCAGGCCCAATAGGCCCCTTTGAACTAAGCAACACTTTCCACTATTTTTGCTTTCTTAGCGGTAAATATACTGTACAGCTTTCTCTCTGCTGACAGACAGTCATCTATTAACGTTACCTGGAGGACTCAAGTGTCTGGTAAACTACAAAGTCAGGGGTGCCAGTGTGAATCGACGTACTTAGCACCTTACTAAACATGGGAACGAATGACTGTAGAACTAGATAACAATGTGCTTCGCGAAGGGAGAGACTGAGCACCTGGGTCTCACACCTTCTTACAGTAGAGATAGCGGAGGAGGCGCATGTAGATACCGGCATTAGGTACGTTCAATGGAAATGTACTGCATTAGCGAAAGATCGGAAAAATCCAGTATTGCACTTTCAGATAAACAACATTTCACACCATCAGTTTTACATTCAGAGTTATCTTGCTGGAAATGCAACTGCAATAGATAAAAAATGTAAAATAATTGACGGGTATTGTATACAGTATATGATGTACAATATACTTCAGGTTTATTACGAAGGCTTAGTTGATTAATAGACGTATAATGAGATCAGCCATGCATTGCCCATTGGTAGCTATGTGGGATGCAGAGGTAGCAGTTGCACCCAAAGTCCTGATGCCTAAGTGCGTTAATGGCCCCCCGTTCCACATAGATTTTGTTTTGGGGTCTAGGAGCTGTAAGTTACCCTTCTCGTATTAACCTAAGGAAGTGGATGAATTGGTAATATAATTGAGTAACATAGGTCAAAGGGTATTCTAGTAGATGGATAAGTGATACTTTCTAGATTGGTGGGTGTCCGACCTCTGGGACCTCCATCGATCATCAGAATGGCACATCTTCATCCCCCTTTAGAATGAAACCGCCACTCCATCCATTCCTTATGGAATTGTTGGAGAAAATCATTGAATGTAGCACTCCCGTAATGCCATACAGAATCAATGGAAATGTGGATAAAAGTGCCCTGTTCTGTTGACAGGTTGTCATCCTACTGGTTGGACCCCCACTAACCAAGAAGTAATCACATATCTTGAATACCCCTTTCATGGGACATTCTTGATATCTTTTCCACCAATCTTCGTAATTGTGGCTTTGGAAATGTGATGGCAGCTAGAGAAGCATCCCCACCATACCTATCTACTATGTATGTAGGTGGTCTGTGACTCATGGCTGTGTTGGTCACATAAGAACTTAAAATGGGTTGTCAACTGAAGCTGATCACTATGGGTCCGGTTGCCTGCACCAGAGAACCATTGCTGCTGAGTGGCTCTCAGATCGAGCTCAAAGTTGGAAATCTTAGGTGGAGACTCCTCTTTTTACAACATTCCTTTGCCCTTTACGAAACAACCTCTTTAAAGAAAAATGATCTAGATAATGCAGGCAATGATTGTTTGGAGTTTGGATAAGAAGAATGCACCAAGAATGGAAATACAATTCTAAACAGGACTTCATTAATGGTTGTAGAAATTAATTGCCCATCTTGACTCAAGGCCGTATGGTGTGGGGAAAGCTGGAAGGGGATATATCTATGTTCCTGGTGCTAGTAAACCCTCTACAAAGGTCAAATCTAGGGAAGAAAACTATATCTCTACTGTACATTTAAATAGTTAATCCCAATATGAAAGCATGGTGGGTACAGGATCTCATAGACCAGGGTTCCCCAACTCCAGTCCTCAAGGTCCACCAACAGGTCACGTTTTCAGGATTTCCTTAGTATTGCCCAGGTGATAATTGCTTGACCTGTGCAATACAAAGGAAATCCTGAAAACATGACCTGTTGGTGGGCCTTGAGGACTGGCATTGGGGAACCCTGTCATAGAGGATATCCAACCAATGTAGGTAGTCTTACAGGCAATGGAAGGTCCTTCCGTCTGGTTAACCTTGAATAGCTCTTTATTTTGCAATCCCCCCGATTAAGCCAAGTCCTGGTTAGTCCAGTCCCCTTTGCTGTTTGGTAATGATGCTACATTGTTTGCAAGCATGGTGGAAAGGAATTGACCTAAGAGTCGATAAAAGGGCAAGAGGGAGAAACGAATATTGAACCCTTCTTGGGTTGGTTTTGTAAGCAACCTGATAACTGTAGACTAAAGAATATACTATAGGCTAGGCAAGAAATAAAAACTAAACTGAACTAGAGACTCAATCTGTTTTAAAAATTTTCAGAACAGAGTCTTTAGTTCACTGGGACTGAATGGAGCAGAGCAATGCATCACTGATCTCCCCTAGAAAAAATATCTCAACTTCTTGGAGAAAAGAAGATATGAGATAAAAGTATTCATCGTGGTTATTACACACCACCCCTATCCGTATACTTACAGAACTGTGATATCGGCGCATCAAGTTGCGGTACGTTTCCTCCCTTGGCGTTAAGTTTCTGAACCTGAGTCGGCGGCACAGGTTTGTGTGATTGGCCGGTTGCTCTGTACATCGCTTGGACCCACAAAATTCTGTCTTGTTCGTCGTCGCTTGCGAAGATCACGGTATCGCCTTCTTTGACTGCATTGAAGAATGATCGGCCGCCCTCTAAGCCTGACAAAACATTACAGAGCAACCAGGTAAAATACACAAACAATAGAATTCATACACAATGAATGTTTGAATATTTGGCAGTTTTGGGTGTGAAATTGATAGTTTTGTGAGGTCTTCTTGTGTACAGCAGTCATTGTTTTATGGAGCCCAGGTCTTACAGTATTGTCTCCTAACCCAGTGAACCAGTCTACCATTTCTATACTGACCTGGCTGTGGATCTGTGTAGTCCACGGTGTACCCGTCCAGTTGAAGGAGCTCCTGTGGTTCTGCTTTTTTCTCTCTGTAACTGCACATGGCGAATGTGTATTGGCTGACCTGGAAACCGACATCACATCATTACTCTAAATAATACAGGCGAAAAAGAAGAACACGAGAAAGCTTTGCTCAGATACACCATGAAGCTTAATATAAGGGTCCAGCAAATGGGAAATTAAACAGAAGTAAAGGGTTCATCCTATACCCATATTAGAGAATTGTGATTTAATAAAGGAATTTTTGGCTTCCATTAATTAGTCGGAGGTAAGAGATCAAAGATTAATTTTCTGATAGGAGAACGAACATGTCATGGACTTCGATGGTCACCACGCAATTTTCCATTTCTCCTGTGGAGCTGCAGCAGGGACATGAAGCATTAGATGTCAAGATCGCCGCTGATTACAGCTGATTTCTGGGAGATGTTTTGGGGTGGACTCTTCCAACAAAAATGTATTGTAATTTGGCATGTCTTACTCCAGCACACACTTCATCAAGATTAGTGTGCAAAACATCAGTCTTGATTAATTGAGGCATGCAATATTAAATAGACCCGAAGAAGCTGTGTACTTAGTTTGAAAACTAATGTCAGAATGGCAATATAAGCCTGAAGACATGAGCTAAAGCGGGAGAGAGCTCATGAGTCTGAGTGCATGCAATCTCCTCCACCCAGCCTGACAGCTGCAGTTTGTTAGATCTCAGCAGCAACAGGGAGGAGGTCCACTGATGTGCAGCTGGTACTGAGCAGTGTTGGATCCTAGCAGCAACAGGGAGGAGGTCCACTGATGTGCAGCTTGTACTGAGCAGTGTTAGATCCTAGCAGCAATAGGGAGGAGGTCCACCGAGGTGCACATTTATACTGAGCAGTTTTAGATCCCAGCAGCAACAAGGAGGAGGTCCACTGAGGTGCAGCTTGTACTGAGTAGTGTTAGATCCTAGCAGCAACAGGGAGGAGGTCCACTTATGTGCAGCTTGTACTGAGCAGTGTAAGAACCTAGCAGCAAAAGGGAGGAGGTCCACTGAGGTGCAGCTTGTACTGAGCAGTGTTAGATCCTAGCAGCAACAGGGAGGAGGTCCACTTATGTGCAGCTTGTACTGAGCAGTGTAAGAACCTAGCAGCAAAAGGGAGGAGGTCCACTGAGGTGCAGCTTGTACTGAGCAGTGTTATATCCTAGCAGCAACAAGGAGGAGGTCCACTGAGGTGCAGCTTGTACTGAGCAGTGTTAGATCCTAGCAGCAAGAGGGAGGAGGTCCACTGAGGTGCAGCTTGTACTGAGCAGTGTTAGAGCCTAGCAGCAACAGGGAAGTAGTCCACTGAGGTGCAGCTTGAACTGAGCAGTGTTAGATCCTAGAAGCAACAAGGAGGAGGTCCGCTGAGGTGCAGCTTGTACTGAACAGTGTTAGAATCTAGCAGCAACAGGGAGGAGGTCCACTGAGGTGCAGCTTGTACTGAGCAGTGTTAGAGCCTAGCAGCAACAGAGAAGAGGTCCACTGAGGTGCAGCTTGAACTGAGCAGTGTTAGATCATAACAGCAACAGGGAGAAGGTCCACTGAGGTGAAGCTTGTACTGAACAGTGCTAGAATCTTACAGCAACAGGGAGGAGGTCCACTGAGGTGCAGCTTGTACTGAGCAATGTTAGAGCCTAGCAGCAACAGAGAAGAGGTCCACTGAGGTGCAGCTTGAACTGAGCAGTGTTAGATCATAACAGCAACAGGGAGGAGGTCCACTGAGGTGCAGCTTGTACTGAATAGTGCTAGAATCTAGCAGCAACAGGGAGGAGGTCCACTGAGGTGCAGCTTGTACTGAACAGTGTTAGATCCTAGCAGCAATAGGGAGGAGGTCCACTGAGGAACTGTAAGTCAGGCTGGGATGGTGAAGACTAAGCGACAGCAGAGAAGAGGGACACTGAGGAGCTGTCACGCTGGTTAGTTGGACAGTAAAAGAGTTCAAACTTGCAAAATTGATTAAACAGCTATTCTGACATGGATTAACAAGTTAAGAACATCAGTCTCATTAGGTCTAGGAGATCGATGCAATATTGTACCTATGCTTTTTGTTTAGTGAAATCTTTCCACAGATCTACTCTGACAGAACTGTTCTCCATTGGCCGCCTGTCTACAAATGTTTTGCGCATAATAATGAATACACATAAAGAAATCTCTGCAGCTCTCCATTCATCTTGAAACAAATGACCTTGTAATTAACTATAAACGTATCTACTGAAAATTCCCTCATGACTCCATGTTGAAGCTTTTTTCAAGGTGCTCGCTCCCTAACATAAACAGATGCAAGCTACTTATGTGCTAATACAAATCCGGGATATTCTGTCTTGGAAAAACATATTTTCTTTATTTATGCTACCAAAGTAACACGTGTTTTTGTAATTAAAAGTATCACTTATTAATATTATTACTATTAACACTTAGATGGCTACTATATTATTTCTGTGTATGGGAAATGTGTAAATGGCTTCACTTGTCATATTACCGTATGTATCTATCTATTATCTATCTATTTAATATATATTATCTATCTATCTACCATCTATTATCTATGTATCTATCTATCTACTATCTATCTATCTATCATCTATTATCTATCATCTATTATCTATCTATCTATCTATCTATCTATTTATCTATCTATCTATTATCTATCATCTATCGGATATCTATCTATCATCTATCATCTATTATCTATCATCTATCTATCTATCATCTATTATCTATCTATCTATCTATCTATCATCTATCTATCATCTATTATCTATCTATCTATTATATTATCTATCTATCTATCTATCTATCTATCTATCTATTATTATCTATCCATCTATTATCCATCTATCTATTATCTATCTATTTAATATATATTATCTATCTATTCTAGCATCTATGATATCTATCTATCTATCTATCTATCTATCTATCTATCTATCTATCTATCTATCATCTTATCTATCATCTATTATCTATCTATCTATCTATTATCTATCATATCTATCTATCTATCTATCTATTATCTATTCTATCTATCTATCTATCTATCTATCATCTATCTATTATCTATCCATCTATCTATTATCTATCTATCTATCTATCTATCTATTATCTATCTATCTATCTATTATCTATCTATCATCTATCTATCTATTATCTATCTATCTATCTATCTATCTATCTATCTATCTATCTATCTATCTATCTATCTATTATCTATCTTACTATCTATCTATCTATCTATCTATCTATCTATTTCTATCTAATCTATCTATCTATCTATTATCTATCTATCTATCTATCTATCTATCTATCTATCTATTATCTATCTATCTATTATCTATCTATCTATCTATCTATCATCTATCTATCTATTATCTATCTATCTATCTATCTATCTATCTATCTATCTATCTATCTATCTATCTATCTATTATCTATCTATCTATCTATCTATCTATCTATCTATCTATCTATCTATCTATCTATCATCTATTATCTATCTATCTATCTATCTATCTATCTATCTTTTCTATCTATCTATCTATCTATCTAATCTATCTATTATTATCTATCTATCTATCATCTATCTATCCATCTATGTATCTATCCTATTATCTATCTATCTATCTATTATCAATGGTTACAATCCCCTTTTCTCTTTGTCATTTCTTGTCCTCTTCTCCTCTATCTTGTATTCTGATGATCAGACGATCGCCCCCTGTGTGACCGCTCTGACCCCGGACCTCGCACTGGTTTCTCTTTGTACTTTTATCCATTACATTTATCGGCTGGTTACTACATATTGTCACCGTCACCCAATTGTTCCATTGAATCTGGTTTGTTCCGTCCATTATTGATACACGTTGGTGGTAAAGTAACAATTTATTATTCTGAGTCGTCGTGTTCACATCTGACTCCAAGAAGCTCTGAAGACTCATCATTCACAGGAGACAAGCGGAGGAGTGACACCTTGTCACAAACAATGCCAGTTTGACTAGTAGGTGCCAGTCATATGAAGGCAAAGCCGAGTGATCCCTGCCGCGGTTGTCATCGGTGCTGTAAATGGCAGCTTTCACTCCTGAGCGTTACCATTTTCCTGACACGATACATTCAATGTCAGGGAGATGACGGCAGCCCTGTTGGCTGCGGGGGGCTGTGTCAGGCACTGGAATGGCCTCCAGGACGCAGCCAGGCTCCATCAAAACCCAGCTTGAATTTTTAGCATTTTAAAAATCTGGAAGGAGACTGTTAGAAAGCAAAGGATTCTCCGAGCCGCGGGCCAGGAACTTACAGGGAAATTTACTGTCAAATGATTTCAAATGACTTTGTTAAGGTTGTGTCACATCCCGCTTTCCTTACATCGTTTTATTGGTTTGGACATTTTTTTGACCCCTGGAATAAACCTTAGATTTGAACATTTGTTTAAAATACTCATGAGCCAACGCGTCTTAGGAGAATATGGGGAGCGAAATGCAAATTCGGATCTGGAGAAGGATGAAGGATATTATGTTAGACATAATGGATTCCGGAATACAGGACAACACCAGCGTCTGATAATTAATGGCAGCACGCCACGACATATTACTGGCGCATGATCTGTAAGGTATACTCATTGTACGGAGCGCTAGGTATGTGGCCCCTCTAGTGGTCGACCAGGGTAAAGGATTAGTAATGGGCTCTACTTTAGGAGAATAAGCATAGATTTATAGGTTTGCGACTCAAACACACATGTATACTACATGGACAAAAGTACAGGGACACACGTCTTAATCATTGAATTCAGATTATTCATCCAGTCCCATTGCCCCAGTGTATAACATCCAGCCCCTCACCTCCCTGGCATATAATATCCAGCCCCTTGCCTTCAGTCTAAAATGTCCGGCCCCTCACCCCGCCCGCCATATAATATCCAACCTGTCACCTGTGATGTATATTATCCGGCTTCCTACTCCCCAGTTGATAACATATGGCCCCATTGCCACCAGTGTGTAACATGCGGTTCCTCATCCCCTTGCATATAATATCCAGCCCCTCGCCTCCGGTGTATAACATCCGTCCTCCTGCTACCGGTTTATAACATCCGGCCCCGTTGCCCCCTGTGTATAACTGGAAGCTGTTATACCTATAAGACACTGACTGCACATTAATGTCTATGGATATAGAATGGGAGGTCAGAGAAGCTCCTGTAGGTGTAATGTGGAGGGGCACATACTTTTACCATATAGTGTATATATTTATAGGTACATATAGATACATGTAGATAGATAGATAATAGATAGATACAGTGGTGTAATTAGATTATGATGGGCCCTGGTGCAAAATTTGGACCTGCCCCCCCTGCCCTGCATGTTGGTCAGATGTATGGGTCCTTGTAGCGTTCTAAATTTTATAAGGACATACCAGTTGCCCCCTCCCCTCTTATGTAGTAATGTCCCCCATCCTGGTATATATGTCCCCCCATCCTATCATGTATGTCCTCCATACTGGTATATATGTCCCTCATCATGACCCTTTCCTAGTAAATATGTCCTCCATTCCAGTATATATACCCCATCCTGGCAAGTATGTCCCTTACCCTGGGCTTCATCCTGGTATATATACCCCCATCCTGGTATATATGTCTCTTATTCTAAGCCCCTTGCTGGTATATATCCACCATCCTGGTATACATGTACCCAACCTGGTATGAATGTTCTCATCCTGGCCCCAACCTGGTATATATGTCCCCGTTCTGTCGATGTTCTTTAATGCATAGAACAAAAAATATATGTGCACGTCAGCTGCTGGCCTCTAATTGGTCGGCAGAGTGTATTGCAGCGCACGGACCCACTGGGCTCCCTATCCTGCAATACACTTCAGCTGTCTGTACATTCGAGGACGCACATCCAGTTGAAGTTTGCACTGGCGTCGATGGACCCCACACCCACACAGGTCCATTCACGGTCGCAACCTCTGCAACCGCGATCATTACGCCAATAGAGAGGTAGATTTATAGAGTCAGAAAAAAGAAGGAATGAAGGAAGACAGAAAAAATAACTAGATAGATAAATAATAGATAGATAGATAGTTAATAGATAGATAGATAATAGATAGATAGATCGATAATAGATAAATAGATAGATAGATAAAAGGTAGATAGATAATAGATAGATAGATAGATAGATAGATGATAGATAGATAGATAGATAGATAGATAGATAGATAGATAGTAGATGATAGATCGATAATAGATAGATAGATAGAAGAACAGGCATTTGTTTCAGAAATAGCAATGATTTTAGTATCACATTCATGTATTTATACAATCTGTGAGTTTCTTCTGCCATTGCTGGTCAAATTTGCATTAATCCTTTTTCAATCAATATTGATTTATATAACATATATTCTTACACCACTTAGTCATGATTTTCTGTTTAAATTGTTGTAAAATATATAAAATGTTTTAAAATGTGCTCATACTGCTTCATACGAACCAAAACTTAGGGTTCAATTGTTGTTATTATTAAGATATTACTGGGTTGTCTGTAGTTTATTCAAGTATATTGAATCATCTGTCTGATTTCATTACATACAGTATTACCTAGGTGTTGCTTATAACATGAACAATCCGTTTGGTCAACAACAGGGGAGAGAGAAAAGAAAAGAAAAGAAAAAAAGAAAGAAAAGACAAGACAGAAAAGAAAAGAAGGAAAAGAAAAGAAAGACAAGACAAGAAAGAAAAGAAAAGCAAAGAAAGAAAAGAGAAGACAACACAAGAAAGAAAAGAAGAGACAAGAAAAGAAAGAAAAGAAAATAAATAAAATAAAATAAAATAAAAGACAAGACAAGAAAGAAAAGAAAACAAAAGAAAAAGAAAATAAAAGAAAGCAAAGAAAGAAATGGGCAGGCCTAATTTTATTCTAGCATATTGGCATTCTCTTCCTTATTTCATTACATTCATTACATATGCATGTATAACCCCGCCACACGGCTGATTTTCAGCTTTCTGGGTACACTGTGCATAGGCATGAATATGGAGGACTATATGGCAGCAGGTTTGCTAGTCATCTTGTGATAATCTCCTGATAATAAAACAATGATTTTTTCAAAATTAAAGCAAGAAGCAGTAAGTGACACAGCGCTGGAATTACGGTCTCTGCTGCTGCATTACACTCCTCTCATATTAGAAAAA
This sequence comes from Oophaga sylvatica, assembly GCA_033576555.1. Classification (NCBI taxonomy): domain Eukaryota; kingdom Metazoa; phylum Chordata; class Amphibia; order Anura; family Dendrobatidae; genus Oophaga; species Oophaga sylvatica. The sequence continues at coordinate 50,447,807 of JARQOD010000009.1, forward strand.
TTGAGAAGTCTTAGTGCATAAAAAGGCCAATTTATGTGTACCTGGTAGCCACGTTACACACCTAGTAGCCACGTTAGCACCTGTTCAGACTAGATCTATGTTTGGATGTGCCGGTCAGTTTTTTGGTATGTTTTCATTTACCTTCTGCCTGAGCACTCCACCTGTTGGTCACAGGCTTTTTAATTACATCAGGTTCATTACCCCTCCACAGAGATGTAGATTTTAGTCTGGAGAGAGGATTCATATGTTCCCATGCAGACAGACTTTTCTAAGGAGGATTGGCATAGTTAGGACCTGGAATACGAGAAGAGCCTTAACGTGGCTACCAGGACACATAAATTGGCCTTTTTATGCGCTAAGACTTCTCAATTTTTCATATTTCTAAGGCAGTGATGCAATTCATTTTTCATATTTTTGTGTCCTCTCATATTAGGTGGTAAAAACCTGGTGACAGATTCCTTTTAAGGGGATGTCTGAGAGCTATAAAAAAAAACTAAAAAGAAGCTGGAAACGTCCTAATATAAGATAAAATCCAGCACAGAAGCTGCAGTAGCTGCTCGCAGTTCATTGCTTGCAGGTTGACAGTGCTGGGATGTGACCAATGCAGTCAGTTACAGGCCTCAGTGGTCTCTTGCAGTACATAGGACTAAGCAGTATTAACACAAAGTATGCTATGTGATCACTGTGGCCAGAGATTGGCTGCAGTGGTCATACACCGATACAGCACTATTATCACATTATTCCTGGCAACCTATCTACAAAGAGTGGTAGATGGTGAGAGCACGAGCATGGGATCCATAAAGGACTGAAGAAGTGAGCTTTTCTTAAGAAAAAAATATTTTGAACTTTTTGTTTTAGTTTAAGACATTTTTCGTAGCTCTCTGAAAACTACTTTAGAAGTCTTCTGCTCACTTATTTCTCACTTTTGCTCACTTAAGAGTTTTTATAGGGTAGAGTGGCTAATAAAAGAAATAAATAAGACATAATTACCAATGAAATGTATCCTGCGCTCCAGAGCCGCCATTCAGACACCTTCACTGGATCAGAATGGTGATGTCCTGACCACCAGCCACCAGATCATGTAGCTAATCAGTGGCCTCAGTGGTCAGGTCACTGGCGATCAGGATATCAGGAGCAGATGGTGTATTCTAGTTCCAAGCATGATTTGTTTCTTTGTTTTCTTAGATATTGCAACCTCTCGCAAAACTTTCACTCTCTACCAGTAGCATTCATGGCCACAATGCAGTGTAGACATCTATGCCATTCGGAGCACCACTTCAATCAGCAGATCAGTGGAGTCATACTTCTGCTAATCTCAAAGTGATCTCAAAGCACAGGTCATTATTATTAATGTCCTTAAAAACCCCTTTAAGGAGAACTTTTCACTTGTTCTAAATATATATTTTTTTACTTGGTATAAATGCCACTGTCCTCCTGAATCCAGCGATGTTTTTCTTTTGTTCCTGCGCCTCACGGTTCCTGAGATATGACCCCATCTTCCCTGCATATAAATCTAGCCTTGTTAGCCAAAAGGGTGTGATCCTCAAGTAGAAACCTACAGAGAAGAGGTGAGGACAACGCCCACTTTGATAACAAGGCTAGATTTACATTCAGAGAAGAAGGGGCCATATTTCTGGAACCTTGAGGCGCAGGAACAAATGAAAAACATCGCCGGATTCAGGAGAACAGCGGCATTTACACCAAATAAAACAATTACATATTTATGTAAAATGACAGGTTTTCTTTTAGTTAATACATAAACTCATCTCGGCTTTACCTAACATACTCATCAATTGTGATTGTGATATCTGTACAAAAGCTATAAAAATATTTTCTGCTCCAGTTCATTTTGAGTTTTATTTCTGGATTTG
>JARQOD010000009.1:50449777-50757660 GCA_033576555.1 Oophaga sylvatica
TTGTGTGTAGTGTAAGTGTTTGTGTGGTGTGTTATAGTGTATATGTGTGTGGTGTGTGTACAGTATGTGATGTATGTTTGTGTGATGTGTGTGTAGTGTGTATGTGTTTGTGTGGTGTGCATAGTTGTATGTGTGGTATGTATGTAGTGTGCATGTGTGTAGTGTATGTGTGTTTGTGTGATGTGATGTGTGTGTGGTGTGTGTACAGTATGTGTGATGTGTGTGTTGTGTTGGTGATGTGTGTAGTGTGTTGGTGTTGTACTAGTGATTGTGTGTGTGTAGGTGTGTGATTGGTAGTGTGTGTGTATAGTGTGTGTTGATACAGTATGTGATGTATGTTTGTGTGATGTGTGTTTGCGTGATGTGAAGTGTGTGTAGTGTGGTGTGTATAGTGTATATGTGTGTGATGTATGTACAGTATGTGATGTATGTTTGTGTGATGTGTGTGTAGTGTATGTGTGTTTGTGTGATGTGATGTGTGTGTGGTGTGTGTGGCGTATGTGTGTGTGCACAGTAGATCTGACATGACCATATCTCAGGACCATTTGTAGGCCGCACTCTGCCTCCGAGGAATGAAGGTAGACATCAAATTAGATTCTCACGAGACACTAGAGGTGGCAGCCCAGGTGGAAACATGGAGAAAGCTGGACTCTTCTGCAGCTTCAGCCACCCATCTCCAACCCCCTCTGTGGTCTGGAGGGACCAGAAATGGTTTGTTTGGAGCCCTTGGAGCTGGTTTGCAGGACGTGGAGGATTGACCATGTCTCTGATCTGTGGCCTCTGGATGGGAGGTGTGAGAACCGCCTGCTGTCCCCGGCATCCAAGGCTCTTCTCTAGATTAGCCTACCTGACAGCACTGTAAAGACTGAGTCTTTGCATAAACTTAATGAATTGATCAATAAAATTAGAAAATCTTCTGAAATGCTGATAATTATACTTCATTAACCGTAGAAACATCCGACTAAAAGATCTAAAAACACCGAAGCAGCAAATTGTGAAAAACAAAATTTGTGTCAGTCTCAAAACTTTTGGCCACAAATGTAAATTCTCCCCCCAAAAAAACATTTAGAACCAATTTGAAGTTTTTTATGGTGTACTCTTCAGCACTACTCTGACTAATGAGGGTAGAGGGTCCTCCAGCAGCAAGACCCCAAACAATCAAGTTCTGCCATCAGTACCCGCAGTATAAGAAGCAAAATTGTCATCAGTATCTTGAGCAGATTTATCAAAATTTTCGAAAAATAAAACTTTCTTTGTTGCCCATAGCAACCAATCACAGCGCAGCTTTCATCTGATCAGAGCAGTTTATGAAATTAAAGCTGTGCTCTGATTGGTTGCTATGGAGATCAATGACAGGATTTTTTTTTATAGAACCTCATGATTGATGAGGCTTGTACTTTGCAAAATTCACTGCTGGGGAAGGAAAAGTCGCTTTTCGTGGCGCAGTTTCTCCTTCGGGTGACTACTCACGTTGGTTTGGAAGCTTCTGCCTGGTCAGTCTGCAGCTTCTCTCCTCCTTCCACCTCCATAGTGCAATATACAATACGGTTTGGAGCCAGTGATTTTAGTCCCGAGACTTCCATTATTACAACCTGCAGAGAATTAAAAAGACATCACTGATAATAATATAAATCTACAGTATATTTTGTCATATTGCTTGATTAACTCCTTCATGAAGCGGCCAATTTCTGTTTTTGCATTTTTTCCTCCCCTTTCTTCCGAAAGCCATAATGTTTCATTTTTTTGTCCACCTAGTCATATGAGGGCTGGAAACAGGCAGAGTTTCAATAAACTCCATAAAGACAAGCATGGAGGTCTTCATAGCAACTGTCATAGCAACCCATCGGAGTCCCGCGATCACGTCATGCACGTGCTGATGGGCACACAGGATGACGCACCCCCATGCCAGCGCGCTGTTAATGCCCCTGTCAGAGTTTGAGAGCAGCATCTAATAGATTGTTAGAGGTGATTGTTAGAGCCAGGTCCTGACTGTAATACACAGTCATTACCTGCTGGGACACCCACTCCTTCCACCAGCTACTGACTGGCAGATGTCGCTAAGGGGTTAAAATGAATTTTTTTTTTCTTTTTCTTTCTTTCTTTCTTTCTTTCTTTCTTGCTCTTTCTTTCTAGTTCTTTCTACTTCTTTCGTTCTAGTTCTTTCCTTCTTTCTTTCTGTTTAGTTATTTCTTTCTAGCTCTTTTTTTCTAGTTCTTTCTTTCTACTTCTTTCGCTCTAGTTCTTTCTTTCCTTCTTTCTTTCTGTCTAGTTGTATCTTTCTAGCTCTTTCTTTCTAGTTCTTTCTACTTCTTTCGTTCTAGTTCTTTCTTTCCTTCTTTCTTTCTGTCTAGTTGTATCTTTCTAGCTCTTTCTTTCTAGTTCTTTCTACTTCTTTCGTTCTAGTTCTTTCCTTCTTTCTTTCTGTCTAGTTATTTCTTTCTTTCTAGCTCTTTTTTTCTAGTTCTTTCTTTCTACTTTCGTTCTAGTTCTTTCTTTCTTTCTTTCTAGCTCTTTCTTTCTAGTTCTTTCTATTTGTCTTGTTCTTTCTTTCTAGTTTTCTTTCTAGTACTTTCTTTCTAGTTATCTTTCTTTCTAGTTCCTTCTTTCTAGTTCTTTCTTGTTCTCTTTCTTTCTAGTTCTTTCATTCTTTCTTGTTCTTTCTTTCTAGTTCTCTTTCTAGTTCTTCCTTTCTTTTTAGTTTTCTTTCTCTCTTTCTTTCTCCTATCCATTATCTATCTATCTATCTAATGCAAACCATGGGATCAACAAGTAAGCTATAAGCAGGAAAGTGATGTTCTACCTATGAGACATTTATTGGGCCACTCAGGGTAACAAATCAGGAACTTTGTCATCTTAGCGCTGGTCATAACCTCCAAGTTGTATGACGCCATAATACTTTCCATGTACACGCTTTTGCAGTTATACAGAGATACACAGATGTTTTTGCTGTCATGGCATGCACCACCATATGGCAGCACTCAGCTCCATGTGCCTTCGGACAACCTGACTGCAGATGGCTCCTTCATGTGCAAGTGACTTAATTTTGTCCTGCCAATTCTTGAAAGGTGACACAACCTTTAAAATGTCCACTAACACCAGTATGTAGAAAAATGATGATACGTATGTCACAAAAATAATAATAAAAATGCACCGAAGAAAATTCAAAATTAATACATACAATTAATTGTGACAGCACCACCATAAGTGTGGATGGCAGACCATCCGGAAATGTAAATGACAATATCCAGAAATGAAGGAAAAGGAGCACCAGTGGCAGAACCAGTAACAAAGAGTCAGATGCAACACAATGTGAATAATAAAATATAATTTTTATTTAATCAAACTAGCACAGATAAAAACAGCATAAAATATTTTGGTACATGTACCAAAAATACAAAAAATACAAAAATGTATCATAAAAAGAGGCAATAACCTTTGACTGATGGTGAAATAGCTCAATTTGATATGAGCACAACAATATGTATATATAGAAACCTTATATGCCTAATAATTCTCTATGAGAAAAAAATGTATGGCAGGCGTACCATCATATATACATGTAGAAAAATATATTTTGGCAGGCGAACCATCATATATACATGTAGAAAAATATATTTTTCTACATGTATATATAATGGTACGCCTGCCATACATTTTTTTCTCATAGAGAATTATTAGGCATATAAGGTTTCTATATATACATATTGTTGTGCTCATATCAAATTGAGCTATTTCACCATCAGTCAAAGGTTATTGCCTCTTTTTATGATACATTTTTGTATTTTTTGTATTTTTGGTACATGTACAATTTATGCTGTTTTTATCTGTGCTAGTTTGATTAAATAAAAATTATATTTTATTATTCACATTGTGTTGCATCTGACTCTTTGTTACTGGTTCTGCCACTGGTGCTCCTTTTCCTTCATTTCTGGATATTGTCATTAACACCAGTATGTACAGAATTTTTCCATATTTGCTCCCTTTTTAGTGCAGGGTGGTGCCAGTTTTCTGCCGTCAACACCAGAGCCAAATGTCTAGTATGGGGATTAAAATTTCCTCCTGACTGTGCAGCCGGCCAGAAGTCGTTTCATTGCATAATGCAAGACCTCAAGAACTTTGCCAAATGCATGATTGCTTTGAAATTAATTGGTACAAGCAAATCAGCTAAAATGATTAATTTTTATTACATTTACACCATCTGCCTGCTTACGCCTCATGACCTGTGCGCTGTTTTTAAAATGCAAGGCAGACAAATTGCTGTCTATGGTGGAGCGTTATTTTGAGCCGTGTTTAGAAAGAATGCAGGTTGGCTACTTTCCACCATTATTAATACAGCAACCAGCATCTTGTGCTGGATTTTTGACAATTAGTACGATTTATTTGAATTAATTAATACCCCGTGTGGTGCAGGACTCACCTCTAGACTAAAGGACAGGACAACATCGGACTTGGAAAGTTGGTTTTCATTTTCTTCCCCCATGTCTATGATGGATGTGTTGTGACTGCGCTTAAGCTTCTGGAGCTTGAATTCGGAGCCGCCCTTGGACACCGGCATGCTCTCCAAATTAGCCATTAAGAGGTTGACCGAAGACTTCAGCTCCTCAATGTACATATTTTCCATCTCTTTCGAGACAAACTTTGGAAACTTGCGTTCCTGCACACGAAAATATCGGATGAAGAAATGTTTGACAATATGTGGCCAATGGCCTTTCATAGGACACATTGTTTTTTTAAAATTCCCCGATTTACATTTTAAACTCAATATCTCTGCTTGCTTTCATTAATGAAGACCTTTGTATGTTACTTTCAGAGTATAAAAATAATTATCTGATCATCGCACAGCTTTTTAGAAGCCATAGCTTGCAAACTGTAACTGTAATTGGCCGGATACCTTTGGGTCCATCACGTATTTGGGACAGATTTCGATCCACTGAAGTAAACCATGAGGGTTTCCATTAAAAAGAAGTTTCACTGGAACTTCATTAAATTTATTATCAGTGTTTATTTTGATTGGCGCCGTTCCACTGATTCTAGAACAGTTTTTCTTTTTCTTGTGCGCCCCTCCATTCCAGAGTTATGCCCCCCTATAATAATGGGGCAAATTTTCCCTTCTTCCAACTGGGCGTATACTACGGAACGTCCCTGCATCGTGGCCGTGTTTTGATTGGCCAGTATCAGAGGAGAAAAACAAAACACCCACAAAGAACTTCTATGGTCTACGCCCAGTTGGTTGAAGGGGAAATTTGTACAATTTTTACCGGAGTGCATAACTTTGGAACGGAGGGGGACACAAGAAAAAGGAAAACTGTTCCAGAATCATTGGTTCGGCACCAATTAGAGGAGATATTCAATTTAAATAAAAAATGTAGTAAAAAGTCCTTTTTAAATGACAACAAGCACAGATCTTAAAAGCTACAAGAAGTTCATGCAGTAAGTAAGCTAGAAAATTCCATACTTTGTCAATGGAAAATGAATAAGCTGACATAACACAGCCCCTTTAAAAATACAATAACCCATACTTGCCAACTTTTAGGTCTTGTTGAAAGTGCCTGAGTATAAAACTTTCCTCTTTCAAAGGCCACCACACTCTCCACCATGCCTTATTTCCCCGCCATTAATCATGCCTTTGGAGATAGGTCTCACTCTATGATGGAGCATCCAAGGTTTTCTTGGAGGTTTTAGGAGGCTTCTAGGGCACCTGGGAGAGTTAGGGCAGGTACAGATGACCGTTTTCTCTACATCCGAGAAAATCGGTCTGATTATGCTAATCCCACTCTGATCAGACTCTGATTAGAAGTTTGATCAGAGTGTGATCTGATATTCTCGGAGGTGGAGAGAAAAGAAAAAGTTTTTCCACCTTCTTTATAATGTCAGTCTGTGAAAATCGGACCGTACTCAGATGTCATCCAAGAGTGGTCCAATTTTCTCCAAAGAGTTGAATGGGCGAGTGACATCCGATTCTTCCAGGCAAATCATGCATGTTGCAATATTTTCTTCGCACCGACTCTGTCCAAAAACGGGACACGTACATGGCCCCATAGAATAACATGGTTATGAATGCTATCCATCACAACCACGGATAGCACTCATCAGAGTTATATGGTCATCTGCAGCTGCCCTTACCAAATCTTAGAAGAATCTAGGCAATTTATTGTATTTGTAGCTTCCTTGATATTTCTGGAGAGTTGGTAAGTACAAAATGACATGCCCTGATTTATTCTTTTGGCGTACGTAAGATCCACTATCTAATTTATAGTTAATCCGAACTAAAAATAGTGTAAGAAAACAACACCACCGTTCATGTCAAAATTTTTCACGGCCAACCGAAAACCAACCGTAAAGATTTCCTTCTTCATATTTTCTTTATAAGCCCTTAATAAAACAATGGATTGAAATGGCTGATTACAAGGAACATCCAAAAATCCGGTTGCTCATTAACAGTTATAATTAAGGCTTGTGTTGTTTTAATTGAGGCCCGTGACCCTAATTTCTCTACAATGTAAATAATACAACCAATTACAATGTTCATTACTCCTATATTGCTCAAAGAGGACAACTTTTTGATCAGGTTAGGCTTGATTTGTCAAAAGTACATTCGTTTTTGCCTTGGTCAAAGGAGTAAAAGAAAAAAAAATTGTAAAAAAAATTGTCTTACCCGAGCAATTTGATCTGCCATTTGAAGACGGCCATCGAGTTCACGTCTTATTTGGGCGGCTTGTTCGTCTGGGTTGTCCAACTGCGAGAAAACAAGTATAATCGTTAGGATATGATCATTTTGAGACTAGGAGAATTTTACACACTTATCGCAGACTCATCAATTTTCTCAAAAGATGTTAAAACTAAATAAATACATATTAAGACAGTTTTGGGGGAATAGGATTTTTTTTTTTACCCCAAGTTTTACTCGACATGCACTAGAAGCCAATAAATGCTAGGCTTAAAGGTCTACTTACCAAATGTTTAAATAATTTTTGATATTTTGTAGTCCCTGTTCACTACTGCTGATCAGCACAAATCTGGGCTCTGAGACCCCAAAACCCCTTGAATCCACAGGAAGAAGAAGAAATCGAATAGAAAGTCTATGGGTCTATAAGTTGAGACCTTTGGTTTGAGTGATCATGGGGGTTTCAATAATATTGAACAGGGGCTATAAAAAATTAAAAATGATTCAAAAGTTTAATTACCCTTAAAGGCAAGATGAACACACTGTATTATGGCTAGCACAGGCTCCGAGGGAGAGGTACATGGTTGATCTTTTTTGTGGTTCTCGGCATAGGCTAGTATAAATATAGTCTTTTAATATTGTTTTTGGTTAAAGATGTTTGTTTCATTGCCTGAATTTAAATATTCAAATCAAAATAGTGCGCCCAGGTAAACAAGCCTCAACCCCAGTTACACCCCTGAGTAGAATTCTGAAATATGTTGTTTCCTGACCTTTTTTTTAGCAGTTTTTAACCAACCAAAAATGAGAAATCAAATGATTTCTGGTCATAATAGATAGTGGAATAATTGGGCCACAAAAGTAGTCAGGCCCAAGAGAAGTTAAGTTTTAAATTAAAGATGTAAACCCCAATTTGATCGGTAGGTGAATTTATTTCTAGTACTGTGGTAACAGATACTTCCCCGGCAGGGCTGACTCCATCTTTATGTAGACGTCAGATTCCAAATGGGTCCATCTTTGCTTTCTGTTTACACTCCTCATCTTCAAAGAGCTATGCATTAGAGATGTATTATTTTGGTCTCCCTTGAGGTCTTGAAGCTGTGATCTCTTGATCACTTGCTCAGTACACTGCATTACGGTAATATTGCAGTGCATTTCTCCTATGAAGCCCATCCTCATAGTTCTATAATCGTGGCAGACATGGAGCCTTCAGTGTGACCCTGGCTGGAATGACAAAGTCATTAGCACCCTGCAATCATCTTCCACCATATCCAGCCCAGCGGCGTACCACCAGACCATGCGGTCGCTGTGGGGCCTGCAAGATGGGGGAGGAGGGTGTCTGGTGCTAGCTAGGGGGCATTATACTGTTTGCAGGTATATGTGGGGGTCCATTATACTGTATGCAAGCAATTATACAGTGCAAAGATTTTTGTGGGGTCCATCATGCTGTGTGAAGGCTTGTTTGGAGAGCTTGGTGGGAGCCATTATACAGTTTGGAGGGCTGGTGGGGGCCATTATACAGTCTGGATGGTTTACTTGGGCCTATTATACTGAGTGGAGGGATGTGGGGACCATTGTAATCTATGGAGGCCCATTACACGGTATGGAGTACTGTGTGGCAATACAGTTGGGGCATCATATTATGTTGGGGTCACCATACTTTGCCAGGGGAGGGTTGAGTGGGACAGGGGTACAGTAGGGTCTTTATACTGTATGTGGAGGGCAACGTGGAAGAATTCACTGTGGGGGTATCATACTAAGTTTTGAGTGGGCACTATTGTTGGTATGATGCTTTATTGGGCAATGAAAGGGCAATGTAAGGGCTTCAATAGGAGGAAAATTACTTTGTAAGTCTTGCAAAGTTGTGAGATATTTTCTTCTATGATCAGACCTGGCACTGAATAATATTATTATTATTATTTTGTTTTGGGGGAGCAATGATAACTTCTGCTACAGGGCCCATGATTTCTATGTATGCCCGATGGAGCCTCTTAAATACAACTGACACAATTGCTGACTTATTATTATTATTTAATTTTAAGAGGTTAAAATGCTGAAATCAGAGGTTGCTCCATTTGCAGCAGTTAGAATTGGGTGCCGGCTGTATAACAGCTGTAACAGCTATTAGAGCAGTCATATGCATAATGAGCAAAAAGCGCACAGGTACGGTAGATGTTGCAAATTGAAACCTACCTCTGCATCCCTCTCTGGTTATTCCTGCGTGTGACACTACCTCTTCTCCCCTCTCTGGCTATTCCTGTGTGTGACACTACCTCTTCTCCCCTCTCTGGCTATACCTGTGTGTGACACTACCTCTTCTCCCCTCTCTGGCTATTCCTGCGTGTGACACTATCTCTTCTCTCCTCTCTGGCTATTCCTGTGTGTGACACTACCTCTGCACCCCTCTCTGGCTATTCCTGCGTGTAACACTACCTCTTCTCCCCTCTCTGGCTATTCCTGTGTGTGACACTACCTCTTCTCTCCTCTCTGGCTATTCCTGCGTGTGACACTACCTCTTCTCCCCTCTCTGGCTATTCCTGCGTGTGACACTACCTCTTCTACCCTCTCTGGCTATACCTGTGTGTCACACTACCTCTTCTCCCCTCTCTGGCTATTCCTGTGTGTGACACTACCTCTTCTCTCCTCTCTGGCTATTCCTGCGTGTGACACTACCTCTTCTCCCCTCTCTGGCTATTCCTGCGTGTGACACTACCTCTTCTACCCTCTCTGGCTATACCTGTGTGTCACACTACCTCTTCTCCCCTCTCTGGCTATTCCTGTGTGTGACACTACCTCTTCTCCCCTCTCTGGCTATTCCTGTGTGTGACACTACCTCTTCTCTCCTCTCTGGCTATTCCTGCGGTGACCTACTTTCCTTGGATTCCTGTGTGCACTACCTCTTCTACCCTCTCTGCTATACTTGGTCCATATCCTCCCCTTCGCTATCTGTGTGTGACACTACCTCTTCTCTCCTCTCTGGCTATTCCTGCGTGTGACTCACTCTCTCTGTATCTGTGACTACTCTTCTCCCCTCTCTGGCTATTCCTGGTGTGACACTACCTCTACCTTGCTATCTGTGTGTCCCTCTCTTCTCCCTCTTGGCTATTCCGTGTGTGACACTACCTCTTTCTCTCTGTATCTGGGGACTACCTCTCCTCTGCTATTCTGTGTGACACTACCTCTTCTCCCCTCTCTGGCTATTCCTGCGTGTGACACTACCTCTTCTACCCTCTCTGGCTATACCTGTGTGTCACACTACCTCTTCTCCCCTCTCTGGCTATTCCTGTGTGTGACACTACCTCTTCTCCCCTCTCTGGCTATTCCTGTGTGTGACACTACCTCTTCTCTCCTCTCTGGCTATACCTGTGTGTCATACTACCTCTTCTCCCCTCTCTGGCTATACCTGTGTGTCACACTACCTCGTCTCCCCTCTCTGGCTATGCCTGTGTGTGACACTACCTCTTCTCCCCTCTCTGGCTAATCCTGCGTGTGACACTACCTCTTCTCTCTTCTCTGGCTATTCCTACGTGTGACACTACCTCTTCTCCCTTCTCTGGCTATTCCTGCATGTGACACTACCTCTTCTCCCCTCTCTGGCTATTCCTGTGTGTGACACTACCTCTTCTCCCCTCTCTGGCTATTCCTGTGTGTGACACTACCTCTTCTACCCTCTCTGGCTATACCTGTGTGTCACACTACCTCTTCTCTCCTCTCTGGCTATTCCTGCGTGTGACACTACCTCTTCTCTCCTCTCTGGCTATGCCTGTGTGTGACACTACCTCTTCTCCCCTCTCTGGCTATTCCTACATGTGACACTACCTCTTCTCTCCTCTCTGGCTATGCCTGTGTGTGACACTACCTCTTCTCCCCTCGCTGGCTATTCCTGCGTGTGACCCTCTCTCTCTATGCCCCTGATTAAATATAACTCCTTTTTCATTTTGATTTCTTCAATTTTGACAGGTGAACTCAGGTGAACTCATGTCATGTCATTTGTCCTAACTTCAGCAGCATTAATTAATCTAATAAATCACTTCTCCTTCCATCTAGTAAATGTAGGACATATTTAATTAGCGCAAGCAAAGGTCACTGTGTTAGTACTTTAATTATGATCCCCAAACATTGTATTTGATCACTTTCTGGGAGATCACAGCTCCAGCGCTCCCTGCTATAAAGTCACATTCATTAAATTGCATTTGCAGCCATATTGGCTGCAGGTAAATCAATCCCTCCTAATAGAGTAACATTAGATTCCTGTGGGCTTTTTTTTTTCGATGGGTCTAAATTTAAACTCTGCAGTAATCATTTCAGAAGATGTTTAATCCTCATCATGCTTGTCTGTCTCAGGCCCCTAGGGTCACTGGCTTGCTACTAATTTAGAAATTTCCTAATTAACAGGCAATCAATCAATTAGTGCAATAATGTGGATCACTCAGCTAAAGGAGGTGATGATGTTGCTGAGGACGTCTCATCTGTCACTGTCCATCACATACAGTACATCCCCAGGTAAATTAGTGTTACCGCTGCAGAGGTACTGATGCGTTTCAGACTACAGCAGGAACCGGGTCTCCAATTTCCATAAAATTCAATAACTTACTAACTAGGTAGGTAACTTAGAGATAACTTAGGTTTTTTAGGTCTGAGCAGTCAGGTACATTTTTCTAACAAACGGGGTCCTGCCAAAACGGGGAGAACATACAAACTCCTCGCAGATGTCGTCCTTGGTGGGATTTTCTACATAGGGTCCACTTAAGGTATAGGTGCTCCGGACCCCTGCAAAATTTGTCAGAACCTGAAACATGACCTAGAAGCATTGGGCGCCGATACATTCCCTTTCTTGCATGAAGGTTAGACATTCTTTAAGATGAACCAGAAGAGAGATGATTGAAGCCCTACCTAGTTTGGGGGGTCCTTCTCTGAAATTGGGACGGAGCGGCAAATATTTAGGTGTTTAAATGTAGGAAAAGGGTGGATTCAAAATGTTTGCCGGTAATATTCACCTCCTAGATATCCGCCCAGTCCAAGAACGACCCCGTAAAATAATACCGCGGTGTGAACTAATAATCTCCGATGCCCGATACATAACACCTCCGGTCCAAACAATAAAACAATAACAATACTATTACATCTCGACGGTTCAGTAAAGGCCGTGGCTGGTAAACGTGGTCTGATTTTATGGTCTCCAGTAAGAACATTGCTTAAAAATTCATAAGCTTCCTACAATAAATAATTTAGGCAAAAGTCAACGGGTGCAAGTAATTACGAAAAGTGGTGAAATCTCTAAAGATGTACATAAAAAAAATAAAAAGTCTATAGAAAGTTCTATTGGCAGATATTCTCCGTTTTGAATTTTATTGCGATTCATTCAGAACAGATCAAGACTGGAATGAATTATGCAACACGGACGTAACCGGAGACGACGCGCCTTCCATCCCCAGAAGACTGACAGTTACGTTTTGATTACAGGATTTGATTTATTCCTTCTTTATGAAATTTCTAAATTACTGCAGAAACTTCCGCAAAACAAAAAGTGAATCATCATTGTCCATGGTCTGATAACACCGTTCATATGTCTCAGAACTGAGGGGCGCGGACAGATAACGCCCCGTGTGTAGATGATTTCTTGGATTAGATGTTGTGTTGTGAGGAATAAAAGTCGCTGTGTTTAGACGTTTAGGGTCCTGACTCGTGATTATTGTTAGATGGGATTGAAGCTCGGACTTTGTGTCAAAGTCAAATTGATCCACCAGCGATAAGAGAACATTCCTGAAGCGGGAATACTGCATGTAATATCATCTATCTATCTATCTATCTATCTATCTATCTATCTATCTATCTATCTATCTATCTATCTATCTTTTATCTATCTATTATCTATCTATCTATCTATCTATCTATCATCTATCTATCTATTATCTATCTATCTATCTATCTATCATCTATCTATTATCTATCTGTCTATCTATTATCTATCTATCATCTATCTATTATCTATCTATCATCTATCTATCTATCTATCTATCTATCTATCTATCTATCTATCATCTATCTATCTATCTATCTATCTATCTATCTATCTATCATCTATCTATTATCTATCTGTCTATCTATTATCTATCTATCATCTATCTATTATCTATCTATCATCTATCTATCTATCTATCTATCATCTATCTATCTATCTATCTATCTATCTATCTATCTATCATCTATCATCTATCATCTATCTATCTATCTATCTATCTATCTATCTATCTATCTATCTATCTATCTATCTATCATCTATCATCTATCATCTATCTATTATCTATCATCTATCATCTATCTATTATCTATCTATTATCTATCTATCTATTATCTATCTGTCTATCTATTATCTATCTATCATCTATCTATCATCTATCTATCTATCTATCTATCTATCTATCTATCTATCATCTATCTATCTATCTATCTATCTATCTATCATCTATCTATTATCTATCTGTCTATCTATTATCTATCTATCATCTATCTATCTATCTATCTATCATCTATCTATTATCTATCTGTCTATCTATTATCTATCTATTATCTATCTATTATCTATCTATCATCTATCTATTATCTATCTATCTATCTATCATATCTATCTATCTATCTATCTATCTATCATCTATCTATCTATCTATCTATCTATCTATCATCTATCTATTATCTATCTGTCTATCTATTATCTATCTATTATCTATCTATCTATTATCTATCTATCTATTATCTATCTATCAATGTATCTATTATTTATCTTTATATCTATCATATATCTATCTATTATCTATCTATCTATCTATCTATCTATCTATCTATCTATCTATCTATTATTTATCTTTATATATCTATCTATTTATTTATCTATCTATTTATTATCTATCTTATCTATATATCCATCAATCTATCTATTATCTATCTATCTATTATTTATATTTATATATATCTATCTATCTATTATCTATTATATATCTATCTATCTATCTATCTATCTATCTATCTATCTATCTATCTATCTATCTATTATCTTTCTATTATTTATCTTTATATCTATATATTATTTATCTATCTATTATCTATATATCTATTATCTATCTATCTATCTATTATCTATCTATTTATCTATCTATCATCTATCTATTATCTATCTATCTATCTATGTATCTATCTATTATCTATCTATCTATCTATCTATCTATCATCTATCTATCTATCTATCTATCTATCTATCTATATCTATCTATCTATCTATCTATCTATTATCTATCTATCTATCATCTATCTATTATCTATCTATCTCCAAACAAATTCCTCTTTTTTAATATTGTAATTTGTGAAATATGTTAGTGAATAAAATGTATTTTTTGTGCAACATGTTCATGCACATACTCAATTTTCCGCATTTGAAGCATAGATTTTCAGATCTGTTCATACACCTCTCAGAATATTGACATCTTAAAGGGAATCTGAGAGTAATCTGAGAGCAGCATGATGTAGGGCAGAGACCCTGACTTCATTGATATGTCACTTCCTAGGCAGTGTGACTGTTTCAATAAAGTCATTGTTTTAACAGCAGAAGATTATCACTACAGGACTATGTGTCTTGGGCCTTCTAGTCAACTGCTGTATGTAACCCCTGCGCTAATGCTAATCAGCACCTTTTCTGCCTATGCACAGTGTACACAGGGAGCTGCCAATCAGTGATATGGGCGGGGTTATACACATCTCAGTGATTTTATCAAGATGACAGCATCCAGACGAGCAAGTGAGACTTAACTGGAATCAGGGTCTCTGTCCCTGCATCATGTTGCTCTTTGATAACACAGCAAAAACCTGCTGCCAGGTTCCCGTTAAACACTTCCCCTTTTAGAAAATGTTCGGTTTTGTGCTTATGTCCATCTCTATAACATTTTTGGATTGTTATCATACAAATTAAGTCTAAGCACAAATATTACAAAGCCTTAACCACATGTATCACTTATGAAACGCTGGCCCTTTAATTTAAGGTACATGCATGCTTTAAACAAATTTAGTAGATTTAATTAAAATAACCTTAAACTTTTTATAATGGCGTTTTCCTGGAATGAAAATTAGAAAGTCTATTAAAAAAAAAAAAAAAAAGCGTACAGGGCTTGTGTCATTTTCTATGTATAAGGCTCCTTTCTGGAATAAATGAAATCTCATTTCCCACTTCACAGATTTCAACGTTCTGCATTGGCAACAAATTAAACTTATTATGCGGAGAAAAAAAGTGCATTTATCTAAATTCACAAATTAGGGCTCAATGCTTCTTTGCAAGAGGAGAATCAGTAATCTGACCCAATTTGGCAATAGTTGTACAATATAAGAATTAGTCGCGTGCATTCTGTACAATAATCATCTCTATTATGTATTTTTTTAATGCAAATGCAAAGGAAGAAAATAAGTATGTACTGTAAGAGTTAAATTGCCGTTATTAAATCTTAGCGCTAGAATTATGGCTTTAAGTTAAAGGAGTTGTCCAAATTTTTTTTATATTGATGTAAAAAAATTTTTTTATATATATATATTTATATATTTTTTTAAAATATATACTGTATATATATAGTTATCAAAAAATCCCAAAAATACTTTAAATTCACACCAGCATAAAAAACATTCTATTATCTATATCTGAACATGCATATATATATATATATATATATATATAAATATATATATATACGGTATATATACATATATACACATATACATATATATTTTTAATTTTTTCACATCAGTATAAACAAAAACGTATTTGTATAGTTATATATATATATAAATAAGTTTTTTTTATACTGATGTGAAAAAAATTAAAAAATATACTGTATAAGAATTTTTGCATTTTTTTTCACATCAATATATGTGTATATATTTACGTATATTTATATATATTTACACATTTTATATATTTTTTTGCATCAGTTTTAAAAAAAAATTATAATGCATCCTTCACATCAATTAAAACTTTTCTTATTATGTATATATATATATATATATATATATATAATATATATATATGTATATATATATATACATATATATATATATATATATATATATGTACAGATTGAGATAGCTAAACAATAAGATTTTTTCTCCGTAAAAAATAAAGAAAAGAACATATATCTTAAATTTTTTCACATCAATATGAAAAGAAATATTTTTCTCCCTGTGTGTGGGTATATACAGTATATATATATATATATATATATATATATATACGTATATATATATATATATATAAATATCCTTATTTAGTAAATCTGTCATTTTCTGATACATTTTCTTTAAACAATAGATACTGAAAAACTATGAGCCGATAGGAGAATATATACCTACAAAAAAAACAAACAAACCTGGAGCAGTGATAAAACAGTTTTCCATGGATCACTTTCGCTGTATGACAGGTATAGAATCGGAGCGTGGGGTGACTGATATCTGTAATGACATTAAATAACGGTTCCGTATAGCTTTCTTTAGCAAATATGGAGATCAGAGACAGCGCTGTTTTGAAGACGCTCCTGCCTGCAGCATTGTATGCTTTACTGCATAATCAGAAGTTTCAGCACAGATTGCTCTCCCCGGCCTACAGCAAAACTATAGAAACTGGACGGTAATTGAAAAGTCCTCCCTTGTTAAATGACTGTGGAACTCCGGGATCAGTTTCCTTCCATTTCTAACCATTGCTTTAAAATTGAATGCCGGATTATAGTTGGTAGGGAGATCTATGTCCTGCCCATAGATCTTAACAGCTCATTTACATATTACGAAAAACACTGTCACTGTCAGAAGTCCCGGTAAGAGCTAATCTGGAATAATTATCACGCAGTAAAGTGTGTTCTTCTCATTGAGAAGCAATCAGGATGCTGGGAACTACAAGATCATGTCTGAAGCCCAGGAGAAGCTGCAGGCTGCGCTCTGAGCAGCAGCGCACATGTCATAGGCAGTATGCAAACTCTAGGATAAGGAGAAATGAGGGTTAGCGACAGTCAAATATCTTCAGTCGGAAGCAGCCTGAAGGAGATTCAATAAAATATACCCACAGGCAGCTTGGTGGTTGTCAGCACCTATTTAAAGATGTAGTACCCCAGACAAGTAGTTCAGAAATTTAAAGGGGGTTGTCAGGGCATTTTATACTGATGTCGGATAGGTCCTCAAAATCAGATAAGTGAGGGTTCAACACCTGGCACCCTGTTGTGAACGTGTTGGAGACGACTTCGGAGCTGAGGCTCCCTCTGGTGGTTGCTGAGGGTATTGAACCTATGTTGAACAGCAAAAGTCCACCACTTCCAATTGATGAATGGTTATCAGGGGGGACGGACTGGCCTGATATAAGTGAGCTGACCTCCCATGATCCTCGCCGGTGATCAATTGTTACTTCCTGGTCTAGGTTGGAAATCAGCTTGCTTTTCTGCTGTCTCCTGCTATCATTCAAATAAGTTTCTTTCTGTTTTTTTTTCTGTGGTTTGTTTTTCCTTGTTTTTTGCTGCTTTGCTTTTGAGTTCAGCCGGGTCCCCTTTGGGGGCTTGTGCTGGTCTCTGTTCTCTTTTTGTATTTGTTCATTTTCTCAGTTCTTGTGATTTTTTACTGCTGGGTAGCTGCGTGTTCACACCAGAGATCTGATATAGGTGGTCAAGACCATGTGGTCTCAGCATTTTTGGAATCAGAAGTGTTGGAGTTTTTCCTAGGGTTTTGTTGGGTTGCAGACGGTATTCTCTCCTGTACTATCCTATCTAGACAGTTTGGGCCCCAGCGTTTGCTCAATCTATTTTCTGTCTGCGTTCGTGTTTTCATCTTGTCTAACCGCCATTATATATTTGGGGGCTTCCTATTTCTTTGGGGCTCTACTCCGGGGCAGTTAGCTTTCCTCTTTCCATGTTCAGGGGTAGCTAATCTCTCCGGCTGTGACGAGGCGTCTAGGACCACCGTAGGAACGTCCCACGGCTGCTTCTAGTTGTGCGGTTAGTTTAGGGGTCTGCAACCTATTAGATCCCAACCTCTCTGGTGTTTGGCTGCCTTTGTGTTTTTTTGCTCCTGCCCTCCTCAGCTACCTAATCATAACAGCACCCACACTAATCAGCAGTTATTAGTTCCCGTGGTGGCCTAATGTGAACAGCACAGTTTCGCTCAATGTGTAGCGGCCGCTGCCATGTATAAAAAAAATAGGAACTGATCTGCGGTTCTCGGCAGCAGCCACGCCCACTACACATTTAATGGAGCTCGGCTGTTCAGTTCTTTTCAAAAATACAATTTGGTAGCTCTGCCAATCTAGTGTTCTACGGAAAATCAATTTTTATCTTTTTAACCTATTGTTAAGTAAAGAAATAAAAGTAAAAAAAACAAACAAAACATCAGAAAACAGTGGTAGAATTGCTATTTTTTGGAATCTCGTATAAAAACAGTAAAGGTTAATAAAACAGAACCTTCCTTTTTGTTTTTTTCTCTTCAATTTAAGCGACTCCTCCAGTTTCTTCTTCTTGTGTGCTCCCCCGCTTATACTCCCCAGTATTAATGATTCAATTTTTCTCTTCAAACAACTGGGCATATACCATAGAACTTCTCTGTGGGCGTTATGTTTTTCTTTTCTGATGCTGCCCAATCGAAACACAGCGGCGCCTCCGGAGAAGCTCTATGGTATACGCCCAGTTAGTGGATGAGAAATTTGGCATCATTATGACCGGAGGCGGAGGGCATGACATGGGAACAGAGGGGCACAGAAGAAATAGAAAAACTGTTCCGGAATGGGTGGAGCAGCAGCATTTGGAGGAAGTACATAGTATAAAATTAAAAAAAAAAAAATCATGGAATTGTCATTTTTAATGAAATTTACGTTCTCCAAAATGATACCATTGAATTATACAAATTGTGCCAACAAAATCAAGCCCTCATAAAGCTACATGGAAAGGGAAAAAAACTAATTGTGACTCTTGGAGGACAACGAAGAAAAATGAAAACAAAAATGTTTGATCCGTAAAGCCTAAAGTAGTCTTTGAAGGGGTGGTCCACTAAGACAACCCCTTCTGAATCCTTGTTTCCCCCACAGAAAAAAATAACACCTATACTCATCTCTGGTACCAGTGCCCTTCCAGCGGTGTTGGCACTGGCTCTCCCGGGGCTTGTGTAACATTGTTATGTCATGCCATCCCTGCGGCAATCAGCACTGGCTTCACTCTTATCTATCTTTTCATTTTCTTTGAAGTCCTTAGGTTTATTACCTGCTACAACATCTGACCTAAGTAGTCCACATTGTATTGAACAGGTCTGCCAAGATGTTGGTTTATTGCCCTTCCTCTACTTTGGGGTAATTACTGATACATTGTATCCTTGATACAATAATGTTAGTGGCCATTCATTGATTTTAATGAACAATCACAGAACTCAAAAGTGAGGATTGCACTTAAGGTTAGGACTTTTTCTCATTCTCTATAGCTCCGGTCTTGGCGCAACCTTCGATTATGTCTAAATACCCTTATGAGCCATATGGAAGAAGTTTGTCTATATTAGACATTCACTTAAGTCATAGAAATCTCAGCTTCCTATTGACCTTGAAATTCCAGCTCAAGGTCATTGTTATTTGCACTTTATGTATATACATATAACCCTATTATGATCCATAAAGATCTCAGTTGATACAGGATCATGTGATAATACGGAGACCAAATAGTAATGGAATTTCTTGTAATGACTTAGTACAGTAAAATGGGAATATTTGTTCCAGTTGCTGAACTTGTTGTAATTGCAGGGGAGCTGAGATATGATCAAAGCTCTGGTTTCATTGCTGAGAGACAGGACATGGAGCAAGACGAGATCAGTGGAAGCAAACATCTGTTAGACAATCAGTAACTCTCCGTCCTGCTGGCTTCTCCTGTTGTGACTATTGGGACCCTGTGTTTCTCTTCATTGTCACAATCCCTATTTCTGGGAGATTCTTTTATTCAGGAAACCACAGGAGGCATATCAAAGTTATTTTTTTTCCTTTTCTGCATCATTACATAAAGCCTACCCTTCTGAAGGATATAAACCCTCCTCCGCACCATCCTCCACTGTAGAGGACAGCAGGATGTTCTGTATTGACTCATTGCCTGCCAATGTGGGAGACAGCAAACCATGAGATTCTTATTATGATGCAGTTATATTTTCATGATCATCTTACCAGAGAACATTAAGGGCTGCCCAGGGCTCAGGACACGCTCACATGGTGTCCACAACATGGTTTCAGACACCTTTACTTCTTGGTCTTGGAAGTTTTAGATATAGAAGTCTAAGTAAGTACTGTTTGACTTTGCAGAAATCACTTGGAAAATAGTTCTCCTCCAGGAGGAAGAAAGTTGTCTCTCTAGTTCCACTCATTGGAATTTGCAACCTGTAAAGGCACTGTCACACTGAGCGATCGCACCAGCGATCACGACAACGACACGACCTGGCAAGATCGTTGGTGTGATCGCTATATGGTCGCTAGTAGCTTCCAAACAGGAAGAGCTCATCAACGACACATCAGCGATCCGTATAACAACCTCGGCGGTCGTTGGGACCTGTCACACAGCATGTACAGTCATGGCCAAAAGTTTTGAGAATGACACAAATATTATATTTTCACATGATCTGCTGCCCTCTGGTTTTTATGTGTGTTTGACACATGTTTTTATCACAGACAGAAATATAATTGCAAACATATGAGTAACAAAAGCTTATATTGACAGTTAGAATGAGTTAATGCAGCAAGTCAATATTTGCAGTGTTGACCCTTCTTCTTCAGGACCTCTGCAATTCTCTCTGGCATGCTCTCAATCAACTTCTGGACCAAATCCTGACTGATAGCAGTCCATTCTTGCACAATCAATGCTTTCATTTTGTCAGAATTTTTAGGTTTTTGTTTCTCCACCCGTCTCTTGATGATTGACCACAAGTTCTCAATGGGATTAAGATCTGGGGAGTTTCCAGGCCATGGACCCAAAATCTCTCTGTTTTGTTCCCTGAGCCATTTAGTTATCACCTTTGCTTTATGGCAAGGTGCTCCATCATGCTGGTAAAGGCATTGTTGATCGCCAAACTGCTCTTGGAGGGTTGGGAGAAGTTGCTCTTGGAGGACATTCTGGTACCATTCTTTATTCATGGCTGTGTTTTTAGGCAAGACTGTGAGAGAGCCGATTCCCTTGGCTGAGAAGCAACCCCACACATGAATGGTTTCAGGATGCTTAACAGTTGGCATGAGACAAGACTGGTGGTAGCGCTCACCTTGTCTTCTCCGAATGAGGCGTTTTCCTGATGTCCCAAACAATCGAAAAGGGGATTCATCAGAGAAAATAACTTTACCCCAGTCCTCAGCAGTCCACTGCCTGTACCTTTTGCAGAATATCAGTCTGTCCATGATGTTTTTTCTGGAGAGAAGTGGCTTCTTTACTGCCCTCCTTGAGACCAGGCCTTGCTCCAAGAGTCTCCGCCTCACAGCGCGTGCAGATGCACTTACACCTGCCTGCTGCCATTCCTGAGCAAGCTCTGCACTGCTGGTAGCCCGATCCCGCAGCTTAAACACTTTTAAGAGACGTCCTGGCGCTTGCTGGTCTTTCTTGGGCGCTCTGGAGCCTTTTTGGCAACAATGGAACCTCTCTCCTTGAAGTTCTTGATGATGCGATAGATTGTTGACTGAGGTGCAATCTTTCTAGCTGCGATACTCTTCCCTGTTAGGCCATTTTTGTGCATTACAATGATGACTGCACGTGTTTCTTTAGAGATAACCATGGTTAACAGAAGAGAAACAATGATGCCAAGCACCAGCCTCCTTTTAAAGTGTCCAGTGGTGTCATTCTTACTTAATCATGACAGATTGATCTCCAGCCATGTCCTCATCAACACCCACACCTGTGTTAATGGAGCAATCACTGAAAAGAGGTTAGCTGGTCCTTTTAAGGCATGGCTGCAATGATGTTGAAATGTGTTTTGGGGGCTAAAGTTCATTTTCTAGCCAAATATTGACTTTGCAAGTAATTGCTGTTAAGCTGATCACTCTTTAAAACATTCTGGAGTATATGCAAATTGTCATTAGAAAAAGTGAAGCAGTAGACTTTGTAAAAATTAATATTTGTGTCATTCTCAAAACATTTGGCCATGACTGTATTAATAAAGATCCCGACCTCGATAGGCGTGATTGAGCACAACCTTTTCCACGGCCCTTAGCACAGATTGGTGGTCACTGTATGTCATATGTCACAGCTCTCGCTTAGTGATTGGACGTCCGCGTCATAAAAGACGACGCAAGTGGTTCATACGAATTTCCAGCATCGTTCCATACTGCGTCCTGCTAGCCTTCTGCTTTGCAGCTACTGCGATCCAGTCTGTGCCGCTATTGCGTTTGCCCCGGATTCATTTTTTCAGGATCCCAAAAACGTCGTGCATAAATGGCAAAGATAAAGCGCTGTAGCGACTCTGACAGGATCGCAAAACCCCACACACGATAGTATCCTCGCAACAACGCACAAAGGACTAGATGTTGTGGCCACCAATCGGAGCTGAGGGGCGTTAAAACCTAGTCTCGCCTGCGCCGCTGACATGAGTCGCCAACGAGGTCGCTCGTCGTTCATAAAGGGTGTCAAACTCAGCGATTCAGGCTCACCAGCGAGACGCCAACAATCAAAAAACGGTCCAGAACGTTCATGCATGATCAGCGACATCGCAGCAGGGGCCACATCGCTGCTACATGTCACACACAGCTAAGTCACTGACGATGTCGCTGCTGCGTCATAAAATCGGTGTCGCTTTAATGATATCGCTAGCGATCTCACTTAGTGTGACAGTACCTTAAGTGATGAAGACATGGCTCATACATAGTTTTTTTTTTTTTCTGTGGTGACCTAGAGATGCAAAACCTGGACGATAAAGAAACAAGACAGGAGAATAATTGGCCACCTTTGAAATGTGGAGCTGGAGAAGGATGTTATCAATACCATGGAGGGCAAGAAGAACAAACAAATCAATTTTGGAACAAATCAAGCCGGACATGTCACTTGAAGAAGCAAGGATCACCAATCTACGACTTGTCTATTTTGGACACATCATACGAAGAGCGGAGTCACTGGAGAAGGAAATCATGGTCAGAAGAATAGAAGGAACAAGGCGAAGAGGAAGATCAGTGACCCGATGGCTTGATACAATCAAAATAATGGTGGAGAAGACTCTGGTGGACCTATCTTGGGTTGCACAAGATCGATGTTCCTACAGACTATTCATCTATCTATTCGACATGGTTCGGGATCAAGAGAAAAAAGTCAATGTTTGAGCCATGCAACATGAATAAGGATAGTCACCTTGCAATACTTGTATTCTTAAGTACCCCATACAGATTAAACTAATCCATCCGTCGATATCGTAAGGTTTAGTCGACAGTTTAATGTGCATGGGAGCCTTGAACAGATGATAGGGAAATTAATGATCCCACCATCTGTCTGATTTCAGACTGCCAATCCTTTTGTTCTAAAAGAGATATTCCACCATAAGAGATATCTGGCAGCAGCTCTCTGATAGAGAACACAGGAGTGCTCAGCAGAATAAGCGCTCTCGCATATGAGACAGTCAGGTGAGCTAGCGGCCGGACAAACAATCGACCGAACTATAATTTGGCCCACAGTCATTTTAAGGTCTATGGAGGGGCTTTAGACATGTAACAAGGCTTATAAAGGAGGTGCACATGGACTCACCGCCAGTACTTGGCAATAGAGAGAATTTCCTCTTTCCTGAGGAGAGTTAATAGGCACAGGTTCTTAGTATGATGGCCGTAACCTGGATAATCATTCATTGTATTCCATGTTGTATGAACATATTGTATAGTTACTTAAAGGGTGACTAGCTGGAGAAGACCCCCCAAAAAGAGAGTGGAAGAAAGAATAAAGGCGTTATCGGAGCGTAGTAATGGGTAGATATGGAGTGAAAGGTAGGTGAAAAATGATTACCTGATCACCCATTTAGGCCTATAGACTGCTATATATCTATACTTTTTATATTGTGAGACAGTGAGTGAATATGTGATGAATGGGGTGTGCATTTCGCCTAGGTATAAGGGAAATGTGTGGCTTTGTAAACCTAGTGGTAGAGAAAGGTCACTACACCTCACATTCAGCACACACTTGCAGCACAAGCCTGAAGCTACTCAGGTCTTGATTAGGAGACCAGAAGTAGGTGTCTGCAAACACAATCTGAGAGCTAGTTTAGCCTGGACACAGGAAGGTGTCCTGGCACAAGAAACAGTCTCCAAGAGTGTTAGAGCTGTCTTTAGACTGGACACAGAGAGGTGTCCTGGCACAAGGAAGCAGTCTCCAAGAGTGTTAGAGCTGTCTTTAGCCTGGACACAGAGAGGTGTCCTGGCACAAGGAAGCAGTCTCCAAGAGTGTGAGAGCTAGTTTAGCCTGGACACAGGAAGGTGTCTCGGCACAAGAAACAGTCTCCAAGAGTGTTAGAGCTGTCTTTAGCCTGGACACAGGGAGGTGTCCCGGCGCACGAAGCAGTCTCCAGGAGTTTGAGCTGTCTCAGTCTGGGTGCGGGAGGGACCCCGGACATAGGAGTAGTCTCAGTGCGAATCCGTGTGAAGAGCGGCTGAATAGGAGTGGATCTCTCTCAAGTCTGGACATGGAAGGTGCCTTCAGACACAAGGAGGAGTATCTGTGAAGCTCCATACTGGTAACATATGTGATATGTGTTGTTTTGGGCACAGACTGGTAGAGTCTGGGTCCCGGATAGAGAGGGCCATCTATCTAAGTGTAATTAGTGGCTAGACAAGCCCAGGTTTTCTGTTTATGCTTTGTTTTATCTGTTTGCTGTGGACTTTAATAAAGCTGGTTGCAGCCAGTTTTGCACCAGAACTGCTGTCTGAATGAACTGTTTTCATGCCATTCTGTCTACCCAGACAGCGATCCTAGAGCTAAATCCCCTGGAAGGCTACAATTGGCGGAGAATGCTGGGGCAGCGCAGTGGCTGATACAGTTAGTGCTGGAGTGTGCATGCAGCACAGAGGCTTAGAGACAGCAATAAAGGTGAAGTCTGTTGAAATAGCAGCAGAGAAAAAAAAAAAAGTGTGTCAGCAGAAACGTCTGTTTGGAGCAGTCTTGGAGAGACAGTGGCCCTGATAGGGTCTGCAGAGAGAAAATGTATGCACAGCAAAGCTGAACTTGTTGTGAAAATGACTGTGGAATGTGCAGCAGCAAAAGAAAAGTCTGTGGAGCAGTCTTAAAGAGACAGTAGCCCTAATAGACTGTGCAAAGAAAAAAAAAAAAGTGTCTGCACAGCAGAGCTGAATTTTTCTGTGAAAAAGACTGTAGAGTGTGTATGTCTTGAGTGAAGACTGCCGTTGTTAAGACAGAGAAGTCTGACAGCATGGATGACAGCATGGAGTCACGGTTTGAACAAATGGCGCAAGTTGGTGTGCAACATAAAACTGCCGTTGTCAAGACAAATAAATCCGGCAGTATGGAGGAGCTCATTAAGCACCTGGTCCAGGACCTGCAGAGCATACAGCAGGTCCGACAGAGCATGCAGAGCTGGCGGCAGCAGCAGCAGGAGGCTAACCGGTTGTTTCTTGAGGAGATTGCAGCACTAGAAAAACCTCTCAGCGCCTTGTCCCCAGTAATGTTGTAAAGGCACCTGCGTTGCCTACAGGAAAGAAGGAGTGCGAGTCTGCCATCAGCAAACCTGGTCATGGAGTTGAAGAGGTGATAGTGGACCACTACACCCAAGCATGTCCTCCTGAGGTACAGCCGTCTGAGAGGTCGTTACTTCAGAGTTCCCGGACGCCGAACTCTCCCGGTAAGAGCGTTCCAGCTGTTGGGGACATGGGGTATGCTGATAAGCGGGTTCAGGCCCGAGGGGACATATGGGAGGGTGATTGTGGTGGACAGTGTTGGAGATGTCGTGAAATTGCAGCCGGCTGTTCACTAGAGGGGGAGCCTATGTGCCGTGATGTTGGCAGGTCCCTCTCTCTCTGCACAGAACCGGTGTGTGTGACCACTGCAGCCGAAAAGACTGGACCACAGGTGTCCCCGGTGGTTGTAAATGACTGCCCAGCACAGGTCCTCTTGGACTCAGAGAGTCCAGTGACTTCCGTATGTGACAGCCTGATTGATAGGGACTTCATCCCTGATAAGCACCTGAGTGTGGTGTGCATCCATGGAGACACCAAAGTCTACCCAGAGACTGCCGTGGACTTGGTCCCTAAACTCGGGGAGGTTTCATATGAAGTGGGGGTAGTGAAGAGCCTGGTGCACCCCGTCATATTGGGTAATGACTTTCCCCGGTCTAAGGATCTCTGGGGGAGAAATGTTTCTGATGGACAGTGTGATGAAGCTCCTACTGAGGGTGCGCAGTCCCGAGGGGCGGAACACAGTGCTAGTGGGCCGTTAAACTTATGTGATAATGATGATGACCATGATAATGATGATGATGATCATGATAATGATGATGACCATGATGGTGATGCTGATGCTGATAGTGACAATGATGATGATCATGATAGTGATGATAATACTGATCATAGTCATGATAATGATATTGATAATAATGATGACTGTGATAGTGATGAAATTCCTTTGCAGGTGATGTTGGGAGACGAGGATGGTGGTTCTCGGGAACCGAGTGTCCCTGACTTGCCTGTGTCCTGTGACGGTTTTGAGAGTGAGCAGTGGCGAGAACCCTCTCTTAAAACGGCCCGCGAAAATATAAATGTTCTAAATGAGGTTTCCCAGGAGCCTGGCTCTGAGGAGAGGTTTCCTCATGCTGCCGTGGACAATAGCCTATTGTATAGGAACACTGAAGTCCAGGGAGAGGTCGTGAGTCAGCTCCTAGTACCTGAGCTATATAGAAGTATAGTGCTGGGGTTGTCACATAGTCACATACTTGAGGGACCAGATGGTGCAGTTAATGTTGTGGATGACATGTTAACTAAGGTTCCAGAGCAGGATGTGAATGAAAATGAATGGTATAACACTGACAGTGAGCCAGATGTGGCTGAGGAAATAGAGTGTGGGACGGACGGTGGGGCTTCTGGGCATGTCTTGCCGGAAGAGCCTGAAAGTGGGGAACTGGAGAAAAATGAAAAACCCCCTATACCTTCTGTGATAGTTGGTGACTAGTGTTGAGCGATATTGCTCGATATCTAAAATATCGTATCGAAATTGTATCGCCGATAGCACTAAATATCGTCGATATCCGATTTCGATACCGGAAGTCCCATGTAAGTCTCTGGGAACAAAATATCGCAACAAAAAAAACCCTTTCTTTCGTTGTAAACACAAAATATACACACATAGAATACATATATATATATATATATATATACATGTCATTGTGACATATATATATACATATATTTATAGTTTATACACTTCTACATAGTAAAATCGACTCTAATTCAATTGCCGGGTAAAGACGTGACATACCCCATAGAAGTCGACGGGCTCGGTGCCGAGTACCCCCAAAACCTCTGGCTCTGTGCGACTCAACTTGGGCGTCATGAACAGGATTCTGTAGCTCGCTATAAGCGAGTCCTGTGTGCCTGAATTGCACTGGTTTTGTGCTTGAGAATTGCTAAAATCATCAGAGAATGTATTTGCCATTTTTCCGCCATATCTGCGTCACGACGAGGCACTGGTGAAGAAGAAGGGCGTGCTCTTCGTGGGTGTCACTCACTCAGTGGCGTGAAAACGATGGCCGCCCACTGTAAATGGTACTGCAATGTAACATCGTGCCCCACAGCTCTGGAGTTCCGCCTCCTCATCCTCCTCAGTGTGAGGAGGTCCCGCCTCCCTACAAAAGAGGGGCCCTCTCCAGATATGACACATGTGACTTTGCAGAGATGGCTAATGGACACGAGCAGAAGTGGGAAGGGATGGAGCAGTCAGAGCTCTCCCCCACGGAAGCGACCCGATCGCCACGGAATCACCGTTGGGCACCCGGCCTGTAAACCCTCCTACGCTGCAAGAAGCGGAGGATACCCTGAGAGGCCTGGCCTGGCACCGGGAGGAGGTCGCCAGGATGGAAGCCAGCTGGCGTGCCCTAAAACTAAACTTGGAGCGGCGCCAATCCCTCTTACCTGAAGTGTCTGACTCTGTACCGGAAGGTGAGGCACCCGTTCTAGTAGAGGAGCCCTTGCAATGTGATCCGGTTGACGTTGTCGCAGTGGAGGCACCCGTTCCTGCAAAAACCGCAGCACCGTCAGCAGCACCCCAGATCCCGCTGTCTGCCCCGGTCGCTGAGACAGAAGAAGCGACACCCGTCCTCATGGAGGAGGCCGCGCAGGCACCAGAGCACTACCTGCCTGTACCGGAGCCCCGACTGTCATCTGATTTAGAGCCGTCTGCTTCCTCCGCAGGGGAGCGCCGCCAGGACTGGGGGGCGACAGGAGAGCTGCCGCAAACCGGACACTGTAAGCTGCAGTGGAGTGGTGGAGACATGGAGCAACTGGTGGAGGAGAATTATAACCGGCGTCAGGAGGAAGAGTGGAGACGTTGGGAGAAGGAAGCAGAGCGACAAAGGGAGCAGCGAGAAACCCTAAAACTTCGCCAACGTCACCTGGAGAAGGACCGGGCAGATAAGGACCGGATGAGAAAGGACAAAGGAACCCTGAGTGAGCCGCGGCGTAAGGGTGCAGTACGGAACTTTAAATTGAAAGGTGGGTGGGGCTTCATCAAGGAGCCTGGACTTTATTTAGAAGTCTTTGTGACCCGGCGGGACGTGGAGGCTCACCTCCCAGAAGGACACCCGGGGAGGGACCTGTTGCCAGGAGACTTGGTGACTTACACCCGACACTGGGGTTACAATGGGTGGTACGCCCTAAATGTTACCAGGTGCGACCCCTACTCCCCAGTGTGTCAGGAACCTGTGAGACCCTCGAAGCCTTCAGCCTCCCACATCCAGGCCTCTGCAAAAGTGCCCACCCCACGCCGTAAATCTCCCCAGCCTCCCTCAGTGGTCTCCTCAGCAGCCCCAGCTATGGACATGATAAGTATAGCTGGCCCGTACCCGGCGCCTGTTAGGCCCCCTGGGGTTCGTACAGTCCGTGACATAGGGCTCCAGACCCGGAGAGAGATGAAAGAGGTGGCCACACAGACCCAGATAGTGGGTCACGACGTCACTGTACAGGCCACACGACGTCATCAGGTCCTGGTGGTCCTTGGTGCCTCGGATGTTTGGCAATCTCAAGAAGAGTACCAGGTGGTACCTGGAAGAGGCCAGCCAAAGAAGTCTAAATAACCCGGACAGGGTCCCTGTATGTAAATAAATAGTTAAATTGTTTATGTACCCGGACGGGTGAATGTTCCAAAAAAATTTTTTTAATTTAATAAAAAAAAAAAAAACACAGTTTTCATTTCTTTTATTACTGTCTCATCCTGCTGCGACGCCATCGATCTCCTGTAAAAAAATGAAAAAAAAAAAAAAAAAAGTATACCACCTGACCGACGCAGTCCATAGTAACGAGTGTCCCACGCCTGTCATCCCGGCGCAGCACAGCTGATTACCTGCTTCCCCGGCGGTGACGTCATCGGACTGACTGCTTTACGGCCGGGATTACCCGCGAAAAACTGCATGTGACCGCCAGGGAGAAGATAATGGCGGCCATCAAGCAGTCCAGGACGTGACCGCCGGAGATCTTCTGCCAGGTAAGTGCCGCTGACTCCTGACAGACCCGACCGACGGACACTCACAGTGACAGTGACAAATCCGATTCCGGTATTCGATAAGACGAAAATATCGAAACGAATTATCGAAAGGCCGATAGAGCTAATATCGGCCGATAGCCGATATTTGCATTATCGTATCGCTCAACACTATTGGTGACACATGGTCAGTGCACCAGGGACAGGAGGTACATGAGTTTCTGAGGAAGAGTCAGCAGAAGTGTTCTGATGTGTCTGGTCGTACTACTTTGGCCAGGCACTATATTGAATCTGAGCCCGGCCCTAAGGTCAAGATGAAACCGTGCAGGATACCCGAGGCCCGCAGAGAGTATAGGCCTGGGAGGGTACAGGGTAGTGCGGATGCTTCAGATGAAGAGAAAGTTGATGTTGGCTATGACTCAGGTGACGATACAAATGACAGTGGTGAAGATGAAGCTAATGAGGGCCATGACTGGTCCAGAGTTCACTGTCTCTGTTGGATTGTTGACCAGCCCTCCGGTCTGGATGACCAGCCCTCCGGTCTGGAGAAGAGGGAGGGATATGTGAGACAGTGAGTGAATATGTGATGAATGGGGTGTGCATTTCGCCTAGGTATAAGGGAAATGTGTGGCTTTGTAAACCTAGTGGTAGAGAAAGGTCACTACACCTCACATCAGCACACACTTGCAGCACAAGCCTGAAGCTACTCAGGTCTTGATTGGGAGACCAGAAGTAGGTGTCTGCAAACACAATCTGAGAGCTAGTTTAGCCTGGACACAGGAAGGTGTCCTGGCACAAGAAACAGTCTCCAAGAGTGTTAGAGCTGTCTTTAGCCTGGACACAGAGAGGTGTCCTGGCACAAGGAAGCAGTCTCCAAGAGTGTTAGAGCTGTCTTTAGCCTGGACACAGAGAGGTGTCCTGGCACAAGGAAGCAGTCTCCAAGAGTATGAGAGCTAGTTTAGCCTGGACACAGGAAGGTGTCTCGGCACAAGAAACAGTCTCCAAGAGTGTTAGAGCTGTCTTTAGCCTGGACACAGGGAGGTGTCCCGGCGCACGAAGCAGTCTCCAGGAGTTTGAGCTGTCTCAGTCTGGGTGCGGGAGGGACCCCGGACATAGGAGTAGTCTCAGTGCGAATCCTGTGAAGAGCGGCTGAATAGGAGTGGATCTCTCTCAAGTCTGTACATGGAAGGTGCCTTCAGACACAAGGAGGAGTATCTGTGAAGCTCCATACTGGTAACATATGTGATATGTGTTGTTTTGGGCACAGACTGGTAGAGTCTGGGTCCCGGATAGAGAGGGCCATCTATCTAAGTGTAATTAGTGGCTAGACAAGCCCAGGTTTTCTGTTTATGCTTTGTTTTATCTGTTTGCTGTGGACTTTAATAAAGCTGGTTGCGGCCAGTTTTGCACCAGAACTGCTGTCTGAATGAACTGTTTTCATGCCATTCTGTCTACCCAGACAGCGATCCTAGAGCTAAATCCCCTGAAAAGCTTACAATATATATATTTTGGGCTTCACAGAGCTGTTTTCTCCCAATTTTATAAGGGGGGATTACAAAGGGTCACGTATGGGTACTAAATAGGAATCCACGAGGGCTCCATATGATAGATTACACACTTTTTCATGTGCATACATGGCAACTTTTTAAAAAGTTTTTGCAGGGGCGCAGCATGTGATCTTTTCCACAACCACACCCATGTTCCTGATCGCTGCCCCTTGAATGTGTGCTAAGACATCTCATGATGAAGCATCGTGCAAAACCCTCTGCTTTCCAAGAGGCTTCTGATGCACCAAAAAGATTTGCCGGGGGAGCCTTCAAGATGTTCTATGAGGGTTGGCAAGTGTAGTATAATACCGACATCAGGTAGCTCAGGATGAGCAGTGCATTAGTTATCGCTAAGTGCTGGGCGGTTCACGCTGTTGCTTTGCATCGTTGCGGTCCTGGGTTCAAATCGCACCAAGGATAACATCTGCAAGGAGTTTGCATGTTCTCCCCGTGTTTGTGTGAGTTTTCTCCAGTTTCCTTCCACACTCTAAATACATACTGATGGGGGATGCGGAATATGATGGCGCTATATCAAAGTATAAGACATAAGCAGTAAACAATATAACTAAAGTGTGGGGCCTCCTGAAGTTGGGGTTCTCATCCTTCCCTCCTCCATATCTGATTTTCCTACATGCACTTTTAACATTCTTCTTCCATAAACCTTATATCCATCAAGTCCTATAATCAGATACAACTTTAATTTTCCGGGAACTTTGCAAATTTATTCAATTTATTCAAATTTGGCTTTTTATTTGCTATTATTCAAGCAGATCCGCAGGGTAATAAATTATGTACACGGCCCTTCGCTATAGAATTCAAATTTTCCATTAGTCGGTCATATTGAATTTAATTTTTTTCCTACTCTCTGGAGAAGGAAAGCAGATTATATATTTCTGTATAGGGCTAGACTGTTACAAATGACATTTTATAGAAAACACCAACCTCTTTTTATTTGCAGATGCAGCACCATTTTTGGCCAGGGACTTTGTTCTAATTTAAGCTGAGCTGCAATACCCGACACCGCCTATGGGCAATTGTGGCGCTGTTTCTCAAGCAAACAGCACCAAGTTTGAAAAGTTATCACCTATTGACTGGATAGTCTTTGTAGCACAGAATCTGTCGAAGGCAAACAAAGCAAAATTTTTAATGAAACCCAATGGTAAAAATTATTTCTAGCCAAAATTAAATTCATTAACTGCTTCAGGACCAAGCAGTCCCTCTTCTACTCTGCGGTGACGTTCTAAAATGTCACCGCACATAGTATATACGACCGTGTAGCTGTGGGAGCAGTGATTGTCAGAGAGAGCCGGAGTCCCTATAGAAAAGGCAGAGATGGTTTATTACCACCTGTGCCTTCTCGATCACTGTGTAAACAGCACTAAATAAGCGCTCTGTATGCAGTAATAAGAAGCACTAACTTCCCCTCCTCCTCCACACACAGCGCTTATGTGTAGAGTTGAGCGAAACAGGTCGATCAGATTCAAAAGTCGCCGATTTTAGCCAAAGTCGGGTTTCGTTGGCGGAAGCCCGACCATAGCGGGCAGTCGGCCAAGCGGTCATTGACACGAGCGCCCAAGTCGGATTTCCCCGAATGTTTGCAGGCGCCTTTTTTTCACCAATGAGCAAGAACGTACACTGTGGGCAACAAGATGACATGTGCAACGGTGCCACGCGACTTTGAGCGGCGCGAGATTCAAATCCCCCGCCAAAGCCACGTCGGCACCGCTCATTGGCTGAGCCGCCCGCCGGCGGGCGGCTCAGCCAATGAGTGGTGCCGGCGCGGCTTTGGCTAGGGATTTGAATCCGGCGCCGCTGAAAGCCGCGCGGCACCACTCCTTGGCTGAGCCGCCCGCCGGCTCTGAAAATGGGCACTGTAGGTGTGTTTACTGTCCTCCACTCCCTGCCGACTTTTATTCCCCATTGACTTGCATTGGGGTCGGATTTTCGACTCCGACCCGACCATTTTCGTTAGTCGGCCGACTTCATTTGACTCGACTTATGAGAAAGTCGAGTTTCACGAAACCTGACTCGACCCGAAAAAAGGAAAAGTCGCTCATCTCTACTTATGTGTATTGGGATAGAGCCGGAGCTGTTGGGAGACTCATACAGCTCTGCTGGGAGACTCAGACAGCTCTGCTGTGCAGCCAGAGGACGGCATTTCCCCTGTGACTGGAGCTGATAAACCAATCCCAGTTACAAGGGAAATAAGATAAAAATAGTTCAATATTTGAAGGCCGCTCCCCCGCTAGAGATCTTTTATTACCTTACGGGAGGTACAATGTGTAAAATGAATTAAAGATTCAATAAATAAAAAAAAATAAACAAAAAAAAAATAAGTTAAAAATTTAAACATAAATAAATAATTTAAAAAAATAACAGGTAAAAATAAATAAAAAACTAAATAAGTAAAAAAAAATTGCAGTAAAAAAAGAATAATAATAAATAAATACAAAATAACAGGTAATAAGAAATAAATAAAAATAGCAGGTAAAACCAAATAATAATACATATAATTGAAAAACAAACAGGTAAAAATAAATGCTATATGGCACCTGCATTATACATCGTTCTTCCTCAGCTGCAGTAAAGAGGTCGGGAAACAAGCGTCGAATGACTTCAATATTGTTGATCGCGCTCGTTTAGCGGCCTGAACTCAGCACATGTAAATACAACAGAAATGTTTCTGTGTGATGGTGCAATATGTGAGCATTTGGAACCCCACTTTAAACTTTTGCCCAGGGCCCCATTTTGTCTGAAAACCGGCCCTGGGAATATGGCTGAGTTTTGATTTATTAGGAAAGTTGGGATGCTCTG
The DNA here is from genome assembly GCA_033576555.1 of Oophaga sylvatica. Classification (NCBI taxonomy): domain Eukaryota; kingdom Metazoa; phylum Chordata; class Amphibia; order Anura; family Dendrobatidae; genus Oophaga; species Oophaga sylvatica. The sequence continues at coordinate 50,483,479 of JARQOD010000009.1, forward strand.
GATTTAATAACCACTAACTAGGCATTCATCCGTCTTCTGGCCATGGTCTCTTGATCCTGCTTATAGCCGACATTTCATCATAAAGTGGTCTATTCTTTAAATCAGGATTTTGCATTACGGTAATTTTTTTTGTGCTTTAAAAAAATATCTTGCAATATTTACACTGGCCACCGGGGCTATTTTAGATTCACACTTACTGTTTTTTACAGAAGACTTTTCAGAAGTCTTATTATCATCAGAGACAATGATAACTGATAGCACAGGATCCACCAATCACAGTAGGCGATGTGACAGCTCCCACACAATGACCTCTGCACACACTCATTAGAAGCATCAATGCAAAACATCAGGTCTGAGTCTGTCTATTGCTGCTAATGTACAGTGGGTACGGAAAGCATTCAGACCCCTTTACATTTTTTCACTCTTTGTTTCATTGCAGCCATTTGGTAAATGCAGAAAAGTTCATTTTTTTCTGATTAATATACAGGTCCTTCTCAAAAATTAGCATATAGTGCTAAATTTCATTATTTTCCATAATGTAATGATTAAAATTAAACTTTCATATATTTTAGATTCATTACACACCAACTGAAATTTGTCAGGTCTTTTATTGTTTTAATACTGATGATTTTGGCATACAGCTCATGAAAACCCAAAAATCCTGTCTCAAAAAATTAGCATATCAAGAAAAGGTTCTCTAAACGAGCTATTACCCTAATCTTCTGAATCAACTAATTAACTCTAAACACATGCAAAAGATTCCTGAGGCTTTTAAAAACTCCCTGCCTGGTTCATTACTCAAAACCGCCATCATGGGTAAGACTGCCGACCTGACTGATGTCCAGAAGGCCATCATTGACACCCTCAAGCAAGAGGGTAAGACCCAGAAAGAAATTTCTGAACAATTAGGCTGTTCCCAGAGTGCTGTATCAAGGCACCTCAATGGGAAGTCTGTTGGAAGGAAACAATGTGGCAGAAAACGCTGTACAACGAGAAGAGGTGACCGGACCCTGAGGAAGATTGTGGAGAAGGAGCGATTCCAGACCTTGGGGGACCTGCGGAAGCAGTGGACTGAGTCTGGTGTAGAAACATCCAGAGCCACCGTGCACAGGCGTGTGCAGGAAATGGGCTACAGGTGCCGCATTCCCCAGGTAAAGCCACTTTTGAACCATAAACAGCGGCAGAAGCGCCTGACCTGGGCTACAGAGAAGCAGCACTGGACTGTTGCTAAGTGGTCCCAAGTACTTTTTTCTGATGAATGCAAATTTTGCATGTCATTCGGAAATCAAGGTGCCAGAGTCTGGAGGAAGACTGGGGAGAAGGAAATGCCAAAATGCCTGAAGTCCAGTGTCAAGTACCCACAGTCAGTGATGGTGTGGGATGCCATGTCAGCTGCTGGTGTTGGTCCACTGTGTTTCATCAAGGGCAGGGTCAATGCAGCTAGCTATCAGGAGATTTTGGAGCACTTCATGCTTCCATCGGCTGAAATGCTTTATGGAGATGAAGATTTCATTTTTCAGCACGACCTGGCACCTGCTCACAGTGCCAAAACCACTGGTAAATGGTTTACTGACCATGGTATTACTGTGCTCAATTGGCCTGCCAACTCTCCTGACCTGAACCCCATAGAGAATCTGTGGGATATTGTGAAGAGAAAGTTGAGAGACGCAAGACCCAACACTCTGGATGAGCTTAAGGCCGCTATTGAAGCATCCTGGGCCTCCATAACACCTCAGCAGTGTCACAGGCTGATTGCCTCCATGCCACGCCGCATTGAAGCAGTCATTTCTGCAAAAGGATTCCCGACCAAGTATTGAGTGCATAACTGAACTTTATTATTTGATGGTTTTTTTTTATTTTGTTTCAAACACTTTTATTTTATTGGACGGATGAAATATGCTAATTTTTTGAGACAGGATTTTTGGGTTTTCATGAGCTGTATGCCAAAATCATCAGTATTAAAACAATAAAACACCTGAAAAATTTCAGTTGGTGTGTAATGAATCTAAAATATATGAAAGTTTAATTGTAATCATTACATTATGGAAAATAATTAAATTTAGCACTATATGCTAATTTTTTGAGAAGGACCTGTACACTCTGCACCCCATCTTGACTGAAAAAAAATGTAGAAATTTTTGCAAATTTATTAAAAAAGAAAAACTGAAATCTCACATGGTCATAAGTATTCAGACCCTTTGCTCAGTATTGAGGAGAAGCACCTTTTGAGCTAGTACAGCCATGAGTCTTCTTGGGAATGATGCAACACGTTTTTCACACCTGGATTTGGGGATCCTCTGCCATTCTTCCTTGCAGATCCTCTCCATCAGGTTGGATGGTGAACGTTGGTGGACAGCCATTTTCAGGTCTCTCCAGAGATGCTCAATTGGGTTTAGGTCAGGGCTCTGGCTGGGTCAGTCAAGAATGGTCACAGAGTTGTTCTGAAGCCACTCCTTTGTTATTTTAGCTGTGTGCTTAGGGCCATTGTCGTGTTGGAAGGTGAACCTTCGGCCAAGTCTGAAGTCCAGAGCACTCTGGAAGAGGTTTTCATCCAGGATATCTCTGTACTTGGCCACATTCATGTTTCCTTCAATTGCAACCAGTCGTCCTGTCCCTGCAGCTGAAAAACACCCCCATAGCATGATGCTGCCTCCACCATGTTTCACTGTTGGGATTGTATTGGGCAGGTGATGAGCAGTGCCTGGTGTTCTCCACACATACCGCTTACAATTATCACCAAAAAGTTCTAACTTCGTCTCATCAGACCAGAGAATCTTATTTCTCATAGTCTGGGAGTCCTTCATGTGTTTTTTAGCAAACTCTATGCGGGCTTTCTTATGTCTGGCACTGAGGAGAGGATCCGTCGGGCACTCTGCCATAAAGGCTCGACTGGTGGAGGGCTGCAGTGATAGTCGACTTTGTGGAACATTCTCCCATCCCCCTACAGCATCTATGAAGCTCAGCCACAGTGATCTTGGGGTTCTTCTTTACCTCTCTCACCAAGGCTCTTCTCCCACGATTTCTCAGTTTGGCTGGACGCCCAGGTCTAGGAAGACTTCTGGTGGTCCCAAACTTCTTTCATTTAAGGATTATGGAGGCCACTGTGCTCTGAGGAACCTTGAGAACTGCAGAAATTATTTTGTAACCTTGGCCAGATCTGTGCCTTGCCACAATTCTGTCTCTGAGCTCCTTGGCCAGTTCCTTTGACCTCATGATTCTCATTTGGTCTGACATGCACTGTGAGCTGTGAGGTCTTATATAGACAGTTGTGTGCCTTTACAAATCAAATCCTATCAGTTTAATTACACACAGCTGGACTCCAATCAAGGAGTAGAACCATCTCAAGGAGGATCACAAGGAAATAGACAGCATGTGACGTAAATATGAGTGTCTGAGCAAAGGGTCTGAATACTTATGACCATGTGATATTTCAGCTTTTCTTTTTTAATACATTTGCAAACATTTCTTCATTTGTTTTTTTTCAGTCAAGATGGGGTGCAGAGTGTACATTAATGAGAACAAAAATGAAAAATGAAAAATGTAAAGGGGTCTGAAAACTTTCCAAACCCACTGTACATGTGCGTTTCCTGAAACTACAGGATGCATGAGTCTAATTGGAAGTGGACGGTCTGAAATTGCAAGATTTTATTTTATGCAGATCATGAAATGAAAATAAAACAAAAACATTAACAACAGTGTACAAAAATTTAAAACTGTTTTCTGATGTTAAGTCTAACTGTATGCAGTGAGCTCCTAAACTCCCCCTAGTGGTGGCAGTAAGTAGTCTTGCATTTCAATCTTAATCTATTAACGGGATTTGGAGCTTGTAATCAGAAATCAACATAAAAATATCTTAGAAAATAAATCAGCATGTAATTTATATAGAAAAAAAACCCACATCAAGGGTGGACATTTATTTTAAGGCCATGGCAGAATGGCTGTGCTGTATAATCCCTGCTGTATTTCTATTCCCGCCGAGTCCATTCTCTATACACAAATAATCGTAATGCGGGGTCGTTAAGCATCTCCTGGAATTCTTATAAGTAAATCCTTAATGACGGATGCCTAGTTAGCGGCTCTGCACTATTTATATCTTCTCCTAGGATACTGATGATGAATTACTTTTGCAGAAGCCTATTAATATAATAATAATAATAATAATAATAATGTAGCAAAAATGAGATGGTGAAAATCATTTTAATGACGTGTAAGCAAAAAAATGTTGTAACTATTCGGCATGAATTTTTATGACATTGACAAAGAATGGGACATTATAACCGAACGGTCAAGCACATAGATGGCCGATTGGCACATTCCATAAATGCAAGACCTCTTATGGCATGATGAACTATTGTAGTCTACGTCGTCTGAAACACGGTTGGAATTTTCACAGGTGGTCACTGGTCACAATCGGGAATGAAGAATTTTTTTTTTTTTTTAGAAAATTGCTGTTTTCCCCATTGTATCCTATTCTATTGTAACCCACCATAAGTGGTAACCTCCATCATCTAACCTCTGCGATCAACAGAGGTCTTCTAGAACTCTAGTGACTGATGGACAGAATGGCCGCACGAAGAAAGATAAAAGGTCGAGGATTTGTGCGGTTTGTTACTCCTATTTCTTTAGTTTTGAAAAATCCATATGCTGTGACAAATTATGGAAACCGTTTTAAAGAGTTTCATTGGTTAGAATAAAAGGCTTCGGATACCTTAGTGTGACATCTGTATCGGTGCCTGACCCTCCTGCCTCTGACTCTGTCGACAGGCGCCGCTGCGCTCCTGTTGCGGGCAACAGTTCAAGTTTTGGGCCCTCTTGGACTTGTATTTCCATGCATAGTGGGAGACATTGAGTTCACTGCTGAGTGATTTGGGTGGGACTACAAGATATTTAAGCTCATGAAATGCTGCTGTCCACTACCAGTTATAATCTGACTTGCTTATGTGTAACTTGTGCCTTGCTATTCTCCCAATGATCAGCTCACTTTTTGACTATTCTCATTCTTTTCAATTTTGTCTCTACGCTGACCTCCAGATTCTGACCCAACTACCCAACTATTTTCTTGTCTCTTTGCATCTGGATAGCAGCTCTTGTGTGGAAGTAATCCAGTGGACCTCATTTTAAGTCATGGGATTAAGGGTGATAGTCAGTGTTCTGCTGGAATCTTCCAGACGGAGTAGCTTGTGCCAATTCTGTCTGAAGTTGCCTTTTTGAGCCTGCGGCCTCAGACAGCCGTGGCGTATAGTTAAAAAAGACCCATCACTTCCTGGAAAACTTCATGAATCTATACACTGATCTATAAAAACTATCTCAAATATATATGATTAGGAAAATGAACCTAATTTAGTGATTAAAGCTCTGGCCTTTAAAAAGGGCAAACTGAAGTGGCTCTCCACTGTCTCACTACTATGACAGTTGAGTGAGACTTTCTGCTTCTTAGTTAGGAGCTACCATTGTGTCAGAGGAGTCTGGATAGGCAATGAGTTGACGTCTTCTTATACCTTTAAGCTTAAGATTTTATTGAATATACTTTTAATAATACAAATGTTGAGTGATTTTGAAGATATAGTAAAAGAGGATAGATATTATTTATGTAGAAACTTATTTATAGCTTTAACATTCAAGTTAGAATAGTCTGTCTCTCAATTCCTACTGAGGGAGGAAGAGAAAACCAGAATTAACACCACATTCACATATTGTTAATGTCAGTCAAACCCTCCAATTTTAGCCAACTATTTAATTAGTTTGGTGGTGCCCCAACTCTTCTTTAAGGACAGGTGGTGAGGGAAAGCAGAATCAGTTTGTTGAATTTCAAGCATGACGGATCCTTGTGTTTTCTTGGCATGATAAGTCAATTCTATAGGCGCCTGGCAGAGGCTTACTCGCCTACCCCTATTGAGAACACTTAGCTAAACTAGGAATACAGGTGTATTAGGGTCAGGAGGAATAGCTGTCGGCCAAACGAATGTTCACTCAGCAGCTATCTAAAGTACGTGGATAGATTTACTGTACACTAGCAGTCCTTTACACTTTGTTGAAGGGCTTCCAGTTCCACTATGTTCCATTCGCTGCCCGGAATGACAGCTATAGAACCTCTATCAGTACCAATGAGGGAATCATTGACCACCTAATGGCAATGAGGAGATCATTGACCACCTGATGGCAATGAGGAGATCATTGACCACCTGATGTCAATGAGGGGATCATTGACCACCTGATGGCACCATGGATGGTTCCTGCTCTTTTGGAGATCAAGAACACATTGGTAGGAACTTTTCCTTCTCAACGCTTGTACTTCCACCCACCAAGAAGTATCAAAGACCACAGGTTACCACTCTTATCCCATCTGAAAGTGAGAACATCAATTGTAATATAAAAAAGGAGAAATTGTCAAGAATTTTATACAATATATCATAAACTGTCACAAGACAAAAAAGTTAAAAAGTCAAAGTGACCAAAAGAGAAACCAAAGGCGTGAGTGGTGTCAAGACGAGAATGTCTTCATGTACAGTATGTCAGATCAGGTGAAGGTGCTCTCACCATGCTTGAGTGGCAACTTGAAGATTATGTTCAGGTCACCGAACAGTACTTTTATGTCTGACAGAGTGGATTGACTCACCTATCGTCAGAAACTGACAAGCTGACAAGGCTATTCGTACGTTAAAAAAGGTTCTGAAAAATGGCTTGGTGAGCCTATGGATTATAAAAAAAGAAGTACCAATTGTCTCCTCTTGCTCGATGAGGTTCCATGAAGTCAATGTGACCTCGGTATAAGTTGAAGACTGGTCTAGAAAGTTTGTGACTTTCTTTTGTTTTGCTTATTATGTATTTTGTAATGTACAGAAAAAAAGAAAAGCAACTATAAAAAAAAATCTAAATTCCTCCAACAACTTAATGGCAGCTCACATCCCAAAACAGCATTGTATCTGTCCAATGGTCATTTCTGGTACTGAAGCTCTGGTTAGGCTTCTCTCCATTAGAAAAGTTAAAAGAGAAAAAATTTTGAGAACACTATGGTCAGTAGTTTTTCGATATAATAATCCAAAAATACAATATAGAGCGTCATCCTTCCCTAGCATCAACGGATGGGCAGACAATAAGGGAGGACAGGGTATGAAAAGAACACGTCAAAGCATTTAATAATCGTCCTGCTCCTGCTGATCCACTTCAATCATCTGGGATAGATGCAGTGCTGTATATTTAGTCCTGTCTATGGCGATTCTTTGGAGGTCGGGTCAAGGATACGAGGCCGGTAATATATTTTATCATTATATGTTTGAAGTGCTGGAGATCTCAACAGACCTCATTTGTTGAATCGGAGGAGAGCATGAGACCTGTAATTGGGCTCATCCTGCGAAGCTTTTCTACGTGCGAGGTGTTTAATTTGCCAGCGCATCTGTGAAATGGATTAATGTTTCTTATTATAGCACTGAGAATGTGAGAAGTTGGAACTTTCATCAGGACTAAAATAACTGCAAAGTGTGCAGGATTGACACATATATAACCAACTTCCTCATCATAACTGCAAATTCTTTCCTAGAACTCATATTTTTGTAGTAACCATACGGATGTCATTACTTTTCCTCCAGGTTCTAAACCAGCGTTGCAAGATTTAAAAAAAATTATTTTGTGATACTTTGTAGAGAGATGTATATGACATATGTGCTTATTTGTGGCCACTGCGAGGTTTGGATGTGATTTGCAGCTGGTCGGGGGTTCTGCTAGCATAAGGGTAAACTTTTCAAACTGGAGTCCTTAAAGATGTATTCTCATATTATTAAATTGCTTTAGTTAGCATTAAAGTAAGCAAGTTTGTGATTGACTTGCTTTTTCTATCTGTTGTCATTCTACTGATGTCACAGCTTTTATCTTGCATAGAGAACAGCTTGTTTCCAAGGAGATTAGCCAACAAAGTTTGGTCCATGTGTGTACAGTAGTGACAATAATGTAAAAATAGATTTGGCTCTCCAAAATAGATGCAAGGAAAAGAAGAATGCTTTATTAATACAGGTTCATCCACCGTATAAAGGATTTGACGTTTCGGCCAATTACGAGGCCTTCATCAGAACAGTGGGACCTTTTCAAATCAAGTGTCTCATGACGCTGTGGTTAAGCAATACCGTACAAGCATACTAACCGCACGGTAGTGCTTAACCACAGCGCCATGATCCACTTGATTTGAAAAGGTCTAACTCTTCTGATGAAGGCCTTGTAATTGGCCAAAACGTCAAATCCTGTGGATGAACCTGTATTAATAAAGCATTCTTATTTTCCTTGTATCCATTTTGGAGTTCCGAATCTATTTTTACATTATTGTGGAGTGAAATCCTATTTGTGCACCCACCTACAGATGAGTGCCGCAAAGCCTTTCCTTTGTGTATACTAGTTACATTCTAGAAGAGGAGTTAACTCCTAAAATCCTAGCCATCTCTTTCCATCCCATTAATCACTTTACAACAGCTAGTCATTCACTTCCCCTCCCTTTCAACTTCAAGTAGGGCTCTTAGCAGTCCTGCATTATCGCAATCCACCAGTATACAACATTGGCAGTTTCCACAGCAGTTCTCCTAATCACAGTTCTCGATTTTCTGAGGACATGTTCTTGATCTGATGCACCCAAATGCCCTGTTATCTCTGCATGTAAATATAGTAATAACAAACACAGAACAAATGTATTGTGCCGGGACAAAGCTCTTGGGTCAGAACTGTCAATCAAGGAGGCACCCCCGCCCCTCATGGCAGCCAGAAAGTAAGGAGACTGTAGAGCTATGCGCTGCTCAAGAGAAAACTCAAAAATACCTCTTTAGTGAAATTTGCAGAAAGTTAATAGTGTACACATCTGTATGCACAATAAGCCAGATTACAACATTTGTAACTGTATATTGTGTAGGATAAAACATTATCTTCATTCAGGGCTACATTTAGGGGGGTCATGTACGATGCATCTTCTTCCTCTAGTGAAGAGACTTAACTGACCAAGACTGAAGCCAAAAATGCGGCTTAACCTAATGTAGCTACATTCCCTAGTTTATTGATTGGGAAGTGCTATTTAGACACTGTATCTTTTAATATTTGGGCACTTTATGGCACATTATAAAATAAAAGGGCTCAATTCATTCGCTATAGGACTGCAAAAATAAAACAAAAGCTGTGCTGGTCTATCCACGACAGTCCCAAAGAGAATGACTGGAATGGTGGTATTCGTGCCTGGCCAGATCTCCATTCAGATAAAGCGTTTTTCATAAATAGTGGAGGTTCCAAAATCAGTGAGTTATCACCTATACGGTAGATAAAAATGGGAATAACCCTTTCATATTCTTGGATGTATCCACCTACCACTATTACTACTATTACCGATCTTGATCCTTGGAGGACACTTGTGACGTAAATTGAAGTTTAAAAGAGTTAATACCCCAATCTACTTGCTTTTTTCTCCCTCATCTTATAAGGAACGATCCCTCCAAATGTACCTATTACTATATTGCTCGCCTACTCCTTGCATGTGATCGTCAGTCAAACCTAATTAAAAATTTCTAACTCCACTTATACATTTTCACCCAGAACATTTTCTTCAAATGGGTTGTCTAATGAAAGCAAGTTATCACCTACCTTCAGGATACGTAAGAACTTACTGATCAGTGGAGGTCCGACCAGTGGGACCTACGACTAGGGCCGGCTTCAGCACCTGGTGCACCAGGGCAAGTGCCGGGGCCCTGAGCAGGTGGGGGGGCCCACTCGCCGTCACAGACACTGGTGTACTTTGATTGGCCCTGTGCCAGTTCCCTGCGCCCACGAGTGTGCCCCCCTGCTTGCTCAGGGCCGCAGCACTTGCAATACTTACCTCTCCCTGCTCCACCGCTGTGACGTCTTCCGCGTTTCCTGACAGTGACATTCGGGTAAGAGAGCGCGATGTTGTTACGTCTGTACGCCCTCTGGCTGAACAGTCACAGTGCAGAGAGCTGGAAGATGGCGACGCTGAGAAGTCCAGAGTAGAGCAGTGCCCAGTGAGGAGAGGTATTTTATTTTTTTTTTGTTTGGAGCAATTTATGGGGAGCATTATACACTGGAGAATTATATATGGGGCCCATCATACACTTGAGCATCATAGATAGGGCTCATAATACACTGGAGCATTATATATGGGGCCCATCATACACTGGAGCAGTATAAATGGGCCCCATCATACACTGGAGCATCATATACGGGGCCCATTATACACTGGAGCATCATATATGGGGCCCATCATACACTGGAGCATCATATGGGGCCCATTATATACTGGAGCATCATATATGGGGCCCATCATATACTGGAGCATCATATGGGGCCCATATATATATGGAGCATTATATAGGCCCATCATACACTGGAACATATCCATGGGGCCCATCATATACAGGAGCATTATATGGGGCCCATTATATATGGAGCATTATATATGGGGACCATTATATTTGGAGCATTATATGGGGCTCATCATACACTGGAGCATCATATATGGGGCCCATCATATACTAGAGCATCATATGGGGTCATTATTTATTGGGCATCATATAGGGCCCTTTATATATGGAGCATCATATGGAGCACATATGGGGCCTATTCTCTATGGAGCATTATAGGGAGCCCATTCTGTATGGAGCAATATATGGGGCTCATTTTACTGTATAGAGCAATATATGGGGCTCATTATTCTGTATGGCGCACTATGTGGTGCCAATAATACTGTATGGAGGACTATACTGTCCGTTTTTTGAGCTATTGTACAATTTACAATAGATATCACTCATGTAATGTAAGAAGTGAAGTATTTGGCATTGTGCAATACTTATATTTCTCTGCCGTATCGGAGCATCATGAATTGTGGTATGTGTTAAAGGGGCCCACTGAGACTCTTTCGCCCGGGGCCCACGAAAACCTGGAGCCAGCCCTGCCTACAACAGCAAAAGTTTATATCCCAGATGGTAACAAATTGCAAGCTTGAAAGCGACTTTTTGTCCTCATGTCCCATCAGGCCTCGGGCCTACTACCGCTACATTGATGACATTTTAATCATCTGGACGGAGTCTGAGCAACAGCTAAAGACGTTCCACGAACAGTTCAATCAATTTCATCCCACCATCAACTTAACACTCAACTACTCCAGCACTGAAATTAACTTTTTAGACACCACCATTAAGCTAAAGAACAATGAAATAGAGACATCCCTGTATCAGAAGCCAATCGACCGTCCAACATACCTTAAATGGGACAGTTTCCATCCAAAACACTATAAAAAACTCTATTGTCTACAGCCAAGCCATCAGATACAACCGTATATGTTCCAACCCCATGGATAGAGATGAACACCTTGGTTGCCTTAGAAAGACCTTTTTGAATCTGCGCTACCATCCAAGAACAATTGAAAACCAAATTACAAGAGCCAACAGAATATCAAGGAATCACCTGCTACATTACAAAACTAAAGAAGAAAATAACCGGGTGCCTCTAGTGGTCACCTACAATCCAAATCTGGAGGTGCTAAGGGGAGCTGCACGGAAATTACAACCTTTACTACAAAAAGATGCCTGATTACAATCTATATTTCCAGACCCCCCACTACTGTGTTTTAGGCAGCCCCCAAATCTAAGAAGCATCATTGTCAGAAGCTCCCTGTCCTCCCCAACAGCTGCAGGAACCTTTCCTTGCAACAAGAAAAAATGTAAAACCTGTCCATCTATAATGACCACGGACAAGATAAAGATCCCCAACTCCCATCAGGACTACAAGATCCCAGGTACTTTCAGCTGCATCACATCTAATGTGGTGTACCTAATTATTTGTACAAAATGTCCAACTGGGGGTCTGTGTGTGGGGGAGACCGGGCAAAAACTGAGAACAAGGATGAATTCTCATCGCCACACCATAAGAGAAAAAAGAATGGACCTACCTGTGGCAAAACACTTTTGTATCCCCGGTCATAGCATGATGGACATGAAATTGCTTGTATTAAAATCTAACTTTAAATCTGAGAGAGATAGAAAGGTTTCGGAATATAAGCTCATGACGACCTTTGACACTCTCAGTGCTGGAATGAATATATCACATGGATTTATGTCTTTCTACATCAATTAAGGAATCTGCTTCTCTGACCTTCTAGGGGCATCAAAACACAATAGCAGACTCCAATCAGAGGGCAATAAAACGTTCACACTCCTTATCTATGAACTGTTCCAATATTTATGTTCATCCCCTCTCCATAATGACAGTTCTGCATCACGTCACTTGTCTTACCTATTGCATTGTTTCTGTGCTGTGTTGTGTATAAATATGTGATTCTTCGGTTTTTATTTTAGTCTTTGCCTGATGAAGAGACCTGAGTAGTCTCGAAAGCTTGCAATTTGTTATCATCTTTTCAGTTAGCCATTAAAAGGTATCAACCACTGAGGACTCTCAATTCTAAATATTTTTCTATCTACTGGCTAACACGGTACGAAGATATACATCTTTCCTATATCCCAGATGGGGTACTTTTATTCACTGTACAAAATTTAATTTTTTATGGGTTTGCAAGAAAAAGCGGCACATAATAGCCCCAGCGGGAATAAGTTGAGCATGCGCACTGCTGCCCTAATGGCACAGGGATCAAAGTTCCTCATTCTGCCAAACCCAGCAATCGGACCCCCACCGATCAACAAGTTATCACCTATCATGTGTATAGGTGATTACTTGTTTTCACCAGACAACCCCTTTAGGGGGTGATGAAGTCATATGCGAAACGCGCGTTGGGGTGCTGGGCAGTTTGGTTCTACTTGAAAATGGCACATGGTCTGTATTTGTGAGCATCACATATATGCATATTTGCTGCTTATTAACAGCTTAACTTGGTTATGTATAATTAAATGAGGCATAGCTTGTCATAAATACTTATTATATGTTGTGCATGCCTGCTTTTTCATATCGGTATGAACCACGTTGTCCCAACTATTTTTAGGACGTTTTTAGGGGCTATTTTGTACTGTTGTTTTTCACTGTGTGATTCATGTAATAAAGATTATTTGTTAATTATTTATTTCAATGTTTTTTCTGCTATAACAAAGTGGTGGTATTAAGTCTGAAATAATCCCTTTAAGTGGTCTATTTAATCTGTATGTCCAACCTCACTATAGAGCTGTAAAGCGCCACTCATAGAAATGGAGGAAAATCCCAGAGAGAAGCGCAGCTCTGGAGCACAACTAATTAAGTGTAATAAACCTTTCTAGCTAGAATCCAGACAGCCCCGTTGATTTGCTCTTAAGCAATTATTATTTTTTTTTTTTACGGGTCACTTTAAATGGTGTGTGTTAAATAGCTGTTTAAAGAACCTTCCGCGCCTCTCCGAAAAGCACAGTGACAGGGAAATCTTTCTTGTAAACCACTGAACAAAGACAGATGAGCAAATGTTGTGGAAAATTTAAAGTTGCTAAAAATATCAGTAGTTTGCAGCTGGTGTACTGGTTCGTGAAAATTGCTCCGGAAAAAAAAAAGTGTAAAACCTTTCCTACATTCTTCTGAAAGTGTTTTTCTTAAACATGTTTCACTGGATACAGAATATGTAATCTTCTGCCGTAGACAATATTTATTGTTAGCAAATTAGATGATTTTCCCTCATTGTAAGGAAAAATGGGCGCATTTTCATCCATATTGTCATCCGTATGCCATATGTATGTCCGTTTTTTACATCCGGTATTTGACAAGTTCAAATACATTTTCATATGTTGATAATGGCAACGTATCCATAAAAATCCATCCTCTGTCGGCCTTCGCAGTGGTTCAGCCACAACAACTCAATTGGTCATAGCAGTGGTGCAGCCAAAACAGCTAGCCTTCTTCTGGCCATTGACAGCAGTGCAGCCATGACTGCTTTCCCTATGCTGGCCGTGAGCAGTTGCCTAAGTATCCACAACGTCTCGCCCTCTAATGGCCATTGCTAGTGTTACAGTCACAACAACTCTCCCTCTTCTGGCCATTGACAGCAGTGCAGCCACAACAGCTCGCCCTCTGTTGGACATTGACAGCAGTGCAGCCATGACTGCTTTCCCTATGCTGGTCATTAGCAGTTGCCTATCCACAACTACTCACCCTATTGTTTCAGTCACAACAGCTTGCCCTCTTCTGGTCATTGAGAGCAGTGCATCAACAATAGCTCGCCCCCATATGGCCATTGACAGCAGTGCAGCCATGACTGCTTACCCTATGCTGGCCGAGAGCAGTTGCTTATCCACAACAGCTCACCCTCTAATGGCCATTGATAGTGTTACAATCACAACAACTCTCCCTTTTCTGACCATTGACAGCAGTGCAGCCACAGCAGCTTGCCCTCTATTGGCCATTGACAGCAATGCAGCCATGACTGCTTGCCCTATGCTGGCCATGAGCAGTTGCCTATCAACAATTGCTCGCCCTCTAATGGCCGTTGATAGTGTTACAGTCACCACAACTCTTCCTCTTCTAGCCATTGACAGCAGTGCAGCCACAACAGCTCGCCCTCTGTTGGCCATTGACAGCAGTGCAGCCACAACAGCTCGCCCCCTGTTGGTCATTGTCAGCAATGTAGCCAGGACAATATTTAGTAAGTTTTCAAACTCTACCACAGGGTGGTTGCCGGTGAGAATAATTGTGTAATTGAACTCTACGTCTATGCAGGGGAATTTTTGCCTTTGTATCTAGAACATAAAGAAAAATCTATTAAATTGGCAAATAATTTTGAGCCTAAAATGTCATGGTGATGAAATGTGGACATTTACTTTAAGACCTTGTGCACTTGCAAAACACTAAGCGCTGCAGGCAATCCATAAGTTGCTATATACCTTTTCTGCATGCCACACTATGAAATCTGAGACATAGATGTGCAGTTTGCCCCTATAAACTGTATCGGATGCCATATTATACCTCTACACAAGTGTAAGGTGCTATTACATGGCTGTGTGCATGATGTCTCAATTTAATTCCAATCCCTATCATCCTCATGGAGAATATATGTTAGTGCTCAGCCATCAGTAGGTTTATTTCAGGCAGGTTAATTGAGTTCTTCCGAAATTAATTGGTATCCCGCCAGTATAATTGGCATCCCATGAAATTGGCCCCTGTGCTTTTTTATGCAAGTTGTGGGGAAATGAGATCGTCATCCCTACTGGGGCACAAAACTATTCCTGAAATAAATACAAGAGAGATTTAGGAGCGATAACTAAAGAAATGGAATAGGTTCAGCAACACAAAAAAAATTGCAAAAATGGAGGAAAAGGGAAAGAAAAAAAAATCTGGGACTAGGTATAGTGAGATTCTTTATAAGTATTGTACAGAAAGCCTTGGAACATAGGAGATACACAAAGCAGAGCATGGGAGCGCTCTGGTCATCGCTGTGGATGTGAAATGTCATAAATTGGAAGATGAAAGCTTTGCAAGGCTACAATTCCCAAACATAAGAAGTATGAAAGCTAATGGCGGAGAATAAAAGCCAAGGTTATTGACAAGTTCAATCCCGTATTGTAAAGAGTTCTGATCTAGGAGCGTTCATTGTGGCCAGTATTATATGTTACATCCAGAAGAATAAAGGAAAAATTTTGCAGTGCGTTCGAAAAAAAACACAGCTTCATAAAGATCAGGAGCGGAAGGTCACGACTGATTACAGTATTATGGTCCTTTCTTTATGAGAAATGTTATTTTTTTTCTTTTTACAAAACAAAATGAAATTTAGAATCCCTCCATATGCATTAGAGTAAAATTGGCTGAAATCACTGATATTGACAGGCTCAGATCAGGAGTAACGAGCCGGCAACAGAGCGGACTGTCAGTGCATGTTGTAAGATTAATAACTGGCTTGAGAAGACCAGTGCTGCCCCTGTAAGTGACGTCACTTGCGGGGATGACGCTGATCTCTGTATGCTGGGTATTCTTATAATGTGCACTGACAGTGCGCTCTGTTGCCGGCTCGGTACTATTGATCTGAATCGGCAAGAGAGCGCACTGTCAGTGCATGTTGTAAGATTAATAACTGGCTTGAGAAGACCAGTGCTGTCCCCGTAAGTGACGTCACTTGCGAGGGGTGACGCTGATCTCTGTATGCTGGGTATTCTTAAAATGCACACTGACATTGCGCTCTGTTGCCCGCTCGTTACTATTGATCTGAGCTGGCAAGAGAGCACACTGTCATTGTGCACATCACACAGTGACAGGGCAAGGACTAGCCCTGACTTCGAAATGATGGTCACTGATGATGCATCGTTTCATGAAGGAGGTAAAGGCTACCGCAGCGGCTGTAGCTTCTGTCCCCTCATGACGCTTTGTTTGAGTATCCCAGCTTGCACTGTGATTCTCAAACAAAAATTCATCAAATAGGAAGTTGTAAAATAAAGAAAAGTAGTTAGTGTAGTTAAGGACGGATAGGGAATTTTTAATGAAAGTATACTAGAAAATTGATTAGATTACGGCATTAAATAGATAGGGATTTAGGATAAAAATGAATTTGCATTTTGAGCCACCCCTTTCAACTACTGGAAGAGATTGCTTGCAGCAGCTGTCTCATAGAGAACACAGGAGAGCTTGGCAGAATGGGCGCTCCTGTGTATTGGTGAGATAGCTGCCGGCCGAACGATCGATCACATCCTCGTCTGGCTGACAGTTACGGTATTTTAAGTGTAGAGGGGCTTTAGGGCTTTAGAGGGGATTAAAAAAGCTACTTATGCATGAAGTTTGAAGGTTTGTATTGTTTGCTCTGTTGCAGGATAATTTTGCCAAAAATTTACCAAAATGTGGGATGGACCTCTATGATGCTAAGATTAAGAAAATGTCATCATTATGAGGCCAATCATTGGCATCAGTACTCTTTTGCCATACATGTATACATGAATTTAGAGGCACGGTCAGACGGCCGCGTAAATCGGACTGTAGTACATGGACTTGCCGCCGGCCAGTTTGTGCGCTGTGCACTGTGTTCCCGTCAGTGATCTGCTGCAGCGGTCCCATGATCATTTATGGCACATCTTCACTGCAGGACAAATTAAAAAACTACTGAAGCAGTGATGCTGGAACGGATGGGGAATTAAGGTGCCTTTTAAAGATTTTTTATTTAATTTCATATTATACGCTGATTTTAGTAATTATTTTTCTCTGAAAAACTCCTGGACATTCTCCTTAATGATCAGATCGATCCATGGTAAAGAATAAATATTAATTAGATAAAGATTAACTAATTTATGTAATTATATTGCAATATATTAAATCAATCATTTCCATATTATATGTCTGCTCTAGATTCTTATATATATGATATCATTAAAGTCTGGAGCTTCAGATTTAATCTTCCAAGTAACCACAAAGCCGACTAGGAGATGGAGCAACAATAAAAAATCGTTCTTTTAGCTATCTGATCTGTTCCTACATTGCTCCAAGAATCAACTTTTTTTGTACTATGTTTCACTCAAAAAAAGACCTACCCCGAAAATAAGCTCTAGCATGATTTTACAGAATTTTTGGCGTATGCTTAAAATAAAAGCCCTAGTTACAGTCAGGTCCGGCATTGGAGGGGAGGTGTGTGAAGAATATTGGGGGATTTAATGGCAACTTACAATCCTCCTTCAGCATGTGTAGCTGTAACAGGACACTCGACTCAGCAGGTGGTCCAGCCCCATCAGCTTGTATACAAGCTCATACAGGATGACCACACTGTGTGACTGCTTCATTGAAACTTCCTCCACTCAGGTAGGATTTCATAAGGAGATTTAAAGAGCACATGGAGTTATCGTACGGCCTAAGGCACACACCGGTTACATTTTTGAGATCTCTGGAACTGGCCGATTGCCTTCAATGGTCTTGATCCGTTTTAGCAACCCAGGGTAGGAAGACACACAGAACGGCCAGTAGAAGACAAGTAGCGAAGCCGATTTTGATCCCCAAGCGTAACAGGAGCCCGGTCAGATTCGATGGCGCCAGAACCACCACCCTATTTCCTTCAATCTTCTTATGAAATCCTACCTGACTGGAGGAAGTTTGAATGAAGAAGTCACACAGCATGGACTCCACAGGTGGTCATCCTGTATGAGCATGGATACTAGGTGGTGTCGCTGGACCACCTGCTGAGCCAGGTGTCCTGTTACAGCTACACATGCTGAAGGAGGATTGTAAGCTGCAATTATACACTGCTCCATATTCTTTACAATGTGCAACTGAGCAAATCTTAGGGACCTTGGCCTGCAGCGCTTCTGTTCCGAGGTTAAGACTACTTAAGGACCATTGGGGACATATGTTACCCCTTACTGTAATATCACTTTATTTCGTTTCGTTACATTCTATAATATGTCTGCTCTGGCCTCTATTCGTAATCATGTAAGTGTGCGATGCGATATTATCTTATATTTCATTTTCTTTTCTTTATCTGCCGCAGCTTCTATGCATAATTATTTAAGGGTATTAATTCTAATATTCTACATTGTAATATTCCAATTTTTTTTTCTTTCTCAACTCTAGCTTCTGCGCATAATTAAACTAGTACATTACGTTAAGTAGATTTATGCTAATACTCTATGCTGTAATATCATATTAGTTATTTTCTTTATATTAGATGTTTTCAGAGGTACTGGAAAAACATAAACCAAGATGATTTCTACCAAACAAGCAGCAAAACAAACAATTAATGTAAACTCATTTCTGTTGTTATTACAGAAGCAGTTAAATAACCACATAATTCTCTCCCTTGAGAATTATACGATGCAGAGCTTCCTACACAGACTTCTAAGGATGCTCAACGTTTCGAGAAGGTGAAATGTTCCCCCCACAATCTCTACATTCTCATAACAAAATAATAAAAGTTAAAACAAAAAAAATAATAAATGTGAAAATCAATAACATTTTTCCCCCAAAAAGGGAAACTTACTCAGTACCTACTGCTGAAACGATTGTGTTGTTATTGGTTATGGCATCAAAATTATAGGATTCTTTTACAATCAAACTAGTGGCATGACTGTATAGGTCTTAAAACAACAACAAAAAATGACACCTGTTATGTTTTGGTAGCTGAGGAGAATAAGCAAAAACGGCAATACACCAGAGAGGCTGGAACCTATTGGATTGCAGTAACCTGAACTAACCACACAACTAGAGGTAGCCGTGGAGCGTTCCTACGTTGATCCTAGACGCCTCGTCACAGCCTGAGAGATAACTAAACCTAAAGGCAGAAAGATGAAAGCTATCTGCCCCGGAGCAGATCCCCAAAGAAAATAGGAAGCCCCAAAACATGTAATGGCGGTTAGACAAGAAGAAAGCACGGACACAGACAGAAAATAGAATGAGCAAACGCTGGGGCCCAATCTGTCTAGACAGAAAAGTACAGGAAAGGAAACTCACTGCAATCCAAAAAAAACCCCTAAAAAATACCAACTCTTCTGATTGCAAAACACCTGAGATCACACGATCTCTACCACCTACATCAGATCTCTGGTGTAACAAAACTAAGCCGCAGCCACTGAAAAAACAGGAAAAAGCAAATGAACAAATAACAGTGGCTTCAGTTAAACTGAGAGGAGCACAAGCCCCTGGAGGGGACCTGGCTGACCTCCACAGAAGTGCAGGGAACAATGCAAAAAGCAAGCACAAAAATAAAAGCAGAAAATATCTTATCTGATAGCAGAAGATGCAGGCAAGACTCAGCAAACTACCAAATGAACCAGGAACCACAATTGAGACAAGAACAATTGATCACCGGCAACCATCATGGGAGGGAACCTCCCTTATATCAGACCAGTCAGAGATCCCAGATTGCCATTCCTGAAAGGTTCATTACTGTCTGTAACCACCAGAGGGAGCCTCTGCTCAGAAACCATCTCTAGCACATTCATAACAGACACCTATCTTGTAATAATCTGATGTAGTATCACAGAGATATCGAGCTCTGAAGCCACATGCAAATTAGCCTGGAAGTGCGTTGGGGCGTGTTGAGGTCGGAATGTGCTGATACACCCCCAACGCACTTCAAGGCTAATTTGAATCTGCTTTCAAAGCTCAATTTCTCAGCACTGGTACATCGGATTAATACAAGAAAGGTATCGTTTTTTTTGTTGTTCCAGGACCTATACAGCCGTCTAGTAAGTTTCATTAGTTAAAACATGTGACAGTAACTATAAGCAGTCATTACTCTGAAAGTGCTAGTTATGAGGTGCACCTCAATTCCTGCAAAGTTCTCCCTCTCTGCAACTCCCTTCCAGTCATTGTCCCCTGTCTACTATCCTTTGTCAGATAATGGGGTACACAAAATATTCTGAACTGCCTAAGAACACATGTGCCTCAACCAAGAGCAGAATTAGCAGCCATATTGGCTGCAGCCAGAAGTTAGTTGGTCATTCGAGATTAGTGCCCATGGCCAAGAAGAATCCACGGTCTATTAAATCAGGTGCAACTGTAATGATCAATAAATGGTCCATAGTCGTTAGTGCCAGAGGTTTAATATAAATATATATAGTGAAGAACCCCTTTAAAGAGGAACAAAGCTATATATTTTTAATAGTTTTAACTGGTATGGAAATGTATTCAAATTTGGCAAATCATTTTAGAGGCTAAGACTTAAACGGAATTTGTCAGCAGGTTTTTGCTATGTAATCTGAGAGCATTATGATGTAGGGACAGAGACCCTGATTACTTTGATGTATCACTTACAAGGCTGTGTGTTGCTGTTTCAATAAAATCAGTGTACAGTCATGGCCAAAAGTTTTGAGAATGACACAAATATTATATTTTCACATGATCTGCTGCCCTCTGGTTTTTATGTGTGTTTGACAGATGTTTTTATCACAGACAGAAATATAATTGCAAACATATGAGTAACAAAATCTTATATTGACAGTTAGAATGAGTTAATGCAGCAAGTCAATATTTGCAGTGTTGACCCTTCTTCTTCAGGACCTCTGCAATTCTCCCTGGCATGCTCTCAATCAACTTCTGGACCAAATCCTGACTGATAGCAGTCCATTCTTGCACAATCAATGCTTTCATTTTGTCAGAATTTTTAGGTTTTTGTTTGTCCACCCGTCTCTTGATGACTGACCACAAGTTCTCAATGGGATTAAGATCTGGGAGTTTCCAGGCCATGGACCCAAAATCTCTATGTTTTGTTCCCTGAGCCATTTAGTTATCGCCTTTGCTTTATGGCAAGGTGCTCCATCATGCTGGAAAAGGCATTGTTGATCGCCAAACTGCTCTTGGAGGGTTGGGAGAAGTTGCTCTTGGAGGACATTCTGGTACCATTCTTTATTCATGGCTGTGTTTTTAGGCAAGACTGTGAGAGAGCCGATTCCCTTGGCTGAGAAGCAACCCCTCTCATGAATGGTTTCAGGATGCTTAACAGTTAGCATGAGACAAGACTGGTGGTAGCGCTCACCTTGTCTTCTCCGAATGAGGCGTTTTCCTGATGTCCCAAACAATCGAAAAGGGGATTCATCAGAGAAAATAACTTTACCCCAGTCCTTAGCAGTCCACTGCCTGTACCTTTTGCAGAATATCAGTCTGTCCATGATGTTTTTTCTGGAGAGAAGTGGCTTCTTTGCTGCCCTCCTTGAGACCAGGCCTTGCTCCAAGAGTCTCCACCTCACAGTGCGTGCAGATGCACTCACACCTGCCTGCTGCCATTCCTGAGCAAGCTCTGCACTGCTGGTAGCCCGATCCCGCAGCTGAAACACTGTTAAGAGACGGTCATGGCGCTTGCTGGTCTTTCTTGGGCGCCCTGGAGCCTTTTTGGCAACAATGGAACCTCTCTCCTTGAAGTTCTTGATGATGCGATAGATTGTTGACTGAGGTGCAATCTTTCTAGCTGCGATACTCTTCTGTTGTGAATGGGTTTGAGATGAGTTCTGAGCAGAGGCTCCCTCTGGTGGTTACAAGCGGTACTAGTGAAGATTGTGAGGACTGGGAATCAGGTGTTACTGACTGGTCTTATATAAGGGAGTCATTTTCCCATCAGGGTTGCCGGTGATCAATTGTTCTGGTCTGAATCCTTCATTCCAGTTTCCCTTGTAGCCTGCTGTGTCGTGTCTGCATCTCCTGCTACCAAATAAGAATTTTTCTTCTTTTGTGTTGTTGCTATATTTTTGCATTTTGTCCTGCACTTCTTTGGGGGCCTTCTGGGTCCCTTCCGGGGGCTTCTGCCCTCTCTGTTTAGTTCAGCCATTGATGTTTGTACTTTTGCTTTTTCCAGTTTTTTCAGTGGCTGCTGTTTTGATTTTGTTACACCAGAGAGCTAATTTAGGTGGTAGAGGTCGTGTGATCTCAGGTGATTTTGAAATTAGTAGAGTTGGTGTTTTTCAGGGTTTTCTGGGATTGCAGTAAGTACCCTTCCTGTCCTTTTCTATTTAGATAGTTTGGGCCCCAGCGTTTGCTCATTCTATTTTCTTTCTGTGTCAGTATTTCCTCTTGTCTAACCGCCATTACATGTTTGGGGGCTTTCTATTATCTTTGGGGTTCTGCTCCGGGGCAGATAGCTTTCCTATTTCTATCTTTAGGTGTAGTTAGTTTCTCAGGCTGTGACGAGGCGTCTAGGACCAACGTAGGAACGCTCCACGGCTGCCTCTAGTTGTGGTGGTTAGTCAGGGTACTGCAATCCCATAGATTCCAACTGCTCTGGTGTATTGCCTTTTTTACTTGCACTCCTCAGCTACCGAAACATAACAGTATCACCGGCCTAAAAATTGAAAATTGTATGGTACTCACAGAAGGGAAAAAATATTGTGATAGAAAAAAGGTTGTCAGAGTTGTCAGAGATATTTTTCTGTTTGTTGCATTTTTTTTTTTTTCCCTCTGTATCTCTGGGTGCTGGGGAGGATCTTTTCTCCCAATGGAGTTTGCACAGTTGTCTGGCCGTGTGGATCAGTTGGCCACTGAGGTTCGGAGTATTGCTATCTATCTTGCTGGGTTGCCTGTTGTGGAACCTAGGATCCCCATGCCAGATTTGTTTTTAGGGGATCGAGCTAAGTTTCAGAATTTCAAAAATAATTGTAAATTGTTTTTTGCCTTAAAATCTAAGTCCTCAGGAAACGCAGCGCAGCAGGTTCAAATTATCATCTCTCTCCTCCGCGGCGATCCTCAGGATTGGGCATTTTCCCTGATACCTGGGGATCCTGTTTTGAGTGATGTTGATGCGTTTTTTCAGGCTTTGGGGTTATTGTACGATGAGCCTAATGTCACTGATCAAGCTGAAAAAGCCTTGTTGGCATTAAATCAGGGGCTTGATGACGCTGAGTTATACTGTCAGAGATTCCGTAGGTGGGCAGTCCTGACCAAATGGAATGACGACGCTTTGGCGGCCCTTTTCCGGAAGGGTCTGTCGGATAATGTAAAGGATGTTATGGTGGGATTCCCTGTACCCTCTGGTCTCATTGATTCTATGTCATTAGCGATTCAAATTGACAGACGTTTGCGTGAGCGGAGAAGTATGCGTGGAGTGGTGTTGCCTTGTGAGCCAGCTTCTGAGCCCATGCAGTGTGATGGAGTGGTGTCTGGGGCACAGCGTCATGAGTTTCGAAAGCGCAATAGGTTATGTTTCTACTGTGGTGATGCCTCTCATGCTATTTCAGTCTGCCCTAAGCGGGGAAGACGTTTTGCACGCTCAGTTGTCTTGGGTAGTGTTCAGACTAAGTTTTTATTAACTCTCACTCTGATATGCTCTCTGTCCTCATTTTCTGCTCAGGCTTTCGTTGATTCGGGAGCAGCTATTAACCTGATGGATTATGATTTTGCTAAACGTTGTGGGTTTCCCTTGATACCCCTACAGAAGTCTATTCCCCTACTGGGGATCGATTCTACCCCTTTGGCTGAGAATAAACCCCAGTTTTCTACTCAGGTGATAATGAGGGTTGAACCTGATCACCAGGAGTGCTGCAAATTTTTGGTTCTATATAATCTGCATGACATTATCGTGCTGGGTTTCCCTTGGTTACAGTCTCATAATCCTGTTTTGGATTGGAAATCTGTGTCTGTAACCAGTTGGGGCTGCCAATGTGTTAATACCAACACTCCTGTTTTTTCTGCCTCCCCCCAGGCTCAGGATGTTCCTGACTTTTTGTTTGATTTTTCTGATGTGTTTAGCGAAAGTAAATCTGCATCCTTACCTCCCCATAGGAGCTATGACTGCGCTATTGAATTAGTGCCGGGTAGTAAATTCCCTAAAGGTCGCCTTTTTAACTTGTCTGTACCTGAACATGACGCTATGCGGTCTTATATCAAGGAATCATTGGAGAAGGGTCATATCAGACCATCCTCTTCACCCTTAGGTGCCGGTTTTTTCTTTGTGGCCAAAAAAGATGGTTCATTAAGGCCGTGTATTGATTATCGTCTCTTGAACAATATTACTGTGAAATATCAATACCCGTTACCCTTGATTTCTGACCTGTTTTCCAGGGTGAAAAACGCTACTTGGTTTACCAAGCTTGACCTCAGGGGGGCGTATAACCTTATTCGCATTAAGCACGGGGATGAATGGAAGACGGCATTCAATACCCCTGAAGGGCATTTTGAGTACCTAGTGATGCCCTTTGGGCTCACTAATGCCCCTTCCGTCTTCCAGTCCTTCATGAATGACATTTTCAGGGATTTTGTGGACAAATTTCTGATTGTTTATTTGGATGATATCTTGATTTTTTCTAATGACTGGGACTCTCATGTGAAACATGTTCGGACTGTGTTCCAGATTTTGAGGGATAATACTCTGTATGTGAAGGGATCAAAGTGTCTTTTTGGCGTACAGAAGATCTCATTTCTGGGATTCATTTTGTCCCCATCTGTTATTGAAATGGACCCGGTCAAGGTTCAGGCCATCTGTGATTGGGTCCAACCTACTTCATTAAAGGCTCTTCAGAGATTTTTGGGTTTTGCCAATTTTTATCGTAAATTTATTGGTAATTTCTCGGTTATTGTTAAACCATTAACTGATTTGACCAGAAAGGGTTCTGATTTGGTGAATTGGCCTCCTGAGGCAGTCTCTGCATTTCAGGAACTTAAGCAGAGATTCACTTCTGCTCCTGTTCTACGGCAGCCTGATGTTTCTCTGCCATTTCAGGGGAAGGTTGATGCCTCTGAAATTGGGGCAGGTGCCGTTTTGTCCCAAAAAGATCCAGAGACCTCTAAAAGTAACCCTTGTGCCTTTTTCTCTCGAAAATTTTCTCCTACTGAACGTAATTATGACGTGGGTAATCGGGAGTTATTGGCCATGAAGTGGGCTTTTGAAGAGTGGAGACATTGGCTGGAGGGAGCCAAACATCAGGTGGTGGTCCTTACGGACCATAAGAATCTGGTCTATCTGGAATCTGCCAAGCGACTCAATCCTAGACAGGCCAGGTGGGCCTTGTTTTTCACACGTTTTAATTTTGTGGTTTCCTTTCTTCCTGGCACTAAGAATGTTAAGGCGGATGCCCTCTCGAGGAGTTTCCTTGCGGACTCTCCTGAGTTATCTGATCCTTCTGTTATTTTGAAAGAGGGTGTAGTTCTTTCCGCCATCTCGCCCAATTTGAGACTTGCTCTGGAGGGGTGTCAGGAGGATAGGCCCGAGCGCTGCCCTGTTGTAAAATTGTTTGTCCCGGACCAATGGAAAAAGAGTGTGATGTCTGAGATTCATTGTTCCGCATTGGCTGGGCATCCCGGAATTTTTGGTACCAGAGACTTGGTTAGTCGGTCCTTTTGGTGGCCTACCTTGTCTCGCGATGTCAGGGAATTTGTGCAGTCCTGCGGGACTTGCTCTCGCTCCAAGCCTTGCTCTCGCTCTAGTGGTTTGTTGATGCCATTGCCTGTGCCCAAGAGACCATGGACCCATATCTCTATGGATTTCATTTCCGATCTTCCTGTTTCTGAGAGAATAACCACCATCTGGGTAATTTGTGATAGGTTTTCCAAAATGATACATCTTGTGCCATTACCTAAGTTGCCTTCCTCCTCTGAATTGGTGCCGTTGTTTCTTCAGCACGTGGTTCGTTTACACGGCATTCCTGAGAACATTGTGTCTGACAGAGGAGTCCAGTTTGTTTCCAGATTTTGGAGGACTTTTTGTTCTAAACTGGGTGTTCAATTGTCTTTCTCCTCGGCATTTCATCCTCAGACCAATGGTCAAACTGAGAGAACAAACCAGACATTAGAGACTTATCTAAGATGCTTTGTGTCTGCTGATCAGGATGACTGGGTCTCTTTTTTGCCTTTGGCTGAGTTTGCTCTTAATAATAGGGCTAGCTCTGCCACTTTGATGTCTCCGTTTTTCTGTAATTCTGGTTTTCACCCTCGATTTTCTTCAGGACAGACGGAAGCTTCTGTCTGTCCAGGTGTTGACTCTGTTGTTGAGCGTATGCAACAGATTTGGGACCAGGTAGTGGAGAGGTTGTCCCTCTCTCAGGAGAAGGCCCAGCGGTTTGCTAACCGGCATAGGACTGATGGTCCTCGGTTTAAAGTGGGGGACTTGGTCTGGTTGTCCTCAAAGAATATTCCTATGAGAGTAGCATCTCCTAAATTTAAGCCTAGGTTCATTGGACCTTATAAGATCATGGAGATTATTAATCCTGTTTCTTTTCGTTTGCTTCTTCCAGGGACATTTAAGATCCATAACGTGTTCCACAAGTCCTTGTTGAAGAGGTTTGTTGAGCCAGTGGTTCCTGCTACTGTGCCTCCTGACCCTGTTTTGGTTGAGGGCAATCTGGAGTATGTGGTTGAGAAAATATTGGATTCTCGTTTTTCTAGACGAAGACTCCAGTATTTGGTTAAATGGAGAGGTTATGGTCAGGAAGACAATTCTTGGGTGTTTGCTTCGGACATCCATGCTAGGAGACTTATCCGTGCGTATCATAGAACTCATCCTGACCAACCTGGTTGCTCAAATGAGGGTTTCGGTGACCCCTCCTCAAGGGGGGGGTACTGTTGTGAATGGGTTTGAGATGAGTTCTGAGCAGAGGCTCCCTCTGGTGGTTACAAGCGGTACTAGTGAAGATTGTGAGGACTGGGAATCAGGTGTTACTGACTGGTCTTATATAAGGGAGTCATTTTCCCATCAGGGTTGCCGGTGATCAATTGTTCTGGTCTGAATCCTTCATTCCAGTTTCCCTTGTAGCCTGCTGTGTCGTGTCTGCATCTCCTGCTACCAGATAAGAATTTTTCTTCTTTTGTGTTGTTGCTATATTTTTGCATTTTGTCCTGCACTTCTTTGGGGGCCTTCTGGGTCCCCTCCGGGGGCTTCTGCCCTCTCTGTTTAGTTCAGCCACTGATGTTTGTACTTTTGCTTTTTCCAGTTTTTTCAGTGGCTGCTGTTTTGATTTTGTTACACCAGAGAGCTAATTTAGGTGGTAGAGGTCGTGTGATCTCAGGTGATTTTGAAATTAGTAGAGTTGGTGTTTTTCAGGGTTTTCTGGGATTGCAGTAAGTACCCTTCCTGTCCTTTTCTATTTAGATAGTTTGGGCCCCAGCGTTTGCTCATTCTATTTTCTTTCTGTGTCAGTATTTCCTCTTGTCTAACCGCCATTACATGTTTGGGGGCTTTCTATTATCTTTGGGGTTCTGCTCCGGGGCAGATAGCTTTCCTATTTCTATCTTTAGGTGTAGTTAGTTTCTCAGGCTGTGACGAGGCGTCTAGGACCAACGTAGGAACGCTCCACGGCTGCCTCTAGTTGTGGTGGTTAGTCAGGGTACTGCAATCCCATAGATTCCAACTGCTCTGGTGTATTGCCTTTTTTACTTGCACTCCTCAGCTACCGAAACATAACACTCTTCCCTGTTAGGCCATTTTTGTGCATTGCAATGATGACTGTACGTGTTTCTTTAGAGATAACCATGGTTAACAGAAGAGAAACAATGATGCCAAGCACCAGCCTCCTTTTAAAGTGTCCAGTGGTGTCATTCTTACTTAATCATGACAGATTGATCTCCAGCCATGTCCTCATCAACACCCACACCTGTGTTAATGGAGCAATCACTGAAAAGTGGTTAGCTGGTCCTTTTAAGGCAGGGCTGCAATGATGTTGAAATGTGTTTTGGGGGATAAAGTTCATTTTCTAGCCAAATATTGACTTTGCAAGTAATTGCTGTTAAGCTGATCACTCTTTATAACATTCTGGATTATATGCAAATTGCCATTAGAAAAAGTAAAGCAGTAGACTTTGTAAAAATTAATATTTGTGTCATTCTCAAAACTTTTGGCCATGACTGTATTATGAGTGGGAGATTATCATTACAGGACTAGGTATCTCATGCCTCCTAGTCAACTGCACCTTGTAACGCCGCCCCCACCACTGATTAGCAGTTTTCTGCCTATGCACAGTGTACACAGAAAGCTGCCAATCTGTGGTGTGGGCGTGGTTATAAAGGGCTCAGAATTTTGAGCACTGCTAGATCTGCAGCAGGGTTGTATCAAAATGGCAGCAAACAGCCCTGTCAGGGTATGTTTCCACCGGGCATATTTGGTCTGGATTTGCTACGTACAGCCGCAGCGTTCAATCCGCAGCGTCCAGATGTTACAGCATAGTGGAGGGGATTTTATGAAATCCCGTCTCCACTATGCGTACAGGGCCGCATCCGGCGGCCCTGTGTATCCGGACATGTGGCGCGTCTTTCCAGACCGCAGCATGTCTATTTATTTTGCGGAGATGCTCCGTCTCCATAAGATAAATAACCTAGTCTATGGATAGGATGCGGTGATTCCGCATATGTTCAATGAGCAATTGGCTCCTATAATACAAGGTAAACTATGACTGGAACAGCTCCTAAGGTCGGATTGCTTTAAAAGGAATCTATCAGAAGGATTTTGCTCTGTAATCTGACAGAACCATGATGTAGGGACAGAGACCCTGATTCCAGTGATATATTACTTAGTTTACTGGGTGCTGCAGCTATGGTAGAATCAAAGTTTTCTCTGCTGCTGATTTAACAGAGCTCGGAATGCTGAATCCTGTATAACCCCGCCCACACCACTGATTGGCTGCTAATCAGTGGTGGGGGTGTGGCCGGACTAGGAACCTTGAGACACCTAGTCCTGTAGTGATAATCTCCTTATGATAAATCACTGGATGTATTGAAAAAGCAAAACACAGCCCAGTAAGTGACACATTGCTGGAATCAGGGTCTTAGCCCCTACATTATGCTGCTCTCAGATTACACAGCAAAAACCTGATGACAGATTCCCTTTAATACTATAACTCACCCTGGATCTGCCCTGCCACCAGCTGATCCGTCATATGGCAAAAACAGGATAATGAAATAAATAAAACATGTAAAAATATCCTCCATCCCGTGTCACAATGTATTATTTATCAGGATACAGGACTACAAAATATATTATTTATATCCCGACTGAAGCTACAGTGACCTTAATCGGGACGGCAGAAAAATAGGTGAAAAATGAAGAATTATCCTAAAATCAAGAAGCTGTAGATCTTAATACAGAAATGTCTGCAGTCTGCAGGGGCCCAAAGAACGGCGTCACGGAGCCAAATTAGCAGTTTAAAGATGAATATAAATATAGATCTAAGTGAAAGGAGGTCTCAGTGATGCCGGTATCATCCTAAAACCTCCGGGTAATCTCTTCCTTTTGTTCGGCTCAGTGCTAACATCTGGAGCTGAATTTTCAGTTTCGTGCATGAAACATACAGCTACGGAGCACGGGAATCTGCTGAGATTATCTGCGCCTGAGTCTGCAGGGAAGAAATCTTCATCAGGTCCTGAACGGGGGATTTAGGATCCTTCAATTATTAACTCAAGAGGTGCAAGCAAAATGCAAAAAAGGAAAGAAGAAAAATGCGTCAGTGTCGCTTGTATAGTCAATTTGGTCTACAAGTATATATGAATTCTGCTGTGACTTGTCTATAAGAAAGGTATCACAGTTCACTAACAACTGCTGTGACATTATTGTGTGCATTATTCCCATACTCTGACATAATTCTGTGCATTATTCCCATACTCTAACATGACTATGTGCATTATTCCCATACTCTGACATCACTGTGTGCATTATTCCCATACTCTGACATCACTGTGTGCATTATTCCCATACTCTGACAAGGCTATGTGCATTATTCCCATACTCTGACAAGACTATGTGCATTATTCCCATACTCTGACATCACTGTGTGCATTATTCCCATACTCTGACATCATTGTGTGCATTATTCCAATACTCTAACATGACTATGTGCATTATGCCCATACTCTGACAACACTGTGTGCATTATTCCCATACTCTGACATGACTATGTGCATTATTCCTATATTTTGACATGACTGTGTGCCTTATTCCCATACTCTGACATGACTGTGTGCATTATTCCCATATTTTGACATCACCGTGTTCACTATTCCCATACTCTGACATGACTATGTGCATTATTTCCATACTCTGACATGACTGTGTGCATTATTCCTGTATTTTCACATCACTATGTGCATTATTCCCATGCTCTGACATCACTGTGTGCATTATTACCATAATCTGACATCACTGTGTGCATCATTCCCATACTCTTACATGACTATGTGCAGTATTCCCATACTCTGACATCATTGTGTACATTATTTCCATACTCTGACATCATTGTGTGCATTATTCCCATACTCTGACATGACTGTGTGCATTATTCCCATACTCTGACATGACTATGCGCATTATTCCCATACTCTGAAATCACTGTGTGCATTATTCCCATACTCTAACATGACTGTGTACATTATTCCCATACTCAGACATCACTGTGTGCATTATTTCCAAACTCTCACATGACTGTGTGCATTATTCCCATACTCTGACATCACTTTGTGCATTACCACTGTATGGAGCATTTATAAGAATAAGTTATGGGCATATTGTGGGCAGAATAAGACCATTTTATCCCCTTGTGTTTTATCTTTTTTTCCATGGCCTTTCAGCCCAGAAGTCTACTAGACTTTGCCTCGACATTGTTGCCAACATTTGCTGGGAATGTCTGAGTCCCATCCCCAACCAAATCTATACCCCTCCCAGAAACACTACACTTATTCCAGGAATGCCCTGACCCAACCCAGAATGCCCATTTTTTAGGTGGGGACCAGGTCTACGTAACACAGCCTCTTTTTGGCCTAGGAATCCTTTATCTGGGAGCCTCCAAATTGTTCTTGGAGAGTTTCCATGTAGGTTATTATTCCCCATACCTAAATGATATGGTGAAGATCATAGGAGCAAAACCTGTTTCTCTGACAACT
This sequence comes from Oophaga sylvatica, assembly GCA_033576555.1. NCBI lineage: Eukaryota > Metazoa > Chordata > Amphibia > Anura > Dendrobatidae > Oophaga > Oophaga sylvatica. The sequence goes on from JARQOD010000009.1 coordinate 50,514,670, forward strand.
AAAATCCCAAGATCTGAACTGAAAGCTGCATTCTATGTCACAGTACAGACAAAGTGAAGTCACAGTACAAGGATAATACAATTACAGTAGAAATACGTGATGTCACAGTACAGGATAATACACACATGTGAGTTCACAGTACAGGAATAATACACACAGTGATGTCACAGTACAGGGATAATACACACAGTGATGTCACAGTACAGAGATAATACACACAGTGATGTCACAGTACAGGGATAATACACACAGTGATGTCACAGTACAGGGATAATGCACACAGTGATGTCACAGTACAGGGATAATACACACAGTGATGTCACAGTACAGGGATAATACACACAGTGATGTCACAGTACAGGATAATATACAGTGATGTCACAGTACAGGGATAATACACACAGTGATGTCACAGTACAGGAATAATACACACAGTGATGTCACAGTACAGGGATAATACACACAGTGATGTCACAGTACAGGGATAATGCACACAGTGATGTCACAGTACAGGGATAATACACACAGTGATGTCACAGTACAGGGATAATACACACAGTGATGTCACAGTACAGGGATAATACACAGTGATGTCACAGTACAGGGATAATACACACTGTGATGTCACAGTACAGGATAATACACCAGTGATGTCACAGTACAGGGATAATACACACAGTGATGTCACAGTACAGGGAAAATACACACAGTGATGTCACAGTACAGGGATAATACACACAGTGATGTCACAGTACAGGGATAATACACACAGTGATGTCACAGTACAGGGATAATACACACAGTGATGTCACAGTACAGGGATAATACACATAGTGATGTGACAGTACAGGGATAATACACACAGTGATGTCACAGTACAGGGATAATACACACAGTGATGTCACAGTACAGGGATAATACACACAGTGATGTCACAGTACAAGGATAACACACACAGTGATATCACAGTACAGGGATAATACACACAGTGATGTCACAGTACAGGGATAATACGCACAGTGATGTCACAGTACAGAGATAATACACACAGTGATGTCACAGTACAGGGAAAATACACACAGTGATGTCACAGTACAGGGATAATACACACAGTGATGTCACAGTACAGAGATAATACACACAGTGATGTCACAGTACAGGGATAATACACACAGTGATGTCACAGTACAGTGATAATACACACAGTGATGTCACAGTACAGGGAAAATACACGCAGTGATGTCACAGTACAGGGATAATAAACACACAGTGATGTCACAGTACAGGGATAATACACACAGTGATGTCACAGTACAGGGAAAATACACACAGTGATGTCACAGTACAGGGAAAATACACACAGTGATGTCACAGTACAGGGATAATACACACAGTGATGTCACAGTACAGAGATAATACACACAGTGATGTCACAGTACAGAGATAATAAACACAGTGATGTCACAGTACAGTGATAATACACTCAGTGATGTCACAGTACAGGGATAATACACACAGTGATGTCACAGTACAGGGATAACAATGATGTCACAGTACAGAGATAATAGTGATCTCACACTACAGGTATAATTCACAAAGTGTTGTCACACTACAGGGACAGTACAGGGATGATTCACACAGTAATATCACAATATCTGAATAATGCAAACAGAGATGGGATTTGCTTCCCTGATGGCTGAAGCTTATAAGATCAGTGCTTAGTGAGTGTTACATATACTGCAAGCTACATTCGATGTCACAGAATAGAAATAATGCACATAGTAATGTCACAGTACCTTGAATATAGTGATATCACCTATATCCTTGACGCAGGGGTGGACACAGACAGAAGCTGTATGCTGCTTTAGAGATGGTAGTGGCCCCTCATATCTTGGGCCCTGATGTCTGCATACAATGCACCAATGGTATGTCATGTCACACTTTGACTGTTCGTGATTAGGGAAAGGCACCCTGAACCGTCCATAGGACTGGGGCCCTAACTATCCCTGTGACCAAAGGTACCTCTAAAGGTGAGGAGGTTTGGGCCAGCAGCCTTACTGTTTTCCTGTTATTCCCTAAGCTTTCCCCTCCCCCAGTAAGCCTGGGACAGAAATGCTGGCGTATCAACATGTAAGGCAGACAGGGATAACAGAAAGTAACAATTGAACAAACACTCATAAAAGGTAGAGAGGCATAGGAATGTACTAACCAAATGGGAAAAGGACAATGAGAAAAGCATACACCCAAAAACAGCACGCAGCAATGATCTCCAATTTAGCATAATGTCTCCAAGAAGCTAGGGAGCAAAGCTTTCACTGGCAAGGAAGAGAAGGTTTGATCAGATTTTATAGGGAGAGGAAATGACCAGGTCAGGAACAGCTGTGAGATGGAGCTGCAAGTTTCTAACCAGCATAGAAAGGGTTGTTAACCTCTTCAGCACCAAAGGAAATGAAATCCATTTTTAAAATGAAACACAAACACACAGGCTAACTGGAAAATCTGCGATTCACAATACGGAGTGATTTTCTAACCCCAGATCTCCCAAGAGGACGTGGCCCCCGAGATCAATCTCCAAGATCAGCACTCAGTGAGAGCTGCATGTACCACCAGATACATCATATTACCATCGAGTGTTTTTAACACATAAGTGAATGGGTTAACATTAGAAGCTGAATATATAATATCCATAATGTTGCCTGCAATAATAATGTCTATCCCTAGATGCAATAGAAAGATATTCACTCATTATACAGAGTAACAAGACTAACTCCTTACATCATGCATGAGAGTTCATTTGACTTCTAATCTGTCCCTGAGGATGCGGGGCCCCTGGCTATTTTTGGTATCCTGGGTCTGTCAGTCCCTGACAAGCGACGAAACTCTGTGCCTAGGGGCAAGCTGAAGGTCTATTTACTGAAGGATAATTGCTGGCCCAGATATCAAACCGCTGGCCACACAAAGTTACAGATCAGAATTAAATCGTACTCTCCATGAACTCTCCCGTAATATTATACACAAAAGTCAACATTTCCATTAGTCTCTCAATGCAAACTGTACTTTATATATGAGTTCTCTCATTTCTGATCACTTAGGTCAGGCGAGGGCTAGAGATATGGGACTTTTATTTAGTCCTAGAACATCCTCACCTATCCTGTAACTTTAGTCTCATGAGCTCCAATGAAAATTCCATAGCAGAGACCCCAAACCACCACATTGCTATTACAGGGCGGCTGTTTGGTATAGTAACACTGATCAGGATAACTTCCAATGGGGGCAAGGTGTTCCATGTACTAGTTAGTAGGTTCTTGTTAAATTTGTTATCCACGAAAATTTATTTTGGAACTAATAGGAATGTTGTGCCCGGGGGGCCGGCACCGATCTCTGCCGGCACAGAATGGTCAGAGACCACTCCTGCCAGCCATTCAGTTGATCTATCAGAATGGAAGTGCGCATGCATGATCAACGTTCTTCTCCTGTATATAGGTCTATCATGGGAGTGATAGTGCCTTTGTCTGATCCCTGTCACAGGCAATCAATGGTCACGTATGGCTTCGATCGCTCCGTGGAGCCACTGATGTCACAGAATGGTCAGAGACCGCTCCTGCCAGCCATTCAGTTGATCTATCAGAATAGAAGCGCGCATGCATGACCAACGCTCTACTCCTGTATATAGGTCTATGGGAGTGATAGTGCCTATGTCTGACCCCTGTCACAGGCAATCAATTGTCACGTATGGCTTCGATCGCTCCGTGGAGCCACTGATGTCACAGAATGGTCACAGACCGCTCCTGCCAGCAATTAAGTTGATCTATCAGAATGGAAGTGCGCATGCATGACCAACGCTCTACTCCTGTATATAGGTCTATGGGAGTGATAGTGCCTATGTCTGACCCCTGTCACAGGCAATCAATGGTCACGTATGGCTTTGATTGCTCCGTGGAACCACTGATGTCACAGAATGGTCACAGACCGCTCCTGCCAGCAATTCAGTTGATCTATCAGAATGGAAGTGCGCATACATGACCAACGCTCTACTCTTGTTTATAGGTCTATGAGAATGATAGTGCTTATATGTGACCCCTGTAACAGGTGATCAATGGTCATGTATGGCTTCAATCACTCCGTGGAACCACTGATGTCACAGAATGGGTCACAGACCACTCCTACCAGCGATTCAGCTGATCTATGAGAATGGAAGTGCGCATGCATGACCAACGCTCTACTCTTGTATATAAGTCTATGAGAGTGATAGTGCTCATGTCTGACCCCTGTCATGGGCACTCAATGGTCACATATGGATACGATCGCTCCGCGGAACCACTGATGTCATGATTGGCAGAGGTCTCATAAGCCGGACTCCATTAGTCATACATTTATCAGCCATATATATGGACTTTAGCTATTAGCATTGCTACCAAGAAAACAAAAGATGATGGCTCTGATGTAAATACGCCAATATTGAGGATGGATTTAATTACCGCCCGTGATCAGAGACCATTATTGCTCCCCATATTTCTCCGGAGCTTCTCTGGTATGAATGGCCGCGATATTTTTAACTCCAAGCAATTAAACTATTCAATGCAACATAAAGGCGTAATATATGAAAATAAGTCGAAGATTTCCTTCCATCAGCATTAATGTACCACGCAGAGACAACACAATGTCATCACAGACAATGGCTGTGGACTAAGCAGTTTAGCGGTTTTGGCCTCTTTTCCTGCCAGATGCAGAAGACGTGCGAGCTCACTGATGGATGAACTGTTTTTTTTTGAGTTCTTGATCTGACATAAAAAATTTAAAAGACCCAAAGGGATTAGAGCCATCCCTATAAATCATACATGGTGTCTCACCTGGCATGCATTGTACAGAAGTTGGTGCTCAAACTTCTTAATCCCCAAGATTTGTTGAAACATTTCGTACAGTTGTTCCTTGCTGAGAATAAGCTCGGAGGCTGCGCTCGCTGTCATCCTGGCTTGCTGCTTGCGGGGATCTTCTTCTCCTCGGTATATGGCATCGAATTTAGCCATCCAGGAACTCAGAACAGTCTCCTTGCTGAGGCCGTCGATCTCGGGAAGACTCCTCACTCTCTTTTCTATGTGCTTTTTGAAGACTTCGCGAGAGTCGTTGGCAGAACAACCTCCACTCTGCACCATTCTGGCCACACGGTCGCTTTTGAGGAATACCTGAAATAATCGAAAAGAAGAACGTCAGTCCTGGAAATACGTTTTTGTAACTTTAAGGGGACCTATCACTACTCCTGACATGTCTGTTTAAGTGAATATTTGCCGGGTGTCAGACCCCCACAGATAACCTAACCTGAAGATAGGTCCGACATTTCAGAGTAAATATAGTGGGATGATCTGATCAGAGACCATAACCAGTGATGAGACTAGTCCACTGCTGACCACAGCAGGCTCTTCCCAGCGCCGCTCCAGGTGATGGACAGGCAACTTCTAGAGCAAGAGGCCTGTCAATCACTTCTAGTAGAACTGGGAAAAGCTGGCTCGGGACAACGCAGAACTGGACTCATCTCATATCCCATATGGCCGCTGACCAGATCTTCCAACTATACTTTCTCTGAAACAACGGAACGTTCAATATCAGTTATGCAGGTAGGATCTGATTCATGCTGCCCGTTGTTTAGGCAGCATGAATCCGGTGGTAGATTCCATCTAAAATGGAAGAGGATGAAACACTCAGTGACGCCAAGTGCCTCCAAGTATGTGTCGTCTCCTTGCTCTACCCCTTCATTACTAATCAGCTATTTTTGGAGAGCAGAGCGATTGCGGTTTGGCTCTTAGTGGCCCGTCCATGGAAACATCAGTCTTGGTGGAGTACACGGTGCTAGATTCATTAAGAGGTGCACTCTACTTAATAAATTCAGTGCACCTTCTAAGTGGCGTGTACCTCTATGCACCATGCCAGAAATGTTACTCCAGTCAGGAACTGGAGTAAGATTTCTGCACTTTGGATTCATTAGACAGGCAGAGTGGCCATGCTCCATCCTACCCTTACTCCACCACAGCTTCACCCAAAATGCCAAAGTCTCAAATTTTTGGTGCAACTCCAAATGTTGCCACTTTTCAAAGTTTTTAGACCACTTTTCCGGCCTGAAAACTTTGATGAACTGGCCCCAAAAATTTTATATGAGCCCCCATATCACTCACCCCTCTCTCCGATTCAGCCCCTTATTTTAGCGCTCAGTAGGGATCTCTTTACCTAGATCACTCTAAACTTGTAAAGTTCTAAACTTCTGAATTGTTCCCATGATGTGATATATATATTTTTTTTAAATATTTGTTACCCTTTAGGAACATTAAAATTAAATGGAATGGTCCACAAACACATTCGATAAGATATTTGGTGACTTTCCGCGCCTGTACTCTACAGCTGGACCGCCAGAGTTTTTATATACAGGTGAGTGCGTTTTACAGATGGATTCCTCGCAGTTTCCACTGTCTGCAATTGCTCCGCGGGTTTCCATGTATCTCACTAAGTATTCACAGCGCATTCCGATGAGTATGAAAGGAAGCGCTAGTGAGGTGGAACAGCAGGAGCAAGGCAAAATAAAACATCTAAGAGCAGTTTCTTAGCAATTCTGCAACCATCACTCGCGACTACAGCATGCAGATAACCTTTCCATGTACAATACCTTCTCTATTATTTATGCTGGAGAAGATGAATCCCAAAGAATAGTTAACATTTCCTGAGAACAGATAATGACACAGCAATGGATGTGTTTTTTTTTTTCCCAAGAACTGACGTCCATCCAAACATTTTATAATTACAGAAATTAGTATCTGAAGCCGTAAGTGAGGAATGGCTTAATTAGTATTCCTTTAATATTCTGATGGTATTGAAGTATATGATGTATTCAAATGCATTGCTTCGAGTAAATTATGATAGGAAATGTGAAATAAAGCTATGTGAAACTTCTCACTGAGCGATGTGAAATAAGGTTTATTAAGTCCTGTGATAACTGCAGAAAAAGAGCTTTGCTGTGCAGAGTGTGACTATATCATCGGAGCAATTTCATTAGTAAGATAAGTAAGATCTAACAGCAAATCTCTGGTGTTTTTTCGTATCTCATATGTGACTATCTATATTATAAAAAGGCTGCAAATATTTCAGTTTTATTATTGGCTATTGTAGTACATTCCCATTTGTCTGCAGCTCAACTTTCAGCTTTGCTGTGTAGTGTTTGGCAGGGTAGTCAGAATCTTCTCGCCAAGCTCTAGGAATTTTCTATTTTTTTTGTGACTATCTGTATAAAAATACCCTGAAATATTTAATTTCAAACTGACCAGCAGGCTGATATGTCCTTTTCCCTGCATCTCAGTTTCAAGCTTTGCTGTGTAGAATGTACCAGAGCCAGCAAAGTAATCTCACTAATAAGATAAGTAAACTATGGGATCCAATTTGAAATTAAGCTATACAATATATCCTTTACCACTATTAGAGCACTGAATTGAGATTTATTGAGGTTTTTAATGACTTTTCTTAAACGTAAACCCTAAGGAAGGTAATTCAGCTTCTTAATTTGAATCAATAGATCATAAATTCCCGGTCTTTTGGTATTTCATATTTGTCTTTCCATGTAATATAATCATAGAATATTCAATGTTTTACACTGGCATTTGGAGTATGTATAGTAGGCTGAAATTTCCTGTTGTCTGCAACTCACTTTTTCTGCTTTGCTGTGTAGAGTGTGACAGAGTTAGCAGAGTCATCTTGTTAGAGTTAGAGAATGACAAACAATCATATTTATTAGAGGACAAGGAATTTTAATGGGTTGACCCATCAAGACAAACGTTGTCCTGTTAAGGCATATGTACATCTCAAAACTGTGTCCCTTGCTTGAGACTTCACTCTCTCAACCAGAACAGAGAGCTGCTCTGAATAGGTGCAGACTTCATCTCTTCTTGTATTTTGCCTGAATAACCACCATTGGAACAGTCGCTGGCTGAAGCTTCCACTGCGAAACTACGGTAAGCTGCTTGCCCAAATGTTAGAAGTGAAATCGAGATGACCACCTGATCGCCCCTAGTAGCTGAATTTTGAAGAGTTGTCTTGAATGAACCCCTTTAATGACAGATGACAGCAACATTGGAAAGCTGGAGGACCAGACAAGGCAGTGATAATATATTGCAATGTCTTACCTCATAGTAACTCTGCACAGCGTTCATGAATGCCTCATCCGCCACAATCTGAGTCTCTCCATTAAAGAAGGCCTGGAAGCGATCCTTCACTGTCTGAAGCTGCTGTTTACTGATCTGTGAAAGACATGAGATACAAGGAGTCAGACCACAATTACCGAGATGTTTATAGAGTTGACTAAAATGTGTACGTTCAAAAAATTACACAATAACAATGCATTGCATATTTGCATTAACATAGTTTACAAAAATGTCAGATCAGGCACAGCAAACATGATTTACCCAACCTGTGCTAGCTGTGTGAATGCTCCTCATGCCAACCACAATAGGCAATTAACTGCTGAGAGCATGGGTAGCAGAACCGTGGCACACGGCCACAAGACAGTTCCTGGTTTATTCCATCTAACACACAAAATGAACACTAAAATGCACAAAAATGCTTTGAAAATATCCCAACAAATTTCTCTCTTAAAGGGATTATCTAGGCTTGGGGTTCAATTCTGCCATCGCTCTATGTGACGGCAGACCTTTGAATCGTTACTGCATGCTGTCAGGATTCTTTGGTGCTGGCAATGGGAGCGGGCTGGTGTGTAACTGCAAGTATTCTATTTTCATATATGTGATCACATGCCGACTAGACATGTGCGAGACTGGACGTCTAGTCGGAATGTGACCTGAAGTATCCAAATCGAATACTTTCAGTCACATGATTGCCAGTTCCTAGTGCCAGCACCAGAGAATCCCGACAGTGTGCACTGTGCATGCGGTAAGGATACACCAGTCAGCTCTCACATAGAGCGACGACAGACTTGTGAATCGTCATAGAACGCACATTGCCCACTGTCAGGATTCTCTGCTCCTAGTAATGTGAGCTGGCGGGCATTTAACTGCAAGTATACAATTTTCATGTATGTGATCGCATGCCGACTAGACATGTGCAAGACTGGACCTCTAGTCGGAATGTGACCTGAAGTATCCAAATCAGATACTTGCGGTCACATGATTGTCAGCTCCTAGTGCCGGCACCAGAGAATCCTGACAGTGTGCACTGTGCATGCGGTAAGGATACACCAGTCAGCTCTCACATAGAGAGACAACAGACTTGTGAATCGTCATAGAACGCACATTGCCCACTGTCAGGATTTTCTGGTCCCAGTAATGTGAGCTGGCGGGCATTTAACCGCAAGTATCCGATTTTCATATATGTGATCGCCTGCCGACTAGACATGTGCAAGACTGGACGTCTAGTCGGAATGTGACCTGAAGTATCCAAATTGGACACTTGCGGTCACATGATTGCCAGCTCCTAGTGCCGGCACCAGAGAATCCTGACAGTGTGCACTGTGCATGTGGTAAGGATACACAAATCTGCAGTCACATAGAGTGACTGCAGACTTGGGCCCTAAGCCTAGACAACTCATTTAATCTCCTGTTTAATCCTAATTTGTCTCATATTACAATAACCACTGAGAAATATTTAAAGAAATCTTTTTTGGGTGTTTTAAAAGATGAACAATGCTCCCCTATTTCTCCTACTTGCCCTGAATCTGGCTGTAAGAAAAATTCCTGCAGTAGGAGCCTCTCCCCTTTTCTCTATCTCCTGTTAAACAAAAGATCGATAAACACTCATGCCCAAAATCCAAATTCAGCCAGTCACTAGTTACAGAAGGGATTGATTAGACAGATGTTACTTCATTCTTAATTGTTTTCCTTCCAAAATACACTGTTTAATAAAGAAAACACTTTTTATATTCAGCTTCTTTTTCTTTAGAGCTGTGACCTTAAAGGTCCATGACCTGCTATAGACGCACTCATGCAAATAATTGACATTAACAATTCACTTTTACTCGAAGGCTGTTATTTGCGAGCTTAAAGGGATATTTTTATGCCATCAGTGATGGTGTATTGCTGGGATATGCCGTCACTTTATGATCAGCGAAGGTCCGACCTCTATTACTGTGGTCCCTTAACAGTCGTTCTCTGCATCGGAAAAGGTCCCACAGGTCAGACCGCCACCGATCACAACATGAAGACACATCCTAGGTATTTATGAGATGGAAATAACCCTTTAAACCATATTATAATAAAAACGCCAATCAGTTCGTCAGACATCAATGACAACCCTAAGATGGAAGGAGCAGAGGAGGTGACACATCCGATTTAAACAGTTTTATTCTTTTTTTTCCCATTTAGCATTTAGATAACAGAATTCTTAAAAAAAAAAAATTCCCGCATGAAGAATTCATGAGTTTCCCGAGCGCTCGCATTCGGAACGTTTTGTTTATGTAGATTATCTTTCTTTATTTACCGCATCTGCTACTTTCTTTTATGAAACGTAGGATCAGTGACCGAACAAAGGAATGTAAAGCACGTTCCCAGCCGCTGAAACAATTTTATACCGAAGATGCAGAAAATAACCACGATTCTCCCATCCAATTGTAAGTAGGCATTCATTACCCGCCTGCAAACGACCCATAAATACTGAAAATATCTAAAATATTCACATCTGCGTTTAAGAAATGTGCACTTAAAATAAAACATGGAATAATGATGTTCAACAACTACACATTAAAGCCTGTGCCCTCACTAATTAAAAAAAGATACAAGCATTTTGTGTTTACAGATCCTATACGGAACACTCTATCTCCTAGGCGACAGACTACAAATAAACCTTGTGTAGTCGGATTCTGCAGTCATGTGTTTCTCCATTCTCTCTACTTATAATTTTGTCAATCTGTAGACAGTAGAAGAAGGGACAAAGTGAGAAGAGTAAGATAATTGCCGGATCAGACTACACGCAAAACATGTTTGTAGTCTGGAACCAGAGAGCCAACCATGGAGGAACCCAAAAGTTGCTCCTGTTGTTTTACATGAATTCTGATGAAAAAAAAATGTTGCAAAATTGGACATATCCTTTAATTCATAAAAGTATTTTACACCTGAAAGGGTTTTTCCAGGACATCAATATCAATCAATGGGTGGAGTTTCATCAATTTCTGACACTCGCATCTAACAGCTGATTGAAGAGGCAGTGGCTCACATTTTGCAATGGAAATATCCGGTATTGCAGCTTGAATGGGACTGGCAACACGAGGCTCAGCCACGACAAAGTAGACAGTGCTTTGCTTAGTAAACAAGGGGGGAAAAGGTCTGCCCCTTCCAGTTGTCTACTTAAGGTAGAAATGATGAGCGTTTGAGCCTTGCAATCAGCTTTTCAGAGTGGGAGTCATTGCTTGCTGACAGCTCCATTGTCACGATTCCTCCACTCAGTGTGTCTTGGACGCAGTGACTGACAGCTCAGTCTCGCAATCTGGTGCAGAGGCGTACCGAGCTTTCAGTATTTTGATTGACAGCTCAGTCGTCCAGTACAGTGCACGAGCGTTCTGAGCTGTCAGTGTTTTTATTGATAGCTCAGCCATCCAATCTGAGTCTGGGAGGTGCTGAGCTTCTTTCAGGTGTTCCCTGTTCCAGATGATTAACCAGCTACTTAGCTAAGCTGTCAGTCCCAGATCTCTGCCAGACATAGCAACTTCTTAGTGGTTTGCTTTTCTGTTGATCTTTTGCTGCCTCACTTGTGAGCTCATTCTGACCATCCATTTGCCTAGCCCCTTTGCTCTGATCCGCTATCTTTTTGATATTTTGACCTTGGACCATAACCTGACTTCGCCTTTGTCTTTTCCCTTAGTTTATTATGTGCTTTCAGAACGTTTGACTTCTCTGCCTCATGACTTGCCCGTGACTAGTGACTAACATCACATCAACACTTTGATTCATGGCGGGGACTCTAATTGAGCATTTTATCCGGATGATATAAACACTTTAATTGTCAAATATTTCAAGTCAAGCGTGATGTGATGCTGTCAACTGTTTCTAAGAATTGCACAAAGATATTTTGCACTGCTTTTTATGTGTGTCAAAGGAGTTTTCCAAAACTTTAAGGCTACATTCCCACGATGAGTTTTTGGTGAGCTTTTGAAGCTGCTTATTTTCTAAAAAATGCACGTAACCTATTTAATTCAATGAGTGCAGAAATGGTGCAGAAAATCTGCAGCATAAAAAAAGTCACCATGAAGTTCATCGTGGGAACGTAGCCTGAGGGTATGTTGAAATGTTGAGTATTTGCAGAAGATTTTTCTACAAAACAGAGAGTTGGCAAGAAAAACGCTGCTGAAAATATGAGCATTTTGACTTATTTTTGACACATTTTTGCATGTGTTTTTACATGTTTTTTTTCTCATTCATTTGAATGGATGAAAAAATGTTGCAAAAATGACACTCTGATCGAAGTTTGATCATTGACTGATCATAGTGTGATCCATCCTCATGTATAAGGAGAAGATGGAGAAAAAAATGCTCAATCTTTTCCATTGTGTGAGTGCGCAAAAATCAGACTGCACTCAGATGTCATCCAAGTGCAATCTGATGTTTTCCACCACGGACTCATTGACTTGCATGGCGAAGACCGATTTGTATATTGGATCCATCTCGGTCATGCAGCGATTTTTTTTATCCTCGTCCGAGGAAAACATGGCCCCATAGACTAACATTGGTCCGAGTGCTATCAGATGTTTTATCGGATCGCACTCGGACTGCAAATCCGCTCGTCTGCACCTGGCCTTATCAATATTAAAGTTCTGGATATCCCTTTACTTTAATTTAAGAATCAGGTCTCGGAATAAGTGACGAAATCTTCACCTTTTTCCTCGGAATGTCCTCACTCTGTAATAATCTGTTCTTTAGCATCCATCAGCTTTTCTCATTTACATTTTAAATGAACACTTACAATTAAACCCACATCACATTATTTGAAAACTGCTAATCAAATACAATTAAATCTAATGAGGTGGCTGTTGAAAGTTCTTTATTTAGTTTTCGTGGAATAAATTGTAGAATTTGCCGAAGATTTTAATGGGGGAATGTGTCACTAATTCTTCCAGGGAAATTGCATGGATCTTGATGAGGACATGCTGATACTTGTACCCCGCACTCTGAAATACCAACGTTATAGAATTTATTTATAGAATTTGGTATTTTGTCATTACTTTCTTATTTGTCCTGAAAATATATGAATAACCTGATAACGGGCCACTAGACAATTCTTTGTAAAAGAATCACTATTTAGCTATATACCGCAATACTCTAGCATCGCAGTAATATAGAATAAGCGATCAAGTGATTGTTGGATCAAAACGACTAAGGGGGGGGCTAAGAAATAAAGTAAAAACTAAAATTTACTTTAAAAAAAAGTATAGACGGGGCGTTGATCCAGAGAACTAGTCTGAGGAGCGTTGTACCCAGAGAACTAGTCTGAGGAGCGTTGATCCAGTCTGATTGTCAAATGTGGAGTCGGGATGGAATTTTTCCCCTAATATGGAGCTAATAATGTCTGCCCCATGGGATTTTTGCCTTCTTTTGGATCAAGATGTTAGGTTATAGGTTCAACTCGAAAGACTAAAAGGGGTATTCCCATCTCCAAGATGCTATCCCAATATGTAGTAGGTGTAATAATAATAATATTAGCAAATACCTTCAATTAGAAATGTAGTATAGTTTTTTCTGATTGGCTTTGTCTCTTTCCTCATGTGCAGGGTATTGCAGGACCTTAGGTATCCATGGTTATGACCACTAATATAGTGACAGTTAGTTAGTTGTTAGTGGTCATAACCATGGATACCTAAGGTCCTGCAATACCCTGCACATGAGGAAAGAGACAAAGCCAATCAGAAAAACTATACTAGATTTCGAATTGAAGGTATTTGCTAATATTATTATTATTACACCTACTACATATTGGGATAGGATCTTGGAGATGGGAATAACCCTTTAAGTCTACCTTCAACCTTAAAAAAAACTATGATGCACTAAAATTTTCTGATTTAAAAAAATAAATAAATACAAAAAAAATCTACTTGGTGTTGCAGCATTAAAAAAGTTCCAATCTATCAAGATATAAAATGAATAACACCATATGTTCAAGGCTAAAAGGAAGAAAAGGAGTCAAAATGCAAGAACGTCTTATATTTTTGGCTACTGCACCCCTGCTAAAAAAAAAAAAAGTCATAAAAAGCGATCAAAATATCATATGAAAGCCAACGCGGTATCAATAAAAATGTAGGCTCGGCGTGCAAAAGAAAAGCCCCTACACATCCCGAAAGATAAAAAAGTTACCAGTCGACACAAGCAAAAAGTTCAGAATGTTTTTAGACTGCTAATATATATATATATATAAATAAACCTTATACGCTTGGTATCACTGTACTCCTACTGACCTGAAGAATCGCACTGCTAGGTTATTTATACTATATGATGAATGCCATGATAAAAATATGGTGGAATTGCATTTTTTCACCATCTCTACCAGATTTGGAATTTTTTTCTGTTTTTCAGTACGTTACATGGAAAATTAAAAGGTGTCTTTCAAAACTACAACTCGTCCCAATGAAATCAAGGTAGGAAAAAAAAAACAGGTATTTTAGAAGAAGTGAAGTAGAAAATGAAGGCTCCAAAACAGAAAACATCCTGATCATGCCAATACTCACCGTGTGCACATAGCCTTGGATTTCGGAGTAATTCGTAGGTGCATTGTTCTCTTAGGATGGAGCGTGGAGCGGGGCGAAGAACAATTGCCCCTAGGCAAGAATATTTTATGGGCCCTTTTCAGTCTTAAAGATTATCATAATGCACAATTCAACCTACTTTAGAAGTGGAAATGGCCCCCTTACTCCTTGGGTCCCTATGCGGCCACACAGGTTGCACCAATGGTATGTCCACCCCTGACCTGGAGGAATGATGCCCAAATGCACATGACCCTACCTAAGTACTTTCCATGTGACCCATAGGTGTGGGATTTTTGACCACGTCTTCTGGGTTATAGTCATGTACACCGACGACATCATTGTGAAGTCAACATCTCATGTAACAATAAAGTTGTTTCCTGCCATTACTCCTTGGGCCCCAGTGCGGTCGCACGAGTTGCACCAATGGTATGTCGACCCCGACCTTGAGGAATGATGCCCAGATGCACATGACCCTACCTATGTACTTTCCATGGGACCCATAGGTGCGGTGATTTTTGACCACGTCTTATGGGTTATAGTTATATACACCGACGACATCATTGTGAAGTCAACATCTCATGTAACAAAAAACTTGTTTCCTGCCGTTGTGATTATTTAAAGAGCATTATTTAATCCATTTTATTTATAACTTGAAAAACAGCGGCTCTGAAGAGAATCTGCATAATTACACAGGAAAACAAACGACATGGCATGAAATCTGATAAGAAGAAAAAGAACAAAAAAAACAAATTCAATCAAAATAGCCAAACAGCTGAGAAAGCAGAAAATAAAGCAAACAATCCCCGGCCAAATTGTTCTAGGACAAAAAAAAAAGTTCACTCCCAAAAAGGCAAAAAATTTACTCCCCAGAAAACAAATCCTGTTTGGGTACTGTGTGGAGTCACCGTAATATTTCTCATTGGTGGGGTAGAAAGGATGTTGTGCCAGATTTACATTAGATGGAACATAGTGGAGACCCTTGCAAAAAATTGATATGGACCAACCTTCTGAAGTTAGTGTTATCATAGGAACAGGGTAGCCCTTCTTCCACCTTGGCATCTCCGGTGAACTTTATGCCAGTTTTCGCTTTTTTAGAAAAACTTTCTGGTGTCTGTCGAGTAGAAGAGCTGTAGACACTATCCATGGAAAAAGTCAGTAGGGTCAGGACATTTCTCCATAAGTCCTGAAGGCAACTTTAGAACTTGCCTCTTTAATGGGCAGACCAATGACATTAGGCGGTGCTTCACGGTACCCTAAACAAAAGTTACTATTATTATTTCTAGTTTAGGAAGTTTTTGTCACGCTGTCTAATGAAATGTATACAATGTCAGTAAACTATTAATACAGGAACAACACTCTATACAACAACTAGTATAGCAACATCAGCATGTAAGTATAGAATAGATTTACCTGACACGATATCTGCTGAACTCGGGTTAATCTTGAGGACTTGATGAGCTGAAACAGGAAAGAGGTGACCGGATCTAACCTGACCCTAAACTGGGGTCTAACTAATCCCTCACCTGGAGGTACTGATAATGGTTCAGAGGTCCAAGTCTCCAACCTAACCCTGTCTCCTATCAGACCCTGAACCCTGTAATCAGTCCTAAGAAGGATCCTGACTACCACCAAAGGGATATGGGCTGATCTCAGCTAAATACACAGATTAGACATATAAGACAGACAGGATAACACTACGCTTGCATACACACTCTAACACCAAAGGAACATAAATGGTCTGGGAAATAAACTCTAACCAAGTTGAGCTTAGAACAACTAAGGAGCTCACAACTAAAGTCTATACAGACTCATTCCTATCTGTGTCTGCATGAAGGTTTCACTGGCAACTCCCAAGCAGACAACCAGAAATTTAAAGGAACCAATCAACAAATAATCAATTGCAGCCGGAGAAACTGCACCCAGTCCCAAACCGAGCACAGACAGAATTAACTCCCTAGCTGCCAAACACAAAGAAACAGCAGCTCAGCTGCGAGAAGTCAAAATGTGCAACCGCGACGATCTTCGTGGCAATGCACACATGACAGTTTTCTTTGGAATTTCCAGTTTTTGAATTTCGTTCTAATGAAGCAAATTGCCTTTTTTGGGGACTTCTATCAACAGGTGGAGTGGAGAGTTGCTGAAAAAAAATTTCCGGAGAAATGCTTAAAGGTTTTTTACAAGTTTTTCTCAACTTGGAAAGTTATCACCTATTCATAGGCTGGGTAACAACTTGCTGAATACTTGGACCCTCATGAATCCAGATAAAGGGGTTTTGAAATGGATGGGTGGCAACGCATGCACACCACTGCTGTGTTTGGTCTTTACTCAGCTATATCTCCAGTCCTACAGACCATAAATAGAGAAGTGGGGCGCACGCTTGATCGCCACTCAATTCAGACAGGAATCTGCAGGTGCCCATTCTCAGAATCGACGGGGAGTCAAAATATCCCTAATCCATTGGGTAGTGGGTAACTTAAGCTCCCGTTACAATAAGCGAGATCGCTGAAGCGTCACCGATTTTGTGACGCAACAGCGACCTAGCCAGCGATCTCGCTGTGTGTGACACGCAGCGACGATCAGCCCCCCTGCTGGGTATCGCTGATCATCGTTGAATGTCCTGGACCTTTTTTTGATCGTTGGTTTCCCGCTGGCCAGCGCGCATCGCTGCGTGTGACAACGGGAGACCAACGATCAGCGAGCTGGTATCCAGTGTAAACAGCGGGTAACTAAGCGCCACACGGTGCCTAGTTACCCGATATGTACCCTGTTTACCGGCTCTCAGCATCTGCTGTAGAGCGCTGAGAGCCGGTATCTAGGGTACATATCGGGTAACTAGGTGCCGCGCGGCGCTTAGTTACCCGCTGTTTACACTGCATACCAGCGTGCTCCCTGGTTCTGATTGCTGGTGAGTCTGCCTATGTGACAGCTCACCAGCGACCACAAAGCGACGCAGCAACGATCCCTGCCAGGTCGTATCATTGTCGGGATCGCTGCTGCGTTGCTGAGTGTGACGGGACCCTTAGACTCTTGGCACCGTTTGAAGATTGATATTTTGGGCCGGCGTCGTGGTTGCTCCACTGTCTTGAATTACTTGCTCTTAAATGCCTGTCTAGAGAAGTTTGATAAGGTGAGTATCACTATATAATGTGAACTTGTCACATACGATGGGGTTGCCTGTAATCAGCCAAAGACAAATGCAGCCATGTAGTAAGTTTACAGATGTTGATCTTGCTGTTTAGTTCCCTTCAATAAGAGTTAATTGTAAAGTTGTTAGCTATTACAAGCGCATTTCAATTTTACTCATATAGCAAGATAAGAATAATCATTTAATCAAAAAGTGACCCTTCCTCAAAGGGGTTATCCAGGACTAATAATTATTTTTTTTTTACTATGAGCCAAAAAACTTACAAGCGGACTAACTAGTTAGCAACTGCCTGCAAGTTCTGCCCAGCGACGGCACAGAGCGGTCACAGACAGACAACTGCTGCACATCAACAGAGAAGGCTTCTTCTTCCAGGCTGCTCTGTCGGTGTAACCACTGACATCATGCTGATTATGAGCCATCTTCTTGCAGTTAGGTAGGGGGGAGTCACTATCAATCAGCATAACATCGGCAGTCACACCCTGTCGACAGAGCAACGCGGAAGAGCAGTCGCTGCTCTGCCGACTTGACATCAGCGGAAGCCGTAGACTCACCAGCAGGAGAGATCTTCGCTGGGCGCAACAGGCAACGCCCTGCCTGTTAGTTCTTAGGGTGAGTTTCCACGATCAGGAAACGCTGCGTGTTTGGCGCTGTGCGCTGGCGCAGCGCCAAACACGCAGCGTCCAGATGTTACAGCATAGTGGAGGGGATTTCAAGAAATCCCTCTCCACTATGCGTAACAATACGCAGGTGGCAGACCTGCGTAAACGGACATGCGGCGCGTCTTTTTAGACCGCAGCATGTCCTCGCGTATTGCGGCGACGGTGCGTCACCGCAACAGAATATTACACAGGGCTATGTAGCCCTGCGTTCTTTCCGGAGGTGTTCCGGAGGTGTCCTGAACACCTCCGGAAAGATCGCGCGTCATAAAGGGGGCGGGCTTAGACGGAGCGGAATTTCCGCTCCGTCCAAAGCGCTGTGGTTCCAGACCGTGGAACCACAGCCTAAGGCTCACAGTAAAAAAATAATATAGTCCTGGATAACCCCTTTAAATATAAATCCATAATCCCCAAGCCTATGCTTCCCAGAACGCACCCTTACTAGGAAACAGTAATTACAGGGTTAATTCCATTGCCTCTATGTACTTTTCGCCGCATCCCAAATTCCTAGTGCCTCAGAATGTTCTCATTGTACCGACAGATAATACATAATATACAGCCTAAATAATAGACACGGGGACCGAGGCTTCAAGTAAATATTCCTGCCATCATCCTCCTTTGTATTCCGAGTGAACGCCGTGCACCAGGAGAGGGTCTGAATACAGATCATCTCATTTATGGCACTTTCAAGGCTTTTTTCATTATTTTTCAGGAACATTAGAACTGCAAACAATATAATATCCTGAGGTGGCTGCTCTTTATCTGTCTTTGGCTCTGTCTGCACATTCCCTCTCGATTCGTAGAAGCTCTTCAGTCCTGGAAGCAGTCAGTGACAGTGTGAGAGGTCTTTCTATAGCTGCTCTTTTCTATTGTGTCTGCCATTCTTTTATAGCCATAGGATTCTCAATCGATATTAAATCTTATCCCCCTGGTGTGTACTGTTACTTAAAAAAGCAACCATTGGCCTCTCCGGTAGCCCTGACTTCCTACTTTCTCCTTGAGTCTTCAGAGACATGGCCAACTAAGGATGACATCTTAAAGGGAACCTGTCACACTGAACATTATGTCTGATCAGCATCTTTTAAAGAAGGAAAATCTCCGTAGGCTGCTATTTCTATATTTAGGAGTCCAGTGGGTGTGGGCTAGTCAGAGGTCCAACTACTAGACTCTAAATATAGAATGAGTAGGGATTTAAGTGAAAAAAATACAACCTATGCTCATACTTATAATCTTCCACCCATAAAACTATATGTAGGCATATGCCGGTTCAGCTGCATCGGTGCCTCCAACAACTCATGGCAGTGACACCGTCTGTGCTCATTAGATGCTATTATTAAACATTGTTTTCTTGAAGTGTGGTCTTTCCAAAGATTTGATCATTTAGCATTGCAGGAAACAGATTAGCAGTGAGATACAGGCAGCAGTGCTAAGTATAGGAGGAATTTTTCTAGCTAGACCTCTAAATGGTAATCTTCTTCATTACAGGCATTATGTACTAGCACATAGAGATGTATCTCTACATACTAGAACATCTCTATATACCTGTATATTAGGGGTAAAAAATAAACATCAGATTTTGTTTTCCTTTAAAAATGTCTAAAAAATACTAAAAAAACAATTAAAACATTCTCATTTCAAAGGGTTTTTCTAGACTCTAGAGAAATTTTGCAGTCACTCTATGTGCACACTTTCATGGTTCCACAATATTTTTAGTGCAAGTGGGCATACTAATGATAATGACCTGAGAAGAGTCTCATCCTCTTCTCTCAATGTTTTGTTGAGCGAACTGGATAAGAATCTAGTCAGCACACGTGACTGCAAGTACGCAAATCACAGACTTGTGGCCATGTGACCATCCAAAACAGAGAAATCGTTAAAGTCTTCACATAGAGAGACTGCAGAAAATTGTCTAGAGCCTGAAAGACCCATTTAAAAACAAAACTGCAAAATACATATCCATTATCCCTTTAATCATAACAACCCGTAAAATACAGTGAACAGATTATTGACGGAGATCAGTAAAAGGCGCAAAAAATGGTAACTGTTTTTTTTTCTCCATTAAACCCATAATAAAGTTTATACCACTGCAAAGTACTATGCGTGGGTTTGGTAAAATGGCACATAAAAAAATAATAACAAAAAAAAGAGAACTCATATAGAGAAACTTAGGTAAAGAGGCTTTTACAACTTGGAACGAATTTAAAAAAATTGTCCGGAAGTATTGAGGTTGATTTCTGACTCTTTTTAGAACCTCAAATAGTGGTTTTCCGAAGTTCACCAGGTGATGAGCCCTAAATGGACATTTATTAGGATGCTGGTTTGCCATAACGTATCTGGGAAAGACTTGACCAACAAATCAAATTTTTTAAATTTTGCTCCCATTGGTCATATTGTCCTCTTCATCGACATCAAGGTCCTAAGTCACGTTGCTCTACTTCCACCACCACCACCACACACATTGTACTGATGAAGAATGGAGACCAATAAGCTCGGTCACCTCTAGAAAGTCTAGACTGATTATTCTGAAGTCTGAATGTAAGAGACTTTACAATGAATCTACCCGCGAAGCGTCTAGCGCTTCACAAAAAGAGGTAACTGAAGAGCTGGAATGGAAGAGACCACGCACAAAGCAGCTCCTGTACCGCAGGATCATCGGCATTGTGCACAGAAGAATATGTCAGAGATTAGCGAGACGTTATTACATTCTGCTTTGTATGAAATCAAATCGCCGGGGCAGATACATGAGTCATTTCATATCTCTATGTAACTGGTTACACCAACGTTTCTGACACATTCCTAGGAAGACCATTTTGGAATTACGACAGTGCCTGAGGGTCCAATTCACAACCCTTATGTCAGTTTTTGTACGATGCACAAAAAACATTTTTTTCTTCATCGTCTCCTCATCCGAGAGAAATGGATCACACTCTGATCAGAGTTTAATTAGAGTCTCTGCCCGATTCGCCTGCAGTTGCCCTAATAAGGAGTAATAACTTTGGAGGAGTTTGTCTCTTTTACGACACTGACAAAACGGGCACGATTACGGCATGGGCTCACAACGACCGTAGATGCCATATTGCAACGTACTGGGTCATAACATAGCCAAATGCATCCCATAAGTGAGCATCGAAGTACAGGTAAAATCATTCTACAGGAGTGGCAGAGAGTCCCGCAGAAAACGCGGCACTGCCAGAGAATATTCTGGAGGATGCACGGCACAATTAAATATTGAACCATCCCTAAGCACCGGGTATAACAACCTGATGTTAGCCAGGCTGGTTTATACTTCCCTGGAAAAGGATTTCTAATAACAATCAAGCGCTTGCAATCTGCTTCATTTTCTCTCCTATTTATTAATTGTTTCTCACCGTAGAGTTTTATAAGCTGCCAATAAACTCACTGGGAGATCAATATTCTTCTGTATTCTCCTTAGGAGAACCTTAGGTTTCTCGTTGCCATTATGCCGGTAGATGAATTCTCCGAGTCTATATCTCAGAGGAGGAGGAAGGCCGGGAAACAGGAGCTGAGCTGTCGATAAAATCTTCTATTTGGGGTATGTACGTGATGGCTGGAACGTTTTTTTGATAGTATACGATGAGGTTCATGTAAATATCTGTACTGCAGTAACATTTAAATGGAAAAACACAAATGATATTGAAATTAATGGGTTATTTGTCAAGTTATCACCTAATTGCTGCCCCAACCTCTGAGTTCTCCAACAATACCAAGAATGGGGGGTTATAAATGTGCCGCATTCTGCTGGAACCTGTGGTACATCTGAGATTAGAAGATCGCAGCGATTAGCTGAGCACAGGCCCTCTTTAAATCTACACGGCCATTCGTGATTAACAGGTTCTTGTCCAGAGTATCGCACTCCTTGCGGGGATCAACATGCTAAGCATGCCATGAGGAGACTTAAAGCCGCAATGCTCCATGGAAAATATGCTAATTATGCAAATTGTCCCTTCAGAGAGGAAGAGAGCTAGAACTCTAGTGCCAAACCCTTTTGGAAGGTAGCAATCCTACAATCAATGTTGACCTTAACGAGCCTTATCACATGACCTAGGATAATACCAAACCAGAATCTCAATTTGCAGACACTGTGTTCGGGGTTACAGCCCTCGTCAGTGCAAAGCGGAGATCTGGTTTGGCTGTGTGAGAGGCGTCAGACCATTGTCCAAGAAGTATCGTCACTCCTGCGGGATCACATGTATAAGCATGCAGATGAGGAGACTTAAAGCCGCCAATGCTCTCTGGGAAATATCTAATTATGCAAATTGTCTCTTCAGAGAGAAGAGAGCTAGAACTCTAGTGGCTATTATCCTAGGTCATGTGATAAGGCTCGTTAAAGGGTCAACATTGACTTGTAGGATTGCTACCTTGGCTATTATCCTAGGTCATGTGATAAGGCTCGTTAAAGGGTCAACAATTGACTTGTAGGATTGCTACCTTCCAAAAGGTGGCACTAGAGTTCTAGCTCTCTTCTCTCTGAAGAGACAATTTGCATAATTAGCATATTTCCCAGAGGAGCATTGCGGCTTTAAGTCTCCTCATCTGCATGCTAGCATGTTGATCTCCGCAAGGAGTGACGATACTTCTTGGACAATGGTCTGACGCCTCTCACACAGCCAAACCAGATCTCGCTTTGCATGACGAGGGCTGAACCCCGAAACACAGTGTCTGCAATTGAGATTCTGGTTTGGCTATTATCCTAGGTCATGTGATAAGGCTCGTTAAAGGTCAACATTGACTTGTAGGATTGCTACCTTCAAAGGGCACTAGAGTTCTAGCTCCTTCCTCTGAAGAACAATTTGCATAATTAGCAGGTTTGTGGCAGGAAAGGTTTAGAGTTCCTCGTGGTCCATTGCTGTGGTGCTTATTGAAACCACACCCTTCCATATATAATCCGGCTTCCCTCCATGCAAGCAATAGAATCTTCATTCTGTTCCTCGCTACATTGGAGAAAGTGTTCTGGAGAGTCACTCTTGTCATCTTCAGATTGTCGCATATGGTTTATTGTGAATTCCTCTACATTCCCTTTTTGCAGTTCTTTCGTGTTGCTTTTCTCCCTCTTTACTGTGTGCCCATTTTCCCTTTGTATTTCATACTTTGTGTCTGCCATCTGATTGTGCCTTGATTTCCCTTTCTCTGTCCAGCAGGTGTTACCCTTTTACTCCTGCCCATTTCCTTCCTGGGGAGGGTGGGGGCAGCGTAGGATTTCGTAAGAGCACAGAGACGTACAAGACCCAGGCATCGCCACCTTCAGGGGTAACCCTGGGGTTAGGGATAGACTTGGGTCTAGATTAAGGAACAGTATAGGGTTCCTCCTCCTTGGCTTTCCTTCAGTCACAGCGTGACATTGGGGCTCTGAAATGCTCCTTGAATGGTAAGGTGGCTCAAATGTGCCCTACAACTTCATATTGTCTCAGGGACTGACAAAGATTTCAAGTACAACCATGAGCTATCTTCTACAGACTCATTGACTATGCATGGCCAATGCTCCACATTCTCATGGGATTTTACAGAGGCCTGTTTTGGGGGTCGGTGGAGGGTCATATCCTGCAGATAGGTGATAACGTGCAATGATGGGAAAATCACTTTGATCTCACCATGGGCAGCATGGTGGCTCAGTGGATAGCCTTGCAGCGCTGGAGTCCTGGGTTCGAATCCCACCAAGGACAACATCTGCAAGGAGTTTGTGTGTTCTCCCCATGTTTGCATGGGTTTTCTCCCACACTCCAAAAACTTACTGATAGGGAATCTAGATTGTGAGCCCTATCGGGGACAGCGACGATAATGTGTGCAAACTGTAAAGCCTGCGGAATATGTTAGCGCTATATAAAAAAAAAAAAATAATAAGTCAAGAAATGAACAATGAAAATAGGACCACCATTGTAATTAGTGGAAGTGTCTCATCGCAAGTGACTGGTGAAGAGATCATGCTGTCCCTATAAGTGTACAAGCTTTTTTTAATGGGGTACCTACCATAGAGGCAAATCACATGGAAATATATATATATATTTTGTGAGAGGTGGAAAATTTTGAAAAAGCTTTAAAATGAGTAGATTTTATGACTGTAAACCTCTTTTTATTCTGGGCTCAGGAGTCCAGTGGGCGGTCCTTCACAGTGCTTGACATCTTTCCTTGTTTGAATTTCCATACACAAGTAAGTACCACCCACTGGTCTCCTAAGCCCAGAAAGACCAGTGGTTAAATAGACTTATATTTCTCCTTATACTGAATCTTTTTCCATAAAACTATATCTCAATCTTCTTGGCTCAATCTAGTCTAAAAGGAGCAACATTTACAGTACATGTGGCACAATAAAGTGGCACCCACATGATTTCTGTGTGTGCCCTTGGCCATAGTCATGTCATTCAGACTTGATTTTTTCTTAATAATAGTCTGATTTGTTCACTGCTTTGTAACAGGGTCACAAAAGGGGGTAGCTTTTTTGGCTGTAGGTTGTCTGGTTTGGACAAATTCTTCTCCTGTCTCCATTTTATTTGGGTATACTCAGCAGTTGGAGGGTAACTGAGAGCTATGCAACACGTGAACATTTAGACAGACTGCGTGCAGTATAGTAAGAAAAAAAGATATATTTGAACAGATGAGACCGATGTACTTCCTCTGACAGTCCATGTCAGAATGGCGTCAGAATGGCTGTGTAATTTTTTTCCCCCACTTATATTAAAATATTCTACAGTTAGAGCCGACGTTCCATAAACTAACTCTATTTCTTTTGATTTTTCACAATAAAACTTAAAATGAAGCTCTCCTCCCATCAGAGTTGTTATCCTCTTAATATATTGCAGTCATCATATTATATAGCACTGTGCACTTACAATTGCTCATTTTGCCTTTCTACCCAGTTAATTGTTCTCTTTTGCATTTGGTCTATGACATCTATGATTAATAGACTAGCTGAATCCTTCTAAGCTCTATGTAGAAACAGGAAGTCTCTTTTCCCTGCATGAGTCATCATTAGAACTACAATTCTACATCACTGCCAAGTCCTTGGCAGCCCAGCTCCATCTCCTCTTCAACTCCTGACCCAGCCTGCCAGGGACTTTGCAGTGATGTAGAATTGTAGTTCTAATGATGACTCATGCAGACAAAAGATACTTCCTATTTCTACATAAAGATTAGAAGGATTCACGTAGTTTGTTTTGTCTATGTAGACTGCCTTCACTGACGAGGGGCAATACCCCAAAACACCGTGTCTGTAAATTGAGACTCCGGTTTTATCTTCAGTCATATAGCAAGGCTCGTTAAAGGCTCGATATTGACTTTTAGGATTGCTACGGCCAATAGGTGGCGTTAGAGTGCTAGCCATCTAGTTCACACAACATACTGCAAAACTGTTGGCAGGCTGCAATACATATTTCAACCACTAGGTGGCCACATAGAGACATAGAACATAAACATCTCTCTGCAGAGTATCAAAAAAATTATGTTTTTGTTTTTTTCATCATTGGTCAGTCCATGCCTCACATTTTCAGATATGTGAAGCCACATTTATAACCCAACTTACCCAGCTGGATAATTATATAGAAAACAAAAATGTTCAGAACGGATTGCTCCTTTAAGAGATCACTTTGGTGAACTTCAACGGACGTATTAGGGAATTACACGAATAGCAATTTACTAATATTTACTTATCAATCCGATGAAATAACCCGGGCAGAACTGCCGATCTTTTGTAATCTGTGGAATTGTTCCTGATTTCCGAGCCGCAATGAATTTCTATATTTCATCAGGTTACAAAAAATCCCATCGGGTGTACGCAACGTTCTCCTGACATTGGGCAATTTTCACCTTCCTTTCCCAAGATGCTTTTGTTGTATGAGACTACAGGATCAGATCTGGATGTGACCTGGAGACGGAGGCGGCCGTCCTTACCATGTCTGGTGACAGCAGATGATATCACGTAAACATTATTGTCTGCGGGGACCAATGTACCTGACTTCTATAGTCCCGGAGGAGCTCACTAAAAACAGCTCCTGATGAGAAATAGGCTCCACATAGATCATAGATATCAGAAATCCGGGATCAGATGCCCCAAGTCCATCCGGTACTACAGAGTCCAGATCTAAACATTGAGTGGAGCTTCTCTACACGATGTGTAGCAGCCGCTGCCGAGTGCTGCAGATCATCTCTTTTTCTCCTAAAGTTGTGGAAGCACTATTGGTTTTGCGAAAGTGATGAAGAGATTGCAGTCATATATGGAATTCAAAAGTGGTCAATTTTGTCTCGAATTTTGTTCACCATGGTGGTTAACTGAATATTAGGCTTTTGTTTTTCTTTTTTTAAATCCGCCACAGTTCCAGAGATATGACCCTTTTTGTTTAGTGCTATGGTATTTGATTTGTCAAAGGGACACGAGACAGAAGGGGACAGTGAAATGAGTAGGTTTTTTTTATTCTCTAATTTTGCCCGGTGAAAGTGGATAACCTGGCTAGTTAAGCCCATAACTAGCCAGATTATTCAACTTCACCGGGCAAAATTAGAGAATAAAGAAGCACCTATTCCTTTAACTGTCCCCTTCTGTCTCGTGATTGGCTAAAGCGCGAATATTTTATACCAATAATGCAGAGAAGCCTAAAGACATGCCCCCCACCCTACCTAAGAGAAATTGATGTCCTACCGTAAGGATAGGCCATCAATGTTAAAGTCCCGGACAACCCCTTTAATTCAATAAAAAGGCCCAACCAGCTTGTGGATTGGATTATCACCAACCCGTCACCCATCATGGTAGCTACAAGGTTTTATTGATAACATGGAAGGGACCTATATTATCAGGTATCGGTGAGCAAACCTTCTCTCATTTTGCATGAGTGCTCAGCTGGGACACATTTTGGGGAAGAGACGGGAGATTTTTTCTAGACCACTGAGCTGTTTAATTTTTGTGCATAAAATATATCCATAAGACAAAGGCAAATATTAACCATCCTCATCCTTCACCTACAGGTCCCAATTCTGCACCGGCTGAGGTTGGGCGGGCAATGGAGGTGTAGAACTGCATGAACAAAAATGGTCCTGGAAACACGATCTTGTGATCGGCGGGAGCAGAGTGTGGGAAGATTAGGCACAATCTGACGATGTGTGCTTTGCACAATATTATATTATTTTGCCCTATGTTGGAATCCTGGATTCACCCCTTGGAGCACAAACCCCATTTTATATCCTGTTCCCGTTCCCCTTAGAACCACTACATTTACATTGTTAAGCTGGTATCCATAAAACTTGAACATTGGGTAGAGATGATTGAAACTTTTTCAATTCAAATTTGCCAGCTTCACAGAATTTAGTCTGGAAAAATTTGATTAATAACCAATTGATTTGCCACAAATTGAAAGTATTCAGATTCCTTCAATTGCCCAGAAAAGATGTGTATGTGTGATTGAATTGTCACAGCACTATAACCGCAGTGCACTGGCAGACATAGACAGAAGACGGCTGCTGCATTCCCTACCTTGGCTTTTATACAGACTATGATAGTCCATCCTTATTTACTGTGCTATGTCATGTGATGTGATAGCTACAAGGCATCTGTCAGTTTGCATTTAGGGTCACATGATCCTTCTTTGGCTTATGCAATCTTCTGCAATGCACATTCACCATTTTGAGTAAAGAGAATCACATATAGTTCAGAGAAGTTCTAAAAATGTTAATTTGATTGGCACGGAATTGATTCCGTTATCTCTAGAGTTTCGGGCTCTCAGATAGATTTTTTTGTAATCATTTCAGTTATTCTTTGCGTTGGGCTCAGCAGGTGAGGTGGATCCTCTAAGCCTCAATCCCAAGCATAGGTGTGTGTCTTAATGGTCCTTAAATAGGTCTGGGTAGATGATGTCAAAGAGTCACGCCGGGCAACTTGCAAAACCGGATGTGGAGCTTAACATAGGGCAGCGAACTTAGGGGAAGGAAGTGGAGCACAGTATAACCAGGACAGGTTATAACAGTGTGCCCTCAAACAACCCAATGAACCTCTATATAAGAGCAAAAATTGGTTGATGACTATAACACCAAATCTACTGACCTACCAGAACCAAAAGAATATAAAAAATATATTTCTACCACTTTTTACATCTGCCTTAAGGCAGCTTTCTCTACCTGTACATCATTTCATGCTGTTTAACTATATTGATGTGGAAGGATATTAAATATCATATCGTAAAATCTGTTTACTCGCTGAACTGCCGCTATTTCCCGTGTTCCTCGGTGATCAATGTCTGTGTATCGCTCCGTCCTGTTCTAGGAAAGGAAACATACTGCAGAACGACATAATAAAGAACATCAGTGCCATTAGAGACTGCAGCGAAAGATCAGACCCCATAAACCCTGCTCTCCATTTACAAGCCTGATCTATTCCTTCTGATGTCTAATGGCAATGTTCCGGCTTCCTCCCTGAAAATACGTCATTATTTGGCTGCAAGGTCTGTCATATATCTTTAGTCGGAGTTCGGTGACATTCTATTTTTATATCGGAAAGTTAGTTACCCTTGAGTCAATAGAGTTTTCTCAAATTAAACCCTGACTTGTAAATCTCGCGGTTGCTCAGATAAAGCTGACCTGTCACCGCATATAAAACGCGTGAATTCACACCTGAGCTGTAAATGACTTGCGACCTAGAATTTAACTTCGCTTTGCAGAATTGTTTGAGCTGAGAGGTTTGGATTCCGTGAGGTCAGGTTAGTGTTCTATGCATAAGAATGCCGCAATAACATCTTATTATGTAAAAAGTGCCGCATTCTAATTGCACTTTGTTAATTGTTTGTCCACGGAAGTACCGTACCCTCCACAGAAAAAAAAGAAGTAGTGGGCTGGATCATGTAAGGATTTAGATACAATTAATCTGCTGATTTGGAAGGAACACTTGTCTTCTAGCCTAAAGGTGCCAGCTCTTATTTTATTCCCGCTGCTCCGCTGACTACTCTGTTTTTTATTTTGTCTAAATCCGACATACGGTTCCAGAGTTATGGGTCATTTTATTCAGTGCTACCTTTTATGGTCTTGAGGAGGGCGTGGCTCACAGGATCCTCTGGGGTGTGTCCTTAGGATGTTCTGCATAATTATCCTGTGAGCCACGCCCTCTTCAAACATACCATAAAGATTTGCACTGAACAAAAAGTCCTATATCTCTGGAACCGTCTGGCGCATTTAGAAAAAATAAAATACGTAATACTCAGGAAAGCAGCTGAAATAAAATAAGGGCAAAAACTGACCGCTTTTAAACAACTGATGGCAGGTCTTCTTTAAAGGGATTGTCCATTATTCGGCATTCCCTTATTAATAGTCCTGGGTGATGCATAAATACAAACAATACAACCCATTTGATCTAGAAATTTTTTTTGAGGGCATGATCATTTGATCTTTTAGGTTCTGATTCTATATACATGACTTTTGTTGAGAAACGAGGACTTGGATCCATGTGGCTGAAAGATTGGATTCATTCAATTCAACTCCTGATGACAGAGACAAGAATGAACTTACATTTCAATCAGTAGCTGTAATACCAGTACTGGCCACCAGGTGACAATGCTGGAAGCTTCCTTAAAGGGGTTGTCCACCTCTGGGGACAATTAATTGATTGATTTTTTTTATACTTAAATGTATGTATTTAGGCCTAAAAAATTTTTTGCAATTCTGTTTCAATAAAATTTTTACACCTTTTGACTTTTACACTCATTTTTTTCCTGCACATTCAATTTTGATGTGGTCTATGGTAAGATGGTCTAAAAAAAAGACAGATAAGAGTTAGTGACATTCTCAATGGGCCTTTGGTACGAGCTCCCTGACTGATTCTCCTTAACTCTTTCTGCAGCCAGCAACACCGAAGCTATAGAAGCTAAATGGTATAAAAATTTTAATGAACCCCAATTACAAAAAGGTATTTTTAACCAAAAAATATGCATTCAATTAATAAAAAAAAGCATCCCCTAAGGTGGAAAAAACCCTTTAATTATTATGTAAAAGCTGATTTGTAGACTATTCTATGGTAGGATTCACTGATCATATCCTACAGGCAAATTTGTAAATAACCATTGCGAAAAATAAGAATAGTCACATAACTCCTCCTATCCGGGTTTTTTTGGACCAACATTGGCATGGTTTGATATTTCTATTTCTAAACTTCCCCAAACAGATCTGAAAATAAAGAATAAAGGATAGATAAGCGATTGATTAGCATCCGCCTACACCAATCCACTGCATAATGACCGGTGCTCACAGAGATATGTTTAGACAAAAAATTCACGCGTCTCTTGGGAAAAAAAAATTGGTTTTAATTTGGTAGATTTATTATGAGAGCAGAAATATGACCCTGGCACATACCGGAAAATAGCTGTGATACAGTGGGAAGAAATCTGACCAATCTGCCCGTGGGCGTCCACCACCATTCATGTTCTCTGCCATACACAAGCAAACGTATCACCGCCGGTTAAAGCAAATATTTAGACGCCGATCTGAAAATTGCTACAAGTACAATTACAATCCCAGGAAAACAATCGTGCGTGAATTTTGCAGCATTTCCTCTGGTTAATGCATTTATATGAGGATTAGTGATGAGCAACCGCGCTGGGATAAGTTGTTATCTGAGCATGCTTGGGTGCTAACCGAGAGTTTTCGTGCTCGAAAAATATGTTGGAGCCCCCGGCACCTGCATGTCTCGCGGCTGTTCGACAGCCACAACACATGCAGGGATTGTCTAACAAACAGGTAATCCCTGCATGTATTGTGGCTGTCTAACAGCTGTGAGACATGCAGCTGCGGGGACTCAAACGTATTTTTCAAGCACGCCGAAGTCACTCGGTTAGCACCCGAGCATGCTCAGATAACACCTTATCCCAGCACGTTCGCTCATCAGTCATCACTATTGGGGATCTGTCTGCTCCCCTGAAATATCTGTTAATTAAATATTTGCTTTTCCAGTAAAATACAACATTTCGGAGCATCTTTTCTTGGAAAGCTTTGTTTTTGCCAGCCAAGTAAGGCACCTCGGAAACCAGAAATTATGTCCCCTAAGTGTCCTCTTAAAACAAATAATGTACCACAAGTACCCTTTGAAACAATTAATGCCTCCTGAGTGTTGCCTTTAGCTTTATTAGTGTCCCCTAAAAAACAATATTGCCCCCGCCAAAAGTAATAGCACCATGTTAGTGCAACCCCCTCCAAAACAAAAAGGTTTAAATCGAATCTGTCAGCAGGATTTTGCTCAGTAAACTATAGGCATTGTCAGGTTGGTGCTGTTATACTGATTAAAATGATATTGGAAGTGATGAAATCCATCTTGTGGTTCTTGTGTAATCAGTGTTAGAAGTTTTCAGTTAATGATATGCCTGTGCTCTGGGGCAGGACTGTAGGCAGAGTCTTATCTTCTTGCTCTAAGCCATAGAAACCAAGGAAAGACCTGTCCACATGCTGCCCCGAAGCACAAACAGTCTGTCTGTCTGTCTCTATGATAAGGAACATGTTTTTGCTTCGGGGCGCCTGTGGGTAAAGACTTTCCTTGGTTTCTCTGGCCTATAGCAGGAAGATAAGACTTTACCTACTGTCCCACCCCGAAGCATGAGCAAATCATTAACTGAAAACTTCTAACACTGATTACACAAGAACCACAAGACAGATTTCTTCACCCCAGGTATCATTTTAATCACTTTAACAGCGGTAACTTGACAATGCCTGTAGTTTACTTAGCAAAATCCTGCTGACAGCTTCGCTTTAAGTTCTATTCTTTCGTCCATTACCCTACACACTCAGACACTGTAATGTCAGCACCAGAATCTTAAAAGAAGTGTAGAGATACATCTAATTGATAAAAAAGGAGAATGCTAACAACCTGTTTATCAATGTTATTATACATTTGCAGGAAGAATAACAGAGGATTGTCCCAATGTAGAATTCCAAGGAAAAATTGGCATAAATTGCAATTTCATGGGGATTACATGTATTATTAAAACAGATATGTCAAAGACCATATAATTGTGTATCTGAATACCCAGTTCTATGGGTATAATCAACTAATTAATGGGCTTGTCCTAGACTTTAACATTGATGGCCTATCCTTAGAATTGGTCATTAATGTCTGATCGATGGGGGTGTGAACCCCGGCACCCTCGACAATCAGCTTTTCCCTATATTGGTGGCGGCTGGAACGGCTCAGTTGTGGAGTTGCACAGCTCAGAACGGCTCCAACAATGGAATAGTGGCCGTTGCCGAGTACTGCACGTGTATCCCCTATTCATTTGAATAAAGGGCAGATGTGCAGTACCCGGCCGCGGCCACTATGCAGTCAACGGAGCTGAGCTGAACAGTTTTGGAGGCTGACAACACAGCTGACACACTCCCACCTATCAGATCTAAGGATAGGCTGTCAATGTTAAACTCCCATATAACCCCTTTAAAGGCTTGATTTGGGATTTCAGATGAGGAGGTGGAGTAGCTTAAAGAAAATCAAAACATCTGCCTATATTTCGTGGACACCTTACTGAAATGAATAATGGTCGTATTTTCATCCTTTACCATGAGAACCCCCATGCCCAGAACAAGGCAGATAATAAATACATACACCATTATCTTTAAAGCAATCCTATAAAAATCAATAATGGGCTATGGTGGACTGTAAGCAATCTACCAGATGACAGGTATTTGCCTTCTGTCAGAATCACAGATGAATGGAGAAACATGAATTTGGTTCAGTACATATAATTGTAAATCATCTGTTTAATGGTGATTTCCATTTTGCTGAGAGTTACTGCTTAGAGAGGGAGGGGAAGAGCTGCTTTATTGACAGTCTGGACACAGCCATACATTCTGAAATTCTAGTAAGCTACGATTTGGATTGATTTTGTGTGTTTGCAGCCTCTTTTAATAATCAATATAATGATTCTGTGATTTTTTTTAGCTTTCTTAATCTAAAATGATTCAATTAACCACATGTGAATAATTAATATTTTTAAGTTACAGTATGTGTCTTTTATAAACACTGTGTTTCCCATCAGAGTTAAGTACAAGGGCAAAGCAATTGAAGTCTAGAGATAAGGGTATTGATCAGAACATCGAGGACAGAATGTAAGAAAATCTATGTGCACAGTATTGTTTTGGCTTCGGTGTACATCCCTTTATGTCTGCGTATTTTGTGGTAATGTAAAAATAACCTTCATCATAACAATTGTCTACCAACTATCATCAAGCAAATCAAATCCATTAAAATAAGATTATGTACAGCAGAGTCAAATTTAATTTCTAAAAGTAGGAACAAGACTACTTAAATTCTTACTTAAAACAATACTTAAATTGATTTTAAAAAAATCTATTCTATAAGGGATTTTATGAGAGATCCTGGGTTTAATAAGCATACACATTTAAAGAGATATTAAAAGTTTACCTTCACTACACCAAACCCTAGTAATTGACATAATGTCTTTTTGATTTATTCCCATATCGCTACATTATAACTTGACTTATAAAATGCTGTTCATTTTTTTCTGCTCTGTTGAGGCTTCAAGGCAATTAAGGGGGTTGTCCACTACTGAACATCCCCAGTTTACTTAATTGAGGACTTAATTAAAAAAAAACAATCTACACTCACCTTCTGCACCTTCTGCAGCAGAATCATTCCATTCATTGTTGTTTCACATGCCGCCTGCAGCCAATGAGCTGCCACTTGTCAACTTCAGCTCATCAAAATTCTGATAGGGAAGATGTCCGCTCTGATTGAATAGTAAAGGCTGCAGCTGACGAGGGCCTGATTTCTGGCTGTGGCACACACATGACACAACAATGTTACATCACAGCCGAGAACAAAGGTGCCGCCTGTAGGAGGTGAGTATAGATTGTTTTATTTTAAATAATGTCTTGAATTAATTAAGCTAAACAACCCTCTTGAAGATCTCATTGCTCTTTTGGAGTTTGTGGTAAGTTTGGTTCCCATTGTGGTTCCAATATTTCTTACTGCAAAAATAGGGTATTTGGAACCATAATGGGCACCCACTTTACCCCATAGTAATAGTTTCCACTGAGATTCATTTAAAAAAATACCATTCAGTAGCTATATAACAGCGGCTGCCAGAATTCATATTGTATCTAACTGGTGGAATGCATCCTTATCTTTATTGGCTGTGGAGTGTTCTAAAACAATTCTATTAACCTGTTGAACAAATTAAGTTCCTTCCTTACTATTTTTATTGTCATCTACATAAAAAACTGTAAAAATGGAGCATATTGTACAACTATCAGTGAAAATGATCACATTGCTTTATACATAGAATCCAAATCACTGTATTCATAGAGTTTTAGTAATTGCAATAATTCTCAATGAGGCACATATGATCACTACTTCACATACTGAGAGACCCCGCTGTGGCTTTTAATTTCCTTCTGAACATGAAGTTAGCAAAAAATTTTGAAAAACATGAAGCTAGAATGTCTTTCAAGATTATAAAACTATGTCATGTTCTAATAGTGAAGAAAGAAAGCAGGTTTTTGTATGTGGATTCCTGCTCTATAGATCTGAACTGCAACTCACTGTGGTCTTAATTAAATAAAATTAAATCATAGAAATGGAAGAAAAGCTTTATGTGTTTCAAAGGAGGTTAAAAATGTTTGCATGGTCAAATAAATAATCTTAATATTGTCTCATACAAAAGCATTAGTTTTATTGTGTCACATGGTGTCCTTTTGATCAAATGTGCTAGGACATTACCGTCATGCCATAGTGTCAGGATTCAGGGCCAACGGGAAAATTCAACAAAAGGTGTTGACAGTCCTCATGCTCCCTTTGAAACCTAGATAGAATATTCAGATGTTCCAGAGGTGAACCATTTCCATCTAAAGACATCGTAGGCAAGGAAAGGACTGTTTGCATCCCTCGGTATGCAGTACCTCTACAGTTATACTCCTGCACTGATTATGCATGTCTATAATCCATAGATTGATGTCATGGATAAACCAAGTCAACAAGTTTCTCTTAGATAAACTTTACTAGACCATTATCTCCTAAAAGGTTTACGCCTCCTTTAAGAAACATTTCGGAACTTCAGACAGTTTGTTTAAGACCTCTCCACACACAGGTGGTCAAATGCTATTAAGTGCCATGGAGTAAAAGCCAATCATCCTGTAATCCTCCATTCTGCTTCTCTGTGAAGCTGTTCATTCAATTATCGGATTTTTACCTGCCTTTGGCCACCTGGGTGCGGATGACGTCTTCTCTATCTTTCTACTCTGTTGATCCACGGACAGATTTCATTTTAAAACTTTGGCGAGACATATAAGCACTGAAAGCCGGCAATCCGACTGCTCGTATTTGAGAATTATAATCCCTTTAGCATTTAATGAGTCGCCTCTCGAAAATTAAATCAACATAGAAATGTACAGTAATGGCCAAGTAAGTGACTGCTACTTGAAGTGAGTGATTACAGCAGAAGGTCAGGCTAAAAGTCCAACATTAGGTTAATCCATTCAAAAACAATGTGAAAAATGCATAAATCATGAGCTAAGACCCATTATTGATAAAGGAATTCATTAGATTAAAGACATATAGGCTTAGGTATATGTAACATCTATCAATTATATATAGACCACGCTTAATGGCGTACTTAGGCCATGTTCCCACACTGGGTGAACTGAGACTTTTTTGGTGTTTTTTTGTGCAGGAAATCTAAGAGTTTAAGCAAAATGTAATTAATTTCATGAAAACTCAGCTCAAGTCAAACTATAGAACAAAATAAATTCAATCAGCTCACTGGATCCAGGAAATCAGTAGTAGTAACCAGGTGAGAAGATGTGATGTCTCATAGAAACGGGGAAAACATCTGAAATCTTATATATACAGGTGAGAAGATGTGATGTCTGATAGATACAGGTGAGAAGATGTGATGTCTGATAGATACAGGTGAGAAGATGTGATGTCTTATAGATACAGGGTGATGAAGATTGTGATGTCTTATAGATACAGGTGAGAAGATGTGATGTCTGATAGATATAGGTGAGAAGATGTGATGTCTTATAGATACAGGTGAGAAGATGTGATGTCTGATAGATACAGGTGAGAAGATGTGATGTCTGATAGATACAGGTGAGAAGATGTGATGTCTCATAGATACAGGTGAGAAGATGTGATGTCTGATAGATACAGGTGAGAAGATGTGATGTCTGATAGATACAGGTGAGAAGATGTGATGTCTGATAGATACAGGTGAGAAGATGTGATGTCTTATAGATACAGGTGAGAAGATGTGATGTCTGATAGATACAGGTGAGAAGATGTGATGTCTGATAGATACAGGTGAGAAGATGTGATGTCTG
The DNA here is from genome assembly GCA_033576555.1 of Oophaga sylvatica. Classification (NCBI taxonomy): domain Eukaryota; kingdom Metazoa; phylum Chordata; class Amphibia; order Anura; family Dendrobatidae; genus Oophaga; species Oophaga sylvatica. The sequence goes on from JARQOD010000009.1 coordinate 50,551,490, forward strand.
ATAGATACAGGTGAGAAGATGTGATGTCTGATAGATACAGGTGAGAAGATGTGATGTCTTGATAGATACAGGTGAGAAGAGATGAGTCTATGATACAGTGTGAGGAAGATGTGATGTCTTATAGATACAGGTGAGAATTGATGTCTATAGATACAGGTGAAAGATGTGATGTCTAAGATACAGTGAGAGATGTTTATGTCGTTAGATACAGTGAAATGTGATGTCTATAGATACAGGTGAGAATGTGATGTCTATAGAACACGTGAGAAGATGTGATTCTGATAGATACAGGAGAAGATGTGATGTCTGATAGATACGTGTAGAGATGTGATCTGATGATACAGGTGAGAAGATTGATGTCTGATAGATACAGGTTGAGAAGATGTGATGTCTCGATAGATTCAGGTGAGAAGATGTGAATGTCTGAAGATACAGAGAGAAGATGTGATGTCTCATAGATACAGGTGAAAGATGTGATGTCTGATAATACAGGTGAGAAGATGATGAAGTCTAGATAGTATACAGGTGAGAAGAGTGATGTCTGATAGATACAGGTAGAGAATGTGATTCTCATAGATACAGGTTGAGAAGATGTGATGTCTATAGATACAGTGTAAAATTGATGTTCTGATAGATACAGTGTGAGAAGATGTGATGTCTGAAGATACAGTGAGAAGATTGATGTCTGATAGATACGGTAGAATGTGATGTCTGATAGATACAGGTGAGAAGATGTGATGTCTGATAGATACAGGTGAGAAGATGTGATGTCTGATAGATACAGTGAGAAGATGTGATGTCTGATAGATACAGGTGAGAAGATGTGATGTCTGATAGATACAGGTGAGAAGATGTGATGTCTATAGATACAGGTGAGAAGATGTGATGTCTCATAGATACAGGTGAGAAGATGTGATGTCTGATAGATACAGGTGAGAAGATGTGATGTCTGATAGATACAGGTGAGAAGATGTGATGTCTGATAGATACAGGTGAGAGATGTGATGTCTGATAGATACAGGTGAAAGATGTGATGTCTGATAGATACAGGTGAGAAGATGTGATGTCTGATAGATACAGGTAGAAGATGTGATGTCTGATAGATACAGGTGAGAAGATGTGATGTCTGATAGATACAGGTGAGAAGATGTGATGTCTATAGATACAGGTGAGAAGATGTGATGTCTGATAGATACAGGTGAGAAGATGTGATGTCTATAGATACAGTGAGAAGATGTGATGTCTTATAGATACAGTGAGAAGATGTGATGTCTGATAGATACAGGTGAGAAGATGTATGTCTGATAGATACGTAGAGTGATGCATAGATGAAGGTGGTAGAAGATCGTGAATGTCTATAGATACAGGTGAGAAGATTGATGTCTATAGATACAGGTGAGAAGATGTGATTCTATAGATACAGGAAATGTATGTCTGATAGATACAGGTGAGAAGTGTGATGCGATAGATACAGTGAGATGTGATGTCTGATAGATACAGGTGAAGATGTGATGTCTGATAGATACAGGTGAGAAGATGTGATGTCTATAGATACAGTGGAAGATGTATGTCGATAGATACAGGTGAAAATGTGATGTCTGATAGATACAGGTGAGAAATTGATTCTGATAGATACAGTGAGAAGATGTGATGTCTTATAGATACAGGTGAAAGATTGATGTCTATAGATACAGGTGAGAAGATGTGATGTCTGATAGATACAGTGGAGATTGATGTCTATAGATACAGTGAGATGTGATGTCTGATAGATACAGGTGAGAAATTATGTCTATAGATACGGTGAAAGATGTGATGTCTATAGATACAGGTGAGAAGATGTGATGTCTCATAATACAGGTGAGAAGATGTGATGTCTATAGATACAGTGAGAAGATGTGATGTCTATAGATACAGGTGAGAAGATGTATGTCTGATAGATACAGTGAGAAGATGTGATGTCTGATAGATACAGTGAGAAATTGATGTCTATAGATACAGGTGAGAAGATGTGATGTCTGATAGATACAGTGAGAGATGTGATGTCTATAGATACAGGAGAAGATGTATGTCTGATAGATACAGTAAGAGTGATGTCATAGATACAGTGAAGATGTGATGTCTGATAGATACAGGTGAGAAGATGTGATGTCTGATAGATACAGGTGAGAAGATTGATGTCTATAGATACAGTGAAAGATGTGATGTCTGATAGATACAGGTGAGAAGATGTGATGTCTGATAGATACAGTGAGAAGATGTGATGTCTGATAGATACAGGTGAAAATGTGATGTCTATAGATACAGTGAGAAGATGTGATTCTGATAGATACAGTGAAAGATGTGATGTCTGATAGATACAGGAAAGATGTGATGTCTGATAGATACAGTAGAATGTGATGTCTTATAGATACAGGTGAGAAGATGTGATGTCTATAGATACAGGTGAGAAGATGTGATGTCTATAGATACAGTGAGAAGATGTGATGTCTTATAGATACAGGTGAGAAGATGTGATGTCTGATAGATACAGGTGAGAAGATGTGATGTCTATAGATACAGAGAGAAGATGTGATGTCTATAGATACAGTGAGAAATGTGATGTCTGATAGATACAGTGAGATGTGATGTCTATAGATACAGTAGAAGATGTGATGTCTGATAGATACAGGTGAGAAGATGTGAGTCTGATAGATACAGGTGAAAATGTGATGTCTATAGATACAGGTGAGAAGATGTGATGTCTATAGATACAGTGAGAAGATGTGATGTCTAAGATACAGGTGAGAAATGTGATGTCTATAGATACAGGTGAGAAGATGTGATGTCTGATAGATACAGGTGAATGTGATGTCTATAGATACAGGTGAGAAGATGTGATGTCTGATAGATACAGGTGAGAAGATTGATGTCTATAGATACAGTGAGAAGATGTGATGTCTTATAGATACAGGTGAGAAGATGATGTCTATAGATACAGTGAAAGATTGATGTCTGATAGATACAGTGAAGATGTGATGTCTGATAGATACAGTGAGAAATTGATGTCTTATAGATACTGGTAAAGATGGATGTCTGATAGATACAGGTAGAGATGTGATGTCTGATAATACAGGTGAAAAGATGTGGATGTATCTGATAGATACAGTAGAAGATGGATGTCTGATAGATACAGGTGAGAAGATGATGTCTGATAGATACAGTGAGAAGAGTGATGTCTATAATACAGATGAGAAGATTGATGTCTGATAGATACAGGAAAGATGTGATGTCTATAGATACAGGTGAGAAGATGTGATTCTGATAGATACAGGTAAAGATGTGATGTCTGATAGATACAGGTGAGAAGATGTGATGTCTGATAATACAGGTAAAGATGTGAGTCTGATAGATACAGTGAATGTGATGTCTGATAGATACAGTGAGAAGATTGATGTCTGATAGATACAGATGAGAAGATGTGATGTCTGATAGATACAGGTGAGAAGATATGATGTCTCAAAAACACAGGTAAAATATCTGATGTCTCATAGATACAGGTGAGAAGATCTGATGTCTCACAGATACAATGGAGAAGATGTGATGTCTTGTAAAAAACAGAAACACCATATGTAACATGGACCCTTAGGCACAGCTGGACTTTTGGGTTGTGCGTCCTGCATGTTTGTACAGGGCACATCACTGCGAGCACCGATTGCACTCCTCACGTTATGTTATGCATGTAGCAATGATCTGGTCTCTGAGTGTTGATATTTGCACTAGTCTTTACCCATTTTTGCTGTCGGCACGGCGTTGCATTAATTTTGGTTATCCGTATGTAACTGTTGTTTGAGCACTGTATGATTTGATCATTTTTACACTGTATGCAAAGGAAGGGCGACCCCACCAGAAGGCAATGCATAAATCACCATCTAATGTGACACTGAGCGAGGCCAGTGCTCGTGGCGTTACTGTGTGCATGGACATTCTAAGAAAAAGAAGTCAATTCCAAGAATGTAAAATTGACGTCATAATAAACCTACAGGCGCCATCTGAAGAACAGACGAGAAGTGGCTCCTTCTCCTGACAATACATTCCCATAATGTGGAGCTCAGCATCAGCATTTAACAAGTCTATGGAATGATGTGACGTCAATTCCCGACAAGGTTCAGATCACTTTCGGATCATATTCGCAAATGCTTCTCGGAGTCTAAAGTGCGTGGGTAATTGCACGTCTGCTTTAAGCCTTTCTCCACTAAGTAAGAAAGTCAGTTAATGGATAAATGGGCTCGCTAACAGGGTAGTGCTTAAGTAATCTTTAGTGAGGATTTAGATGTGACAGCTGCATGGACTGAGACATGTTGTCCTGAAGAATAATGCAAATTACTGTGTAGTGGAGAACACTACAATTCTCAGCAGACCTTACAGCTTCAGGGCTTTGTAAAACCAAAGATAACCCATTGTGAAATCACCATGAGGTGTAAAAATGGTTTATCAACATTTGTATAAGTGCATGGCACAGTGTGCACCAGCTTATATTGGAGCCCCTCAATATGGTGTACTGCCATATAGAAAAGCACCATACAGAACCGTCCTACATAATGGTGACTGCATAATAATATGTGTTGTACTTTGCTAAGCAGGCAATGCCAGCTATATTTAGTCTATCCTGGTCTGGAGAGGTGGACACATCCTGGTTTACTGGTGGTTATTCCAAAGTCATTGCAAGCAGTGTTTGGTGAAACCTTTCCTTTTTCACTTGGTATCTTTATATTACTTTGTTGCCTCACAGGCTTTGAATTTTGTTCTTTAGTATTTTCCCTGTGGGAGTGCTGTGTGACTGTCCTTCTGTTTTGCCCTTTCTGTCTTGTTTATGTTCTGCCCACACTCTTAACAGATTAGTTCTACTCAGTAGTATAGTGAGGAAGGAGACCCAGGCGTCCCCACCATCAGGGGTAATCCTGGGGACAGAGATAGCTAGGGACCACTAGCCTAAGGAACAGTATAGGAGCCCATTTCCTATTCCTGTGCTGTACAATCTCTAAAGGAATGATGTAAAAAAGTTTATTCCCATAAGTAAAAGACATCCCCTAAGCAGAGGAATGGTAATAAATTCGATTTTGTGAAGGCAGGACCGCTTCCAGGTTTATGCCTGACCTTGGACTACAGAATCCCGATGGTCCGCTCTTCGCTTTCTGAGATCTATAAAATTATTATTTTTAGTCAATAAAGATCAAGCTTTGATTTTTTTTGTATTTTTTTATCATTGCCATTTTAGGGTCCATATTACTTTCTGAACTCTTTTTGCTCCATTTTGTAAGGAAGCAAAGTAACTGAAAATGAGCGATTCTGCTATTTTTTTCCTTTCAGCATTCACCATATTCGATCAATATTATGATATTTTATTAGTTTATTCAGTTACACATGTATCCATACTAAATAAGTTACGCACACTGAGCGATCTGGCGCTTGCCCATGATTGTTGGGTACAACCGACCCCCACATATCCTAACAATGAGGCTTTAAATCATTGATATGGCTGCTTAAGAGCTTCACTATCTCCAGCATTCCCATAGAGAACAGACAGGACATATTTTTAAAATACACTGCAATATTACATTATTGTAGTATATTGCACAAGTGATCACAGGATCAAGTCCCCTACGAAGAGAATTTAAAAAAATGTAAAAAAAAAAAAACTTACCGAAGCATCTACTGAACATGTGCAAAGGTCATTGTGAAGAGGGGAGGAGCTCTGATATTGCCTACTGTGATTGGTGGATCCTGTGTTATCAGCGGATGTATAGTGGTGTTATCAGTCCTGTAAGCCTGCCTCTGTTGATAATGAGACTGCTGAAAACTCTTTCTAAATTAAAAGGTAGAATGAGTCTAGAAGAATTACAAGATTTCTAATTTTGTTTTTAATTAAACATGAAAAGAAAAACTTCTAAACATTTTTAAAAAAATAGATGTAAAACAAAAATCTGATTTAAACATTAGGTCATTTTTTTGATGACACATTTCCTCTTTTTCCAAAATGTAAATCAATCTCTAAATAATAATAAAAAATAATATATTTAATATCACTCTATGTATAACTGTCTGGACAAATTACATTTAATATTTGTCCCATAAGATGAACTTAAAAAAAGAAGAGAAATGTCAGAATTGCTGTTTTTTTTATCACTTTCTCTAAAAACAAAAAAAAAATGAATAAAAAAAATCAGAAAATCATATCAACCACAAAAATAGTAACAACAAAAACTACAATTTCACTGGGAAAAAAAAGTCCTGATACAACTCTATTGACCTAGACATAAAAAAGTTATAACTTTTACAACTCTAGTCCTGCCGTGAAACCGTAAGTTACAACACGTCTGATGGCTTTAACGTCTTGCTGGGTTTTGTACTATTGTACAGCAAGATAATGAAAGGCAAAAGCAAATATTTTTTTTTCTGGAAAATAAAGATTATTCTAATTCCTTACCTGCTCGACAAGCAAAGTGGGGACTGACAACAGGCAATAATCACAGACAAGGCGGTGAATCAACGTCTTACTTAACCCGCGAATGTTCCCATAATGAAATTAGCCTCGCGGAGACGCAGGAGCTTCAGTGCATCTGAACAATACCATTATTTTTACTCTGTCGACACAAGCTGAGGCGGATAATCAGGTCTTGGCAGAGGTTAATGTTGTACTATTCCTACTAAGAAACTGGCCCGGGATGTAGATTTGTGCAGAATTCTTATTCTTATCAACTCCGTGTGTTTGCAAGACCCGGGAAGTAAAAAAAAAAAAAGCAAATTGTACAATCTGTTTGGTAGACGCTTTGCGGAATCGTTTTTCGAGGTTAATAGATATTGAACCCATCATGACGCCTAACGAAGCAGCGATTTCATTCTGGAGAGAAGGAGCTAAATCCGTCTCCTGAATTTAATAAGAACGCAACGTAATGCCATGTATGAGCGCTGCAATGCCGTTTCTGTTGCGTCCGCTTTGTATTCTCAGCTCATTGAATGATGATAATAATATCTAAGGCGCTAGCAAAATAGCAGAAAAATGGCGGCCATACTAGCAACCAGTAAAAAAAATAAAATACGCAAAGCGTGAGAAACGGTGCAGTAACCGCTACACTAGATGTCTCCAAAGAGTCCATAGACAACACAGAGCTAGTTAAGTAAGGCAAATGTTGGCCCAAGTAATGCCTTATAGGCAGAAAGTGATATAACTGTTTTTTTTGTTTTTGGGCAGATTCACTTGGTTAGAGGGAGGATTCGATTTGATGCGAAAGAGCCCCCGATTGCCGGAAAAATACATTTCTTATACCCCCAAAGCTTAATAAACATAGACGGAAGGACTTAAAAAAATACTAAAATACGTCATACGCACCTGTCCTAGGACCTTACTCACGGGTGTAACTACAATAGATACAGGGGTTGCAATCACACCTGGGCCCTGGAGCCTAGGGGGCCCAATAAGTCCCTTTAGCCTATATAAAAAGACCAAGACTTGCAATAATTGGTGGCCCCATTGGAGCTTTTTTATTGGTGCCCATGGCCTTCAAGTTACGCCAATGAACTTATACTACCTCCATCGCAGTTCCCGGTTCTATGTGCTTGTCTTTAGTTCTTTCGGTGCTCCCTTCCAGCTCTGAATCTAGTGATTGGTTTCACATGGTCATGTAAGGGGGATGAGAATAACACATCATTGACATCAATGATGTGCTTCATCCCCCGGAATAAGGAATAAGGTCAATCACTCACCTTAAAGCCTCATATAGACGTCCAATTTTTCAACATAAGATAAAAATCGGACTGATTATCCTGATCTGAATTTGATACGAGTGCCTTTCGATTTTTTTGTAGTTGGAAAAATTTTTAAAAAATAATTTTCTCCACCCTTTCCATTCTGACAGTCAGTAGAAATCGGATGTCATCCAAGTGCGGTCTGATTTTTTTCACCGATCCATAGACTTGCATTGTGATTTTGATCCAACCTTCGGATCAAAATCAGACGTGCCTCCGATATTTTCTGAGGATCACTTGGTCCGAGGAAAAAAATGAACACGACAAGTACCAATGGCGCAGATGGAAAACCGTGAAATGTGGTGGAGGCGGTGTGAATAGGTGATATAAAGGGTTTTATTATATTAATCCGATCGTACAACTCGCCAATTTTTTTTGATTCTTATAAATGAAATTCAAAAAATTTTTGAAACCCAAATTTTTGGCAAATTTAATTTGAAACAGGTCAATTGGCTCATCTCTCACTGGCATGCAGAACGACAGTGATAGTAAATTCCTAGACTTGCAATTACTAATAATTTTAGTAAATTCTATTCAATTTTCAACATTTTTTTGCCATGGAAATATAAATTATACCAGTGAGTTATACGAAGAGTAAATTTCTTTGCTGTTTTTTTTTTAATTAACGACAATCGTTGAAGCTTCAGCTTGTGATTATTTCATCCCTTCTGTTGTCCCCAGGAGAATTAATTGCTGTAAACCCAGGCTCACGTTCCGATTGTAAACCCCCCAACTGTTCTCCTTCGGGAAGCGTTTGAAGCCTGTTGTCCTATTGTCTTTAGGTTGTAAACTGTGAATCTATCAAGAGGGGGGTGAATAACATTAACGGCAATTATGGACTCACTTGTTGGACCCACTGCAAGAAAAGATTTCTAAAGGGGAATTAGTCGTGTTCCAAAATATTAGCTCATATCTTTCCTCATCTGTCCTAATGTGCCAACAGGTCCTGTTTACGGGGATGTTTGGCTTTTGAACATTGGGCCAATTTCCTTTTCTTTTCTATTTGATTTCAATGAATTTAGGATGATTTATCGACTTAACAGAAAGGATCCATGCAAACAGAAGCTCCATATTGTCTCCGAGTCACCATCCATGCCTACCCCTCTGATGCCTGCTGGGGCGAAGAATGACCGGAGAAGAATGAATACGGGAATACTATTTTACAAAAACAAAAGAATTTAGTTTGTCCCAAACAAACCTGGGAACAACATTCAGTAAGAGGATTCAGAATTAATTGGGTCTACAGCAGAGGCTGAACATCCGCTCATGGTCGCCCAGTACATCGGTAAAATTATATTCCATTCGGTCCATAGATAACTCATTTCTAGATTAAAGGCATTTTTGGATTATGGAAAACTCCTGTTCCCCTGACTGTGTTTTTTTTACAAAAACAAAATAGGCTTTACTCACCCTCCCCGGTTCCAGTTCTGCGTTTCAGTCCCTATTTCAAGTTATTGTCTGCAGCACTGACATCATGCCGACAGCGCTGCAGCCAATCATGAGCTCAGTGGCCCTCTGTGACTCGTGCTGTCAAATGCTGAGCTCACTGATTGCCAGCATCACTGTTAGGCCGGGGTCACACTTGCGAGAAACTCGCACGAGTCTCGCACCTCAATACCCGGCACTCGGACAGGAGCGTTCAGCTGCATAGAAATACTTGCAGCCGCACACTCCGGCCCTGAGTGCCGGCGGCAGTGGCGGGTATTGAGGTGCGAGACTCGTGCGAGTTTCTCGCGAGTGTGACCCCGGCCTTAATGTGATATCAGCACTGTAGACGACAACAGACACGGGGAGCAGCATAGGAGACGCAGTGCTGGACCTCAGGAGGGTGAATATAGGACAGTGTTTTTTTTTAAACAAACTGCAGCTGAGGAAGGGGTTTTTGCAAAAAAACCTTTATTATCTTAATAAAATTCCAACATGGAGCCATTTTGGTCCTACGTTCAAAGTGTAGTAATTATTAAACGGGTTGTCCAGCAGTTTAACATTGATGGCCTATCTTTAGAATAGGTCATCAATGTCTGATCGGTGGGGGTGCGGCGCTCGGCACTGCCAGCAATCAATGGTTCAAGGTGTTGGTGGCTGATGGAATTGCTTAGTTTCGGTGTTGCACGGCAACTGTATAGTGGCCGCGGCCGGTGCTGCATATTTGGCGTTATTCAAATCAATAGGTGGTGGATGTGCAGTTTCCATCCATGGCCACTATTCCGTCGACAGAGCTGTGCTGGGCAACTCTCCAACTGAGCAGCTCCTGCCACAGCCGAAACTGGGAACAGCTAATCGGCGGGAGTGCCGGGTGTCACACCCACACCGATCAGACATTGATGACCTATCCTAAGGATGGGTCAGTAATGTTAAATTTCTGGACAACCCCTTTAAAAGAGTTATACGAGGTACGAAGTAAAGCCCTGATCTCACATCAAGTCTTTCTGGAATTACAGGAAGAGACAGAAGGATTTGCACAAGAAGATCTGTGGTGAGTTCTCCAAGATGTTTGGAACCACCTTCTGCCGAGTGCAACAAGAACTTAGAAGAATTAATGAGGGTAAAGGACTGTCAGCAAATAATGATCAGATTTAGATTTCTCTTTTGTTCACTCAATTTGTATAAAAATATACTATTAACACTTCCATTCTTTTAAAGCTTTCTTACATTGCAGCCTTTTTTCCCACATTTTTATGACTCTACGCTTGATGACGGATGGTAATTCCCTACGACACTGCGATGCCTCCTGCGAATTGTTTATACTGCTGACGCTACTAGTGATCATGAAACGGTCTGGGCATTAAGCCGTTCAATACTAATTTACCCAATCATATTCTTCTTAATCTTCATGTGCCGTCACAGTGTGTTATCATTTTTTCCGCCACTACCTTGATAGCAAACATTTCAATTTCAACCATGCGCACCTGCTAATTTGCAGCGACGGGCTACCTTTCTTCTACCAGACGCGTTCCTGTAACAACAGCCTCTAGAAAAAGCCAACAGCTTCATCATTGAAAGCTTAGAACGTGTTATAACAGTGCAGAAATGCAGACAGATCGCATTAACATGAAAATCTCCTTAATAAAAAAATAAATACTCTCTCTCTCTATCTCTCTCTCTCTCTCCCTCTCTCTCTCTCTCTCTCTCTCTCTCTGTATATATATATATATATATATATATATAAATCTTCATGTTATCCCCTTCCATCAGTTCTATAAAGAATGTTTCTTGTTCTGGAGGACCCAGCGTGTCCATACATTACATGGATAACCTATTGATATTAATAGTCACTTGTAATGCTTCATTTCTCCTCTGGGAGTGCTGCAGTAAAATTGAACACCCTAAATCAAGTTTCCAATTTTGTTTATATCATTGTATAATGAAAATCCTCAGCAACTTTCTTAGTTTCTCATTCCTCACTATTTCAATATCTCTCCTTGGAGTCGGTGAACCACTGCTGTACCCCGGGAATTATTTTGAATCTGAAAAACAACATGTTACCAGAAAGAAGCAGCCGCCTGTGTCAGGCGGTAAGGATTAGGATGGACACTTAACCTCAGGTATAAACAGGAGGGCTTCAGTTCATTGGCAGCAATCTGAGATCGTAAAAGTTGTAAAGAATTGAAATAAAAATATGTAAAAAGTAGAAAGTTTCGCATCTTTGAACTACACAGTGATTAAATCCTTTATAAACTCCAGCTTTCACTTAACCTGTTGGTGAACTTTGAGCTCATAGATCAGGCAGTTTCTCATGACTGTATCAGTTAAGCCTCATTCAGACTTCATTATTCTTTATTACTGTTTTTTTATGAAGACAGCACATAACTATAACAGTCTCTACAGGCACAGATCATGTCCATGTCCCCCAAAAAATTGTGGCGTCCATTTTTAGTCCGATTTGCTGAATAAACTCACCGATCAAAATGAAAGGGTTGGAAACAAAAAATGAATAACACTCGGATGCCACCCATGTGTCATGGAGTGCTAGTTTCTACTGGGAAGTTTATAGGAGAAGTTTTGTAAAACTTCTCTTATTTTTTTCATATTGTGTTGGGGAGTATTATGGGGGCGTTATTGCATGTGTGTGCGGGAGGGAAACTGTAGGTGAATTCACAGTGGGGATATCATCCTGTTTTAGGGCACTGTGGACATCATACTGTGCGTCTGGGGTACTGTGGGGGAAATCACTGTTTTGGCATCATACTGTGGCGCACTATACGGTGAATATAAGGGGTACTGTGGAGGCAAATTGTGTGATAAAAATGTATTTTGGGGACATCATTCTGTGCTGGGGCATTGCAGGGCATCATACTGTGCGCGTGAGAAAACTATTTGTGAAGGCATCAGACTGTATGTGGGGGGGGTTCTGTGGGGAAATTCACTGTGGGGGCATCATACTGTGTTGGGAGTACTGCGGGGGCATGATACTGTGCGTGTGAGGAAAATATTTGTGAAGGCATCTGACTATGTACGTGGGGAGTACTATGGGGAAATTCACTGTGGGGGGCATCATACTGTGTTATGAGCACTGCGGGGGCATCATACTGTGTTGGGAGCACTGTGGGTGCATCATACTGTGTTGGGAGCACTGCAGGGGCATCATACTGTGTTGGGAGCACTGCGGGGGCATCATACTGTGCTTGTGAGGAAACTATTTGTGGAGGCATCCGATTATGTACGTGGGGAGTATTGTGGGGAAATTCACTGTGGGGGCAACATATTATGCATACTGTGCAAGCACCATACTGTGGTGGGGGGCACTCATTGGGGCATGAAACAGAGTATGGAAGAGCAAATTGTGGGGAGCGAATTCACTGTGGGGGGCATCATACCGTGTGTGTGAAAGATACTGTATGAGAATTCACAGAGGTGGGCGTCATACAAAATGTTATGGGGGAATTGACTGCGGGGAAAGCATATTGAATTTGGGGGCACTTTTGGGGGCCATCATGCTGTGCATAGAAGGATACTGTGGGGGCAAATTCACTATGTGGAAATCATACTGTGGGGGGTGAGAACACTAGGGGGTATCAATAGGAGTAGAATTTCTGTGTGTCCCTTACCCTATCTTTAAAAGTTGGGAGGTATGCCCCTTTCGCTGTGCCTATGATGACCATTGACCCCGCCCCACTCATGCGTATGCTTTTTTCAGGGGAGGAGGGGGTCTTACTTTGAACTTTTGCTATAGGACCCCATCATTTTCTTGTATGCCGCTGTATGAGGCCTAAGCTGGAGCATCTTCAAAGAAGACCAAGCATGTCAGCAGGTACCTTGATTAGTTTCAATGAGCGCAGTGCAATGTTTCATTTCTCCTGTGGTGGCGCTATAGGAGAATCAAATACTTGCTACACATGGCAATAGCCTCTACAACTTTTCGATTGCATGGATCGGTCATGTCTTTGCATCGCTTTACCGACTTGTCAACCCTACTTTGTAGAGATAACATCTCCAGGTATGTATTGTAATTCCGATTCACCATGAACTAAGTGAAAGTCACAGTCTTCAGAGGAGCCGATCACTTCATGTGAACGTGGCGATATTGGTTTCTGACACGCCCGGGTAGCATTCCCGCCACTTGGTGAAGTCTGATAGTAATCACACTTGATGGATGACTCACTTAATCCTGACTTTCATCTCTTTCCCCATGAAGAGGAAATCATAACATTTCACTGAATATCAGATCATTTCCCCAGAACATTTTAGAGCCTCAAGTTCCATTTGCGACTAGCGAGAAACGACATCTAAAGTTTTTAAGAAAAAAAATGAAATATTAATGTACTTTGAGAAACGCGCATTTAATGAGCGCCCCTAGATGTGCGCGTTACAACTGGAATTAAAATTGCATTTTATTGATTGGGCTTAAATGAACTATCAGCCCGAGTTATGAAAAATGAGCTAGATCAATATGTCTCTGGGACTAAGCACAGACGTCTGGTGACACACGATGGTTATCCAGACAAATATCAAAAAGTACAGCAGCGGTTCCCAGTGTTCAGACGTCTTGTGTTATCTACTGTATATAGAGGTGTTATCAGTGATTGTAGAGGAGGAGGAGGTGAGCTGTGATATCACCTATTGTGAATGGTGGATCCTGTGTTATCTACTGTATATAGAAGTGTTATCAGTCATTGTACAGGATGAGGAGGTGAGCTGTGACATCACCTATTGTGAATGGTGGATCCTGTGTTATCTACTGTATATAGAGGTGTTATCAGTCATTGTACAAGAGGAGGAGGTGAGCTGTGACCATCACCTATTGTGAATGGTGGATCCTGTGTTATCTACTGTATATAGAGGTGTTATCAGTCATTGTACAGGAGGAGGAGGAGGTGAGCTGTGACATCACCTATTGTGAATGGTGGATCCTGTGTTATCTACTGTATATAGAGGTGTTATCAGTCATTGTACAGAGAGGAGGAGGTGAGCTGTGACATCACCTATTGTGAATGGTGGATCCTGTGTTATCTACTGTATATAGAGGTGTTATCAGTCATTGTACAGGAGGAGGAGGTGCGCTGTGACATCACCTATTGTGAATGGTGGATCCTGTGTTATCTACTGTATATAGAGGTTATCAGTCATTGTACAGGAGGAGGAGGAGGTGAGCTGTGACATCACCTATTGTGAATGGTGGATCCTGTGTTATCTACTGTATATAGAGGTGTTATCAGTCATTGTACAGGAGGAGGTGAGCTGTGATATCATCTATTGTGAATGGTGGATCCTGTGTTATCTACTGTATATAGAGGTGTTATCAGTCATTGTACAGGAGGAGGAGGAGGTGAGCTGTGACATCACCTATTGTGAATGGTGGATCCTGTGTCATCTACTGTATATAGAGGTGTTATCAGTCATTGTACAGGAGGAGGAGAGGTGAGCTGTGACATCACCTATTGTGAATGGTGAATCCTGTGTTATCTACTGTATATAGAGGTGTTATCAGTCATTGTACAGGAGGAGGAGGTGAGCTGTGACATCACCTATTGTGAATGGTGGATCCTGTGTTATCTACTGTATATAGAGGTGTTATCAGTCATTGTACAGGAGGAGGAGGTGAGCTGTGACATCACCTATTGTGAATGGTGGATCCTGTGTTATCTACTGTATATAGAGGTGTTATCAGTCATTGTACAAGAGGAGGAGGTGAGCTGTGACATCACCTATTGTGAATGGTAGATCCTGTGTTATCTACTGTATATAGAGGTGTTATCAGTCATTGTACAGGAGGAGGAGGTGAGCTGTGACATCACCTATTGTGAATGGTGGATCCTGTGTTATCTACTGTATATAGAGGTGTTATCAGTCATTGTACAGGAGGAGGTGAGCTGTGATATCACCTATTGTGAATGGTGGATCCTGTGTTATCTACTGTATATAGAGGTGTTATCAGTCATTGTACAGAGGAGGAGGTGAGCTGTGATATCACCGATTGTGAATGGTGGATTCTGTGTTATCTACTGTATATAGAGTGTTATCATCATTGTACAGGAGGGTGAGCTGTGACATCATCTATTGTGAGTATGGATCCTGTGTTATCTACTGAATAACATCTATTAACTATCTATCTATTTAATATCTATCTATCTATCTATCTATCTATCTATCATCTACATATCTATCTATTATCTATCTATCTATCTATCTATCTATCTATCTATCTACTATCTATCATATCTATCTATCTATCATCTACAGTATCTATCTATCTATCTATCTATCTATATTATCTATCTATCTATCTAGTATCTGTCTATTATCTTTCTGGTTGTCTTTTCCCATGACACATGGGTGGGGACATATAGAAGTCATACAGGAGGGGATAAGACTTCAGCCCCGGAGGATCTTACTTCTACATTTCCGAGGCGGTGGTAGCTGTAGGAGAATTGTCTGTCCAGCTGCAAATTCCCGATGTAGTAACAGATTATTGCTGAAGTTTTGTGAAGACGATTGTGCAGAGAATATTTGTCTGGAAATTAAAAAAGGGGGCGTCATATCTTATTTTATATTTGACCCTCTAATACTTTTCCATCTGTATTCTTTTTCCCATTACTCCCGTCTTAGCTTTCATTTCAGTCTGTTCTGGAATATCAGCCATGTCTTACAATGTGAGTAATGTCATCGGGGGGTTAACGGATGTCGTGATAAAGCGTAAACAAAAAGTGGAAGGAATTAAAATAAATTCCCACTCGCCGAGCGTCCTAATGTGCTTTTCCAAGAGCCGGGCGTTGTATTATCTGCAGAGTTTGGAGTATAGAGAATGGGATTTGCTTTGATGGAAACACAATACCGTTTGATGCTCAGTGGTGTAGAAGCTTCTATTGATGACTAAAGCGGGAAGTGACACTTAATCAGCCCTGGCAGCCATTTCTAACGTTACATCGCCGGGGAGGCAAAATTAATAAGATTAAACTTTTAAAATTTCCATTGTCTTCTATGACTGTCTGGTGGAAAGTGCCTGATAGTGGAGACTGCTGTTTTTCATCTGCCCTGAAACTTCTATAAAAAATTTCATAGTTCCGAACAAGTCTGGACTGGAGCACAGATAAGATTATCTGGTACTGCCGGGGTACTGAACATCTCTTGTGCCCCCATCCTATAGGTAATATATACCTCAAGTACTGGGATGCTTTAAGTCCTGACCTTCGAAAATGCACTGGGAACACCCCAAACCAGGCACAAATGCCTCTTTTTAGGCAGGGTTCACTTAACAGGAATCTGTCTGCAAGATTTTGTTATGTAATCTGCAGAGTGGTCTAGGGGCAGAGACCCTGATTCCAGCGATATATCACTTAGTTTACTGGCTACAGTAGTTGTGATACAATCACAGTTTTCTCTTTTGCAATGCTGAGAATGCTGAGCTGTGTGTAACCCCGCCCACACCACTGATTGGCAGCTTTCTGGTTGGACCAGGAGGCACAAGACATCTAGTCCTGTAGTGATAATCTCCTGCTGATAAAACACTGATTTTATTGAGACCGTAAAACAAGGCCTAGTAAGTGACACATCGCTGGAATCAGGCTCTCAGCCCCAGCATTATGGTTTTCATAAATTCCATAGCAAAAACTTAATGGCAGTTTTGAATTAAACCCCATCATTTACCGCCTGGGAGATGTCTGAATTTGCAGGGATTGCTTTAGAAATTTGATTGGCAACTTTTTTAGAATCCCTAAAATTTCAGTCCTATGAGCATATCCTCTACTGCAGATCAAAGCCCCTCCACATCTCTTCCACATCCCATTGAATGCACAATCCGATGCCAGCGATCGATCATTCTGGCGTCCGGCACAAGAAACCTTATACAATCACCACTTTCCGAGCGGTTTCGAAAATACATGGAGGTTTTTTATCTCAAAAAATGTGATGTACAGTACTTTCTAAATACACATACTGTATATAGGGAAAAGACTTCTCACTTAAAGGGAGTGGGAAAGGGATAAGCCGTCAAAGACCGGCCTCTTGGACTAGTCCCCAGACCATTTTTAAATGTATATTTTATTTCATGGTTCACCAAGGATAAATCAGGGGTCAGGTTCCCTTTAATGTAGTAAGCAAATATTATTGCCAGTTTGGATAAATTACTTTATTGATAAGGTTGTGTTTTGGATTCCTTGATGATATGATACATTTGATTTTGGAAAAGAAAAATAATAATAATTCTGATCATTTAAGGAAAAATTGCTCAAAATGCTCCAAAATATTGATACATAAAGGAACGATGAATTCCATCCACGACTCTTGGAAGAAATCCACATTGCTTATGCTTGTAATTAATAAGGGTCAGAAAACAGCCACGAGAAGGTTATAAAGGACATGTAGAGACTGGGAGCAGTAGTTTCTGTTCTTGTTACCACTCAACCTGCTGTCTTTGTCAATTCAGGAAAAAAGGACAGGACACTAATGTTCTTCCTGTAATCAGCTACCAAGTGGTGACCTCGGCTTCTGGAGTGCACAGGGAACTAAATGAGAGCTCTCATATAGTCTGGTAAAGAACTCCTCACTAGAACCAGCTTCTTCCACAGGAGAAAAAATACTCTGGATAACCATGGCCCCCTTTTAAAGATCATGCTCTTACAAACCTCCTTTCCCACCTTCTCGTGGGAGGTTTTGAGAGGCTTTGATTGAGCCTCAGAGGTTTGTTGACTCACCAGGAAGATCGGGACGTCTCATGTTTTTCTAGGAGCCTCCCGTATGTTCCTGGAGAGTTTATAAAACCCTTGTTTCCCAACCCATAAATGTGTATTTGGATGCTGGGGCTTCATCTCGGAATGGAGCATACTGGTCCTGCTCACAGAGGTTTCGAGAGGCCTAAGAGTTTTGGTAACTCTTCAAGGAGACCGGGAGGTCTCCTCTTTTTCTGGAAAATACCCAAATGTTCCTTAACAGTTGACATTAAAGGTAATTTCCTTTCCAACCCCGATTTCACACCCCATGAATGTGCAATTGGGAGCTGGGGCTTCATCTAATGTAGTAGTGGCAATACTCACGTGAGGTTTCAAGAGGCTTTGATGGAGCCTGGGAGATTTGTTGACTCACCAGGAATTCTGGGAGGTCTCCTCTTTTTCTGGGAGCCTCCCTTATGTTTCTGGAGAGTTTGTTGCCCCCCCGTTTGCCACCCCATAAATGTGCATTCGGATGATGGAGTATCCTGGTTCTGCTCACAGAGTTTTCGATAGGCTCTGAAATTGGGAGTTTTGCCAACTCCTCCAACAGTCTGGGAGATCTCTTCTTTTTCTGGAAACCTCCCAGATATTCCTGGATACATGACATTGAAGGTCATTTTCTTTCCAATCATCATTTCCCACCTTATGAATGTAAGTTTGGGTGCTGGGACTCAATCTAATGTAGTAGTGGTACTACTCACAGGAGGTTTTGGGAGGCTTTGATTGTGCCAGGTAGATTTGACAACTTTTTCAAAAATATGGAAGGTCTATCTTTTATTTAAGAAACATAGCAGGTGTTCCTGGATTTTCAGCATTAAAGGTCACACTCTTTCAGACCCCCATTTTCCCACCCCATGAATGTGCATTTGAATGCTGGGGCTCCATCCAATGATGAAGCATCTTGGCACGACTCACAGGAGGTTTCAAGACTCTTTGAAGATGACCGAGAGTCCGGAATGTGCATACATTTTTGTTGGGTTTATGAAGAGTTGGAAAGAAGACCTTTATCTAATCGATCAGAATCCATACACAATCTTAGGTTTGGGAACCTGGTTATCCTTTTCATTATGATATGCCCCACCTTGCCTGTAGGTTCACTGCGCTGCTGTAAAGGAAACACCTGCAGGATTTCAGTGGCCTATAAGTCTCCTTACACTTGAATGTCAGACATGTCACTCTCCATTATGAGAAACATTACCCCTTATTTTGCAGTGAGAGGCCTCTCATACAGCCAAATCTGATCTCATGCTTTGCACTGAGGAGGGGCAACACCCCAAAACAAAGGCTCATTAAAGGGTCGATACTGACTTTTAGGATCACTACTTCAAATAGGTGGCACTAGAGTTTACGTCCTCCTCCTCTCGGAAGAGATAGTCTGCATGTTTAATTATGAATTTCTTCTTCCACAGACAACGTGAAAGAGGGATGAATGGGGTACACATAATTGTATGTTACAATACCCTTGGCTTGGTAAGGAATAGGACGAAGATAAGAAAGCACTGGGCTCTTCTGTGGTGTCCAGCACCTAGTGGTGGTACATTTTATTTTTCCCTGTGTCTATTTAATATTCACATCCTATGCACTTTACAAGGAGTTTTTCAATGCTTGAAAGTAAAAGATGTGGAGGTTTTACGACTGCAGACATTTACGACCACATTACACGCCATTCGAGGACATTTGTGATCGCAATCATTGATATTGTGCAATCATTAAGCAGCAGGATCGTGCTATGATTTCAATCATTTCTGCGGCATAGGCCCCTGCATACAATGTCATTAGCTTTTATGGATTTCTATTCAAACAAGATTTTTTTTTTTTTTTTTTCTCGAAGTGAAGGAAAAGAAGAAGCCGGGATGGAAAACACTTATTGGATTTGAGAAAATGAAATGAGAGTTTTCTCAATGAAATAATTCTGACATTGATAAATCAGCAGGCCTGCGGGTACCTGGCTTCATGGAAATTGCCTTCCAGTAAAATAACAAATCAGAGCCATTTGACAGAACTATATCATGCTGTACTGTGTGCCCGTGACGACATTTCAAAGAGACGGGAAAAAAAGAGAAAAAAAAGATACGATAGATAGATAGATTTATTTTTACATTTCATATTATTTCATTTCTGCAGCTTCTTTTTCAAACCTATGTGCATATTTAATTTCCCAGTGGAGCACTGCATGGCCTTTAAGTCTCCTTACATTGGAATGTCAGGCACATCATTCTCCATTAGGTGAAACTTTACTCATTTGACCGCAGTCAGAGGCCTCTCATATAGCCGAATCAGATCTCATGCTTTGCCCTGAGGAGGGGCAATATCTCTTTCAGACCTCCATTTATCCACCCCATGAATGTGCATTTGAATACTGGGGCTCCATCCAATGATGGAGCATCTTGGCACGACTCACAGGAGGTTTCAAGACTCTTTGATGATGACCGAGAGTCCGGAAGATCTATACTTTTTTGTTGGGTTTATGAAGAGTTGGCAAAAAGACCTTTATCTAATCAATTAGAATCCATAAGCAATCTTAAGTTTGGGAACCTGGTTGTCCTTTTCATTATGATATGCACCACCTTGCCTGTTGGTTCACTGTGCTGCTGTCAAGGAAACACCTGTGGGATTTCTATGGCCTATAAGTCTCCTTACACTGGAATGTCAGGCATAATGAGAAACAGTCCCCTTATTTTGTAGTGAGAGGCCTCTCATACAGCCAAATCAGATCTCATGCTTTGCACTGAGGAGGGGCAACACTCCTGAAACACGTGTCTACAAGTTTACTTTAATCCTAAGTAACGTGATAAGGCTCGTTAAAGGGTCGATACTGACTTTCAGGATTGCTATTTACAATAGGTGGCGCTAGAGTTTAAGTCTTCTTCCTCTCTGAAGAGACAATCTACATGTTTAATTTCCCTAGTAACAGACAACAAATAATCTTTATGCAGTTTGATCCTGGGGTCATATTATTTTTTTTTCTAAGCTCCCGAACTAATGTAAGAGACTGACGGAAAATGATTATTTTATGTCTTCAATCACATAGGTTTGCGTAGGAGCTGTAGACAGAAAACGGTAAGAGATCTTTAATCATGACCATTAGCTTCATTTTCATAAGCGAACTCATAATTATTTCTCCCTAAGTCTTCAATTACATTTTGCTAGGATGGAGTAAAAAAAAATGGATTATTTATCTAGCGCAGGGGTGGGGAATATTTTTTCTGCCAAGGACCATTTGGATATTTATACCATCCTTCGGGGGCCGTACAAACTCCGCCCACAAAGTACATCCTGACTCTGGCACCGGTGTCAGGATGTAATCTTTCATTGCATGACCTTCAGTGTTCAGTAGTGAACACTACATGTGTACTTACAGAGCAAGAAGAAATTAATGAGCTGGTGGCAATCAAAATACAGCTCCCTGCCAAAGCACAGCAGTCCCTGAGAATCTGTCCGGGGGCCGGATAAAAGGTCATCGAGGGCCGTAAATGGCCCTGGGGCCTGAGGTTCCCCACCCCTGATCTAGCGCCATCATATTACGTTGCATGTTACAGACGTCATCATCACAATCCCCATTGGGACTCACAACCCAAATTCCTTATCAGTCTGGATTGGAGAGATTATTGTGGTCAAGGCTAGATTTCCATGATTATGGTAAAAATAAAGAAATAAAATGAGGCCTTAAAGGGGTTAGTGCCCCTGCTCTAGAGATAGGATGCAACCGGTCAGACTCTGGAATGGGGCAGAGCAGAGCCCCATCCTGAATGGGTCAGAGTTGTGCATTCTCGTTCTCCACTACAAATATGGCTATAGTACTTGGCTTTCTTTCCGATGGACAATGAACATAGCGGAAGCTGAGCATGCGCACCTGTCCTCCCTTCTGGAGAATCACATTCTCGGAGTTCAGTATCTCTGTCCTCAGGAACACTGGATGTTCCAGGGGTTGGATTCCTAGAAATCAAAAAGTTACCCCCTGTCCTATAAACAAGGGATAATTTATATTTTGGGAATAACCCTTAAAGGGAATCAGTCAGAAGGTTTTTGCTATTTAATCTGAGACCAGCATAATACAGGGCAAGAGAATCTGACTCCAGGGATGTGTCACTTATTAGGCTGTGTGTTGAAGTTTCAATACAATTAGTGTTTTATTAGCAGGAGATTATCACTAGAGGACTAGGTCTCACATGCAAGCCAGTCAGGCTAATCTGTGTAACTCCACCCCAACCACTGATTGGCAGCTTGCTTACAATGGTTACTGTACCAGGAAGCTTCCAATTAGGGTTTGGGTGGAGTTATGCACAGCTCCGCATTCTTAAAACAGAGATTCTATCAAAACTGCACCATGCAGCCCAGTAAGTGACACATCCCTGGAATCAGGGTCTCTGCCACTACATAATACTGCTCACAGATGACATAGCAAAAACTTGTGACAAATTCCATTTTAACTCTCATACAACACCCCCTTTGAAGTTGACCATCCACACAATGGTGGCCCATCCGTACTTTTGCCAGATGCTTTTATGAACTGTAGTTACGCTCCTATATTGTAGATTGCATTAGAAATGTATCTCAGATGACAGGTAAATTTCCATTCACTTTTTATTGCTTTTTAGTGTAGTTTTGCTTTAAAAAGGAGTGGTCCGGCACCTAAAATTTATTTTTCTAGCTACAGTATCTTTACACCCTAACCAGTTTTGTAATTTGCTTTATTACACAGTACATTACACTTCTCTGTATGCTTTTATTGTACTTCCTGTGATGTTTCATCTAAGAAGAGTCTGGAATGTGACGCCAAAGGAGGCTGGGGTTGGACTCACTTCCCGGATGACGATTCGTTTGAGGGTAGTACTAGAAGCTATGGGGTGGTGCTGATGTCCCGCACTGATTCTACCTGAGCCCCATGATGACATCTTCTTTCAGTTAGAAGCGACAGACGCAGTGGAGACAGAAACAGAGAGCTGGCGCTGCACTCACGTCTCTCACAGTGCCCATCACCCAGGATCCAAGACAGTGAGTGCAGCCCCAGCTTCCTGTGACATCACGTTTAAGACTCTTGTCAACGAAACCTCACTGAAAGTCCAGTAAAAAAAAACACATTTAGGGATTAGCTATATAGGAAAAATTGTAGGGTGATGTAAAGATAGATATTTAGATAATATATTTTAGGCACCGGACCACCGCTTTAAGCTGAGGATAGTAAAAATAGAGGAAAAAAAAGGCAATCAGATGCTGGAGAAATCAAGCAGACAGGAGATGCTTTGCAGGAGATCTAAACAATAATTGACGTTTCGCTTAATGACCTGGTCTGCATGCACATCACAGCATTGAAGCAATCCTCTATGCAATTCCATAAATTCCCCTCGTAACAAGACAGCCAGCAGTACACAGCTATTCTCTTGCACAACTTTAATTTGCAAGCTGCATTTTTAGGTTGTGAGGGCCAAGCAGTGACATTACATTGCGACCCGCAGAGGTCAACTGCTTGTTAATACTTAGATTCTAGCTGCAAATGACAAATTAGCTGTCAGTGCCTGTCAGCAGGGTACAAAGACAAATGAATTAAAATATACTGGGAGATAAATGCATATTAATGGATGTAGGTTTTGAGGAAAACTAACAATGTCACAGTCCTCTGAGCAGAGATTTATAATAGCGGGGAAAGGAGAATGACCAGAAAAAAATCATTGCCAAGAAAAAGTCCTGAAAAGTTACTGTACTTTTTCAAGTTCCCGACGGGGAGGCACGTTCACACGCGCTTAATACCTAGTTGATAATGTATCATTCTCCGATGGTTGTGAAGTGCTGGAAACAAATGGGTTAAACCTGCGCTACAATAGGAAGGATGATGAGACAGGAATCCAAAGTATGAGGCTTATTGGTCAACGCGTTTCGAAGTTTGAAACGTCTTCATCAGGTGGTTTGTCCTCATGAAGAAGTTTGAAATTTCGAAACGCGTTGACCGATAAACCTCATACTTTGGATTCCTGTCTCCTCATCATCCTTCCCATGGCAGCGCAGGCTTAACCCATTTGTTTCCAGCTCTTCACAGCAATCGGAGAATGATACATTATCAACTAGGTAAGTTTCAAACTTCTTTTATGAGGACAAACCCCTGATGAAGTTTTCAATTTCGAAACGCATTGACCAAGAAACCGCATACTTTGGATTCCTGTCTCCTCATCATCCTTCTAATGCCAGCACAGGTTTAACCCATTAATTTCAAGCTCAACACATTTCCTTCATCATGGGTCTGCAACAGCCTAAGTTTTTTCCAGCGGTTGTTGCGAGCACACAACCTGATCAGATGAGCACTGTTGCCCATTCTGTCCCATCATACATCCGGATAAGATCCTATTGCGCTTTTTTGTCTTTCCAGCTTTTTACCTATTCGCCGATGCTTAGCAGTAGCGTTCTAAAGGGTTCAGTATGACCTTTGACCTTAACGACCTTGGCAAAGGCTTACAGAATTGAATTTAGGTATTTGCAGATAATACTAAGCTCTAAAAGGTAATCATCACACCGCAGGATGATATAATGGTAGACAGGGATTTGGGGAAGCTGGACACATGGGCAGAGGAATGGCAAATGAAGCTTAACGTGGATGAATGGCCGCACTTAGATACTGGGCACAATTTTAGGCTCCAATGTGAACAGAGCTGGACTTCAGCGGGTGCAGAGAAGAGGAACCAATGTTATTTAGGGAATGGGTGGTCTCTGCAGTAACAAGTTTGGAAAAACAAAGGCTCTGGGGTGATCTTATTACAATGTACAAATACATGAAGGAACAGTACAGGGGTCTTTACAACTATCTTTTTACACGTAGACCTGTGACAGGGACAAGGGGGCATCCTCTACGTCTAGTCTAGAGGGAAGAAGGTTTCATCATAATCACAGATGCAGATTCTTTACCATATGGGCAATGAGATTATGGATTCTTTACTGTACAGGCAGTGAGACTTTGGTTTTTATACTGCTCGGCACTGAGGCTATGGATTATTTTCCGTGCACATAGTGAGATTATGGATAATTTACTATACGAGCAGCAAGATTATGGATTCTTTACTGTACAAGCAGTGAGACTATGGATTCTTTACTGTACAAGCACTGAGACTATGGATCTTTTTACTGTGTAGGCAGTGAAACGATGCAATTTATACTATATGGGCACTAAGGCTATGGATTATTTCCAACAGAAATAGTGAGTTTATGGATTCTTTACTGTACAGGCAGTGAAACTATGGAATGTTTACTGTAGGGGCACTGAGATTATAAATATTTTACAATACAAACAGTGAGATTATGGATTCTTTAGTGTACAGGCACTAAGGCTATGGATTATTTACTGTACAAGTAGCGAGATTATGGATTCTTGACAGTATGAGCAGTGAAAGTATAGGTTTTTTTTACTGTATGGGCAGTAAGACTGAATTTTTTTAGTGTATACGCAGTGAAACTATGGAATATTTACAGTACAAGTAGCGAGATTATGGATTATTTACTGTATGAGCAGCGACACTATGGATTCTTTACTGTACAGGAATTGAGACTATGGATTCTTTACTGTACAGGAATTGAGACTATGGATTCTTTACTGTTCAAGCAGTGAGACAATGAAACTCTCTGTCACAACATGTAATGGTCGATTCAGTAAACAGGGCTGTGGTTGCCTTCTTGAATTTCTTAATGCTGGGCAATTGCCATCTACCTCATGGGGTTTTTGCTTTCCTCTGGATCAGTAGGGTAGGATTATAGATTGGCCTTTTTTTCAATCTTATCAATTATATAACTGTGTCGTTTTGATCACGTTCTCAAAGCCAATGAGAAGAGTGCATCATTGACTTTCATTCATAACGCCAGCCACAATTCCGGCTTCCAGCATCCATTACACAATAGACTCGCCTAAGGGACGCCATTATCCTTATCCAGTTGTTGGGTTCCGTCACGCTATCTGCCGGAAAAAATAGTAGGGCAAAAATGGCGCCGCTGATAAAAAGGCGAACAGAGCCAAAGCTGTGTACAGCAACTGAAAACGCCGTTCCCACGCTGTGACTTTTCGAATTATCGCGTTCCCCGAAATTCTCTACTAAAGAAATCCATCTCATCCAGAAGAAACAATGCGAGTCTTCTGCACAATTAGCAGAATGTGTTCCCCGCACAATAAGATGTTAATAAGACAGCAGAGGCTCAAGCATTCGATTTGACAGACGCAGACTATATTTGTTCTGGTGCGTTTCGGGTGTGGGGGGGAGAGCTCTAATCTGTGTAATCGCCTCAGTGGAGATTTCGTCCGGTGACGAACAGCAATTACCATTTCATTTGCAACCGGTCCCCTTCATTTGCCAGTAAGATGGCAGCGCCACTCCGTGCCCCCGTCCTGCCCATCTCATGCCTGCTGAGGGCAAGGAGCTGGGATCACGTGAGAATGGTGTCAGGAGGGGAACTTCAGGTTCGGAGGTTACTCTTCTCACTCTCCGCTCCTAATGACAAGTCATCGCACTCCGAGGTTACATAACATATAATCCAAGATTAGAGGGATTGTAACCTAGAGCTGGAGGACAGAATATACGTATCAACAGTTAATGGAAGTCACCTCGCCCCCATCCCATAATGACCAACATCATGCGCGTCTAGACCATGCATTAATCACTTTTTGGAAAATCAGTCATAAATAATCCGGGGGGGACACAGAGTTTACAGCCACATATGCCGCGCCATTATGACGGCCATGATGCCACTTGCATTCTGTTTTATACTGTCCTATGCTTTCGTGCACCGCAGCACAGCTTCATGCACCCCTGTGCAAATGATAATCATCCTGATCCTCCTGGTTCATGGATACAGCAGGTAGAGACTGACGCTTTGGTGTCCTAAAAGGTCTCAACTATTGAGAAACAGAAGCAAAATTCTTTATAAGATGAATTTCCAACACAACTGGTAGGAAGACAAATATAACAATATAAAGCTTAAGCATCTCCTGGCAGAGTATCAAGAATTTTATTTTTTTTTCAAAGATGGTCATGGTGTATGACACATCTCGGGATATGTTGTGCCAAAAGTAGAATTGAGAAAATACGAAAAAAAAGTTCCAGCTTCCGCAATCCAGTAAAATGAAAATGGGCATTTATCAAATAATTCACAGAAACAGTAAAATGATGCCACGCGTTTCACTTATGATCCTTCTTCAGGAGTTCATAAGTGATCCAAACTGATCTTAAGTAACCCGAAACAAATGCCATCATTTTACCTGTGTCTTGCCTGTTGTTCGTGGATTATTTAATAAAAGACAGCCAGCGCTGATTGGGCGCCGGGCACCACATGTCATAACAGCCGCATGAGAGACCCAGAACCGTGAGTGCCGATACCACTGGTACAGGAAGTGAGTATAGGCTTTATTATTTTATCAGGGCCAAAGATTTAGATCAAGAAGGGGTTGTCCTTGTAGTGGACAACACCTTTAAGACGGTATATCACATATAGATTTCTCAAAATGTAAGATAATTTAGATTTCGGTATACACTTATGACCACAGTCAGGTCATCCTATAGTCTATTCAGAGGTCTCCTAAGATATGTGTCTCCATTTAAACCACCATGGTTCGGCATCTGCTATTCCACCATACTCATCATGCAGAGAGATATCCCTCCAGCGCTACTTATCTATTGAGAAAACAAGGCTTTAAAATAATGTAAAAGTCTAAAAACAACATGCTTCATGCAACTTGTCAGGGTTTCGCCCCTTTGGCTTTGTCCAGTGCATATGGGCGTGAACTCAATGAATAATTTAAAAAGCTTGCAGCAAAACTTAGGAAATATACATATGAATTTAAAAAAAAACCACGCATTATACTAATCACTCACAATATATACTTCAAATAGCTTAATGCATGCTTCATGTAATTTGGCAGGGTTTCGCCCTTCTGGCTTTGCCCATAGCTTACAGCACAATTTATGAAATGTATATAATTTTTATTAAAAGAAAAACCCCTCTCATTACACTGATCACCCACAGAATATACTAATATCTTCATGCACACCTTACGTAAAATTACTAAGGTTTCGCCCTTCTGGCTTTGTCTAGAGCATATGAGCAAATACTCAATCATGTAAATATCTTTCCAGCACAATATAGAAAAATGAATGACACATTAGTTAAAAAAAACCCTCTTATTTCTCTATGATCACCCATAATGTACATTTCAGATATCTTTATGTTCAAAATATTTCACATATAACCATAAGCACCTTTATAGAAAAAACATTTCTCCCCTTATACAGCTACCTGTAGGCAGAAAAAGGGAGAGAGGAACCAAAGGAGATCGTTGCTCTGTAAAATAATTTTTAAATTATCCTGGAACTGGGTAAAACTGAACAGCAATCACTACTGCCACGATAATGGCTGCCACCAAGGATTTTTCTCCACGCAGGACAACTATGTCATAGGGATTATTTGTCAATGTATATAAATGTATATAAGTTAATAAGTGAGAGCCTGTTTCAATAAGATTTATTTACAATATTTAAAAAAAATCCCTTTAAATCGTCATGGTAACTTGGAAAGACCTTTAAGTTTAAGGCATTATCGGCAGAAATGGAGGAGGGGTACAAATCATCTTGGTTATGATTTAGCCCAGAAAAGGGCAGAACAGTTCAATTTAATTCATCTGAAATTAAAATTTGTCTCTCGAATTCATGTTTAACGGATGAGTAGGATTTCCCGTAACGTTTCTGAGCAGCTGTAAAAACCCGTAATTATCCCAACCATGGCCATATTCAGTGCAAGGACTTGTTTCACACCAGCAATACATATAGACTTGAAGTAAAACACAGAACGAAATAGGACGGACAGATTTATCTAAAAGCAGCCCAGTCTTTGTTGCCAATAGCAACCAATCACAAAGCAGATTTAATTTTGTCAGCATTGTTTAAGAAATGAAAGCTAAACTCTGATTGGTTGCTTTGGACAACATAGACAGTTTTCATTTTCAGTTTCATAATTCCGCTTCATGTGTTCAAAGAGGGCATCATTGCTGTATAAAATTATATTTGCCCATCTAATATTGATGACCTATTCTTAGGTTCTCGGTTCCGGGCAACATTTTGAAGGCGCAGCCCAATAATCCTTGACAGTCCAGGATTTGGGGAGCTGTCCCGCTGTCCCAGATGGTCAGTGGCATGTCCCACTTTTTGTATCTTAGGCTACTTTCACACATCAGGTTTTTTCCGTCAGGCATGATCCGACTAATTTTAGAAAAACCGGATCCGGCGAAATCTACCGCCGGAACCGTTTTTTTCTCAGTGACTTGTATTAGCGCTGGATCGCGCCGCATGGCCTCCCGTTTCTTCCATTTTTTGCCAGAACCGGCGAAAATTTTAATTCTGGCGCCTGGAAAAAACACCGGATCCGGTTTTTAAGTCTGAGCATGCTCAGATCCAATTAGCCAGCCCCCAGGAAACAGATCATCGTTTGGGAGCCTCCCATGGGCGTTTTTGAAAGCCGGATCTGTCGTTTCATCAGTTTTCCACATTTTACGCCGGATCCGTCGCTCTGGAGCGACGCCGGATCCTGCCTGGCGGAAAAAACCTGATGTGTGAAAGTAGCCTTAAAGCCCCAGATACAACTGAACACAATATAAGAGGAAGGAGATGTCAGCCCCCCCTGATCCTTCATACACCTATGTAGTGTGAGGCTCGGTGCAGGATGACATTACAACAGCATGCCGGCTATGCCCGGCCACACACAGCACAAAGCAGAGCAGCTCATTTTGGGTTCAAGGCTAGGACAGGAGTTTGTTCTTATTTTCTAGTGAGGAGGAGTGGAGTGGCATTGTAGGGTCAACATACTGAGTGTCTGTGGGGGGCATGGTACGTTGTGGGGGACACTATCGGAGGGCACTTGAGGCCATAACGTGTGAAGGGCCATTGTAGAGCATCATGCTGTAGGCGCATCATTGTCGGATGCACTCATAATGTGTGATGGGCACTGTGGGGATGAGACCTAATACAGTGTGGGCCCTGTGGGAGCATTATAAGGATAAGATGTATTGGAGGTACAATGTAGTGGCATCATGCCGTAGGAGCACCATAGTGAGGTACACTGTGAGGTGCACTAAGGTCATCAAAATGAGGGTGGACACGTGGGGTACATCATACTGTGTGGAGGCACAGAGGGCATCACAAGGTGCGGGGGGTAGTTTAGAGGCATCATGCTGTAGTTGCATCTTTGTGGGGTTCGTTAAAGGGGCATCACACTGTGAGGTGCATTGGGTTCATCATAATGTGCGATAGAAATTGTCAGGACATCATAATGTGTTGAGGGCACTGAGGTCATCGTGTGCGGGAGGCACTGTGGAGGCATCGTGCTGTGGGGCATCATTGTGGGGGGTACAATGGGAGAATCATACTGCGTGAGGTGTACTGGAGGAATCATGATTTGTGGGGGTCACTGGGGAGCATCATACTGTATGGAGGCCACTGGAGGCATCATACTTATGGGGCGTTGTACTGGCATTACTCTGTAGGGGAATCATTATGTGTGGAAGCACTATTTTAGCATCATAATGTCTAGGGACACCATGGAGACGTCATACTGTGTGCTATGGCATTAGGGCATCATAATGTCTAGGGGCTCCGTGGAGACGTCATACTGTGTGCATGGCATTAGGGCATCATAATGTCTAGGGGCTCCGTGGAGATGTCATACTGTGTGCTATGGCAAAAGGGCATCATAATGTCTAGGGGCAACGTGGAGACGTCATACTGTGTGCTATGGCATTAGGGCATCATAATGTCTAGGGGCAACGTGGAGACGTCATACTGTGTGCTATGGCATTAGGGCATCATAATGTCTAGGG
This sequence comes from Oophaga sylvatica, assembly GCA_033576555.1. Lineage (NCBI taxonomy): Eukaryota > Metazoa > Chordata > Amphibia > Anura > Dendrobatidae > Oophaga > Oophaga sylvatica. Next base: position 50,582,252 of record JARQOD010000009.1, read on the forward strand.
GCAACGTGGAGACGTCATACTGTGTGCTATGGCATTAGGACATCATAATGTCTAGGGGCACCGTGGAGACGTCATACTGTGTGCTATGGCATTAGGGCATCATAATGTCTAGGGGCTCCGTGGAGACGTCATACTGTGTGCTATGGCAAAAGGGCATCATAATGTCTAGGGGCTCCGTGGAGACGTCATACTGTGTGCTATGGCATTAGGGCATCATAATGTCTAGGGGCTCCGTGGAGACATCATACTGTGTGCTATGGCAAAAGGGCATCATAATGTCTAGGGGCAACGTGGAGACGTCATACTGTGTGCTATGGCATTAGGACATCATAATGTCTAGGGGCAACGTGGAGACGTCATACTGTGTGCTATGGCATTAGGGCATCATAATGTCTAGGGGCAACGTGGAGACGTCATACTGTGTGCTATGGCATTAGGGCATCATAATGTCTAGGGGCAACGTGGAGACGTCATACTGTGTGCTATGGCATTAGGACATCATAATGTCTAGGGGCACCGTGGAGACGTCATACTGTGTGCTATGGCATTAGGGCATCATAATGTCTAGGGGCTCCGTGGAGACGTCATACTGTGTGCTATGGCAAAAGGGCATCATAATGTCTAGGGGCTCCGTGGAGACGTCATACTGTGTGCTATGGCATTAGGGCATCATAATGTCTAGGGGCTCCGTGGAGACATCATACTGTGTGCTATGGCAAAAGGGCATCATAATGTCTAGGGGCAACGTGGAGACGTCATACTGTGTGCTATGGCATTAGGACATCATAATGTCTAGGGGCAACGTGGAGACGTCATACTGTGTGCTATGGCATTAGGGCATCATAATGTCTAGGGGCAACGTGGAGACGTCATACTGTGTGCTATGGCATTAGGGCATCATAATGTCTAGGGGCAACGTGGAGACGTCATACTGTGTGCTATGGCATTAGGACATCATAATGTCTAGGGGCACCGTGGAGACGTCATACTGTGTGCTATGGCATTAGGGCATCATAATGTCTAGGGGCTCCGTGGAGACGTCATACTGTGTGCTATGGCAAAAGGGCATCATAATGTCTAGGGGCTCCGTGGAGACGTCATACTGTGTGCTATGGCATTAGGGCATCATAATGTCTAGGGGCTCCGTGGAGACGTCATACTGTGTGCTATGGCAAAAGGGCATCATAATGTCTAGGGGCTCCGTGGAGACGTCATACTGTGTGCTATGGCAAAAGGGCATCATAATGTCTAGGGGCTCCGTGGAGACGTCATACTGTGTGCTATGGCAAAAGGGCATCATAATGTCTAGGGGCAACGTGGAGACGTCATACTGTGTGCTATGGCATTAAAAGCATCATAATGTCTAGGGGCACCGTGGAGACGTCATACTGTGTGCTATGGCATTAGGGCATCATAATGTCTAGGGGCACTGTGGAGACGTCATACTGTGTGCTATGGCAAAAGGGCATCATAATGTCTAGGGGCACTGTGGAGACGTCATACTGTGTGCTATGGCATTAGGGCATCATAATGTCTAGGGGCACTGTGGAGACGTCATACTGTGTGCTATGGCAAAAGGGCATCATAATGTCTAGGGGCACTGTGGAGACGTCATACTGTGTGCTATGGCATTAGGGCATCATAATGTCTAGGGGCACCGTGGAGACGTCATACTGTGTGCTATGGCATTAAAAGCATCATAATGTCTAGGGGCACCGTGGAGACGTCATACTGTGTGCTATGGCATTAGGGCATCATAATGTCTAGGGGCACCGTGGAGACGTCATACTGTGTGCTATGGCATTAGGGCATCATAATGTCTAGGGGCACTGTGGAGACGTCATACTGTGTGCTATGGCATTAGGGCATCATAATGTCTAGGGGCACTGTGGAGACGTCATACTGTGTGCTATGGCATTAGGGCATCATAATGTCTAGGGGCACTGTGGAGATGTCATACTGTGTGCTATGGCATTAAAAGCATCATAATGTCTAGGGGCACCGTGGAGACGTCATACTGTGTGCTATGGCATTAGGGCATCATAATGTCTAGGGGCACCGTGGAGACGTCATACTGTGTGCTATGGCATTAGGGCATCATAATGTCTAGGGGCTCCGTGGAGACGTCATACTGTGTGCTATGGCATTAGGGCATCATAATGTCTAGGGGCACTGTGGAGACGTCATACTGTGTGCTATGGCAAAAGGGCATCATAATGTCTAGGGGCACTGTGGAGACGTCATACTGTGTGCTATGGCATTAGGGCATCATAATGTCTAGGGGCACTGTGGAGACGTCATACTGTGTGCTATGGCATTAGGACATCATAATGTCTAGGGGCACTGTGGAGACGTCATACTGTGTGCTATGGCATTAGGGCATCATAATGTCTAGGGGCTCCGTGGAGACGTCATACTGTGTGCTATGGCATTAGGGCATCATAATGTCTAGGGGCAACGTGGAGACGTCATACTGTGTGCTATGGCAAAAGGGCATCATAATGTCTAGGGGCTCCGTGGAGACGTCATACTGTGTGCTATGGCATTAGGGCATCATAATGTCTAGGGGCTCCGTGGAGACGTCATACTGTGTGCTATGGCATTAGGGCATCATAATGTCTAGGGGCAACGTGGAGACGTCATACTGTGTGCTATGGCATTAGGACATCATAATGTCTAGGGGCACCGTGGAGACGTCATACTGTGTGCTATGGCATTAGGGCATCATAATGTCTAGGGGCTCCGTGGAGACGTCATACTGTGTGCTATGGCATTAGGGCATCATAATGTCTAGGGGCACTGTGGAGACGTCATACTGTGTGCTATGGCAAAAGGGCATCATAATGTCTAGGGGCACTGTGGAGACGTCATACTGTGTGCTATGGCATTAGGGCATCATAATGTCTAGGGCACTGTGGAGACGTCATACTGTGTGCTATGGCATTAGGACATCATAATGTCTAGGGGCAACGTGGAGACGTCATACTGTGTGCTATGGCATTAAAAGCATCATAATGTCTAGGGGCTCCGTGGAGACGTCATACTGTGTGCTATGGCATTAGGACATCATAATGTCTAGGGGCTCCGTGGAGACGTCATACTGTGTGCTATGGCATTAGGGCATCATAATGTCTAGGGGCTCCGTGGAGACGTCATACTGTGTGCTATGGCATTAGGGCATCATAATGTCTAGGGGCACCGTGGAGACGTCATACTGTGTGCTGTGGCATTAAAAGCATCATAATGTTTGTAAGGCCTTGTGGGGGCATCATTATATGTGTGGAAGGGAATTATTCTGTGATGTCATCATACTTTGTGGCACTGTGAAGGCAATATCATGTGTAAGAGAGGCACTGTGGGGGCATAATCCCAAGAACCTTTTAGTGGTCCCTATCAGGATAGTACAGTAGTGCATAGAATTGTGAGAGGACAATTATTTGATATCTGTACTTGCAATCTATGGGGTCAATAGCACAACTATCAGAATTGTGTAATATAAATTCTAGTCCCTAATTATCTATTCACTAAATTGCAATTATTTTTTTTTTGTAAAAAAAATTATACAAATTCCACAAGAGTTGAGCAATAAATTATCTCCCTGAGCTGCACCTAAGGAGTCGGCTGCTCCTTCCTGCACGGGTTCATTGGTGATCACGTGACTCTTTCAGAATAAATCCCTGATGTTGCATGCCATAGAACTACGTACCGTCAGCACATTAACCAAGAGCCTTAAATTTCCCTGCAGAGACGGAGGCCCAGAGAAGACCTCCAGGAGCCATTGTTTTCGACTCGACACCTGTTCGGAACGTGCCGTTGCCCGTTCAACATGTTTTGCTCTTGATTAATAGCTCGCTAAAATAACTTCTTCTCCGGTCATCAAAATGTGACATTCTGTAAAATGAAAAATGACCTTGTTCGCTTCTCCACACTAACACTCGCTCGTTTATTTACATCCTGTTTTTCTTAATGAGCCGCTCTCTTACATGCGAAGCGGGCGGCTGCAAAGTGCATGCAATCAATATTGAATTACTGCTACCTTATTACATTGCATTCATATCATTGAAAGCTTCATGATTCTTTATAGATTGTGTATGTTAAACACTCATAGTGTTCACTTATGATCCAAAGGCTCGACACAACACCGATCAATGACGGTGGATGATGGTATCACAGATTAGATCTGGGAAGAGGAGTAGTTAGGCTTCTCGTCACTTAGCGTAAGGTTTAGGATCACCACCCCCACCATTTATCTAAATATCTTAGCCAATGCCGAGTGACAACCCAACCCCCACTACAACGGCATCCTCCACTTACCCATATATCCTTTTCTGTACAAGCACTGTATACTCTGTCTATCCATCTATCTCTTATTTTATCTGGCAGCACACTGTGTCCACCAATTTGTGCGCTAAGTACCCTGATTTTACTAGCTTAGTCTATATAGCAATAATGCACTTCTATATTCAAATATCCATTATTAGCACATAACCTGGAATATGTCCCCCATCCTGGTATAAATGTCCCCCATCCTGAGCCCATCCTGGTATATATGTCCTCCATTCTAGTATATATGTCCCCATCCTGGTATATATGTCCCCCATCCTGGTATATATGTCCTCTATTCTAGTATATATGTCCCTCATCCTGGTGTATATGTCCCCCATCCTAAGCCCATCCTGTTATATATGTCCTCCACTCTAGTATATATGTCCCCATCCTGGTATACATGTCCCCCATCCTGGTATATATGTCCTCTATTCTAGTATATATGTCCCCATCCTGGTATATATGTCCTCTATTCTAGTATATATGTCCCCCATCCTGTTATATATATGTCCTCCACTCTAGTATATATGTCCCAGATCCTGGTATATATGTCCCCCATCCTGGTATATATGTCCTTTATTCTAGCATATATGTCCCCCATCCTGATATATATGTCCCACATTCTGTCGCTGTCTTTTAATCCCTTTCTGCCATCGGTAGTACTATCCCATCCATGGTACCTGGGCCCGTATGACCATGGACGGGTTAGTACGTCACATGCGATCGGACGGAGCGCGTCCGATCGCGGCCGGGTGTCAGCTGATTATCACAGCTGACACCCGGCACCATGTGCCAGGAGCGGTCACGGACCGCTCCCAGCACATTAACCCCTGGCACACTGCGATCAAATATGATCGCAGTGTATCGGGGGCACAGGGAAGCATCGCGCATGGAGGGGGCTCCCTGCGTGCTTCCCTGAGACCCTCAGAACAGCGCGATGTGATCGCGCTGTTCTGAGGGCTTCCTCCCTGCAGGACCCCGGATCCAAGATGGTCCTGCAGGGAGGCGGCTTCCTCAGTGCCTGCTGAGAGCAGGGGCTGAGAAAGCCTCATGCAGTGCCTGTCAGATCGCTGGTCTGACAGAGTGCTGTGCAAACTGGCAGACCAGCGATCTGATATTATACAGTGATGTCCCACCCTGGGACAAAGTAAAAAAGTTAAAAAAATAAAAATCACATGTGTAAAAAAAAATTCCTAAATAAAGAATAAAGCAGCCATACAGCATCATCAGCGAAAAAATAAAAAGTTATAGCTCACAGAATAAAGCGCTGCAAAAATAATTATTTTTTATATAAAATTGTTTTTATTGTGTAAAAGCGCCAAAACATAAAAAAATGATATAATTGAGGTATCGCTGTAATCGTACTGACCCGAAGAATAAAACTGCTTTGTCAATTTTACTACACGCGGATCGGTATAAACGCCCCCCCAAAAGAAATTCATGAATTGCTGATTTTTGTTCATTCTAACCTCCCAGAAATCGTAATAAAAAGTGATCAAAAAATGTCACAAGCCCAAAAATGGTACCAATAAAAACGTCAACTCGTCCCGCTAAAAATAAGACCTCACATGACTCTGTTGGCCAAAATATGCAAAAATTATAGCTCTCAAAATGTGATGATGCAAAAGCTATTTTTTGCAATAAAAAGCGTCTTTTAGCGTGTGACAGCTGCCAAACATAAAAACCCACTATAAATAGTAAATCAAACTCCCCCATTATCACCCCCTTAGTTAGGGAAAATAATAAAATTGAAAAAATGTATTTATTTCCATTTTCCCATTAGGGTTAGGGTTAGGGTTGGGGCTAAAGTTAGGGTTAGGGTTGGGGCTAAAGTTACAATTAGGTTAGTGTTGGGATTAGGGTTAGGGTTGGGATTAGGGTTCGGGGTGTGTTAGGGTTAGGTTTGTGGTTAGGGTTATGGTTAGGGTTGGGACTAGAGTTAGGGGTGTGTTGGGGTTAGTGTTGTAGTTAGAATTGGGGGGTTTCCTCTGTTTAGGCACATCAGGGGCTTTCCAAATGTGACATGGCATCTGATCTCAATTCCAGCCAATTCTGCCTTGAAAAATTCAAACGGTGCTCCTTCCCTTCTCAGCTCTGCCATGCGCCCAAACAGTAGTTTACCCCCACATATGGGGTATCAGCGTACTCAGGACAAACTTCACAATAACTCTTGGGATCTAATTTCTTCTGTTACCCTTGGGAAAATAAAAAAATTGGGGGTGAAAATATCATTTTTGTGGAAAAAAATTATAATTTTTTATTTTTATGGTTCTACGTTATAAACTTCTCTGAAGCACTTGGGGGTTCAAAGTTCTCTCCACACATCTAGATAAGTTCCTTGGGTGGTCTAGTTTCCAAAATGGGGTCACTTGTGGGGGATTTCCAATGTTTAGGCACATCAGGGGCTCTCCAAATGCGAAATGACACACTCAGACCATTCCATCAAAGTCTGCAATCCAAAACGTCACTACTTCCTTCTGAGCCCCGACGTGTGCCCATACAGTAGTTTTCTCCCACATATAGGGTATTAGCATACTCAGGACAAATTGGACAACAACTTTTTAGGTCCAATTTCTCCTGTTACCCTTGTGAAAATAAAAAGTTGGGGACTAAAAGATCATGTTTGTGGAAAAAATATGATTTTTTTATTTTCATGCTCGGGCGTTATAAACTTTAGTGAAACACCTGGGGGTTCAAAGTTCTCACCACACATCTAGATAAGTTCCTTAGGGGGTCTAGTTTCCAAAATGGTGTCATTTGTGGGGGTTTCCACTGTTTAGGCACATCAGAGGCTCTCCAAGCACGACATGGCATCCAGCCAATTCTGCGTTGAAAAAGTCAAACAGCGCTCCTTCCCTTCCAAGCTCTGCCATGCACCCAAACAGTGGTTTACCCCCACATATGGGGTGTCAGCGTACTCAGGACAAATTGTACAATAACTTTTGGGGTCTTGTTACCCATGGGAAAATAAAAATTGGGGTGAAAAGATCATTTTTATGGAAAAAATATGATTTTTTAATTTTACGGCTCTACGTTATAAACTTGTGTGAAGCACTTGAGGGTTCAAATTGCTTACTACAGATCTAGATAAGTTCCTTAGGGGGTCTAGTTTCCAAAATGGGGTCACTTGTGGGGTTTTTCCACTGTTTAGGCACATCAGGGGCTCTCCAAATGCAACATGGCGTCGAATCTCAATTCCAGCCAATTTTGGTTGCAAAAAGTCAAATGGCGCTCCTTCCATTCCTAGCTCAGCCGTGTGCCCAAACAGTGGTTCCCCCCACATATGGGTATCTGCGTACTCAAGACAAATTTGACAACAACTTTTGTGGTCCAATTTCTCCTGTTACCCTTGGGAAAATAAAAAATTGGTGACTAAAAGATAATTTTAGTGGGAAAAAATAGGATTTTTTATTTTCATGCCCCGGCATTATAAACTTGTGTGAAGCACTTGGGGGTTCAAAGTGCTCACCACAGATCTAGATATGTTCCTTAGGGGTTCTAGTTTCCAAATTGGGGTCACTTGTGGGGGGTTTCCACTGTTTAGGCACATCTGAGGATCTGCAAACGGAACATGACACCCATCAACGTCTGCATTCCAAAACTTTATTACTTCCTTTTCAAGCCCTGCCATGCGCCCAGTTTCCCCCCACATATGGGGTATCAGCGTACTCAGGACAAATTCGACAACAACTTTTGGGGTCCAATTTCCTTGGGAAAAATAAAAAATTGGGGACTAAAAAATAATTTTTGTGGAAAATTGTTTTTTTTTTTTCACACCCAGGCATTATAAACTTTTGTGAAACACTTGGGGGTTCAAAGTGCTCACAACAGATCTAGATAAGTTCCATAGGGTGTCTAGTTTCCAATCTCAATTCCATTGAAAAAGTCAAACGGAGCTCCTTTCCTTACGAGCTCTGCCATGCGCCCAAACAGTGGTTTTCCCCATATATGGGGTATTGGCGTACTCAGGAGAAATTGCACAACAACTTTATCTGTCCATTTTCTCCTTTTACCCTTGTGAAAATAAAAAAAATGTTTGTAAAAATTCATTTTTGTGACTAAAAAGTTAAATGTTCATTTTTTTCCTTCCATATTGCTTCAGCTCCTGTGAAGCACCTGAAGGGTTAATAAACTTCTTGAATGTGGTTTTGAGTACCTTGAGGGGTGCAGTTTTAAGAATGGTGTCACTTTTGGGTATTTTCTGCCATATAGACCCCTCAAAGTGACTTCAAATGTGAGGTGGTCCCTAAAAAAATGGCTTTGTAAATTTTGTTGTAAAAATGAGAAATCGCTGGTCAACTTTTAACCCTTATAATTTCCTAACAAAAAAAAATTTTGGTTCCAAAATTGTGCTGGTCTAAAGTAGACATGTGGGAAATGTTACTTCTTAACTATTTTGTGTGGCATATCTCTCTGTTTTAAGGGAAAAAAAATTCAAATTTTGAAAATTGCAAAATGTTCAAAATTTTCGCCATATTTGCGTTTTTTTTCAAAAATAACTCAAGTTATATCGAATAAATTTTACCACTCTCGTGAAGTACAATATGTCTCGAGAAAACAATCTCAGAATCGTGAAGATCCGTTGAAGCGTTCCAGAGTTATAACCTCATAAATAGACAGTGGTCAGAATTGTAAAAATTGGCCCGGTCATTAACGTGCAAACCACCCTTGGGGGTGAAGGGGTTAATGCATAAAAATAATTAATCATTTCAGCTAAATGTGTGTCCTTGGAAGCTCATCCAGCTGAAATATGTGCTGGCATTAGCGGGTCCCCCTCCCACATAGACCCGGTTGCACCTTCCACTAGTAAGTTTTGACTCAGTTTGCATTTTTTTTAAAATAGACCCTTGACATATTTGATCATTCAGGTGGTCCTCATACAGAACTGCAAGAACGTTAATGTTCACATATACCTTGGTGAACACAGTGCAACTGCTGTACTCTCGGGTGTGTATATAGTGCAGTCACAGCTGCTTCTTACAAGGTTCTGGTCAGTTTGGATCCAGGTAGCACTTTATTAAAAAGGCATTTAGGACCATTGGGATGGTCCTCATACAAAAGGACGAGAACTTGACTTGGTTGTCCTACGCTCTACTATTGTTAGCCGCCTTTTCCTACACACACAACGTGCAGATCTTCTAAATAAATTCAACGGAAGTAACCAACGTACGATATTGATGAAACGTCCAGCGCTTAGGATTTAAGAACTCAATTCTTATTTATTCTCGGATGGTACAATTTGTTTTCCACTAATGAAATTGTGCTGTCCATCTCCCATGCTCTACACGCAAGGAAAAAGGATCTATAGAGACTTCATATCCATCGCCGCCAACTCCTGGAGATAGATAAGAAGCAGCAAATGAATTTTTATGAACTGTCCCTGGGATGTGCCAATTCCTTTTGTTCACACACGTCTACATGCCTCAAGATCTGTGAAGGTTACCACCGGCAAGTTGTCAATCTTCTGTAGAGCTAGTCACCTTGAGCTGTAGGAATACTTCCATGAAATCATGCATAAAACATCTGGTGCTTATCAGTGATGTACGAGATCCTAACTTCTGGGAACTGAATAATTAAGCATATGTTCAATACTTTTTACTCTTCCCGTCTGTTTTTCCTTGCCGCTCCTTTGTTTCTTCCTCCCTTTTTTATGTTACCCCCAGTGAACGAGGGCTCGTTTTATGTGCCTTGAGTCGTAGTTGCGAATGACAGTACAGTCATGGCCAAAAGTTTTGAGAATGACACAAATATTATATTTTCACATGATCTGCTGCCCTCTGGTTTTTATGTGTGTTTGACAGATGTGTTTATCACAGACAGAAATATAATAATTGCAAACATATGAGTAACAAAAGCTTATATTGACAGTTAGAATGAGTTAATGCAGCAAGTCAATATTTGCAGTGTTGACCCTTCTTCTTCAGGACCTCTGCAATTCTCCCTGGCATGCTCTCAATCAACTTCTGGACCAAATCCTGACTGATAGCAGTCCATTCTTGCACAATCAATGCTTTCATTTTGTCAGAATTTTTAGGTTTTTGTTTGTCCATCCGTCTCTTGATGATTGACCACAAGTTCTCAATGGGATTAAGATCTGGGGAGTTTCTAGGCCATGGACCCAAAATCTCTATGCTTTGTTCCCTGAGCCATTTAGTTATCACCTTTGCTTTATGGCAAGGTGCTCCATCATGCTGGAAAAGGCATTGTTGATCGCCAAACTGCTCTTGGAGGGTTGGGAGAAGTTGCTCTTGGAGGACATTCTGGTACCATTCTTTATTCATGGCTGTGCTTTTAGGCAAGACTGTGAGAGAGCCGATTCCCTTGGCTGAGAAGCAACCCCACACATGAATGGTTTCAGGATGCTTAACAGTTGGCATGAGACAAGACTGGTGGTAGCGCTCACCTTGTCTTCTCCGAATGAGGCGTTTTCCTGATGTCCCAAACAATCGAAAAGGGGATTCATCAGAGAAAATAACTTTACCCCAGTCCTCAGCAGTCCACTGCCTGTACCTTTTGCAGAATATCAGTCTGTCCATGATGTTTTTTCTGGAGAGAAGTGGCTTCTTTGCTGCCCTCCTTGAGACCAGGCCTTGCTCCAAGAGTCTCCGCCTCACAGTGCGTGCAGATGCACTCACACCTGCCTGCTGCCATTCCTGAGCAAGCTCTGCACTGCTGGTAGCCCGATCCCGCAGCTGAAACACTTTTAAAAGACGGTCCTGGCGCTTGCTGGACTTTCTTGGGCGCCCTGGAGCCTTTTTGGCAACAATGGAACCTCTCTCCTTGAAGTTCTTGATGATGCAATAGATTGTTGACTGAGGTGCAATCTTTCTAGCTGCGATACTCTTCCCTGTTAGGCCATTTTTGTGCATTGCAATGATGACTGCACGTGTTTCTTTAGAGATAACCATGGTTAACAGAAGAGAAACAATGATGCCAAGCACCAGCCTCCTTTTAAAGTGTCCAGTGGTGTCATTCTTACTTAATCATGACAGACTGATCTCCAGCCATGTCCTCATCAACACCCACACCTGTGTTAATGGAGCAATCACTGAAAAGAGGTTAGCTGGTCCTTTTAAGGCAGGGCTGCAATGATGTTGAAATGTGTTTTGGGGGATAAAGTTCATTTTCTAGCCAAATATTGACTTTGCAAGTAATTGCTGTTAAGCTGATCACTCTTTATAACATTCTGGAGTATATGCAAATTGCCATTAGAAAAAGTGAAGCAGTAGACTTTGTAAAAATTAATATTTGTGTCATTCTCAAAACTTTTGTCCATGACTGTATATTTTACGTTCTCAAAAAGAGGAAACAAAATCCAAGTTCGGTGACACGTTTTTCCCAACTTTAGTTAATGGAAACCTTTCCGATAATCTCTCTCCTAATTATTAGAATTCAATTATGCTAATTAGAGAGGTGACAACATCACAACGTGGCCCACGGAACGTTGTTTATAACCTTTCTCCCTTCCGTCGGTTCCTGAGCGCCAGTAAAATCTTCATTTCGGTTGCGTTAAACATAATTTTCTTCCACAGAACAGTAAATAACCTGACGGCTCCTAAAGTCTTCAATCTGTAATCTAATGAGTAATCACCAGATTCCTCTTTCCAGCCCTGTATACTTGGATTTGGCACGTCAGCTTTACCGTCAATCTTGGGAGACATTAATTTTCACCACAACGATAAGAAAAAAAAAAGCATGAAAGGACGGCGATAACAATCCATTGTAAGTATTGTAAAGAAAACCCTTTCTTATTAAAGGGGGCTTCATATTACACATTAATTAACTGAGCTATCTCAGCCAAACCCTTATACACATGCATGCTCGATTACACTGGGCATGCATGTGAACTATGTGGGTAAAGGGATCAAAAGGAAGCAGGTTATTGCTATGTAATATGAGAGCACAACAGTACAGGTGCAGAGACCTTGATTCCAGCAAGGTGCCACTTACAGAGCTTCCTGTTGTAGTTTCTATGAAAGCAGTGTTTTATCAGCAGGAGATTATCACTAGAGGACTAAGTGTCTTGTGCCAGCCAGTCCTCCTGCTCTACATAACCATGCCCCCCACCACTGATTAGCAGCTTTCTGCCAATGCACAGTGTACACAGGAAGTTGCCATTGTGGGCGGGGTTATATAGAGCTCAGCATTCAGACAACTGCAGCAGATAAAAGACTGATTTTATCAAAACTCCAGCAAGTAGCCCATTAAGTGCTACATCACTAGAATCAGGGTTTCTGTCCTGACATTATGCTGCTCTCGGACTTCATGAAAAAAAAAAACAGATGACGGATTCATTTTAAGTTGCTGGCTCCCCTGAGGAAAAAAAAAAGATTGGGCATGTTAAAATCCAACTGTCCAATCCTTGGCAATCTTCTTTTTAGTACACCCAAGCTAAATTGTTTTTATTGCTCTGGAGGACCCAATACATCCATGCATTGATTTCAACATGAACTGTGAAATGCATTGATTCCCCAGCAGGGGCGCTGTAGGAAAATTAAACACTCTGCTCATAGATGAAAATTAATCGCCATTAGTGTTCTAATATCATAGATATTTTCTAAGGGGATACATGTTTCAGAATTAAGGTCTTTTTAAAAGTAATTACACTTTATTTTTATTTAAGAATTTTATCCAGCATGAAAAGTTATTAAACTTTTCAACTAACTTTATTTAGGGATTTGTCTTAATTCCTGTAAAAAAAAAAAACGTATTTAAGTGGCTTTCAAACCCTTTTTGACCAGTCTGTTTGCCTTTCTTCAGCTGGCTGCATTGATATCAGTATGTACCCATTCGGAGTACAGATGATGGCAGTGAGTGTTGTGCCTTTCACTGCCATCATCTGTACTCCAAATAAGTATATTCTGTTATTAATGCAGCTGAATTCAGGCATATAGACTTGGGGAAAAAAGCAGCGGTTTGAAAGCCACTTACATGTATATGTTTTTTTTTCAGGAATGAAGAAAAACCCTTAACTAAAGTTAATTGAAAAGTTTCAGAACTTTTCATGCTGGATAAAATTATTTAAAAAAAAAGTAAAATAAATAAAAAGTACATAAATAAAAGTTTAGTTACTTTTTAATCACTTGCCAATATGTTATTTTTTTATTATTATTTGCATTTTTATTAGTATTTTCTGTTGTCCAATAATAATATTTCCTAACAAAAAACTTTGTCCTATTAATGCTACCGTCGCGTCGAGCTGCATCTCCCGCAGTCGATGACACGGAGGTTACACGTGCAGCCGTGTAGATGAAATATTCTTCCTATCAACAAATACATGCACCTTGTAATCATGAATTATGCAAAGCGACATTACTCGCCCTATTATTCCAGGCAGCAGCTGCTGAAAGGGCTTGGAGGACCCGAGCAGTCACAAAGAGGTGTGGAGAGAGATGTCACACCGAGACGCACCGCTGTGGATGTCCTAATCCACGGACCGTCAATATATCTAACATCCTGATCTCAGGTTTTGACAAGCGCAAGTCCGAGCGGTAGCCGGGCATTACGTGCGCCGGTGATTTTAGTCTATTGGTAGCAAATGCAATTTATCAAGTAACTGATTACATCTTGAGAGCAAGACTTTTAGTTTCGCCAAGGACATCGCGTCTCAAAAAACAACAGTTGGCTATAAAAAATTGTCTGCAACTTGTGGCTCTCTGCACTACAATTCCCAGAATGTCAGTTTTTTGTTTAAACACCTATAAACTGGATAAAAGAGGATAAAAGTGGCCAGAGTTGGCTATTATTTTATTCCTTCTGTTCCTCAGGGTATGCAGTTTTTTTTTCTTTTTCAATCCGCCATATGGTTCCAGGGTTATGGGCCTTTAACCCCTTTAGCAGCTTGGGTTTTTCCATTTTTGCGTTTTCGTTTTTTGCTCGCCTTCTTCCCAGGGTCATAACCTTTTTTTATGTTTCTGTCAATATGGCCATGTGAGGGCTTGTTTTTTGCAGGATGAGTTGTACTTTTGAATGACCCCATTGATTTTTACCATACAGCGTACTGGAAAACTGGAAAAAAATCCAATGGTGAATGAAATTGCAAAAAAAAACTGCAATTCCACAATTGCTTTTTGTGTTATTTTTACCTTGTTCACTAAATGCTAAAATTGACCTGACATTATTATTCTCCCAGTCATTAAGAGTTCATAGACACCAAACATGTCTAAGTTCTTTTTTATTTAAGTGGTAACAAAAAAATTCCAAAGTTTGTAAAAATAAAATGCCGCCATTTTCCGAAACCCGTAGTGTCTCCATTTTTTGGGATTTGGGGCTGGGTGAGGGCTTATTTTTTACGCCCCGAGCTGACATTTTAATTGATACCATTTTGGGATAGATATGATGTTTTGATCACCCATTATTGCATTGTATTGTGACTAATAAACCGCAATTCTGGCATTTTTATTTTTTTTTCTCGTTGCGCCGCTTACCGATCGGATTCATTCTTTATATATTTTGATAGATCGGGCGATTCTGAAAGTGGCGATACCAAATATGTGCAATCTTTTATTAATTGTTTTACTTTCAAGGGGGTGAATGGGAAGTGAGTTGAACTTTTATATTTTTTTAATTTTTTTAACATTTTTAAAAACTTTTTTATTTACTTTTTATATACTTGAATAGTCTCCTTAGGAGACTTGAAGCTGCGATCATCTGAGGGGTTGCATCCCTGCCATGTGGAGCAAAAATGCTCATCTGCTATGAACGCCGGCCACGGGGCGGTGCTCATAGCAATTCAGCAATGACAACCACAGGGGTCTCCTGCAGACCCTGGGTTGTCATGCCAACTCATCGGCGCCCCGCAGTTATGTGACGGGGCAGCAATGGGTGGAGTTAATGACGCACATCAGGTTTGCATGAGTTAAATGCTGCTGTCGGAGATTGACAGTGGCATTTAACATATTAACAGCCATGGGTGGATCAGGGTGGTTAGGGGCACATGACAGCTGATCAGATCAGCTGTCATCTGCCGGAAGAGGTGCGGGCTCAGCGCTGTAGCCCGCACCAAAGACGGGAGGTGATTTATGATGTACCAATACATCGTATGTTGTAAAGGGGTTAATTTTTATGGTCTTTCCCAAGGGGGTGTGTCTCCATGGGTAATAATAGAGAGCAGCCTATAGACACACCCCAGAGGATCCCGTTAGCACCGCCCTTCTTGGTAAAGAGTAAGACCATAGAAATCAGCACTGAATAAAAAGGCTCATATCTTATAAACTATATGATGGATTTAAAAAATAAATGAAGAAAAATAATATGCTCAGGGGAGAACCGGGAATAAAATAAAAGCAAAAAGTGACCACTTTTGACCTGCTGACAGGTCCTCTCTCAAGGGAAACTATCAGGTTGGTTTTACTAATTCAACTAGTACTATGGCACTACAAGTCATGGTCATGGAACAACAATAAAAGCGATACCAGTTTTGTAAAAATCTGATGTGCAAATGCTGAGAAGTCAAGTTTTTAATGTCACCTCCCAAGTAGCTGACAGTGCCTTCTGGGAGTGTCAATGGCCTCAAAGCTTCTCGGTGCTAGAAAATCAGATTGTTATAAGATAGGTACTAATTTTTCACCATCACAACCAACCGCTATGACAAAGACCACCTCATCCCGCTACAGAAAATCGCAAGGAGTGGATGAGCAGAAAGCTACTCCCTCATTATAGAATGCTGTAGATAAGCCCCGAAAGGTGGTGGCCGCAGATTATTGTGTAAAAACAAGCTGACAGGTTCCCTTTAAGTAATTCCCCTTCTCGTCCATTCCTCACCATCCCAAGAAGCATCTAGAATAGTTGGTTTCCACAAGGTTTAAGGTAGGTTCGATGGAGCCCTGGAGAGGTCAATAGTCTTCTGGTAATTCCGGAAATAAGTGTGGTATAGGTCTATATTTTAAGCAATTTTTTGTACAATGTCGCCTACAGTAATTTCTAAAAAGTAGGCAAGTGACTTGACGATAGAGATGAGCAATTCGATTCTCACTGCACTTGCAGTTCCTCTATGGCAGCCGGTCATCCCCTTTGCCCCTGACCTCTTCGATCCTGCATGTCTTGCACGTTCTAGGCCTCACAATGTCATGACGTTGTGACGCAATGCACATCATGTTAGTCGTGTGAGGCCAAGTGACTAGGCCTTAAGCGATGCCATGACATCGTGAGGCCTACTAAACACCCTGGGCGAGGATGCCAGGCTCAGAAGGAAAGAACGGCTTCCATGGAGGATGGACTTGGCCTCCAGACCAGGGCAGCATGATTCACATTGCTCATATCTTCTCGGTGGTTCTTTTATGTTAGGGTCTTTAATACATTTATTACCAGAAAAACTGATCCATGTTCATATATGTGAACACTTTTTAATAGGTCATATCTCCTTCATCTTGAAAAACCACCACATCCATGTGACAGTGACGGCGTGCATTGGGAAAGGCCAGGGCCCATACTGCGGTTGCCATGGAGACAC
Source organism: Oophaga sylvatica (assembly GCA_033576555.1). NCBI lineage: Eukaryota > Metazoa > Chordata > Amphibia > Anura > Dendrobatidae > Oophaga > Oophaga sylvatica. The sequence continues at coordinate 50,599,029 of JARQOD010000009.1, forward strand.
CAGCCCCATGGATTCCCACCTGCTTTCTAAGGACATGTAGTCGTAACGTACAGTGCAATAAGAGAAGCAATTAATTATCCCTTGGAAGCAAAGTGCCGGATGCATTTTTTGCTCTAATTTGTAAAACACTTCTACAGACACTAATTATCAGAAACTATTAATGAGCAGCCCTGTAAATGGTCTCAGTGCCGTGGTGGAGACTACACCCTCCACGCTTCCAGCAATATGGCTGATATTTCTTCTCATCATGTTACAGATATTGATTTTCATCTGACTCCACAAGCGATGCAGATGATGATCCCAGATATGCTAAGTCAGCCATATTAATGGGTAACCGGAGGAAAAGTGAACCGTGTCGGCTCTCTGGTGAATTTGATTCTTGGAAAAATTTGATCTTCAGGATGACGGAGACTAATGGAATGTGAATCTGGAGACATTTAAATATGTAACGGAGAGAGTTGGGATTTTTTTCCTCAAGTTGTTGCTTTTATTAAAGGGCTGCTTGTGGTTATAAATGTGGAATTGTTTACATAATTTATTACATTAAAGGGGTTGTCTACTACTTCAACAACCTCTTTTTAAACTCCCCCTGAGTAAAAGAAGAAAATCTTAGGCTGTGTTTCCACTATCAGGAAACACAGCGCTATTGACGGAGCGGAAATTCCGCTTCGTCTAAGCCCCGCCCCCTTTCTGACGCGCGTTCTTTCCGGAGGTGTTCAGGACACCTCCGGAACACCTCCGGAAAGAACGCAGGGCTACATAGCCCTGTGTTAAATTGCGTTGCGGCGCCCCAGCGTCGCCGCATACGCTAGGACATGCTGCGGTCTGAAAAGACGCGCAGCATGTCCAGATACGCAGGTCTTCCGCCTGCGTGTTGTTACGCATAGTGGAGACGGGATTTCTTGAAATCCCCTCCACTATGCTGTAACATCTGGACGCTGCGTGTTTGGCGCTGCGCCAACGCACAGCGCCAAACACGCAGCGTTTCCTGACCGTGGAAACTCACCCTTATACTCACCTCTTGCACTGATCCCATTCCAGTGACATCGACACTGGGTCTCCCAGTGCTTGCTAAACATTGGGTCTCTCCGTACTGACTTAAAATCCTAGAATGTTAAAGTTGGAAAGGACCTTAAGGGTCATCGTGTCCAACCCCCTGCTCAATGCAGGATTCAATAAACCATCTCAGACAGATGTCTGCCCAGCCTCTGTTTGAAGACTTCCATTGAAGGAGAACTCACCATCTCTCGTGGCAGCCTGTTCCACTCATTGATCACCCTCACTGTCAAAAAGTTTTTTCTAATATCTAATCTGTATCTTCTCCCTTTCAGTTTCATTCTATTGCTTCTCTTGTTTCCATGTGCAAATGAGAATAAGGATGATCCCTCTACACTATGACAGCCCTTCAGATATTTGTAGACAGCTATTAAGTCTCTTCTTAGCCTTCTTTTTTGCAAGCTAAACATTCCCAGATCCTTTAACCATTCCTCGTAGGACATACTTTGTAGTCCGTTCACCATTCTGGTGGCTCTTCTCTGAAATTGCTCCAGTTTGTTCATGTCCTATTTAAAATGTGGTGCCCAAAACTGGACACAGTATTACAGATGAGGCCTGACCAAGGAGGAGTAGAGGTGGATAATTACTTCACGTGATCTAGACTCTATGCTTCTCTCAATACATCCTAGAACTGTGTTTACCTTTAACTGTGCAGTCTGTGATCTATTAGTATATCCCAGTCTTTTTCACACGTGCTGTTGCTTAGTTCTATTCCTCCCATTCTATAGATGTCATTTTCATTTTTCTTGCCCAGATGTAGAATCTTGCATTTCTCGCTGTTAAATATCATTCTATTTGTAGCTGCCCATTATTCAAGCTTATCTAGATCCTTCGGATTCCTTTCTCTGTCTTTTCTGGTGTTAGCTATCCCTCCTAGCTTTGCATCATCTACAAATTTGACCTGACACTGGATCTCCCTGTACTTGCTTGACACTGGGTCTCCAAGCATTTACTTGACACTGGGTCTCCCTGTACTTACTTGACTCTGGGTCTCCCGGCGATTGCATGACACTGGGTCTCTTTCTGCTTGCATGACATTAATATGTCATGTGAGCGCTGCAGTCAATCAGCGACTGATGATCGCTTGCAGAGTTTACATGACATAATGTCTCATGAGCGCTGGATCGGTGAGGTGAGAATAAAAAATTTCTTAGTTTATTTGGGGGACTTGTGCATTTAAGTAGTGGACAACACCTTTAACTCAAGTGTTCTTTATCTCTATACACTGCAGACGTCCATTATTTGAGAGGTACTTACTCTTCCAGGTCTCGTAAATTTAAAAAGTGTCCGGACTAGAACTAGAGATGAGCGAATCGATTTGCAATAAATCAAATTCATTATCAATTTCCTAAAAATTAAAAATTTGGGAAATCCAAAATTTTTGGAATTCAATTTACAGGAAACTAACGGAACAGAGAACAGAGGACCGCCTCTTTGCTGCCTTCTTCAAAGGGTCAGGATGGGTTAAAAAATAAACATTTACGTAGCATTGATGATATCATACCAGCCGGTCCAATCAAAGAGATTTGAGAACCTCCTATCCAGCGTCCAGAGACCACTGACCTTGCCGATGGAAGCGGAGTCCGAAAATCGATCCACCCAACTCTAAATTATAGATTTAAAAATGTCTTCCTTCTTGCAGAAAGAATGCCATAGGTTGCATACTTACCAAAATTGGTTGTATAGGCAAGTTTAACGCCCCTAATACATCCGGAAATGCCCTGACCTGCCAAAGAACTACACTTTTGGGCAACGTTACATAAACCTGCTTCTTATTAGAAACTGAATTGTCCCAAACTGTATCTGAAATATCATGACGGTCCCATTCCCTATTTGCAGCCACAGAGATGGCAGAGATGGCATTGAATGGAGTTGAGTTGCAATACCACACTCAACCTGTGAACAAAAGTGGCGCTGTTTTTAAAAGAAAGCAGCTAAGTTTAAACCAATTTAATGCTAAAACGGCAGAACTATTAGTACATAAGGAAGTCATGGGGTGGTGGCCTTTCAGTCTCCCCTTAAACAAGAACAGCTTTGGTTCTCGCTGGCCTGGAATCCATGTATTAAGTAGTTGGCCATTCATGTAAATAGCAGGAATACAATGCAGCCTTGATAAATTTGCGCAAGGTGGCGAAAGAAGAATTCACTTAATTATTGTGATAAAAGTACAAAAATAATATGATAAAAATTACACAAGGGCATTACCGAGACGATGCAGGTCGCTGCCATTATGATCCCTAGCAATTATAATCAGCGCATGTAGTAAAAATCATAAAAAAGCCTATTATGTCCCATTACTTCACTAACAATAGGAGGCTACTTCAAGCCACCGACAGATCCTTCCCCGACAATGGAGTGTAATAAGTTCTAGGACTTGCAAACCAAACAGTTCTCCTTAGTACAATCTTTTGGATATGTTTTGCGCCACCCAGATTTATGACATCCAATCTTGGATAATTTTCTTATTTTTTTAATTTTAATATTAAAGTTTAAAAAAAAATACTTAAAAAAAAAAAAAAAAAAAATTTTTTTTGCATTGAATTGAATGGGGAGAGAAGACTCTGACGGCGGCTTATCTCCATTTATTTATTATTTATTCTGCCTGGCTTGTATAGCGCCATCATATTCCGTAGCGCTTTACAGACATCATCACTGTCCCCATCGGGGCTCACAATCTAAATTCCCTATCACTATGGCGCACAAGGCTGGGAATTATAATGGAGGCATTGATAGGAAGCGTGAGGCTCTCATTTTTACAGCCAGTCCGCAGTTTGTCACCGCCGTCCACTTTCTTGATTTTATTGAACCAGACTCGGGAACTCCGAATCTCTGGGAAATAATTAACAAAGAGATGAAACAATGATCCATCAAGTTCTGTCTCTGTGAGCGGTGTACATGCTCCGTGGGGGCAGAACGTGAAGAATGAAGATCTTCAACATCAACTTCTGGGATCAGAAATATTCTCCAAGTGTTTAGTGATGTAACCGTGTAAAATAATAATTAAAGAGGATCTGTCATCAGATTTCACAATGCAAACTGCATACGTTACTAAAAAGATCTATTTTCCCGCGGTAACACGTTCAAAGAGGATAATGTAGACCTTCTGATTTTCAAAGCAAATACATCAGCCTCATCAGGTCTAGGGGATCTATTTACTAATTCAAATTCAAAATAGTTAAAACGACAAAATCCTACTGGTTTCTTTCTCCAGGTCTCACGCAGACCATGCATGATAGTGGACAGCGAGCAGATTCTGAGTAGTGTGATTCTGCAGTCTTGCAGTCTCGTACTTTCTTTCCCTTGTTCCTGACTTTGCGCTAACATGCATTCAGTAGGACACAGATTGAGAGAAGTATGGCTGCAGGATCAGACTGCACGGAGCTTGTTATCTGTTACCGTGGAGATACGTAGATGTTACTTGTGTTCTTTAAATCCTTGAGTTATGCACTGCCCCTCAGGTCCGATATCGGGAATAACAATAGAGATCAGTTTTTCCTAGAGATTTCCTATAAAGGAGTTGTGCGGCCTTAAGCTAAAAGTCTGCAGTCGCTCTATGTGACTGCAGACTTGTGAATCCTCACATTATGTGTGCTGTGACTATTCTCTGGTGCCAGGGGCGGGCGGTCATGTGACCGAAAATATGGGATTTGCATACTTTCGGCCACATTCCGACTAGACATCTGCATTGAGTGAGGCTGTGCACGTCTAGTCGGCATGTGATCACATATTTGCTAATCGCATACATCTTGTCACGTGCCAACAGCTTCCGGCACCTCAAAGCACAGAGTACGCGCGATGTGATGAGTCACATAAAGTGACTGCAGATTGTAGCCTAAGGGCCCCGTCTCACATAGCGACGCACCAGCGATCCCGACAACGATATGAACTTGTCAGGATCTCTGGTGTATCGCTACATGATCGCCAAAACAGGCAGCTCAGGCAGCGATCAGGACAGCGACACTGCGGGTAGCGTCGCCTAGTTACCCGCAGTGTACGTTGGATACCAGCCCGCTGATGCAGGGAGCTGGTAACCAAGGTACACATGGGTTTCCAGGCGCTGCGCGGTGCCTGGAAACCCGATGTGTACCTTGGTTACCAGCTCCCCTGCAGCAGCGCTCTGGTATCCAACGTACACATCGGGTTTTCAGGCACAGCCCCGCGCCTGGAAACCCGATGTGTACCTTGGTTACCAGCTGATCGCTGGTCTCCTGCCTGTCACATGCAGCGATGCGTGCTGGCCAGTGGGAGACCAGCGATCAAAAAAAAGTCCAGGCATTTCTGACACGACCAGCGATTCACAGCAGGGGCCTGATCGCTGGTACGTGTCAGACATAGCGAGATCGCTGCTGAGATCGCTGTTGCATCACAAAACTTGTGACTCAGCAGCGATCTCGCTAGTGATCGTTAGCAAGACATATTCTGCAACGCTGGTTGCCAACAAGCCATTCTACATAGACGTAGTGTATCTGGAAACAGCATGGCAGTGAACCATATCTGACCACAACTCTGGGTAGATTGTAGTCACCAAGTATTGATTTACTGCGGCATTTTATTTTCATTTAAATGCATATATTGTAATATTTTGCAATAGGACTTCATTTAAAAATTTGTATTCGTTGTCTTCTACATCCTCTATGTATCAGAGTACATGTCAGACTTTAGAGTGAGCTAATCTGATGGCCAGTCTGTAAAGCTCGGGTCACACATAGTGCTTGGCACGAATCTAGCAAACATCCAAATTGTGGCCTGCTGAAAAAGCATTTTCCTAAAGATTACAATTACCATTATTAATTCTTTGCCTATTGTTAATGAAAGACCAGTCTTATCTCTCTTCTCCTGAACGTCCTTCTAAGTTAATTTCTGACCAGTTCAATGGTGACCCTTGCTTTGCTCATCAATCAATTGAAAATGAGTTCAGGAGAAGAGCGATAAGAGTACCAGATTTTGCTGTTAGAACAGCTCATTAGGGGTTCAATGATAATTCATTTTGCTGTCTGCTAGGTACACTGATACATAGAGGCTGTAGAAGATGAAAGAATATTTTTAGTGAAATTTTACTGCAAAATATTTTTTAGACAAAAATACACTGATTAAAGTAGAAAAAAAAAGCATGTAACTAAGGTTTAAGGTTATACACAGATTTTATTTTTCCATCTTGGATAAAGCTGTACACCCTGATAATAGGAAGAGCAGCTCAAAGACAAGACTTCCATTCAAATTACTGTAACACGTATGGACTCCGCGACTGTATCACAACCCATCTGTGCTCTTTAGAAACATCTGTTTCGTCTCTTTTAAAATAGAAAAGCAAAGAAGAGACAATATATAACAATAAAGAGTTAAAAGCGCTCCCGCTCCGGAATAGCAGAACAGCCGGACGTGCATGTCCACGCTGTTAGACCCAGCACCGTAAAAAGGTTTCTATGGCATTCAGGCACCGAAATGGCTGGGGTGATATTATTCTCTCGCCGCGTCTCAAGTCGTAGAACGAAAAGTCTGATCACATAGAAGAGAATCTTGTAATCATTCCGCTCGCTTGTCAGAAATAAAATAGATCATTGTGGATTTTCTTTGCCTGCAAAGTAGCGGGAATTAATTTCTTGAAAACAGGAATCAATATTCATAATAACCTTCTGCAAATAGATAATGATACAGCGAGATCGGAAGGGGATGCGGGTGGAGGATGTCTGAAATATACACTGTGCCGCTCATTTTACCTTCAGGGTATGATGGGCATGCCGTCAAGTCATCCTACAGCTGTAAGCGGCAAATTTTATGGCCCCAGTGTCGGACTGAGACCCACCGGTAACCAACTCCAGGACCCCGCTTTTCAGCTACATGCCATCACAAATTTATACAACAGTGAAGTGGGTTGATTGCTAAATGAATAAGATGCCGCCTTTTGTCTGTACATAGTGATTCAAGAATATTGTGCCAAGTACTGCTCATATAAGAAGGTGTTGCAGAGGGGCCCACCGGAGGATTCTCCGGTTCTCCCGTGGGCCAGTCCAAGCCTGTGAATGTTGGTAAACAACACTAGGAAACCGCCTTAAAATATTCTTTACTTAAATAATCGTTAAAATTAATTGGAGTAAATAGACAACATGAATAAACATACACAAATAATGACTGAGGTTAAAGGGTAAGAGATGTGCTCTAAAGTCACTAATGGAACCCTAGTTTTACCCTTTGCCTGTCCGCGGATGTTGGCACTCTAGTATAAGTGATATGACGCCCACGCTCAACGTGGACTGACTCTATTGGTCCCTATAAAACCCTATTTTTACACTCTTCACAAGGAGAAACCTTACCCCTTAGACCCTAGTTCAGAGCCTCTCATCTAGCCAAATCAGATCTCTCCTGCTTTGCACTGACGAGGACCAATAGTCCGAAACACCGTGTCTGCAAATGGAGATTCTGATTTGGCTTTTATCCTAAGTCATATTACAAGACCCGTTAAAGGGTTGATTGTGACTTGTAGGATCGCTACTTCCAATAGGTGGCGCTATAGAGTACAAGTCCTCTTTGTTTGAAGAGGCAATTTGCATATTAAAATTTCCCAGAGGAGCATTGCACGGCGAATAAGCCTCCTTACCTCGACACGCCAGAGCTGGTATGTCACTCTCCACAAGGAGAAACCTTACCCCCCAGACCCCAGTCCAGAGCCTCTCATCTAGCCAAATCAGATCTCTCCTACTTTGCACTGACGAGGACCAATAGTTCGAAACACCGTGTCTGCAAATGGAGATATTGATTTGGCTTTTATCCTAAGTCATATTACAAGACTCGTTAAAGGGTTGATTGTGACTGGTAGGATCCTACTTCCAATAGGTGGCGCTATAGAGTACAAGTCCTCTTTGTTTGAAGAGGCAATTTGCATATTATTTTTAAATTGAGCACACAACAATATATCAAAAAGCCAGGGGAACTCGAACATATTTTTCGAGCACTCCGAAGACACTCGGTTAGCACCCGAGCATGCTCCGATAACACCTTATCCGAACACGTTAGCTCATCACCAATTCTCAGTTGACTTATTCTGCAGACAATAATATACAGGGAAACAAAGAGCCTGTAAAAGCCAAACAGTGCCAAATTTGTAATGAAACACGAATACAAAACTTATTTTTTAGTCGAAAATACATCCATTTAAGTAAAATGAAAAATAAAAAAAAAGTTCAGTGAATGTGTGTCCTTAGGATTTAAGTGTCTGCTCAACTTTTATTCTATCAATACAATGCTGGCTTTTATTAAATCCTTCTGGTAGCCCTGGGAGAACAAAAAACAGGCTGCCATAATCCATACCGGTCTATTGATCATGAAAGATCTGCCATTTGCCATGTCTTGGAAAATCAGAAAATAACATCGTACAAGGAATGTTCTTCCTATATATATTGGCTTGTAAGTTAGAATTGGCATTCATGTGACGTCTCAGCTCCACGTTCCAGACATGTATATCACAGGCTGATGATTATCTTGGCGTGTCTTCTGGAATTATGAAATGCAATGAATTGTCCTATCGTATAATAGAATTTGTTTTTCTTCCGTGAACGGAAAAATGTGTCTTGCCTTCATCCGCTCTGGTCGCTCAGCTATGACTTCCCCGTGTTTTGTTGCTACTAACATTTTCAATTTCTCACTTAGTGAGATCTATGAATGCAAGTGATCAATTAACTCAAAGAATAAACATGGCGGACCTCTACGAGCCTTGAGTCCAGTCTTGGTCATTAATTACCGGAGGTGGACCTGTTGATGTAAATAAACTTGTCTACTATTTGAGACGTTCCCCATTTTGCAACGTTAGTTCATACATAGAGGGTCTATCTAGGACTTTTGTTTTGAAAGCCAATTGTTAAACATCCATCCATCACACGACGACCCTATATTGATTACCCATCAATACCAAAGTCCCATAACGAGATTATCAAAGGTTAGAAAGGCATTATTGATTTATTCAAAAAGAGCACTGATCCAGTCCAGTGTTGGTGCTATATATTTTTTATTTTTTTCAGGGGGTACAGTAAAATGGGGCTTAAGGCTAAGAAAAGTATGCACTAAAGCTAGAATTGAGCAAAAAAATGTACACTGTTGGCCCTCCATGGTGACACAATTTACCATCTAGGATCCTCTTCCTGTAGATCTTGGGTCCCTCTTGTGCCTACGATGGCCAGTGACATCATGATATGAATTGCATCACAGTATCGTGGTGCCAAGTAATCACAAGAGCAACCCAGAAGAAATTTTTGGGCTAAATGCAAACCACAATGTGTGGCAGAAATCTAGCAATGCACATCGCCCTGAAAACACCATCCTCACAGTCAAGCATGCTGGTGGCAGCATTATGCTGAGTGGAGGCTTTTCTCCAGCAGAGGCAGGAAAGCTGGTCAGAGTTGATGGGAGGATATATTTAACAAAATACAGAGCAATCCTGGAGGAAAACCAAAAGACTAGAGACTGGGAGTAGGTTCACCTTCCAGCAGGTCATAGACCTTAAAAACACTGCTGGAGCTACAATGGATGGTTTAGATCAAAGTATATTCATGTGTGTGAACGGCCCAGTCACAGTCCATACTTAAATCAGATTGAGAATCTGTGACAAGACTTGAAAACTGATCATCACAGACATCTCCATCCAATATCACTGAGCAAGAGCGAGTGTGCAAAGAAGAACTGATCATCACAGACGTCTCCATCCAATATCACTGAGCAAGAGCGAGTGTGCAAAGAAGAACGGGCAAAAATTCAGCCTCTAGATGTGCAAAGCAGGTAGAGATATACCCCTAAAGACTTGTAACAGTAATTGCAACAAAAGGTGGTTCTACAAAATATTGACTCAGGGGGCTGAATACAAATTCAAGTCTCAATTTTCAGATTTATATTTTTGAAATAATTAGAAAACCATGAATCATTTGTTTAACACTCTCACAATACTTGATACTTTGTGTTGGCATATCATATAAAATCCCTGGAAAAGTTCACGGGGAATGAATACTTTTTCAAGGCACAGTATATATATAAAATCTTCAAATGCTACATATCGGAAAATATATTGTGCTGTAGTTCTGGTGTTCACTTTAATCCGTGCAATTGGTTGCTATTCTTGAATCCACTTTTCTATTTTGATGCACTTACCGAGTCATTTAAAATGTCCCCACCCTGACAAGCAGTTATGTGCGATCCCCAGAGAGTACACCGTGGGTGGCTCGACACTAAAAGCACAAATCTCTCAGTTAACTTTTGCATTAAAAAAATGGATCAGCCTGGTAAAAAAAAATTCAGCCTTGATTGACCTCGCTCAAATATGAAACTTTTTGAAAGTTATTTTCTCTGTGTCATCGTGAAAATTCCAAATGTCAATTTGTGCAGTACAGAGGTGGACTGACCAGGTGGACAAAGTGACAGTGCCAAAGGGTCCATGCTAAAACTATCTTTCAAAGACGTATTCCAACAACGGGTAAGTATGGCATATCCCTCAGGCATTCATTGAGAGAGATTCAAGACCTATCCAATAAAAAAGTTGATGGTTGTGTTTCCAGTTTTCAGGCAAAGGAACCGAGAAGGCGGCACTGGATGGGGAATAGAGCTGGAGTGACGGAGGTTTCTGATCTACAAATAGTATACATTGATTTCTTAGTAATGGAGGGACAGACTGGCCATGTAAAGGTATTGCCGGACTTGTATTTGAAAACGCGACATGAAAATATAGTTTTTTGGGGGGGTGAAATCCTGCTGACAGATTCCTTTTAAGTCTGTTTTTCTGCAATACAGTATTTTCAGAACCTGCTGTAATAATAATAATAATCTTTATTTATATAGCGCCATCATATTCCGCAGCACTTTACAGTTTAACAGTTTCAAAACATAAGTCATAAGTAACAACGTTAACAATACAATAATTAAAGCAAAATAAGCCGCCCCTGCTCGTGAGAGCTTACAATCTACAATGAGGTGGGGGAGATACAAAGTACAGGTGTTATATACAATGGTGCATTTACAATGATGGTCCAGCCATCTTGAGGGAGTGAGGGATGGATGGAGATAGTGAATGGGCTACACACACACACTTACACATAGAATGACTTTGATTAGTGAATGTGATAGGCCGCTCTGAACAGATGTGTTTTGAGGGAGCGCCTGAAACCATGCAAATTGTGGATAGTCCTAATTTCTTGGGGTAGAGCATTCCAGAGGATTGGCGCAGCGCGGGAGAAGTCTTGGAGTCGGGAGTGGGAGGTACGGATTAGTGCAGTGGTTAGTCGAAAGTCGTTTGCAGAGCGCAGCAGTCGGTTAGGCCGATAGATAGAAATGAGGGAGGAGATGTAGGGGGGTGCTGCACTGTGGAGAGCTTTGTGGGTGAGAACCAGTACTTTGAATTGGATCCTATAATGAATGGGCAGCCAGTGTAAGGACTGGCGAAGAGCGGACGCGTCCGAGTACCGATTAGCCAGATGGATGACCCTGGCTGCTGCATTAAGGATGGACTGGAGAGGGGATAGTCGAGTAATGGGGAGGCCAAGTAATAGAGCGTTGCAGTAGTCCAGGCGGGAGTGGATCAATGCTACAGTGAGGGTTTTTGTTGTTTCCATGGTGAGAAAAGGGCGGATTCTAGAGATGTTCTTTAGGTGTAGGCGGCAAGAGGGGCAAGAGATTGTATATGGGAGGTGAAGGAAAGATTGGTATCAAACATAACCCCAGACAGCGAGCCTGCTGCCGGGGTGTTATTATGGTGCCCCCACGGAGAGGGAAAATGTCAGATTTAGGGAAGGTTAGTAGATGCGGAGCAGAAGAAGTTCAGTTTGGAGAGGTTAAGTGTCAGATAGAGACGGACATGATGTTGGAGACTGCGGACAGACAGTCCTGGGTTCTGTAGAACAGCGGGGTAAGGTCGGGGGATGATGTGTATAGTTGTGAGTCATCAGCATAAAGATGGTACTGAAAGCCAAATCTGCTGATGGTCTGTCCAATTGGGGCCGTGTAGAGAGAGAAGAGAAGGGGGCCAAGGACTGAGCCCTGGGGTACACCGACAGTGAGAGGAAAAGGAGATGACGTGGAGCCAGAGAACGAAACACTGAAGGAGCGGTCAGAAAGATAGGAGGAGAACAGTGTCCTTAATACCTAGTGACTGGAGCCTAGACAGTAGGAGATGGTGGTCAACTGTGTCGAAAGCTGCAGAAAGGTCGAGTAGAATGAGCAGAGAGTGGTCACCGTTACGTTTTGCTGTAAGAAGGCCATTGGTCACTTTGATGAGTGCAGTTTCAGTCGAATGTAGGGGGCGGAAGCCGGACTGTGAAGGGTCTAGGAGGGAGTGATTGGAGAGGTAACGGGTGAGGCGGGAGTAGACTAGGCGCTCCAAAAGTTTAGAGATGAAGGGGAGATTGGAGACCGGTCTGTAGTTGTTTGTGCAGGAAGGGTCGAGAGCGGGTTTCTTTAGTAGTGGAGTAATGATGGAGTGTTTGAAGGAGGATGGGAAAATGCCAGAGGAGAGTGAGAGATTAAAGATTGTAGTTAGGTGAGTTGTGACAACTGGAGAGAGAGACTGGAGGAGATGTGAGGGAATGGGGTCGGTAGTGCATGTAGTCGGACGAGAGGAAGCGAGGAGTCTGGAGACTTCTTCTTCTGTGATGGGATCAAATGTGGAAATTGAGCCAGGGGAAATGCAGGGTGGGATGGGAGTCACAGCACTTGGTGGTTGAGAGCAGATTTCCTGACGGATAGTATCTATTTTTTCTATAAAGTGGGAGGCCAGGTCGTCAGCACAAATGTCTGTGATAGGGGCTTGTGCTTTTGGCCTGAGGAGGGAGTGAAAAGTGTCAAAAAGTTTCTTGGGGTTGTTGGCTAGTGAGGAGATCAGGGTGGTGAAGTAGGTCTGTTTGGCGAGGTGAAGGGCAGCATTATAAGTTCTTAACATGAATTTAAAGTGGATGAAGTCTTCTGGTGTGCGGGTTTTTCTCCAAAGGCATAATCATGTCGAAGGGTTCTTTAAAGAGGACCTATCACTGGATTTTCATGTAAAGCAGAGTACCTCCTCTAATTGGCTGCTCCACTGATTATGAAACAGTTTTTCTTTTTTTTCTGGGCCTCTCCATTCCAAAGGTATGACTTCCCCCGGTAATAAAGATGAACCTTTTACCTTTGAGCGTTGTTTTTTTGAAGGAGGAACTGAATTAAAATGACAAAATCAGGTGCAATGTCTTCACTAAAGGTTGGACATTGATTTACAGGGTACCTACCTACAAATGTGGCACTGGTGTATAGTTTTCTCCTTCCAGAAAATAGCTAATTTACACCTTGTTCCCTTGTGGCATTGCCAATAACACTCTATACTCATCTGGTCTCCTTAAAGGGAACCTGTCAGCCCTTTTGGCCGATATAAGATGCGGCCACCGCCTTTCAGGGCTTATCTACATCATTCTATAATGCGGTATATCTGCCCCCGACCGACCTGCAAGAGAAGAAAAATAATTTTTATTATACTCACCGGGGGGCGGTCCGATCCCATCTTCTTGCGATGCCGCCCTCCTGCTTGCTTCATGGCTCCCCGGCATCACGCTCCTGCGCAGGTGTAATTCTCTGCCCTGGTGAGGGCAGAGCAGAGTACTGCAGTGCGCAGGCGCTGGACCTCTCTGACCTTTCCCGGCATCTGCGCACTGCAGTACTCTGCTCTGCCCTCACCAGGGCAGAGAATTACACCTGCGCAGGAGCGTGATGCCGGGCAGCCATGAAGCAAGCAGGAGGGCGGCATCGCAAGAAGATGGGAGGCGCCGGACCAAGAAGAGCAAAACCCATCAGCCCAGACCGCACCGGACAGCTCCCCCGGTGAGTATAATAAAACTTATTTTTCTTCTCTATCATCTATCTATCCATTATCTATCTTCTATCTATCTATCTATCTATCTATCTATCTATCTATCTATCTATCTATCTATCTGTATATCTATTTATCTATCATAGCTATCTATCGTTATCTATTATCTATCATCTATTTTATCTATCTATCTATATCTATCTATCTTCTATCTTATCTATCTATCTATCTATCTATCTATCTATCTATCTATCTATCTATCTATCTATCCATTATCTATTTCTATCTATCTATCATCTATTTATCTATCACTATTTATCTATCTATCTATCTATCTGTTATCTATTTATCTATCATCTATCTATTATCTATCATCTATCTATTATCTATCTATCATCTATTTATCTATCTATCTGTTATCTAGAAAAATCAAAGAAGCAGCACACCATCATGTCTTTGAGTTTTCTAATATAAGGACTGGTATGGACCTCTGAAGCCCTGCACCCAACTATTGCCATTGCTCAGGGGCTGCTCTCTGCTCAGATTTTTCTATCTGTTATATATCTATCATCATCTATCTATATATCATCTATCTAATTATCTATCTATTATCATCTATCTATTTATCTCTCTATCGTCTATCTATCTATTATCATCTATCTATTTATTATCTATCTATTATCTATCTTATCTATATCTATCTATATCTATCTATTATCTATCTATTATCTATCTATTCCTCTATTATCTATCCCTCTATTATCTATCTATCTATCATCTATTCTATCTATTATCTATATCTCCTCATATTATTCATTATCTTATCATCTATCTACCTATCATCTATCTATCATCTATTTATCTACCTACTTACAGTATCTATAGACCTTTATCTGAATACATAGTCTATAATACAGTATACGGTATATACAGGGCCGGATTAATGTAGGGGCTGATGGAGCTGCAGCTCCAGGCCCCTTGTTAGAGATAGGCCCATCCGCGGCCCAGCCAGCCGCTTGTTATCTAGTGGCTCTCTGCTCTCCTCCCTTCCCTGTGCTGCTGACGTCAGCCTGGTGGTGGAGGGGCAGGTGAGGAGCCAGGAGAGACTGTGTGCTGGAGGGGGAGAGAGGAAAGCTGCTGCTGAAAGTACTGTAGGAGAGGAGTCGGCAGCAGCACAGTGTTATCTCATTCACCCAATACAGAAGCAGGATGTAAATGAAGGCAGAACATGTGACCACAGAGCAGCCAGTCACAGCTCACCTTTCACTTGTCCTCATACATGCACTGTCTTCTTCCATCTTTGCCTATTGGCATCCTGTCTGTGTTCAGTGTGTTGTAGTGACGGTCCCTGTCTAGAGGAGAGAGTTAGAGACAGGCAGGCAGAGGTGTGTGTGCTGTTACAAGAATCCCAGCCATATTACAGTGAAAGCAGATGGAGAATCCTGAAGTCTCTGCACAGGTTTGTGTTTAAAGTGTGTGGTTTCTGACAAATTCCATCAGTAGCATTGAATGGCCCATAGTAATATAGGGCAGCATTGAATGGCCCATTAGTATATAGGGCAGCATTGAAGGCCCATTAGTAATATAGGGCAGCATTGAATGGCCCATAGTAATATAGGGCAGCATTGAGAGGCCCATTCTAGTATATAGAGCAGCATTGAATGGCCCATAGTAATATAGGGCAGCATTGAGAGGCCCATTCTAGTATATAGGGCAGCATTGAATGGCCCATAGTAATATAGGGCAGCATTGAATGGCCCATAGTAATATAGGGCAGCATTGAGAGGCCCATTCTAGTATATAGCGCAGCATTGAATGGCCCATAGTAATATAGGGCAGCATTGAGAGGCCCATTCTAGTATCATACCTCCCAACCGTCCTGAATTGGCCGGGACAGTCCCGATTCTGACCCCCTCCTCCCGCTGTCCCCGCGGGACACTATGTGTCCCGCAGTGAGCTAAGCCGCCACGCCCCCATACACCCTATAGTTGCCTTCCAGCGCTGCACTTTAGCTTCTCACAGCAGAGCAAAGACCTGCTGCTGAGCTTCCTACTCTGTGCACACAGGACCTGTGATGAGGTCACAGGAGGGGAGGAGTTGGGTGTCACATGGTCACCTCCTCTGCTGTGCTGGTTGTCATGGGTGCTGGCTGTCGCTGAGGGTAAGTTTATGTGAGGGGTCAGGAGGGATTTAAAGTGTGGATGTAGCAGAGTCGTGTGTGTACGAGGTGTATAGAGCGGAGCCGTGTGTGAAAAGTGTATGGAGCGTAGCCGTGTGTGTACGAGGTGTACGGAGCGGAGCCGTGTGTGTATGAGGTGTATGGAGCAGAGCTGTGTGTGTACGAGGTGGCTGTAGCAGTGCAGTGTGTGTACGGAGCTGAGCCGCTCATCTCCGTACAAACAGGGCTCCGTGCTTGAGCCGTGTGTGTACGGAGCAGAACCGTGTGTGTACGGGGTGTAGAGAAGTGGAGCCGCGTGTGTACGAGGTGTACGGAGCGGAACCGCATGTGTGCGAGGTGTATGGAGCGGAGCTGTGTGTGTACGAGGTGGCTGTAGCAGTACAGTGTGTGTACGGAGCTGAGCCGCTCATCTCCATACACACAGGGCTCCGTGCTTGAGCCGTGTGTGTACGGAGCAGAACCGTGTGTGTACGGGGTGTAGAGAAGTGGAGCCGCGTGTGTACGGAGCGGAACCGCGTGTGTACGAGGTGTACGGAGCGGAACCGCATGTGTGCGAGGTGTATGGAGCGGAGCTGTGTGTGTACGAGGTGGCTGTAGCAGTGCTGTGTGTGCACAGAGCTGAGCCGCTCATCTACGTACACACAGGGCTCCGTGCTTGAGCCGTGTGTGTACGGAACAGAACCGTGTGTGTACGGGTGTAGAGAAGTGGAGCCGCGTGTGTATGAAGCGGAACCGCGTGTGTACGAGGTGTACGGAGCGGAACGCATGTGTGCGAGGTGTATGGAGCGGAGCTGTGTGTGTACGAGGTGGTTGTAGCAGTGCTGTGTGTGCGGGGCGTACAAAACGGAGCCTTGTGTGTACGAAGTGTACGGAGCTGAGCCGCTCATCTCCGTACACACAGGGCTCCGTGCTTGAGCCGTGTGTGTACGGAGCGGAGCAGAGCCGTGTGTGTACGGAGCGGAGCAGAGCCGTGTGTGTACGGGGTGTAGAGAAGTGCAGCTGCGTGTGTATGGAGCGTTACCGCGTGTGTACGAGGTGTACGGAGCGGAAACGCATGTGTACGAGGTGTACGGAGCGGAACTGCATGTGTACGAGGTGTATGGTGCAAAGCCACATGTGTACAAGGTTTACGGAGCGTAGCTGCGTATGTACGAGGTTTACGGAGTGAAGCCGTGTGTGTACTGAGTGGAGTCATGTGTGCGCGAGGTGTACGGAGTGGAGCCGTGTGTGCGCGAGGTGTACAGAGGGGAACCGTGTGTGTATGAGGTGTGCGGAGCCGTGCATGTTCAAGGTGTATGGTGGGGAGCATTCATACCTCCCAACAGTCCCGATTTTGAGAGAGGGTCTGCCCCGCTGTCCCGGCTGGCAGCTTACTTTCCCCGTGGACACAGGAGTACACGGCGGAGCCCCGAGGAGCACTTTAAAACTCTGCTCTTTTTTTCTTTTCCTCAGTACCAGTCAGTGTGCGCACAGTACCAGCCACTGATCCCATAATGCCAGCCACTGTGCCCTCAGTACCAGTCCGTGTGATCAGCAGGGCTAAATGGGTGTAGTTGGGGCGTGGACATGGGTGTGATTAGTTGTGAAATGGGTGTGGTCAGGGGCGTGGCCTAAAATTTGCCTCCGTCCCTCTTTCCCGTCTTCAAAAGTTGGGAGGTATGTAGTATATAGCCAGCATTGAATGGCCCATAGTATATATAGGGCAGCATTGAGAGGCCCTCTCAATGCTGCGCTATATATACCATGGGCCATTCAATGCTGCGCTATATGGGCCTCTCAATGCTGCATTATATATACTATGGGCCATTCAATGCTGCGCAACTATGGGCCATTCAATGCTGCGCTATATGGGCCTCTCAATGCATTATATATACTATGGGCCATTCAATGCTGCGCTATATATACTATGGGCCATTCAATGCTGCGCTTATATACTATGGGCCTCAATGCTGCGCTATATATACTATGGGCCATTCAATGCTGCGCTATATATACTATGGGCCATTCAATGCTGCGCTATTATACTATGGGCCATGCAATGCTGCGCTATATATACTATGGGCATTCAATGCTGCGCTTATATACTATGGGCCATTCAATGCTGCGCTATATATACTATGGGCATCAATGCTGCGCTATATGGGCCTCTCAATGCTGCTTATATATACTATGGGCCATTCAATGCTGCGCTATATATATTACTATGGGCCATTCAATGCTGCGCTATATATACTATGGGCCATTCAATGCTGCGCTATATATACTATGGGCCATGCAATGCTGCGCTATATATATATATGGGCCATCAATGCTGCATTATATATACTATGGGCCATTCAATGCTGCGCTATATTTATGGGCCTCCAATGCTGCTATATATACTATGGGCCATTCAATGCTGCGCTATATATACTATGGGCCATTCAATGCTGCGCTATTATACTAATGGGCCTTCAATGCTGCGCTATATATACTATGGGCCATTCAATGCTGCGCTATATTGGGCCTCTCAATGCTGCTTATATATACTATGGGCCCATTCTATGCTGCGCTATTATATATTACTGCTATGGGCCTTCAATGCTGCGCTATATATACTATGGGCCATTCATGCTGCGCTATATATACTATGGGCCATTCAATGCTGCGCTATATACTAGAATGAGCCTCTCAATGTTGCCTATATTACTATGGGCATTCAATGCTGCGTTATATATACTATGGGCCATTCAATGCTGCGCTATATATACTATGGGTCATTCAATTGCTTGCCTCTCATTATATATACTATGGGCCATTCAATGCTGCGCTATATATACTATGGCCATTCAATGCTGCGCTATATATACTATGGGCATTCAATGCTGCGCTATATATACTATGGGCCATTCAATGCTGCGCTATATATACTATGGACCATTCAATGCTGCGCTATATATACTATGGGTCATTCAATGCTGCATTTATATTGGGCATCATCTGCGCTATATATGGGCCATTCAATGCTGCGCTATATATACTATGGGACATTCAATGCTGCGCTATATATACTATGGGCCATTCAATGCTGCGCTATAATATTTATCGTATATGGGCTCTCATTCATATGTCTATGGCATTCATCGATATTACTATGGACCATTCAATGCTGCGCTATATATACTATGGGTCATTCAATGCTGCGCTTATATATATGGGCCATTCAATGCTGCGCTATATATACTATGGCCATTCAATGCTGCGCTATATATACTATGGGTCATTGCAATGCTGCATTATATATACTATGGGCCATTCAATGCTGCGCTATATATACTATGGGCCATTCAATGCTGCGTATATATACTATGGGACATTCAATGCTGCGCTATATATACTATGGGCATTCAATGCTGCGCTATATATACTATGGGCCATCAATGCTGCGCTATATATACTATGGGCCATGCAATGCTGCGCTATATATACTATGGGTCATGCAATGCTGCGCTATATATACTATGGGTCATTCAATGCTCCCATTATATATACTATGGGCATTCAATGCTGCGCTATATATACTATGGGTCATTCAATGCTGCGCTATATATACTATGGGCCATTCAATGCTGCGCTATATATACTATGGGTCATTCAATGCTGCATTATATATACTATGGGCCATTAAATTTGCTGCGCTATATATACTATGGGCCATTCAATGCTGCGCTATATATACTATGGGACATTCAATGCTGCGCTATAATACTATGGGCCATTCAATGCTGCGCTATATATACTATGGGCATTGCAATGCTGCGCTATATATACTATGGGCATTCAATGCTGCGCTATATATACTATGGGCCATTCAATGCTGCGCTATATATACTATGGGACATTCAATGCTGCGCTATATATACTATGGGCCATTCAATGCTGCGCTATATATACTATGGGTCATGCAATGCTGCCTATATATACTATGGGCCATTCAATGCTGCTATATATACTATGGGACATTCAATGCTGCGCTATATATACTATGGGCATTCAATGCTGCGCTATATATACTATGGGCCATTCTATGCTGCTGCTATATATACTATGGGCCATTCAATGCTGCGCTATATATACTATATGGGCCATATCTAATGCTGCATTATATATACTATGGGTCATCTATGCTGCATTATATATACTATGGGACATTCAATGCTGCGCTATATATACTATGGGTCATTCAATGCTGCGCTATATATACTATGGGCCATTCAATGCTGCGCTATATATACTATGGGTCATTCAATGCTGCATTATATATACTATGGGCCATTCAATGCTGCGCTATATATACTATGGGCATTCAATGCTGCGCTATATATACTATGGGACATTCAATGCTGCGCTATATATACTATGGACATTCAATGCTGCGCTATATATACTATGGGCCATTCAATGCTGCGCTATATATACTATGGGTCATTCAATGCTGCATTATATATACTATGGGCCATTCAATGCTGCGCTATATACTATGGGTCATTCAATGCTGCGCTATATATACTATGGGCATTCAATGCTGCGCTATATATACTATGGGACATTCAATGCTGCGCTATATATACTATGGGCCATTCAATGCTGCGCTATATATACTATGGGCCATCAATGCTGCGTTATATATCTATGGGCATTCTATGCTGCATTATATATACTATGGGACATTCAATGCTGCGCTATATATACTATGGGCATTCAATGCTGCGCTATATATACTATGGGCCATTCAATGCTGCGCTATATATACTATGGGTCATTCAATGCTGCATTATATATACTATGGCCATTCATGCTGGCTATATATATATGGGTCATTCAATGCTGCGCTATATATATATGGGACATTCAATGCTGCGCTATATATACTATGGACATTCAATGCGCGCTATATATACTATGGGCCATTCAATGCTGCGCTATATATACTATGGACATTCAATGCTGCGCTATATATACTATGGCCATTCAATGCTGCGCTATATATACTATGGGTCATGCAATCTGCGTATATATACATGGGTCATTCAATGCTGCATTAATATACTATGGGACATTCAATGCTGCGCTATATATACATGGGACATTCTATGCTGTGCTATATATACTATGGGCCATTCAATGCTGCGCTATATGGGCCTCTCAATGCTGCATTAAATATATGGGTCATTCATGCTGCGCTATTAATACTATGGACTTCAATGCTGCGCTATATATACTATGGGCCATTCAATGCTGCGCTATATATACTATGGGCCATTCAATGCTGCATTATAATACTATGGGTCATTCTATGCTGCTTATAATACTATGGGACATTCAAGCCGTTTAACTGGTCATTAATGTGGGGTTTAATAAGGGCATCATGTGGCTTATTACATGGGTCATCAATCGCATGTAATTACGAGGGCCATTTAATGTGGTAAACAATGGTCATTCAATGCTGCGTATAATACTATGGGACATTAATGTGCGCTATATATATAGGACATTAATGCTGCCTTATATACTATGGGCCTTCATGTGGCAATATACTATGGGACATTCATGCTGGCATATATAGGGCCATTCAAGCGCGCTATATATACTATGGGTCATGCATGCTGCCTTTAACTATGGGTCATTCAATCTCATTATATTACTATGGGACATCAATGCTGCCTATTATACTATGGACATCTAGCGTGCTATACTATGGGCATAATTGCGCTTTGGCCTCTCATGTGCATTATATATACATGGTCATTCAGCTGTGCTATATCTTGGGCCATTCAAGTGCGCTATATGGGCCTCTCAATGCTGATTATTATACATGGCATTCAGCTGCGCTATAATTTTGGTCATCAATGCTGCTTAATATACTATGGGCCATGCAATGCTGCTATATATGGGTCATGCAATGCTGCTATATATACTATGGGCATTCAATGCTGCGCTAACTATGGCATTCAATGCTGCTTATATACATGGGCCATCAATGCTGCGCTATTATACTATGGGTCATCAATGCTGCATTATATATACTATGGGCCATGCAATGCTGCGCTATATATAAGGGCCATTCAATGCTGCGCATATATACTATGGGTCATCAATGCTGCATTATATATACTATGGGCCATTCAATGCTGCGCTATATTACTATGGGCCATTCAATGCTGCGCTATATATACTATGGGCCATTCAATGCTGCGCTATATACTATGGGTCATCAATGCTGCATTATATATACTATGGGCCATCAATGCTGCGCTATATATACTATGGGTCATGCAATGCTGCGCTATATATACTATGGGCCATTCAATGCTGCGCTATATATATATGGGCCATGCAATGCTGCGCTATATATACTATGGGCCATTCAATGCTGCGCTATATATACTATGGGCATTGCAATGCTGCATTATATATACTATGGGCCATTCAATGCTGCGCTATTATATACTATGGGCCATTCAATGCTGCATTATATACTATGGGCCATGCAATGCTGCGCTATATATACTATGGGCATTCAATGCTGCGCTATATATACTATGGGTCATGCAATGCTGCATTATATATACTATGGGCCATCAATGCTGCGCTATATATACTATGGGTCATGCAATGCTGCGCTATATATACTATGGGCATTCAATGCTGCGCTATATATACTATGGGCATTCAATGCTGCGCTATATATACTATGGGCCATTCAATGCTGCGCTATATATACTATGGGCCATTCAATGCTGCGCTATATACTATGGGTCATGCAATTTGCTGCGCTATATGGCCTTCAATGCTGCGCTATATATACTATGGGCATTCAATGCTGCGCTATATATACTATGGGACATTCAATGCTGCTCTATATATACTATGGGTCATGCAATGCTGCGCTATAATGGGCCTCTCAATGCTGCGCTATATATACTATGGGCATTCAATGCTGGCTATATATACTATGGGCCATTCAATGCTGCGCTATATGGGCCTCTCAATGCTGCATTATATATACTATGGGCCATTCAATGCTGCTTATATATACTATGGGCCATGCAATGCTGCGCTATATATACTATGGGCCATTCAATGCTGCCATATATATACTATGGGTCATTCAATGCTGCATTATATACTATGGGTCCATTCAATGCTGCATTATATATACTATGGGCCATCAATGCTGCGCTATATATACTATGGGCCATTCAATGCTGCGCTATATATACTATGGGCATGCAATGCTGCGCTATATATACTATGGGTCATTCAATGCTGCATTATATATACTATGGGCCATTCAATGCTGCGCTATATATACTATGGGCATGCAATGCTGCGCTATATATACTATGGGTCATTCAATGCTGCTATATATACTATGGGCCTGCAATGCTGCTATATATACTATGGGCATTCAATGCTGCGCTATATATACTATGGGCCATTCAATGCTGCGCTATATATACTATGGGCCATTCAATGCTGCGCTATATATACTATGGGCATTCAATGCTGCGCTATATATACTATGGCCATTCAATGCTGCGCTATATATACTATGGGCCATTCAATGCTGCGCTATATATACTATGGGCCCTCAATGCTGCCTATATATTACTATGGGCATTCAATGCTGCGCTATATATACTATGGGCATTCAATGCTGCGCTATATATACTATGGGCCATGCAATGCTGCGCTATATATACTATGGGCCATTCAATGCTGCGCTATATATACTATGGGACATTCAATGCTGGCGCTATATATACTATGGGCCATTCAATGCTGCGCTATATATAAATGGGCCTCTCAATGCTGCGCTATATATTACTATGGGACATTCAATGCTGCATATATATACTATGGGCCATGCAATGCTGCGCTATATATAAATGGGCCATTCAATGCTGCCTTATATATACTATGGGCCATGCAATGCTGCGCTATATATACTATGGGCCATTCAATGCTGCGCTATATATACTATGGGCCATTCAATGCTGCGCTATATATACTATGGGCCCTCAATGCTGCGCTATATATACTATGGGCCATTCAATGCTGCGCTATATATACTATGGGACATTCAATGCTGCATATAATACTATGGGCCATCAATGCTGCACTATATATACATGGGCCTCTCAATGCTGCGCTATATATACTATGGGACATTCAATGCTGCGCTATATATACTATGGGACATTCAATGCTGCGCTATATATACTATGGGCCTCTCAATGCTGCGCTATATACTATGGGACATTCAATGCTGCGCTATATATATATGGGCCTCTCAATGCTGCCCTATATATACTATGGGACATTCAATGCTGCACCATATACTAGAATGGGTCAGGAGCGTTTAAATGCCCTCTCTCTGTTATGTATTGAAAATAGATTGCTGAATGAGCTTAATCTTGATTCTACAATTGAGGAATTTGCAAGCAAAAAAGCACGAAAAGTGAATGTGTAGTTTAATTTTCTTCTACCAGTTTGATTTATTTACGATAAAACACAGTTTTGTGTTCAGTGAATAACCCTGTTTATTTGCCTCATAAGTTACTATCAGCGTGATAACCATAACAGACTTTCTATATCCACTGTATTTATATTAGGCATGTATCATATATTTACTTTGTTTATATCTTTTACGTTACATTTTGGCCTTTGTGAATTGCTGTGTTTGGCCCCACCTTGCCCCCCCCTTGCCCGCCCCTTCAGCTCCAGGCCCATCATGTTCTTAATCCGACCCTGGGTATATACCCCAGGATATGCTCTCTCCGTGTCTCTGGGGTCTACCGCGCACTGTACACAGCTGTGGTGGCGGTCTGCCTTCATCCCTCTGTAGTGTTCTGATCTCCGCAGCTTCTGAGCGGTTTTCCTGCTGTGTCGGCTCCTTGGTGTTCACCAGAGAAGTGACAGAAGCCCCCGCACGACAGTGGGATCAGGACCCGCTTGTAATCCTATAGCGGGTGATCTTGTGGGCCGCTTTCTGCTGTAGTAGGAGCTTGCTCATATGAAATCACTGAACAGCTCCCATTGATGACAGTGGGATGTTGTGCAGCTGTTATGTTGTATCTCACATACTGGCATGAGAAGTGCCCTGCTGTCACCACCCTACACGGATGCTCCATGCCACCTACATTTCCGCACATAGATTACTCTGCAGCCTATGAGGAACACTCTCCCATTTGTCCTGACCCTATATTAATAGAGCCTCAATAAGTGGCCATATAAGTGTCGGCTACTAAAAATCACCCACCGACCACTAACTTCCAAATCAGACTAGATGCATAGATCTTCAGAGGAGCTGTATAGGAGAAAATTTGTAATCACACTGGTCTTTAAGAATTTTATTTTTTTTTTTTTCCTGATAAATCAATAGTAACCGTGAAAGTAAGAAAAATTGTAATATATCTTATCACAGAAATTGGCTTTTTTTTTCATCCTGGACTGATCTTACATTCTCAAAATACTCAATTCACAGGTAAAATTTGTCTTCAGCGAATACAGACTTTCCCATTATTGAGATAGATGACAGCTGGTGCTCATAAAGTTCTATGGAGAACTTTAACTGTCGTTTTAGGAGAACTTGCAGCAGAATGCCTGTGTCCGCTTCTAGCTCATCACTCCTACATAGAATTTTAAAAGCACCAAGTGTCAAATCCTGCCTCAGTAAAGTCTGTCTAGACTGAATACAGATTATACCTGAAATGAGAGTGATAGATCAGTCCAGGAGGAGAAAGAAGCGGATTTCTCTGATAAAATATATTACAAACTTACTATTGATTTACCAGGAAATAAAGGTTTTTTATCATTACATCTCAGACACTGAGAAATCTGCTCTAAACTATGGTGGGGGCGTGTTCTTTTCTTTGTGTGTTGCTGCCTGCTTATAATTGGTCAGCATCATACAGGGTGAATAAGTACACACCCCCAGTGGAAACTATCTGATTATACCCACTTGGAAGCACAGCCATTACCCGAGCACTTTGGTTCTTTGTTTTATTGATTTCTGGTTTAGCACCCAGGGTTTCACACACTTTCAAAACTTCTCACATGCTACTGTTAAATGTCAACATTTTTTTTTAAAGCGACAGTCACTCATTTTCACCATATCTGCCACCGCAATAAATCTCAGCACCAATACACTAATTTAACCTGTAAAGATCATTGTGATCACTAGATTCAAGGGTGTCGTTCTCATAAAGTTGTGATCACAGAAGTGAGACCCCACAATACACTACAAGAAGAAAAATGAATTGGCTTATTTAGGTCTATTGTTTAAACCTAATAATCAGGTAACCTGAGCGCTGAGCATATGGAAGGAGATGGAGGTGACCTTGAGAGTCACTTGAGACATGATCTCATAAGTAAAAGAGATTATATTGGGAGGAGGGGAGGAAACCAAATGTGGCAGCTCAGGAGGGTGATATATTCTACACCAGTAATACTGGCCAAGACCTACTATATTCTATATGGTGTCAAGTCAGACATATGGAATTGCATACAGTATGCCGTAAAACGCCGGGATGGTAATGACCATGGTTGCAGAGGGTGCGACCGAGCCGGTGCAGGAGGTGGACCCGCCGACGCCAGCAGCTATTTCAATTGAATGTTGGTCCAAGGACTCACATTCAGCTAAAATGTAACGTGGCACGGAGACTCGCCGGGTCCCTGCACTGCAGTACACACAGCCGGCCAGTAGGAGACCAGCAACTGACGCCTGCTTGCAAGACACTGACTGCGCATGATAGTGACATGCGCTGCCCGTCGCTTGCACCCTGAAGGCATCTGCAGGCTTCTGCGCCGCTGTAGAAGAGGATGTCACACGTCGTTGGAGCGCGGGAAGGTGAGTAGAATCATTTATTCTTTTTTTTTATATCTGTTGGAAAAGAGCTGCAGAACAGGGACATTATAACTGGAAGATGCCCAGGATGGGGAGCCTTATACCAGGAGGGGGGACATATAAAGTGTGTCTGTTAAGTCATCATGCACTTTTGACCAGTCACTGAAAAGCAACAAAAGACTATAGAAATGTGAAATCTGCACCAAATAAAAGGAAAACCCTCCCAGTTTCTGTAGGATTATGTGGCAGCATGTGCAGGTGTGAAACTGGGAGAGTTTTTCTTTATTTGGAGCAGATTTCACATTTCTATCATCTTTTGTTGTTTTCCAGTGACTGGTCAAAAGTGCATGATGACTTTACGGACACACTGTATTACTGGAAGGGAGCAAGGATGGGGGCATTATACCAGGAAAAGGAGACATTATTACTGGAAGATTACTGGAAGGGGCCCAGATGGAGGATATTATTGCAGGAAGGGGTCCAGGATGGGGGATATTATTACAGGAAGGGGTCCAGGATGGGGATATTTTTACAGGAATGGGTCCAGGATGGGGGATATTATTTCAGGGAGGGATCCAGGATGGGGATATTATTTCAGGAAGGGATCGAGGATGGTGGATTTTATTGCAGGAAGGGATCCTGGATGAGGGATATTATTTCAGGGAGGGATCCAGGATGGGGGATATTATTGCAAGAAGGGGTCTAGGATGGGGAATATTATTTCAGGAAGGGATCCAGGATGGGGGATATTATTTCAGGGAGGGATCCAGGATGGGGGATATTATTGCAAGAAGGGGTCTAGGATGGGGATATTATTTCAGGAAGGATCCAGGATGGTGGATATTATTTCAGGAGGGATCAGGATGGGGGATAATATTTCAGGAAGGGATCCAGGATGGGGATTTATTGCAGGAAGGGATCCTGGATGAGGGATATTATTTCAGGGAGGGATCCAGGATGGGGGATATTATTGCAAGAAGGGTCTAGGATGGGGATATTATTTCAGGAAGAGATCCAGGATGGTGGATATTATTACAGGAAGGGATCCAGGATGGTGGATATTATTACAGGAAGGGATCGAGGATGGGGGATAATATTACAAAAAGGGTCCAGGATGGGGATATTATTTCAGGAAGGGATCCAGGATGGGGATTATTATTGCAAGAAGGGGTCCAGGATGGGGATATTATTTCATGAAGGGATCCAGGATGGTGAATATTATTTCAGGAAAGGATCCAGGATGGGGGATATTATTCAGGAAGGGTTCAGGATGGTGGATATTATTACAGGAAGGATCGAGGATGGGGATATTATTTCAGGAGGGATCCAGGATGGGGATATTATTCAGGAAGGGATCGAGGATGGGGATTTTATTGCAGGAAGGGATCCTGGATGAGGGATATTATTTCAGGAAGGGATCCAGGATGGGGGATATTATTCAGGGGGATCCAGGATGGGGGATATTATTGCAAGAAGGGGTCTAGGATGGGGATATTATTTCAGGAAGAGATCCAGGATGGTGGATATTATTACAGGAAGGGATCCAGGATGGTGGATATTATTACAGGAAGGGATCGAGGATGGGGGATAATATTACAAAAAGGGGTCCAGGATGGGGGATATTATTTCAGGAAGGGATCCAGGATGGGGGATATTATTGCAAGAAGGGTCCAGGATGGGGATATTATTTCATGAAGGGATCCAGGATGGGTGAATATTATTTCAGGAAGGATCCAGGATGGGGGATATTATTTCAGGAAGGGGTTCAGGATGGTGGATATTATTACAGGAAGGATCGAGGATGGGGATATTATTTCAGGGAGGGATCCAGGATGGGGATATTATTCAGGAAGGGATCGAGGATGGTGGATTTTATTGCAGGAAGGGATCCTGGATGAGGGATATTATTTCAGGAAGGGATCCAGGATGGGGATATTATTTCAGGGAGGATCCAGGATGGGGGATATTATTGCAAGAAGGGTCTAGGATGGGGATATTATTTCAGGAAGAGATCCAGGATGGTGGATATTATTACAGGAAGGGATCCAGGATGGTGGATATTATTACAGAAGGGATCGAGGATGGGGATAATATTACAAAAAGGGTCCAGGATGGGGATATTATTTCAGGAAGGGATCCAGGATGGGGATATTATTGCAAGAAGGGTCCAGGATGGGGGATATTATTTCATGAAGGGATCCAGGATGGTGAATATTATTTCAGGAAAGGATCCAGGATGGGGATATTATTTCAGGAAGGGTTCAGGATGGGGGATAATATTACAAAAAGGGATCCAGGATGGGGGATATTATTGCAAAAAGGGGTCTAGAGGGGGATATTATTCAGGAAGGATCCAGGATGGTGGATATTATTACAGGAAGGGATTGAGGATGGGGGAATATTATGCAAAAAGGGGTCTAGGATGGGGGATATTATTTCAGGAAGGACCAGATGGGATATTATTACAGGAAGGGATCCAGGATGGGGATATTATTCAGAAGAGGGATCAGGATGGGGGATATATTGCAAAAGGGGTCAGGATGGGGGATATTATTTCAGGAAGGATCCAGGATGGGGGATATTATTCAAGAGAGGGTCAGGATGGGGGATATTATTTCAGGAAGGGATCAGGATGGGGGATATTATTTCAGCAAAGGATCCAGAATGGAGGATATTATTTCAGGAAGGGTTCAGGATGGGGGATATTATTTCTGGAAGGGATCTAGGATGGGGGATATTATTTCAGGAAAGGATCCAGGATGGGGGATATTATTTCAGCAAAGGATCCAGAATGGAGGATATTATATCAGGAAGGGGTTCAGGATGGGGGATATTATTTCTGGAAGGGATCTAGGATGGGGGATATTATTTCAGGAAAGGATCCAGGATGGGGGATATTATTTCAGGAAGGGGTTCAGGAGGGGGATATTATTTCAGGAAGGGATCCAGGATGGGGGATATTATTTCAGGAAAGGATCCAGGATGGGGATATTATTTCAGCAAAGGATCCAGAATGGAGGATATTATTTCAGGAAGGGATCCAGGATGGGGGATATTATTTCAGGAAGGGGTCCAGGACAGGGGAAATTATTACAGACAGGAAGGGATCCAGGATGGGGGATATTATTTCAGAAAGCATGAGCAGTGTCTTTACTGAATTTTATCTTAACGCCGGGTCACATTAGTGTACCATCGGATGCGATATGCTAATGACCCTCGGCTCAAACTCTGCTGCAAGCGTTAGCTGAGTGTCAGTGCTCTGTGCTCCGATCATCCGGAATGAGAGAATCTCAGCACAGCTGTGGAGGAGATGGAGAAAGTAACTTCTCCATCTCCTCCATTGTTGACATCCATGGTATTTGATGTGTTATACACTCATGTGACTCCAGCTTAACTCAACATTTCCTGAGATGACCGGCTTTGCAAAAAAAAAACTGATTTTGTGATGCTTTGCTAGGAGATGTTTATGCGATATGTTGCCGCCCACTGGCTATCTTGTGTATTGCAGTCCATTGCTGAAATGAAGGGGTAAAGTATTGAATGTTGCTCATAGTACCGTGGGTGGGGAAGGCTGTAACAGATTTTGCATTGGGATGCAGAAAAGGTTTCTCCTCTGTCCATACCTTCCTGGGCTTTCCAAATGCTGGCGCTTGCTATTATTCGGCTTTTACTTTGGCTACTATTTGATAATTGTGGCACTGAATGTTAAATCAGAGTTTACAAATCTCAAGGAAATAAACTAATGATAGCAAAACCGCTGCAATTTACATCACAACCACCAGGTGGCTACAAAGAGACACATGTAGCATAAACATCTCCCAGCAGAATATTATGAAATTTCTTTTTATTTTTATTTATTTTAATTTTTTTTTACAGCAGTTACATCTCTTAGAAATCTTTGAGCCAAGAGTCAATAAAGAACACATCTGTGCATTGAAAATCCTTTTACAATAATAATGACCCCACAGTGCAAAAACTAAGGAGAGTGCGAGATCTAACAGATTTAATTTTAATGGAAAATTGGCCATCTAATAAAAAAAAAAGTTTTTAAGTGGCAAAAAAAAGTAAAAGAAAATTGAAAGGGTTTGTAATTGCTATGCATACATTAGGCTGTATGGTTGTGATAAATGGTGCAAAACAAACCTACAGCTGCGACCATATAATGCATGGTCTCCCATTGGCTTTAATGTAATATTGCAGTTACTTGATGGACCCCAATGCAAAATCTGTTCCAAACCCCTCCCCCAAAGTATCATGGTCCATTTATATCACTTTTATGTTATAAAAGGGTCCCCAGGGTCTCAAAAAATCTGTCAGCAGATGTTTGATTTGTAATCTGAAGGAATCATCATGTAGGGGCTGAGACCCTGATTCCAGTGATGTGTCACTTACTGGGCTGCTTGCCGTCCTTTTTTTTTTTACAATCACTTCTTAAAATCTAGCAGTGCTCTGAAAGCTGAGCTCTGTATAACCCACAGATTGGTTGCTTACGTGCAATCCCCTAATAAAGTGATTTGCAAAGTTTTTTAATGTTAGTATTTCTCAAGCTAAAAATAAAGGTAAGGAAAAGCACATTCACACGACTTTTCTCAGCTCTTTATTTTATTCTTTGGATTGGTTCCTTTTTCCAGTGGCTCACGGGCAGAATGGAACATTTCCAGCTTCCGCTCTTTCTTCTTCCTTTCTTTTCTATGAAATCTTATATTTCATTCAGATCCGCGAGGATTTTCCCTAAAGGGTTTACAGCCACCGAACTCCCCGGAGAAGCGAGGTTACAGCTCCGTGCGTCAGATCATTGCCACATGCACTGCACACTGTCGGCTCGGGGAGGCTCACAGATGGGCAGTCTTCTAGGCGTTCACGATTGTATCCAAATAATATTCTTTGTTTGGAAGATATAAAGACATAAGAGCATCCCGAGAATGAGTAAAGCCCGGCCATTTCTCATCCTGCAATGTTATCTATGTCCTCTTCATTGAAAATTTACTTGAGCCACCTTTAGAGTTCCTTAAGACCCCCTTCCCACGATGTGTCAGCTGTGATCAGGGAACCGTAAGTGAGGTCCTGCAGGCGCAAACTCTGCCAATGAAAAAAAAGATAATCTAAATCTGAGGCCCCCCTCACTCACTTATCATCTATTATCACTACTATTATACTATCTATCTATCTCATCTATCTCTACTATCTATCTATTCATCTTTATCATTATCTACAATATTATCTATCTCTCATCTATCTATCTATCATCTATGTCTATCTATCTATCTATATTATCTATCTATCATCTAAAGGTGATGAAAAAAAAATAATACTGAATATCTGATGATGCTACTAGTCATATATTATCTATCTATCTATCATATCTATCTATCTATCTATCTATCTTAATATCTACTATCTATCAAATTATTAATATCTAATATATAATAATCATTATACATATATATTATAATACTAATAATTGATAATCTAATAGTATCGTATAGATAGTAACAGATATGATAATAGATATAAATCTAATGTAATAATAGTATATAGATAGATGTATAGTGATAATATAGGTAGTATATAGTAGATATAATAGATAATAGAATAGATAGATAGAGATGATAGATAGATAGATAGATAGATAGATATATAGATAGATAGATAAGATATAGATTGATGATAGTAATAGATAGATAATAGATAGATAGTAGATAATAGATGATGATAATAGATAGATAGATATAGATATGATAGATAGATATAAGATAGATAGATAATAGATAGATAGATAGATAGATAGATAGTAATAGATAGATAGATAGATAGATAATAGATAGATATAGATAGATAGATAGATAGATAGATAGATAATAGATGATAGATAGATAATAGATAGATAGATAATAGATAGATGATAGATAGATGATAGATAGATAGATAGATAGAGATAGATAGATAGATAGAGATAGATAATAGATAGATAGATAGATAGATAGATAGATAATGATAGATAGATAGATAGATAGATAGATAGATAGATAATAGATAGTGATAGATAGATAGATAATAGATAGATAGATAGATAGATGTAGATAGATAGATAGATAGATAGATGATAGATAATAGATAGAAGATAGATAGATAGATAGATAGATAGATAGATAGATAGATAAGAGATAGATAGATAGATAGATAGATAGATAGATAAAGGATAGATAGATAGATAGATAGATAGATAGATAATAGATAGATAGATAGAGATAGATAGATAGATAGATAGATAGATAGATAGATAGATAAGATATGTATAGATAGATAGATAGATAATAGATAGATTGATAGATAGATAGATAGATAGATAGATAGATAGATAAAGATAGATAAAAATTAGATAGATAGATAGATAGATAGATAATAGATAGATAATGATAGATAGATAGATGATAGATAGATAGATGATAGATAGATAGATAGATAGATAGATAGATAATAGATAAGATAGATGATAAGATAGATAGATAGATAGATAAGAGATAGATAGATAGATAGATAGATAATAGATAGATAGATAAGAGATAGATAGATAGATAGATAATAGATAGATAGATAGATAGATAAAGTAGATAGATAGATAGATAGATAGATAGATAAGAGATAGATAGATAGATATAGATAGATAGATAGATAGATAGATAGATAGATTAGATAGATAGATAGATAGATAGATAGATAGATAGATAGATAGATAAGAGATAGATAGATAGATAGATAATAGATATAGATTAGATAGATAGATAGATGATAGATAGATAGATGATAGATAGATAGATAGATAGATAGAT
The DNA here is from genome assembly GCA_033576555.1 of Oophaga sylvatica. Lineage (NCBI taxonomy): Eukaryota > Metazoa > Chordata > Amphibia > Anura > Dendrobatidae > Oophaga > Oophaga sylvatica. The sequence continues at coordinate 50,632,790 of JARQOD010000009.1, forward strand.
AGATAAAGAATAGATAGATGATAGTAGATAGATAGATGATAGATAGATAGATAAGATAGATAGATAGATAGATAGAAGATAAGTAGATAGATAGATAGATAGATATGATAGATAATAGATAGATAATAGATAGATAGATAGATAGTAGATAGATAATAGATAGATTAGATAGATAGATATAGATAGATAGATAGATAGATAGATAGATAGATAGAAAAGATAGATAGATAGATAATAGATAGATTAGATAGATAAGTAGATAGATAGATAGATAGATAGATAGATAATAGAGATAGATAGATAGATAGATAATAGATATAGATAGATAGATAGATAGATAGATGATAGATAGATAGATGATAGATAGATAGATAGATAGATAGATAGAGTAGATAGATAGATAGATAGATAGATAGATATAGATATAGATAAGATAGATAGATAGATAGATAGATAGATAGATAGATAGATAGATAGATAGATAGATGAGATTGATAGATAGATAGATGATAGATAGATAGATGATAGATAGATAGATAGATAGATAGATAGATAGATAGATAGATAGATAGATGATAGATAGATAGATATAGATAGATAGATAGATAGATATAGATAGATTGATAGATAGATAGATGATAGATAGATAGATAGATGATAGATAGATAGATAGATAGATAGATAGATAGATAGATAGAATAGATAGATAGATAATAGATAGATATATGATAAGAGATAGATAGATAGATAGATAGATAGATAATAGATAGATTGATAGATAGATAGATGATAGATAGATAGATGATAGATAGATAGATAGATAGATAGATAGATGAGTAGATAGATAGATGATAGATAGATAGATAATAGATAGATAGATAGATAGAAAAGAGATAGATAGATAGATAGATAGATAGATAGATAGATAGATAGATAGATAGATAGATTGATAGATAGATAGATGATAGATAGATAGATGATAGATAGATAGATAGATAGATAGATAGATAGATAGATAGATAGATAGATGATAGATAGATAAAATAGATAGATAGATAGATAGATAATAGATAGATTGATAGATAGAAACAAAAGAAGGCAGCACTCCAAAAATGAGGTAGATATGTGCATTTATTCAAGCCAACATGGCCATGTTGGCTTGAATAATGCACATATCTACCTCATTTTTGGAGTGCTGCCTTTTTTTGTTTCTATGAATTTGGGCAAGTATTGGATGATTTGCTGAAAGGATTTTGCACCCGATGTGTCCTTGATCGTGCTGTTCCTATTTTTCCCTTTATAGATAATAGCTAGATAGATAGATAGATAGATAGATAGATAGATAGATAATAGATAGATAGAGGGAAGGGCGGACAGATAGATACTGTACACCACTATTCCAGGAAATCCTGTTCCGCTTTCTCCATCTTGTACAAATTATATTCTGTTTACTAGTATTATAAGAACAATCCCGTCTTTCCCTGACGACAGACCCTGGTGAGGGGGGATAGGACAGCTGCCGGTCTGTCACCCGCCTCAGTGATGGAGGGGCTGTCCCGAGGGCAGGGGACGGGGCAGGTGCAGCGCCAGTGATACACTGTATACGCTCTGGATACATGTAAGGAGCCGTGTAACAATTACCTATAGTCTGTTCTGTTTATTTATCACAAAGGAATAATATGTTTACCAAGCACTTTACTGTATCTGTCATTATTCCATGGGACATATAACGTCTCACACAGGGACCTGACGGGGTTAATAGATCATTTCCATTAGGCATCATTCACACCTCCGTATTCGGTCAGTGTTTTTATGATAAAGCCAGGAGTGGAACAATCAGAGGAAAGCTAGAATTGAAGACTGACCCTCATTCTCAGCATTGGAGACACTCCTGGATGAGGAATACAAACACTGCCAAAATACTGCCGAAACACTGATGAAACACTGCCGAAATACTGCCGAAACACTGATGAAATGCTGCCGAAACACTGATGTAACACTGCCGAAACACTGATGAAACACTGCCGAAACACTGATGAAACACTGCCGAAACACTGCCAAAATACTGCCGAAACACTGATGAAATACTGCCGAAACACTGCCGAAACACTGATGAAACACTGCGAAACACTGCCAAAATACTGCCGAAACACTGATGAAACACTGCCGAAACACTGCCGAAACACTGATGAAACACTGCCGAAACACTGCCAAATACTGCCGAAACACTGATGAAATACTGCCGAAATACTGCTGAAACACTGCCGAAATACTGCCGAAACACTGCCGAAATACTGCCGAAACACTGATGAAACACTGCCGAAACACTGATGAAACACTGCCGAAACACTGCCAAAATACTGCTGAAACACTGCTGAAACACTGCCGAAACACTGATGAAACACTGCGAACACTGTCGAAATACTGCTGAAACACTGATGAAATACTGCCGAAATACTGCTGAAACACTGCCGAAATACTGCCGAAACACTGATGAAACACTGCCGAAACACTGTCGAAATACTGCTGAAACACTGATGAAATACTGCCGAAATACTGATATGTGGATGAGGCCTTATAATGATTCACTACGTCCTTCAGATTTCTAATGGATTTTTTTCTCTGGTTCTTTACTTTCAGGGCAGAGCAGTGAACGTATAACTGCAGCCGGCGGAGTAACATGAAGCTCGTGGACCCCAATGCAAAATCTCCAAGAGGGTCCTCAGCTATCACAGCTATCGGATAATATTGGTCTTTCTACACGAGCAAAAGGGACTTCGGGAATGTGAAATCATCTGCTAAAATCTTACCCTATGTGGTGTACCTAGACCTTCTCTTAAAGGAGTTGCGTATGACTAGCATATGGGATCAGTGGCGGTCCAACACCTGCAACCCCTACCAATGAGCTGACAATGGCAGGATGTACAGTAAGCCGCGAATGGACCCGACCAGGCATTGTCCAGAACTCAGATATCGATGGCTGATCTTTAGAGTAAGTCATCAATATCAAATTGTTGGGCTCTGAGACCTGACACAACCCCACCAACCATTTCCGACTCCATACACTGCGCACTTCCGCCTCCCACAGGACCTGCCGAGAGTGGATAAGTGGGGTGTCAGATCACCATCGTACTAATATCCTGGGGAGAGGACCTCATATGTCATTGCTGAAGTATCCCTTTCATTTCCCAGCAGATATATATGGAGCACAACCCTCTTCCTATGAACAATAAAAGTCATATAAGAGATCACAGACCTCCAAGGTGAGATCTAATCTTGCAATTGTTTACCAATCGACGTTACATTATTCTTTCAACGTCAAAGAGGTTCTGCAGCAGCTGGAACTGGACACATTGCAATTCCTTCAGATCCCATAGATCTTTATAGCAGGGAGCATCAAGGGCGCTTTTGACTTAATGACAATCTCCATTCGGTGCGTAAAGAATCGTCTGTGTCGTTCTCAGGCCCGTGGTTTCGGCGACTTACCAAGGTGATGTGGAAGCACACAGACCATTTTTATGCACGGTATGTTATCTCCCAAGTGTCGGAGGGGGAAGGGATAAAACAGCAGCATTAGCTGCAACGGCTGATTCCCTTTTCTGCAGCACCAGGTCTGTTACAGCGACCGCTGAGTATGATTAGTCTATAGGTGTTTCGTTAACCGTATATCACCCAGGTTGCATTATCCGCCCCAATATGCAGAAATCTCAGAGAGCGAACAGTGGGTGTTGTCATAGAGAATTGGCAGGTCTGACTCCGGGGACTCATCCGTACACGTCATGGGTTATAGTGGAGGAGGCAGACTCCCATCACCCATGCTGCACTCAGTATCTCACCGTCCATAGCGTTCTTATCTGATGTATGACATATGGCCGCTGGCTCTTCCTTATTCCATTTCTCTAGGGTTGGACTCTAGTGCTCCATTAGTGCTTATCACCATGATCCTTTTGCAGATGGTACGTGAGTATCTATTCAATGGGGAATTTACAGGGTTGGGGTGACGGTCCCGAAATGGACTGGGTTGTCCATTATTTAAGGGTGAGTGTCAAAATGATGAGAGTAGATACAACCATGGATTTCTTTTCCCAACATCTCAAGTTATCTGCTATTTAAAGGATAAGAGAAAATATTGCTGACCGAGAATATGCGTACCCTATTGATGATCGGGTTCTGCAGAGCCAGTTGTCCATTTTTTTGGCCAAATCCTCAGTGGTTAGGGAGTTGTCCCCTTTCAAATTGAGAAAATAAACTAGGGGTGTAACAACTGCAGTCACAGAGAGCGCGACCATAAACAGGTCCGTGCGATCGAGGGTCCGGCCGACGCCAAAGCCATCTTGATGTGCGTCCTCACACATATTCTGGTAAAATGTATTGCGGTGCAGAGACTCGCCGGCTTCCTGCACTGCAATACACGGCACCGGCCAATCAGAGGCCAGCAGCTGACGTTGGCTTGCCTGTGATGAGCAGCGCATGGTAGTAACGTCATATGCTGCTCGTGATGGGAAGTCAGCTAATGACTACAGACGAGGACACCGGACAGCGTGAGAGTGAAGGGAGGTAAGAATAGTCAGCTGTTTCTTTTTAAAATGTGCTGGAGAAATAGGCATTATATCACGATGGGGACATTATACCAGAATAGGGACATTATAGCAGGATGGGGACATTATAGCAGAATAGGGACATTATACCAGGATGGGGGACATTATTCCAGAATGGGGCACATTATATCGGACTGAGGGACATTATACCAGAATGGGGGACATTTTACCAGAATAAGGACAAGATTCCAGGATGGGGGACATTATATCAGGATGGAGGATATTATACCAGGATGGGGACATTATAATAGGATGGGGTTCATTATACCATGATGGGGGACATTATACCAAGATGGGGGACATTTTACCGGACAAGGGACAATATACCAGCATGGGGGATATTATATCAAGATGGGGGACATTATACCAGGATGGGGACATTATACCAGGATGGAGAGATTATACCATGATGGGGAACGTTATGTCAGGATGGGGAATATTATACCAAGATGGGGGACATTTTACCATACAAGGGACAATATACCAGCATGGGGTATATTATATCAGGATGGGGGGACATTATACCAGGATGGGGACATTATACCAGGATGGAGACATTGTACCATGATGGGGGACATTATACCATGATGAGGGACATTATACCAGAATTGGGTACATTATACCAGGATGGGGGATATTATACCAGAATGGGGGGCATTATATCAGAATGGGGGATATTATACCAGGATGGAGGACATTATACCAGAGTAGGGACAATATATCAGGATGGGGGACGTTATACCAGGATGGGGGACATTATACCAGAATAGGGACAATATATCAGGATGGGGACATTATACCAGGATGGGGGACATTATACCAAAATAGGCGCAATATGCCAGGATGAAGGACGTTATCCCAGGATGGGGGACATTATATCAGGATGGGGGACATTATACCAGGATAGGGAACATTATACCAGGATGGGGATATTATACCATGATGGGGGACAATATACCAGGATGGGGGATATTATACCAGGATGTGGGACACTATACCAGAATATGGACAATATACCAGGATGGTGGAGATTATGCCAGGATGTGGACATTATACCAGAATGGGGAACATTATACCAGGATGGAGACATTATACCAGGAAGGGGCCAATGATGGGGGAAATGTTACAGCATGAGGCCCAGAATGGGGGCATTATTACTGAAAAGGGCCCAGAATGTGAGAAATTATTACAAGAAGGAGCCAAGACGGGGACATTATAAAATGGGGTGTGAACACAAATGTCTTTATAAGATCTAGAATGCTATAAGGGCCCATACATATGATCAACATACAGGTGGGGGCCCAGGTGCAAATTCTGCACCAAGGCTCATCGGACTCTAGTTATGCCACTGGAAGAAACCTTACGATTTTGGGATGACACTTTTAAGGTTTTGGGTGGACATGTGGGTAGAAGAGACTTCCTGTTTCTACATAGAGCAGAGAAAAGAGAAGGACAAAATTCCATAATGGTAAATTTACGTAAGTAGAAGCTCCAGAGTAAATGTCTCAAAAGGACATTTTTTTAGAAAACGCAAAAACTAATAGTAGCTCAAACCCAAAAAATAAATATACATCATATATGTTTTTAAACCGACGACCAAACGCCTGCAGATCCAGATATGATCAATATTACCCATTAATTATAAAAAAAAAAAAAACATAAATACCAAATAAACATTTCCATAGCAAATTCTACCCGGGGATTGTTCATCGCCAGTAGGATAAATTGTATGCAGGGAATTTTCGCGAAATCCTACACCGTGTGTAAATAAAGTGAGCTCCTAATAAGAAATCCGTGACAAGTGGGAATAATATGCAAAAACCGTGCTGTAATAGCTGATGCTGGATCCGTATACACATGTCAGATTAATATGTCATGTGCAAATTAGCATATGTTCCGATTACTGCAAACACTTTATATGAGGAGGTAGAAGCCATTTATTGCTCTGCTTAACAAAGCTGATATACAAGAATGTGGCGACTTGCTACAACGTGTACAAATATCTATAGTGTGACTACTTTTATTATTATTATATTTTTTTATATTCGCATAAATGATTGCAACATATAAATATTTAAAACTTTGTAAAATATATTTTTTAAGGTAATATTAGGATTTTCTTTCATTTCCAGCAGCCTCCTGGTTTTCCCCCTTTACCAGTCTGCATGCTGTTGATAAATGTTCAAAAATCTAATACAGGGAGGAGGGAGATGCAGCTGCAGTTTCCCTTTATTAAGTCTATGGGGACGTAAGCTTTTAAAAAGAAGGAGACACATCTGGTTGCAGCAATGGTTTCACAGCAAGAAATCGTGGACAGAGCAAATATTCGGAAATGTAAAGTTACAGAGCGGGGGCACCGAGTGCTGGGGAGAAGAGGGCAGAAAAAGTCACCAACGCTCTGCTGACTCCACGACTGCAGAGGCCACATCTCCTCTGTATTAACATCAGCATAAACACTGCGCCCAAGCCGGAAGCTTCATGGCCGAGCAGCTGCATTCAGCCTTACATCACCAAGCACAATGCTGAGTGTCGGATGTAGTTGTGTAAAGCCGCCACCACCGGACTCTGGAGGAAAAGTGCTCTGTCCAGTGACGGATCACACTTCTCTGTCTGGTGTCTGATGGGCGAGCCTGGGTTTGGTCAATGCCAGGAGAACGTTACCCCCTGACTGCATTGTGCCTGCTGTACAGCTTGGTGGAGAAGGATAATGCTAAGGGCTTCTTATCAGAAGTGAAGGGAAATCTTAATATGTCCGCACAAGACATTGTGGTTAATTGTAGCTTCTAGCTTTGTGGGAACAGTTTGGTGAAGACCCTTTTCTGTTCCCCATGACTTCGCTCAGTGCCCAATGTCCATACAGACATGGTTGAGGGACTTTCGTGTAAGAACATGACCGGCCGCACAGAGTCCGGACCTTAACCCTATCCAACACCTTTGGGATGAACTATACCGGAGATTGTGAGCCCGGTCTGAAGAAGCAAAAATTTCCCACAGATATCTCCAAAATCTTCCTAGAAGAACATAAGTCGTTATATCTGTAAGGGACCAACTCCATATTAATGTCTATGGATTCATAATGGGAGTTTGGAAAAGCTCCTGGAGGTGTACTAATAATTTACTCCCTATAGTTTACATCTGTTACTGCTTAAAAAAAAAGCTTACAATGGTGTAAAATGACAAAAGGAGTTGGTGTTGAGACACTACAAGTGATTGGCTGCAGTGGTCACATGTCATGTTGACCTGTCATCCACCGTAGGGGAAGGATCGCTTACTTACATGATGGCCATCGCCTTGGTATTACATACATACAGTACATCCATATGTTGTCCACATGGATAGGACATCAGTGAATGAGCACTAACCCCGACCCACTTTCTCTAATTGCAGCTCCTAAGTTCATAGCTTGGGGACAAAATCTCTGAGCGACTAAACAATGGGTGCATTAAGAATTTACAGCATGTCATCTGCTCTGTTCGTTGAGCTGTATTTATGTTCTCCCAGAAGATCCCTTTAATTGTCGGCTTATTCTAGATTTTTTTTTTTACATTTTTATTCACTTTCTCCATAATTTTTTTAGTGGAACATTAAAGGGGTTTTCAGTAGTAGGATATTAATGACCTTTCTTTAGGATCAATATCACATCACTGGGAGTCCAACACCTATCACCAACATCGATCAACCATTACCGGCTCAACCGGATGTAAACACCGCCGCTCTGTTAAAGTATTTAGTAGCCGCTCCTAGGCAGTAGTCTACTGCTAGACCACTATGAGGTCCGAGAGTCGGGGCGTACTCAGGATGCAGATATAGTTGAACATAATGGTGGAGGAGGGAGCCGTTGACTTCTTGTTCCACCATTTAGTGGTGCGAGCAGCACATTGGAGGAACAGGGATAAGTCAGCAGTTTTTATTGTTTTATTTTATCTTATAAGGGACTGTGGGGACATGATAATTTGTGTGGGGGACTGTGGGACATCATACTTTGTGTGGAGGACTGTGGGGCATCATGCTGTGTATAGGAGACTGTGGGGCATCATACTGTGTATAGGAGACTGTGGGGCATCATACTGTGTATAGGAGACTTTGGGGCATCATACTGTGTATAGGAGACTGTGGGGCATCATACTGTGTATAGGAGACTGTGGGGCATTATATTGTGTATAGGAGACTGTGGGGCATCATACTGTGTATAGGAGACTGTGGGGCATCATACTGTGTATAGGAGACTGTGGGGCATTATATTGTGTATAGGAGACTGAGGGGCATCATACTGTGTATAGGAGACTGTGGGGCATCATACTGTGTATAGGAGACTGTGGGGCATCATACTGTGTATCGGAGACTGTGGGGCATCATACTGTGTATAGGAGACTGTGGGACATCAGACTGTGTATAGGAGACTGTGGGGCATTATACTGTGTATAGGAGACTGTGGGGCATCATACTGTGTATAGGAGACTGTGGGACATTATACTGTGTATAGGAGACTGTGGGGCATCCTAATGTGTATAGGAGACTGTGGGGCATTATACTGTGTATAGAGACTGTGGGGCATCATACTGTGTATAGGAGACTGTGGGGCATTATACTGTGTATAGGAGACTGTGGGGCATTGTACTGTGTATAGGAGACTGGGGCAGTATACTGTGTATAGGAGACTGTGGGGCATCATACTGTGTATAGGAGACTGTTGGACATCATACTGTGTATAGGAGACTGTGGGCCATCATACTGTGTATAGGAGACTGGGGCATCATACTGTGTATAGGAGACTGTGGGACATTATACTTTGTGTGGAGGACTGTGGGGCATTATACTTTGTATGGAGTAAGTGTTAGCAAAATATTGTTTGGTTAGGATTGTGAGGGCAACACACTGTGAGAGGTGCAAGCATGCTGTGTAAATTGTTGTTGGAGCATCATTATGTGTGGGGGCTGTGATTGCATCATACTGTGTATGGGAGACTGTGGGGGCATCATACTTTATATGGAAGACTATGGGGGCATCTTACTATGCATGGGGGGCCTTGGTGGCATAATGTTTTGCGATGTGGACTATAAGGGCATCACTCTTTGTAAGGTACTATCATATAAAAGGTTGTAGGGGCATCATATTGTGTTTGAGGGGCTGTGGATGCATCATACTGTGTATGATAGACTGTGGGGGCCTCACATTATACATGGGAGACTGCGGGGGCATCATACTGTGTATGAAGGGCTGTGGTGGCATAATAGTGGACAGTGGGACTATGAGGGCATCACACTATTTGAAGTACTATAATACTTTATAGAGGGTTGTAGGGACTTCATATTGTGTGTAGGGGGGCTGTGGATGCATCATAGTGTGTATGGGAGAGTGTGGGGGCATCATAGTGTGTATAGGAGAGTGTGAGGGCATCATACTGTGTTTGAAGGGCAGTGGTGGCATAATACTGCGTGGTGGGGACTATGAGGGTATCACACTATGCGAGGTGCTATCATACTGTGTAAAAAGTTGTAGGGGCTTCATCTTGGCTGTGGTGGGGCTGTGGATGCATCATACTGTGTAGGTAGGGGATTGTGGGGACATCATACTGTGTATGAAGGGCAGTGGTGGCATAATACTGTGTGGTGGGGACTATGAGGGCACCACAGTATGTGTGGTGCTATCATACTGTGTAAAGAGTTGAAGGGGCGTCATATTGTCTGTGGGAGGCTGCGGATGCATCATACTGTGTAGGGGATTGTGGGGACATCATACTGTGTATGAAGGGCAGTGGTGGCATAATACTGTGTGGTGGGGACTATGAGGGCATCACACTATGTGTGGTGCTATCATACTGTGTAAAGAGTTGTAGGGGCATCATATTGTCTGTGGGAGGCTGTGGATGCATCATACTGTGTAAGGGATTGTGGGGGCCCTCATACTGTCTGTGTGGGAGTGACACCAGTGCCAGATCAAGCAAACATGTGCTTCAGAGCTGCTCTTCCTACTGTAACCTGCAGACACAGCCATTTTGGAGGCTCCTAGTCACTCAAACACAACAAAAGTATTGCCAGACATGGATGGAGGAGAAGACCTTCATTTATTTTCCTCTCCATGTCTGACCATGTAGTGAATGATAATCCTACGCCATGTCCTCACTCTTCTATATCTACAAGCCTACATGGGCCGAATGCCATATTAATGAAGCTCCTGCACCGCATTTCCCAACAGGACCAAATGTGTCAGGAAAAAAAAGAGACCAGGACTCATTTCTCCCAGTCCTGCCTGGCCGTGTTATATATGTCGGCAGTTGTCTTCTGCTGTAATGTTTCTTCCGGCTGTTTCTGATCATTGCCCTGTTATTGTGCATAGGAGTAGGAACAGCGGAGAAGATTGATGTCAGAATTTGTAGTATATGATGAATAGTGATGGCCGCCATGTTTGTGAGTATGGGCACTGATTGCCCCCTGGAACTGCACACAGGGGACCGGGCCACCTGAAGGTTGAGATATGGCTGACATGGGACCCATGCAGCTCCCCCATACTATTTCATGAGTGCATAATCCTACAATATATAGTTGCTTTCATTTTTAAGATTATCTGCAGTCCTATGTAAAACCACCTATTTGTCTGAACGTGAGTGTACATAGATGTTATTATCCTCACATATGGTAACCTTACCGGACCTTTACTCTCCTGTCCCTTCATCATCAACCTATTTTCTTTCCATACAACCAATCTTACAATTATCTTTCCAGAACGATGAGCCCCATAGGATCCCTGTACAGATCCAACATGCGATAGACGCCTGGCTTATATGCATTACTGGAAGACATAGTTGGCCGAGATATCAGCGCAGACAGGCGCATCCCTAGAGAACGACGACTGGTTGATTGGTATTATTTAGTGGCACGTCGACCTGCTGCCGTGTCACATTAATGAATAGTCCCGGTGCTACATCCGCTACATGTCGTATCGGGGGACCTTATAGGGTTTTTTCCCCCAAAGCCTATAAATATTTGAGGCTGACGTGCGGCTACAGAATACAACAACAAATGTCCCAAGCCGGCCATTACTCAGCCCTCCATAACCTTCAGATGACGAATGCAACAGTCCCCTGTGTGCTGTCTCGGGGGCCATGTTGAAACATAGGGGACACAGATATATGGCCATCACTAGTCATCATATAAGGCAAATTGGCTTTCCATTCTTCCCATGGGATCAATCCGACTGTACTCCTATATACATACCGCTATATCACAACAATAAAAGATCACGATGAGCCGCTACAAGGTGCAATAACTATCTATCTATCTATCTTCTATCTATCTAATACAATATTGATAAATACATATATAAAATAATACAAGAAATAAAATAATGTATATCCATACATATACCTGCGATGTAGCTACTTAGAGAGCACCAAACACGGCGAGATTTGGGTTGCACATATAAATGTTGATGTCGTACAACTCATTTAGAGTGTAAGTCTTTTGGGACAACACTACACTTAATAGTCCGGTAACTAAACATAGCAATCAGTACTACATTCGTAACCAGCCTCCATGGCCCCTGATATTCAAGAGCTAATTAAAATTGGACATGGACCATTTGCCAAATCATTTGATGGCCGGACTATTTCGTTGCATGTTCTTACATCATAAAGTTGTCAATGTACAGTACGTGGAGGTCTGCCTGGATTTCCATTAATGCCATAAAATCAAAGGCATAGCACAATGGATGGAGCTGCCCAAACCCGGAGAATATCTTTGATGTATTGTTAAGTCATACAGTGAAGCCAAGCCAATTTCCATTACAGCCCAAGCACCTTCACCGGCTCGGAGGTTTTGGCCAAATAACCCTTTAAACTTTGGATTTGCTCCATCCTCATGACATTGGTTGTGCCGAGCACTATGGGTATTTTAGTAAATGATTTACAAGCTCTGCAATAGGACTACACAATATGTATGTTGATCTAGAGCCCTGTCTGTAGACCCTACAGATGCACCGAAGACGATGCACGGGCATCATCTATAGCATCCCGATGTCGTAAAGGACCTTTAAGACGAAGCCAGGTTTCTATGAATGAACCTGGTATATGAGATAAACAAGTGATCGCTTCCTGTATCAGTCTCGGAGCATCATCCCTCCCTCCCCGTGCACGTAGCTCGTCCATAGGTGGCGCCGTTGCATGGATCCGGTGCTGGTGACGCCTATGGAGGAGCTGGGTTATGGGAGGGCGCAGATGATGTGATTCTATAGCTCCAGTTGATTTACTCTTCTAACGTGCAACCAAAGAAGCTTCAAATATCAACGTATCCCCCTACCTCCCCATGTACTATCTGCAGCGACAGAGACCAGCTCAGGCCTGTGTTTCCAATTTTCAGCAATTCAAGGCTTCCTGCCCGTGCAACAGCCTGAGCATGGGTCACCCTGCCATATTCCTTCGCTTCCAACCATTATATAAGACCCCCTGGGTTCTCGCTGGACATTTGCTCCTTCTAATCAAGTTAGGCCAAAATCCACCTCTACGTCCTTCTGCACCCGTGTATTCATGCATATTATAACCACACAAAAGCCTACAAAGACGTATGGAAGAAGTGATCGCACCTCCCCCCGCCATTGGTGGCTGCTGCAGAACCTCTTTCCAGACAAGGGTCCCAGCTGTGCATCATCATGACGGACAGCTCTTATCGGAGGACCTGCAGTTGATGTGACCTGATGATGACACTGGCATCAGTGCAATAATCATATCCCAGACTTTAGGGGGGGTCTCCTCCCCTTCCCTATTGTTCTCACCTTCTGCTGCCTCCTCGCCATGTCGGTGGGCTGCTTGGCATTGAACGGGTAGGCAATACATCTCATGACAAACACATAGAGCTGCAGCTTCCTTTTTCTCTCTTCTTCCTCCTTCTGCAGCTTTTCCAGCTCTTCTTTCTCCTTCTCGCTGACCACTGATGGACTAGGGCTGGATGGCCGGACGCTGCTGCTCCGACTGCTCGGTTGTAGCCCACCGGAGCTCTCGCTGGTCCTACTAGGAGACAGCCGGGCCCCTGTGCTGGGTGCCAGCACCTCCTTGCTTTCTTCTTCCACTATCTCATCCGATTCTTCCTCGCTGGAAGATGGGTCCAACATCTTGATAGGGTTTGAGCGACGGCGGAGAAGAAGAAGAAGAAAAAGACGGTCTTTCGAAAACCGTGCACCCTAGTAATCCTGTGCAGGAGGCAGCAGCTCGCTTCAGATCAAGCAGGACCTGATATTGCAGCTAAGTGCAGACTAGGCATTGGCAGTGCTTACGTGTTTAACTCTCTCCTCCCCTGCACTCTTACTGGAGAAAGGAAAGCGGATAGAGACAAAATACTGCCGATGGGGGCCGTCCCATTGATAATTTGTGGTTGTAATCTGCTAATGTGCTGCAGCAGATGGTGCCTCCTGCCTGCTCTTTGTCCACAGGCCAATAAATCTTGAGGATACAGGAAGATGACCAGGGAGGAATGAGATGTGTACTAAGAGCATGAGATCAATACTGGATGCTGGTGCAGGACCAAAATGTGTATTACGCCCAGAGCCGCTGGACCGTTCTCCGTCATGGATGGAATTATCAAGAAGAAGCTTTGTTTTCTGCGGAAGGCTACCCCCTCCGTCGGCTTCAGCTAGCCATACACATTAGATAATTATCGCCCCAGAGAAAACAATTCTGTCTACTGTCAGTCAAGGATCTTTTTTTTTCAAGTTCATTCGACTCTCTACCATCAAAAATGTCATCTGATTTGTGGATTTGACTGATGTTTACCGGATGCACGGATTGTTTGCATCCGCCACTCCCCGCAGGTGTTTTTTGTCAACTGGTCTAACTTTTTTTTTAATTTTTCTAAATGATACTTTTCAAAAAAATTACCCACAGCTAATGCTTTAATCAGATGTTGATTTTTCTCATATGTGAAAACACGGTCCGAGTTTCATCAGTGTTTTGGATCAGAGTTTCATCTGTGTTTTGGATCAGAGTTTGGTCGGTGTCAAATTTTAACATCAGAGTTTCCATTTGAAAAGGTTTCTCAAGTATCCGAGTGCTGTATGAGTTTTTTCACGCATCCACAGACTTGTGTGGTCAAGAATGACTCGTAACTCAGATCAAAATCATGTCTCCGTGAGAGGCCGCTCGGCCCGCAAAAAATACACCGATGAGTTAACTGTAATAGCTTGTGCAGATGACCCTAGTTTAAGTCCAAAAAAATATCAGATTGCACTAGGACCAATGTTATCCTATGGGGCCATAAACAAGTTCAATTTTTTCTTTGGACTAAGCCAATGAGCCCGTCTAAAAAATTGGACTGCACTCGGATGACATCTGAGAACGGTCTGATTTTCACAGACTGACAGAATGGAAAAGATGGAGAAATTTTTTTTTACATCTCCTCCTCATCCGAGAAAATCCGATCACAGTCTGATCAAACTCTGATCAGAGTGTGATTAGCATGATAGACCCAATTCTCTCAGATGGAAGAAAATACGCTGGGGGGACGCGACCCTAAGAGATACGACGTATCTCAGTGAAAATCTTGGTTAGAATGTGAAAAACTGATTTCTTTAAGCCCTGATACTTTTTTACGGAAAGTACATTGTTGATGAATATCCAAACTCCGGAACTTCCAAGAACATGTTAGCAGCCTTCACTGTGGACTGTATAAAAATATAAAAGTTTTATTTTTTTTTATTTTTCATGGACATTGGAAGAAAAAAATCGCCTATTTGACGAACTATCTAGAAATTGTCAAAATTGGTACATTTCGGTCCATCGCTAACTTGAGTTAAAAGATTCAAAAGCATTAAGTTATGATTGAACCGATCTGTACGAAAAAAATAAATTCAGGCTAAAGACCCATCTTGTAACAAAAAAAAAAGTTTATCAAATGTGGTCACCAACCGGTTTTAAAAAATCCAGGCTTTGATCACTGTGCCATGGGACAAAGGGTGCAGCTCTGGTTTAACTCTATGAATATTCACTGCACTTAATGAGCGTTCCCCAGGAAATAGAGATGCTCTGTGCAAAAAAAAAAAAATCTGCTGGGAGGGGGCTGAAAGTTATTTAGTGCAGGAGGGATCCCCTGGAGGAGGCTTCACTTGCAGGAAGCAGCAGCGGTGGGAGATGCTCCTGTGTGCAGAGCTGAGATCACTCTGTGCACAAGGCAGACAGACAGGGGTAGAGAGCAAGCAGATGGATGGGGAGGGGGATATGCCATGTGATAAGCCCTCCCAAGTGCAGGATGCAGTAGAGCTTAATGTACTAACATAGCAGAGCTGAGTTTGCCATATAATACAACTTAATGTGAGATCATGAGCTGTTTTCAATTTTTTTGGGGGGAAGCTGCAGATTTTAGTGTTTTTATACAGCATAAAATAAACAGTCTGATGATAGATTTGTCTCTTCTACATCTGCACATTAGAAACTCTGGATCTGATTGTCAAAGTGGTGATAATGCAACCGAAATATGATTGTTGCCAAATAGCCAAACCTGCAAAGTTTTCTTAGGCAGCGACTTTGCCATCACAGATCATCAAATAAGTTGGGGCGGTCTGCCAAATCGCAAATCAAATAGTCACTTTTATTGATGTTACTCACTTATATAGCGCCATTAATTCCACAGCAGTTTACAGACATCATCATCGCTGTCCCCATTGGGGCTCACAATCTAGATTCCCTATCAGTATGTGTTTGGAGTGTGGGAGGAAACCAGAGAACCTGGAGGAAACCCACGCAAACACGGGGAGAACATACAAACTCCTTATAGATGTTGAGTCCCCGTTGATGTGTGTGATATCATGAAAATTCTCGAGAGACTGAGATTCCTTAAAGGGAATTTGTCAGCAGATTTTTTATATCTAATCTGAGAGCAGCATGATGTAGGAACAGAGAACCTGATTCCAGCGATGTGTCACTTACTGGGCTGCTTGCTGTAGTTTTGATAAAATGTCTGTTTTCTATGCTGCAGATCTAGCAGTTCTATGAATGATGAGCTCTGTATAACCCCACACACATCACTGGTTGGCAGATTTCTGTCTACACTGTGCAGGGGTGTGCTGAGCTGTCATTGTATTGACAGACAGCGCAGTCATCCAATCAGAGACTGAGAGGTGCTGGGCTTCTTTTAGGTGCTCCCTGTTTCTAATAAACTCCCTACTACTTAGCTGAGCTCTCAGGCCCAGATCTCTGCCAGACGTGGCATACACTCGGTGGTACTGTTTGCTTGGTATTCTGTGCTCTGCTCATTGTTCTGTTGCTACCTGACTTTGGACCTCATTTTGATTATCCATTTGCCTAGCCCCTTTGCTCTGATCTGCTATTCTCCTGGTATTTTGATCCCGGACTGTCACCTGACTTGGTCTTTGTCTTTTCCCTTTTGTTTATTACACTCTCTTGGTATCTGACCTCAGAACATTTGGCCTCACAGCTTGTTGGTGTCTAGTGTTACAATTTTATTCTTTATCACCGGCGAGGGGAATAACTTTGTAATGTAGGGACACAGAAGATAATGAAAACCTGTTTCACAATTAGTGGAGCAGCGGCAACTAGAGGAGGAGCTCAGTTAACTGTAGGGTCTGTGAAGTCAGCAGAAGTTACATGGCATGACTATCTTTGAAACTAATTTAAGCTTCAGAGCTGTATTCCCAAATTCTACTAATTCATATTAGAAACAGTCAACATGCTTGTTATCAGATACATGTCCACAAATGTACCGAATGTTTTATCTAGAGAGAAGGGAAATATCCATAAATCCAAGAAGTGAATGAGATATGGTCCAAAGGCTGGAGGACCATTGGTCAGGGTCTCTTCTAAGGACTCTATAAAAGGTTTTCAAAGTACAAGAACAATTCTGGATGAAGGAAGTAACTAAAAACTTGTAGAAATATATTCCCAGAGCAAAAGAGAGGTGATCAGAGAGGAGTAAAAGGAGTTATCAGAGCGGGAAAAGAGCGGAAGAGAAAGCAAAGAGCTGAGAAGTTTCAGAAGATCTGAGATAGTCTGAGTGGAAGACATGACATGGCGAGGAATCAGAGAAGAAAGTGGAAAAACATGGTGACGATGATGATGACAATGACAATGTTGACAATGTTGATGATGAGAATGACGATGATGCTGATGATGATGCTGAGATGTTGGCGATGATGACAATGATGATGTTGAAGATGACGATGATGATACCGATGTTCCTGATGATGACAATGATGATAATGATGATGATGTTGATGATGATAATGGTGAAGATGTTAATGATGACTGTGACAATGTTGTTGATGACTATAATGATGACAATGACGATGATGTTGTTGATGATTATGATAATGTTGATAATGATGAAGATGATTTTGATAATGACAATGATGATGATGACAATGTTAATGACAATAATAATGTTGACAATAATGATGATGAACATTGATGAGGATGATTATGTTGATAATGACAATGATTATGATGTTGATGATGACAATGACGATGTTGATAATTATGATAATGAAGACAATGATCTTGATGATGATGTAGATAATGACAATGATTATGATGACAATGATGATGTTGATAATTATGATAATGAAAATGAAGACAATGATGACAATAATGATGTTGATAATAATGATGGTGAATATTGATGAGGATGATAATGATGTTGATAATGACAATGATTATGATGTTGATGATGAGGACAAGTGAGGTTGTGCTGCAGGACAGAGCTGGAGGGAGCTGTCCAGCAAACTCAGCATAACATAATAAATGAAGTCTGTACACAGGGAGCTGTCCATAGTGCTGAACATGTCAGTGCCTGCAGTCAGGAGGAGGATGACTCTGAAGCCACAGCTCTGACATTATTTCCTGCTCCCCTATGTGAAGTGGGGAGTCATGGCACTGTGTAGATGATCTCAGGCCTAAATCTACCTAAATCTTCAGTACCTGCTGTACAGTGCACTATAACACTGTGCCGGTAATTATTGCGGATGAAAGAAGCAAAATGTAGTGAAGTGTATCACAAAAAATCATCAATAAATGTAAAATAAGTTTGGGGAACAGCACTATAGCCTGTGGCTTTGCCATACGTGCAAGACAGCAGGAGAACAGGTCTCTTTTGACCGCCATTTACTGTATTATCCATCTCCTGGCTGTTGAGGTTCATAGAGTCGGGTGCATTCACATTACGTTCTGTGTCTCCAGTGGGGCATATGTCCGAAATCTCCCGCAAAATGGGGTCCGGATGTATGAGCCGATGGGGTCATAGACTGCAATGGTGGTGGCAGAGCGAATATTAGCTCTGCCGTGCACGTTTTTCAGGAGTGTACACCTACAGGAGGACACTCAGATGCAGTCTACTACATCTGACAGTCCGCCTCCAGTAGGTGTACACTCCTGAAAATGATGCAAGTAAGAGCGCACGTTCGCTCTGCCACCACCATTATAGTCTATGGCCCGTAAGCGCATGTGTCGGGAACCGGGGATTTCGGACTTATGCCCCAATGTGGACACAGAACACAATGTGAAAGCATATCAAGCATGTGTCAAGCATATACTATGCAAGAAAAAAAGGTAGCACACTGTAGCGCTATAGCTTGCGGACACAAAAATGTGAAAAATGAATTGCATCACTTCCTTAGAAATATGATAAATTGAGAAGTCTTAGCGCATAAAAAGGCCAATTTATGTGTACCTAGAAGCCACGTTAAGGCTCTTCTCGTATTCCAGGTCCTAACTATGGCAATCCTCACTTAGAAAAGTCTATCTGTATGGGAACATATAAATCCTCTCTCCAGACTAAAATCTACATCTCTGTGGAGGGGTAATGGACCTGGTATAATTAAAACGCCTGTGACCAACAGGTGGAGTGCTCAGGTAGAAGGTAAATGAATACATATCAAAAACTGACCGGCACATCCAAACATAGATCCAGTGTGAACAGGTGCTAAAACCTAGAGTCAACAACTCATACACATTTTTCTCACACTAGATCTATGTTTGGATGTGCCGGTCAGTTTTTTGATATGTATTCATTTACCTTCTACCTGAGCACTCCACCTGTTGGTCACAGGCTTTTTAATTACAACAGGTCCATTACCCCTCCACAGAGATGTAGATTTTAGTCTGGAGAGAGGATTCATATGTTCCCATGCAGACAGACTTTTCTAAGTGAGGATTGGCATAGTTAGGACCTGGAATACGAGAAGAGCCTTAACGTGGCTTCCAGGTACACATAAATTGGCCTTTTTATGCGCTAACACTTCTCAATTTTTCATTTTTCTAAGGCAGTGATGCTATTCATTTTTCATATTTTTGTGTCCGCAAGCTATAGCGCTACAGTGTGCTACCTTTTTTTCTTGAATGTGTATGAGTTGGTGACTCTAGGTTTTAGCACCTGTTCACACTAGATCTATGTTTGGATGTGCCGGTCAGTTTTTGATATGTAAGCATATACCATGGACATGTAATATATGTTATAAATGCTCAGAGGGGTTGTCCACTTCTACAGCAAAATTTCCTAACATGTAATATAGTGTTATGTTGCGCCAATTTTAAGTGTAAGGTTGCCTGCTATGGATGGGACATGTAAGTTATAGACAGCAGTGAACTCTGCATCCATGTAAGATGAAGCAAGATGTGGTGGCTTAATCCTCAGAAGAGGATATGGTAGGTAGGAAGAGATCCATAATACTGTGGTTCATAGACTACCATGGTGTTAGGCAGAAAGAAAGAAATAATGCGAGAAAAGACGAAAACTCAAGAAGGCAAGGTCGTGAAAGGGTTAAGTCAGGGCTGATCGCTGAGCTTGCATTTCCTCGACATAATCCCATTTGCCATGCTTGTCTACTTTACAGACTTTCTGGCAAGTTTAACACATATTGTGAAGCGCTGCGGAATATAATAGCGCTACATGAGTCGCCAAATGCAGGGAACCCTTGCGGCTTTGGATCGGAGGGGGCTGGATTTGGAGGTCACTGATAGAATTTGACTTCATCCAGGTTTTTGGGTTGTAATGAAGCAAACTGAAGCTTTCTCTTTAGGGAGCACATGTTCCATATGGTAGGGTCGCACAATGGGTTTTCTGCCTGAAGAGCCCTGACTTCTGTCTCTATGGGATTTACTAACAACTGACATCGTACCTAGAAAAATAACAATTTATCGTTTGCTTCCTTCTGCTTTATGGCCAAGGTCACGGGCTGGGGACAGGAACCAGGCTCTGAGCACAGAACAATAAATCTTTCCTGCTGTCCATTGCTACACAGGACAGTTTGTCATATCTCAAAGCATGCAGTATTTGCACTTTTACATGGGACTGCAAATACGTGTATTGCATTATTGTAACCTTTTAATGTCCATATGGTATGCTGGCTGTGATCCAAAAGCCTTTAAGCGATATCTTTGGGAAAACTGCAGCAAACCCATTGTGAAGCCTCAGAATACCCGACTCGGGAAGGGGAGGATGTATCTTCTTTCGGACCTTTATCTATTAATCAGAACAGAAAGAGCAGCTACAGAGAGCAGCCTCATCCTGGAAGACCTGACACACCTATATATTAAGTAGACGGTCCGCTTGGGTGTCTCTAAAGTATTTTTCCAATAGGTGGCACTAAGAAAAGCCAAGTAACCTAATTTGTATATGTTTTTTTTCCCTAGATACCATTGCCTTGCTTAAAGTACTCCACATGCAAGCTAGTAGTCTCCATAACTAGAAACAGTATCCCCAAATTAAAAGCTGTCCATTGATCAAAAAAAAAAGTGTAATGCATCATTTGTCCTGTGGAGGCACTGTAGAGAAATTACTCAGTTCTCCAAGAGATCACAGCTGATCACTTTGATGCTAGTGGGTATCTTCTTCATTTATAAAGCATTTTCACACTGACCAACAAAAGGTGTAAGGTGGCTACCGGACACACAATTGATGGGAGATATGTATCACAGAGGTGCATGTCCTCTGTGATATAAACATGGAGTATTGCTTTACTGCACATAGTACTAAGAGCTGGGCCAGGTTTTATGGACAGACTGAGAGATGAGTGAGTCTGGCTACCCGCTTACCCCACCCTTGGGTGTGGTTCATAGGTTTAAATGGAGTCTGATTGTTTGACACATGTTCTGTGTGTGTGGAGGTAAGAAGACCTCCTGCGTGTTTTCTCCAGACTGAGCTGGTATACTGGATCCTATCCAGCCTGTGTATCCTGAACTGTCTCTCAAGTAACTTTCTTATGAACTTTTTACTTTGTTTTGCCTGCTGTTTATTTTCTTTTGCTTGGGGCTAGTTTATGAAGCACCAATAAACCAGCCTGGACATTTAAATTGAAACAGTTCCTGTGTCACCTCACCACGCACCCAATTAAGTAGTCTTCCCACAAGGGCAAAAGCACATTAAAAAGAAGTCTTGCTGCCGATAAATGGACATGGAAAATATGCCACCGTAAATAAATCATCTTTGTTGACTACATGGGATGTGCTGCCGACAATATGCAAACTGTATGGGGACATTTAGGCTAGGATCACACAACTGTATTTTCTCTTATCTGAGAAAATTAGGACGATTATGCTAATCACACTCTGACCTGATTTTCTCGGATATGGAGAAAATGGGAAAAAAATTCTCCATCGTCTCCTTTCTGTCAGTCCATGAAAATTGGACTGCACTCAGATGCCATCCGAGTGCAGTCCGATTTTTTTTGACTGATCTATTGACTTGCATGACCGATAGCTATCTGATTTACGGATGCAAATTTTGCCTGCTGGGATTTTTTAATTGGACAGACTCAGTCCGAGGAAAGAAAAATCGGACATGTGCATGGCCTCATAGATTAATATTGGATCAAATTTTTGTACTGTGTTAGGTGTAAATCCAATTAGAGGCGTCGATTTTATGGGTCCTTGTATTTTTACACAGGAAACAAATGAAGGCATTTTACATTGGCTTGCAGCCTTCGGAGATAACATGGTGCTCCAAGGTTACAGAGACTTTGCATTCATATTGAATTAGAATCTCAGGATCGGGTAAAAATGACACGACAGCAGTTTTATCCAGGTTTGACATTGTGCAGTTACTCTACAGAGCTGCAAAACGATTGTGGAAAATTTAACTGACTTCACAGTGAGAACCGGAAAACACAGAACAGATGCACAATATGTTCATTGTGTCTAACCTCAGTATGTACAAAGCTAAGACAGTGCGCGAGGTGTCTGCATGGTTTACATCGTGAAGACACGAGTATCACAAATTTGTGAATTTATTTCCAATGGGAAATCAAACTGAGAATCACTATGTTGAGTAAGACTCTGTTCACACAGACCAATAGTTGCTTCTGTTTTTGGATCCTATAAACATAAACAAAATATTACAGTATAGGATCCAGTCATTTGAATGGGAATGGAAGTGTCATAAAATGGAAGAGTTTTCAGCAGGCTCCTTATCAGCAGAGGCAGGAATTGAATGAGCGGTAACACAGCTGATAACAGAGGATCCATCATTCACAATAGGTGATGTCACAGCTCACCTCCTCCTCCTGTACAATGACTGATAACACCTCTATATACAGTAGATAACACAGGATCCATCATTCACAATAGGGAATGTCACAGCTCACCTCCTCCTGTACAATGACTGATAACACCTCTATATACAGCAGATAACACAGGATCCACCATTCACAATAGGTGATGTCACAGCTCACCTCCTCCTCCTGTACAATGACTGATAACACCTCTATATACAGTAGATAACACAGGATCCACCATTCACAATAGGGGATGTCACAGCTCACCTCCTCCTCCTGTACAATGACTGATAACACCTCTATATACAGTAGATAACACAGGATCCACCATTCACAATAGGTGATGTCACAGCTCACCTCCACCTACTGTACAATGACTGATAACACCTCTATATACAGTAGATAACACAGGATCCACCATTCACAATAGGTGATGTCACAGCTCACCTCCACCTACTGTACAATGACTGATAACACCTCTATATACAGTTGATAACACAGGATCCACCATTCACAATAGGTGATGTCACAGCTCACCTCCTCCTCCTGTACAATGACTGATAACACCTCTATATACAGTAGATAACACAGGATCCACCATTCACAATAGGTGATGTCACAGCTCACCTCCTCCTCCTGTTCAATGACTGATAACACCTCTATATACAGTAGATAACACAGGAGCCACCATTCACAATAGGTGATGTCACAGCTCACCTCCTCCTCCTGTACAGTGACTGATATCACCTCTATATACAGTAGATAACACAGGATCCACCATTCACAATAGGTGATGTCACAGCTCACCTCCACCTACTGTACAATGACTGATAACACCTCTATATACAGTTGATAACACAGGATCCACCATTCACAATAGGTGATGTCACAGCTCACCTCCTCCTCCTGTACAATGACTGATAACACCTCTATATACAGTAGATAACACAGGATCCACCATTCACAATAGGTGATGTCACAGCTCACCTCCTCCTCCTGTACAATGTCTGATAACACCTCTATATACAGTAGATAACACAGGATCCATCATTCACAATAGGTGATGTCACAGTTCACCTCCTCCCCTTTCCCTTGCACACACTCATTAGCTGCTTCAATACAATAGACAGGGTCAGGATCTGACCATTGTGGGCAATATACATGTGTTATGTTCTGAAAGAGCAGTAAGCTGTGACATCACCTATTATGATTGGTAGATCCTGTGTTATTAGCTGTCAAAGTAATCCTGCCTCTGCTGATAAGGAGCCTACTGAAAATGCTTCCTGAAAAAAACAGGAAGTGTGAATCTAAAAAAGCCCCAGTGGTCAGTATGAAAATTGCAAGACTATTATATATTTATTTATTTATTTTTTAACAGCATGATATGAAAAAAAACATTCTTTTATATATATGTAACCAAAAAAACCTGATTTAAACAATAGGTCAATAAGTGATCAGCTATAGTATGTTTGAGAATCAATCAGGGAGTGTTTCACTTTCCTACAGCACTCCCGCAGGGAAGATGAGGCATTACAGGTGGTTCATCGGGTAAACCATGCCTCTTATAAATTCAGATTTTAGATTATTGAACATTGTATGGCAACCTACTGTATGTCGAATAAGGATCTGATGATCACTGGTAACGAATTGAACAGCAACCAAAAGTGGTTAATGGGGAAATAGTGGGTTGTTAATGAGAACTGAGCAAAATGATTTGTGTGGCCTTGGTCCGGCATCCAGTCCAGTCCTCCGCGGCAGGGCAGTCTTCATTTCTGTGGCTGGCATACTTGGCACTTCTGTTGTTTACCAGGTCTTGTGACATCATGATATCACATAAGTACTAGTAAACGCTGGAGGTACCAAGGATGCTGGACCAAGGCTGCTGGCTGCAGAAGTAAAGGCTTCCCTTGTCTGGCTGCCATGATGAACCAAACTGGATGCCAGGCACTACTTTCCTCTGGAGCAACATGTTAGGTGGACTCAATGGAATTATGTCCACATTCTACAATCGAGTGACAGTGGATTTGTAGGACCATTAATTAGAGTTCAACAAATGGGTTGTGTCATTTGGATTTTTCATGTCTTTGGGAGGTCCCATCTTGGTACGGAGAACTTCTGCATTTAGAAGCCTAGTGAAGTCAGAACTTCGACCAGAAAAAAAGAAATAGTATTGGTGCTTTGATCAGCCTCCTACCATGGTGCTGAATCCAGTTGGAGAAAAAAAAGTGAGAAAAGTTTGCACTTCCACTAGTAAAAAGATAAATCTTTATTTTGGATACATTAAAAAAAGTATTTACATATGGTAGAAAAAACTGACGCGTTTCTGGAGCTAGGTAAATGTAATGCAGGTGACCGGATGCAACGCACAGAACGACCGAGGCAGGAGCAGTCAATGAACAGTCTAAGCCTTTTCAGATAGAGAGACAATTTAGAATTCGTAGCATCAAACAATGCAAATCATTAGTGAACCGTACAACAATACAATTGTAATAACAGAGGAAGTTCCTCAAAATATTATGTTAACGTTCACAAAGATGGTATGCCCCTTCGTGGGAGCTACTGTACCACGTTAATTCTTCCTAGAATACTTGCGCTAGTCGGGGTCACCAGGTTTTCTCACAAGCCACAAGGCCTCTTAACAAAGTTTACCAAGGCGCATTTTACCTCCCGCACACTAACTTGTCCCCCTTCCCACCTCTTGTCCAAACCAAAGCCAGCCCCGGTACCGTATGCCACAGCGGGAAGTAATGGCCTCTGGTTGTTGTCTCCTTGTGGATCTTCGGTGCTTGACCATTGTCGGATGTCTCTTAGGCTTAGGATGGAAAAGACTGGGTCCCAACGGGTGTCGTCTGGCCTCTGGGGTTTGACTGGCGTAGTTTGGAAATCCGAGTCTTGATCGGCGTAGTCAGGCCTCTGCATCTCACCGGGCGTCGACTGGACGTTGTCTGGCGATGACCAGCACCTTGGTTGCATGTGCTTCTCGCTGAGGCTGTCACACTGGCCTCAGCGCTGTCCCTGGTTTGCGTCCGCTCTTCTCCTTGGCATAAAATCCTCCAGTCGTTAGGCACGCAGGGCTTTTATACCCAGGAACTCTGTCGGGCAAAACACCTGACCAAGTCCCTCACAATAACTGGTCCCCCTTGCAATCCTGCTGGTGCTAATTGGTTCCACAGCTGGAAGTAACGGCCTCTGGTTGTTCAACAATAAAAGGAACTGACAGCACTCACTGCATTGGGGCGCTCGTATCCTGACCAAGGAACCTTCTTGGCTATATCAGAGCAAAGAAAATTGATGAAACAGCGCTCCATCCAGGTGAAGTAATTTCAAGAAAGTTTATTGCGCCATTAAACAGCGACGTTTTGACCCATAACAGGTCTTTATCAAGCATCTTTGATGAAGACCTGTTATGGGTCGAAACGTCACTGTTTAATGGCGGAATAAACTTTCTTGAAATTACTTCACCTGGATGGAGCGCTGTTTCTTCATTTTTCTTTGGTCTCTTGTTGTTGTCTCCTTGTGGATCTTCAGTGCTTGATCATTGTCGGATGTCTTTAAGGCTTAGGATGGAAAAGACTGGGTCCTAACGGGTGTCGTCTGGCCTCTGGGGTTAGACCGGCGTAGTTTGGAAATCCGAGTCTTGATCGGCGTAGTTGGGCGTCTGCATCTCACCGGGCGTCGACTGGACCTTGTCTGGCGATGACCAGCACCTTGGTGGCATGTGCGTCTCGCTGAGGCTGTCACGCTGGCCTCAGCACCGTCCCTGGTTTGCATCCGCTCCGCTCTTCTCCTTGGCATAAAATCCTCCAGCCGTTTGGCATGCAGGTCTTTTATACCCAGGAACTCTGTCGTGCAAGACACCTGACCAAGTCCCGCACAATGACTGGTCCCCCTTGCAATACTGCTGGTGTTAATTGGTTCCGCTTGATTTCATGGCAATCTTTCCTCTCTAATGTCATGTCACGCAGGTACTCTTCTGGGGTGCCATCGCATCACCTTACTTGAACCCTCCTTTGACCAGTTGAATTTCTGGTTGCCTTCAATCCATGCAGTAACTGTATGGTTACACAGGTCCAGGTTGAATCATACTATGTCGGGGTCTGCAAAGAAGAATCAGAAATTTCCTTACTTTTTTTTGGACGATTCATAAAATATAGACTAAGTATATTTGTGAAGAAATCAGCCCAATAATACTGTAGTGCAGTAAACACCCCCATCATTTCAGCTTGGCTAAGTCTTATGGGAAATATATGTTCAATCCCAGATATAAGAGATCTGATCAGTGTTTCTCTGCACTGGAAAGTTACCCTGTTGATTTTATTAAACTTTTTTTCTATCAGTGTCAGCTGCTTTGAGGTGAGTCAGACAGGAGGCAATGTCTAAAATGAGACTCTGATGGACCTTTGCACAATTTACTGATCAGTATCTCTCCCGGTAATTTCATTTTTCTGTGTGAATCCGCTTCTCTGAGTGAGTTGCTATGGCACAAGACTCCAGGTTACTTCTAAGCTGATATATAATGCATAGATAGTCAGTGTAAGAAAGGCAGAAAATATATAGAATATTTGTCCTGTGATATGTCCAAAGTTGGAAAAATTGTACTTATTCTTTGCAAGGCGGTCCATATGTAGCGCGGCGCGGGGCGGTAGCTATGGTCGGGGCACTTGTCTCCTCCTTTTACGTACCTATGCGCTAAATGAAAGTGTGGGTCCTGGCTAGGTGTTTGTATTCATTTTGTGAGAGCCTTGCACCCATGAAGGCCGCCTGTAGCCGGTGGTGTTGACTGGCCAGGACCGTAGGTTGCACAGTTCAATAAGGGCGACTCCTGTTCAAAAACACAGTCCTTACTGATTGGTAACTTGAATAGGGTTATGTACAAGGGATAGCGGGTACAACGTCTTATGGATGCTTGCATTTCAAAGCATTTTCCCTACACAGTATCCTTCCCCTGTAGTCTACTCAAGGGCCAGTGTAGAATACTGTTTCGTCCTACTTCGTCGCTCACAACCCAGCTCCTATGCCACAGTCCAGATCAGCAAGACTTTCTACTCGCTCAGCAGTTCCGCATATTTCTTCCACTAATGGTGCCCTGAATCTACAGCTTGGAACCCTCACTAGCCCCACCAATTGAGTCCTGTTTAGTCCCGGTACCTTTGGCATTTGCAAACTCAGAGTTTCTTATGACTCGTCGTGCTATTGAAGAACCCATTTCCGGAAAGCTACTCTGTCTCATACGTCAATTCAGGATCTCGCTATCTCTGTCCTTAAGTCTCCTTTGCTGCTGTGGATCACCCCAACAGAAGCACTGTTCCCTTCACTCACCAAACCCTATCTGACTATCTTCAGGAAGCAATCTCTCTCTCTAACACTAATCCTTTTCTACTATGTGCTAGTCCCAAACATTAACTCTATCTTACGCTACTGTCGGTTGTTACCTAAACTATCGTCAACTATCGATCCCTATTCTACCTATTCTATACACTATGTCCTACACTTTACATTAAATATCACACTCTACATTTTACATTATAAGAATGTATAAACATCCTTCCTGCGTCCTCACCATAAAATTCAGTGTCAGAAGTATTGAAAAGAACATCTAAACAAGCCTGATTCATTTTGGAAACAAGTCCTGTGGACCAATGAGGTTAAAATAGGACTCTTTGGCCACAATGATCAAAGGTATGTGTAAAGAAAAAGGACAAAGAATTTCAGGAAAAGAACATCTCACCAACCATTAAGCATGTGGGTGGATCATTCATGCTTTGGGCTTGTGTTACAGCCAATGGCACGGGGAACATTTCATGGATAGAGGGAAGAATGGATTCAATGAAATTTCAATAATTCATGGTGCAAACATAACACCATCTGTAAAAAAAAGCTGAAGTTGTAAAGAGGATGGCTTCTACAAATGGATAATGATCCTAAACACACATCGATATCAACAATAGCCTATCTAAAAAGGCGCAAGCTGAAGGTTTTACAATGGCCCTCACAGTCCCCTGATCAGAACATCTTTGAAAATCTGTGGCTAGATTTCAAAATAGCAGTGCGCAGTGCATGCAAGATGACCCGTGAGTCTCACAGAACTGGAAGAATTTTCCAAGGCAGAATGGATGAAAATCCCTCAAACAAGAATTAAAAGACTCTTTCCTGGCTACAAAAATCATTTCCAAGCTGTGATACTTTCAAAAGGGGGTTTTACTAGGTACTAACCATGCAGGGTGCCCAAAATTTAGCATAGGCCCATTTTCCTTTCTGTATTTTTTAAAATGTAAAATATATATATATATATATATATATATATATATATTTATTTATTTTTTTTACCTAAAATGCAAAGGAAATGTGTCATCTATGACTTCAGCTTGCTTAACTGTTCACAAACAATAACAGAAATTTCGACCAGGTATGCCCGAACTTTTACATGCCGCTGTATACTTTTCCCCTGTAGCATCCTCTGCAGAGGAAATATTTAAAGATCAGTTTAGGATTGGGCACCACTATGCAGGATGCAAAAATTTCAAATGCTACACAAGGAGAAGAAAGCCGTACATAGAAGTGTGCACAAACTCTGTATATAAATGTGACGGTTTCCAGGGTGGTAGCTGCAGGCAAGTGTTGTGTGTCCGACACCCCAACACATTACAGACAGTTGTGAGTCCTGGCTGGGTGTTAGTGTTGTAAGGGCCTTGTGCCCATGCAGGCCGCTGGTAGCCACAATGGTGTTGACTAGCCAGGACCACGAGTTCCATAGATTAGTAAAGAAGACTTCTGTTCAAACGTGAACTTTACTGCTGCAGGGGAGCTGGTAACCAAGGAACACATCGGGTTACCAGGCGCCGCGCAGTGCCTGGAAACCCGATGTGTACCTTGGTTACCAGCTCCCTGCACCAGCGGGCTGGTATCCAACGTACACTGCGGGTAACTAAGCGACATTACCCGCAGTGTCGCTGTCCTGATAGCTGCCTGTTTGGCAGCTCGCCAGCGATCATGTAGCGACACACCAGCGATCCTGACAAGTGCATATCGTTGTCGGGATCGCTGGTGTGTCGCTATATGTGACGGGGCCCTAACTCTTCTCTAACTAACTTCAGGAAGCAGGTCACTTGCCCTAGCACTAAGCCCTCCCCATGTGGGCTTTTCCCAAATTTAACTGTCTCCCTGACCCTGCAGTCTGTTCCTGGGGAATAGTCCCTTTTTACCTACATTCTATGCAAACACTACCTTATGTCCTAAGACGTAGCCTATGTCTTTCATGCATCACATCACTATACATTATAATACTTTACATTATCACATTACATAGGCAAACATCTTACACTTCACATGACACAAGATGTAAACAAGGAACAGGACATTATTCAGGTTACACATCCCGTTATACATAGCACTGATGACTTCAAGATGTATGTCACAAAACATTAAGGGATTTATGGCAGCTCTACTGAAATTTAACTGTTGTTTTTTTATTTTGGTCCAGCAAGAGTTAATGTCAGTCTCTTGCTGGCAGTTCTCTTACGCTGGTCAGCTGATGTTGGTTTGTAGCCACTCCCACCTACCTTTAAATAGTCACATGACCCATCAGCTGATCGTCGGTTATAGAGTTTTTGTTCTATGCAGACCACCGTTGTGTGTGGAGCTCGCATGTGACGGTGGTGTTGCTGGGATCGGAGTTCTGCTGTCCCTTTGCCATTTTCTCTGCTGCTTTGGAGCTTAGCAGAGCCTAAGATGAGTATTTTCCTTTTTGTCTGTCCCCTGTTCATCTCTTCCCTGTGTGTTATCATCTGCAGTGGCAAGGTTAGCATCCTTGCTGGCCAGTGCACTAGCCAGGGTTCATAGAGGTGACAGTCAGGGACTAGGCATGTGATGGCGGCGGGGGAAGGACCAACATAGGGCACTATTGGATCTTAGGGACAGGCACAATTGGTGTCAGTAGGTGTCCATCCCCACTCCCTACCATTAAGGTACTGCCACACTAAACAATCCGCTAGGATCACATACGACGCATACTAATGCGATCGCTAGCGGATTGTTTCTATATCGCTAATGGGCCACATTAGCGATTAGTTAACGACGCTATCGCGTTAGCGATCTTCTTAACGACTTTGCGGTACAAAAGTACGCTAAATCGCTAAGAAAGGTGCCACACAGCGATTGATACTTACCAGCGGAGCGCCGACGAGAAATAGGTCCGAGCGATTCGGACGAGCGAGATCACAGCAGGAAGCCGTCGCTGGAAGCTGCCGCACTGAACAACATCGCTAACGGGATCGCTAATAGTGACGTTTTCGATCCGTTAGCGATATTGTTTGTGTGGCATACCCTTTAGGGTGATCCATCTGCCGATGGTCTACATGGTGACCCCTGGCTGAAAGATGGCCACAATGTCACCAGGGACGGTGGCCTGTAAGTGCCTACTCAGAGCAGAAGCGGACAAGCATCCTCCCTGCTTGCAGTGCACTTTTCTAATGCCCTGCAATGTAAAAGCAGTGCAGAGTATTAGATCAGCAATCAGTCAATGGAAAGTTGATGTCCCATCCTGGGATAATGTAAAAAAAGTTTTTAAAAAAATTGTAGAAATATAAAAAAAAAAATCGGAAAATAAAGAACAAAAAAAAAGAAAAAATATTAATCCAATAAATATATTTATTTATGTAAAACCAAAAATAAACAAAAGAAGGACACATTTTCTGGTATTGACGCGTCCGGAACGACCCGACTACAAAACAGATCCAGTAGTCAACCCTTTCAGTGAACACTGTAAAAAAATGAAGCAATAATCGATGATTTATCATCATATAACCAAGCAAAAAGTGGAATGAAACACGATCAAAAAGACGATTGTAAATAAAAATATCTCTGAAAACGTCATCTTGTCCTGCAAAAAAAAAGCCACAGAACAGCTCTATCAGTGGAAAATATAAAAGTTATATCCCTCAAAATAAGTAATGCAAAAATAATTATTTTTTTCTATAAAGTAGTTTTTTTTGTGTAAAAGTGCTCAAACATAAAAAAAACCTGTAAAAATGTGGTATTGCTGTAATCGTACTGACCCAAGGAATAAAGCTGCCTTATCAATTATACCACACGTGGAATGTCATAAACCCTGCAAAAAAAACAACTTCTGAATTGCTGGTTTTTGTTCATGCTGCCTCCCAAAAATCAGAATAGAAAGAGATAAAAAAAAATAATTTGCCCAAAAATGGTACCAATAAAAATGTCAACTTGTCCATCCTGCAAAAATCAAGCCATCACATGACTCTGTCAGCTGCAATATGGAAAAATTATAGCTATCAAAATTTGGGGTTGAAGCGTCTTTTAGTGTGTGACAGCAGCTAAACATAAAATAACTATATAAATCTGGTATCGCTGTAATCGCACCGACCCAAAGAATAAATTCATCTAAACACATACTGCATGAGGAATGGCGTAAAAAATATATAAAACCAATCATTCACCTTCTGTTGATTTGTTCATTCTGCCTCCCAAAGATCGCAGTAAGGCTTGGCGCACATTTATCCTGCGCTCTACGCTGAGTGCTTACATTGGGGTTTCTGTGTAAATCTCAAATGCATGATTCAGACAGAACCGCCGCTGGAAGATTCCCTATAATGAGGCAGGTGGAAGCACTATGGAAGCTGTCTGTCCTATGATCCGGCAATGTCTGTCTTTTTAGGCGTGCATAAAAAGTGCCGTCGGCCACAGTTTTGTGTACAGCTGAAAAGAAGGAAACCACTGAACAGAGGGCAAATTAAACTCTGCTGTCTCACCATAGTGAATGAATCCCTTGGGAGTTTCATCAGAATCACGTGGAGATTCAGATTGAAACCCCAATATAAGTGCTCAGGGTAGAGTGCTGGATAAATGTAATTCCAAATGTTATGGAAAATGTTCCCAATAAAAGCTTCAATTTAATACACAAAAAAAGCAAGTCCCCACTCAGGTCCATCATCTGTTAATGGTAATATAGGGGCTTCCACGTTACTGGTAGCACAAAGGCTCTGGAAAAGTAAAATGGCTCCTCACCCCCAAAAGAAATTCAGCAAATTTTGCACTACCAATTTCAATTGTCCCCTCCCCTTTCTGAGCCCCACAGAGTGCCTAAACCACATTTACCATCCACATGTTTGGCATTTATGTAGCGATGAGAGCTTACAGGTGCGTGTCTCCAGAAGCATGAGCTGGGCATAATGTACTGCACACTACAATGTACTGGACACTACAATGGCAGTTTGTAATTTTCACTCAGCAACATCCACTGCTGCTTGTTTCTGCTAGACACCCATGGAATCAAAATCATCACTACTATGGAAAATCTGCTTTCCAAGAGGCAAATAGAGCTTCGTCCCTCCTGAATCTCATTGTATGGCTAACCAGTACTGTACAGCCACAAATGGGGTATGTCTACATTCAGCAGAAATTGTGGGACAAATTTTGGTGCCATTTTTTACCCATTTCCTAGTGTGAAAATGTAAAATCTGGGGCTAAAACAAATTTTTTTTGGTAAAAATGTAATTATTTTTTCACTGCCCAATGGTATAAAATTGGTATAAAATTCTGTTACACACCTGTAGTCTTAATATGATCATTTCACTACTATATGATTTCATTGAAAGGCGCAGTTTGTAAAATTGGGTCACTTATGGAGGGGTTCCACTGTTTTGGCACCTGCCAATATGACATGGCGCTATCACAATAGTCCAGAAAAATCTGAACCCAATATGGTGTTTTCTTCTGAGCTTTGCACTGTGCCTCAAAAGTATGGGGTATCAGCATGCTCAGGAGAAATTGCACAACAATTTTTGTTGTCCATTTTCTGCTGCTATCCTTGTGAGAAAAAAAAATCACAGATCAATGCTGTTAGGCCGGCGTCACACTGGCGACAGAATCAGACGACTGCAATGCGATGAAAAATCGTATTGCAGTCGGACCTATGTTAATCTATGGAGCAGCTCCCAGTATCCGATTTTTTGTGGTCCGTTTTAAACGTCCGTGTACAATCGCAGCATGCTGCGATTGTCACCGATTGTGGGTCGACAATCGCCAATGCAAGTCTATGGGAGCGATGAAAAATCGGATTACAAACGGACCACTGTGTGACTTGCGATGAATCGCATCGGTGTCCTTTAGAAAAGCCGGCAATTCATCCCCGGCTATACTGTAAAATCACACTGACAGCTTTAATAAAGACTAGAAAGAATAGGTATACACACATAGAAACTATATATATATATATATATATATATATATATATGTAATTGTGACATGTATATATATACATATATTTATATTTCCTAGACTTCTACATACTGTAATAGCCGCAAATTCAATTGCCGGCTTCTGTAAAATCACAGAAGCCGACATGAAATGATACATTGTTTCCACACAGTTAACCATGTCATTTCCTGTATTTTGATATTTGTTTAGAACTTACAATTACATGAGTGTTTTTGTGCAAAATTTCAGACATGTAGGGGTTAATTAAAGGTGTAATTTCGTTGAAAAAAAATGCGTGGGCTCCCGCTGTATTTTCTCCACCAGACAGACAAAGCAAAGCGAGTGGGGGCAGATAATAATAGCCTAGGGAGGGTACATTTTTTGTGCCCCCCTGGCTACTAACATCTGCCCCCAGACACCCCAGAAAGGGCAAATCTATAATTAGATTCGCCCTTTCTGGCACTTTGCCCGTCTATTCCCATTACCCTGTAGCGGTGGCGAATGGGTTAATAATGTCACCTTAATGTCACCTTAGTATTGAAAGGTGACCTTAAGGCAGGTTAATAATTGAGAGCTGTCAATTAGACAACTATCAATTATTAATCCTATTGAAGTAAATAAAAAAACACACACACACTTTAAGAATAATTTTAATGAAATAAAAACACATTTTTTTGACCATATTTTATTTTACACTTAATCCGTGCGAAGCCATTGATCTCCTAAAATAAAGAAAAAAAAATAAAACAACATTATTCTTACCTATTCCGCCGATCTGTCACATCCCACGCTGTAATCCTTCACAAAGGGTTAACTAGCTTTGAGCCAATCAGTGCAAGTAATCCTGCATGCTCAGCTCAAAGCTCCTGAATGAATAAGTTCCTCTCCTGGCGACAGGAGAGGATGTGTTTCATGAATGAAGCTTAATTGATTGTGTCCACTTTCCCTTTAGGTCAGGTCACTAAAGTTAAATTGCCAATAAATCAATTAAGCTCCATTCATGAATCTATTCCTCTCCTTTCACTGGGAGAGTAACTTATTCATTCAGGGGAATACAGGTCTGAGACAGCATTATTAGCTCTCTGCGACCTGTAACCTGTTAACCCTTTCTGATGGATTACAGCGTGGGACCTGACTGTACTTCGGATTGGTAAGAATCATTTTGCTTTTTTATTTTATTTTTATTACAGCAAATGGTTTTAGCAGGAAAATAAAATATTGTCAAAAACTGTGTGATTATTTCATTAAACTTCTTTTTTATTAAAGTGTGTGTGTTTGATTTTTCTATCATACAATAGGATTAATAATTGATAGTTGTCTAATTGACAGCTCTCAATTATTAACCTGCCTTAAGGTCACCTTTCAATACTAAGGTGACATTAAGGTGACATTATTAACCCATTCGCCACCGCTACAGGGCAATGGGAATAGACGGGCAAAGTGCCAGAAAGGGCGAATCTAATTATAGATTTGCCCTTTCTGGGGTGTCTGGGGGCAGATGTTAGTAGCCAGGGGGGGCACCAAAAAATGTACCCTCCCTAGGCTATTATTATCTGCCCCCACTCGCTTGCTTTGTCTGTCTGGTGGAGAAAATACAGCGGGAGCCCACGCATTTTTTTTCAACGAAATTACATCTTTAATTAACCCCTACATGTCTGAAATTTTGCACAAATACACTCATGTAATTGTAAGTTCTAAACAAATATCAAAATACAGGAAATGACATGGTTAACTGTGTAGAAACAATGTATCATTTCATGTCGGCTTCTGTGATTTCACAGAAGCCGGCAATTGAATTAGCGGCTATAACAGTATGTAGAAGTCTAGGAACTATAAATATATGTATATATACATGTCACAATGACATGTATATATATATATATATGTGTGTTCTATGTGTATATATCTATTCTTTTTTTTGTGATTGAAATACTATTCTTTTGGATCCATTATATGTCAGTTTTGCAAGCCTGCGAGAAAATCTCGCAAGTCGGATGAAAATCGGATGTTACAAGGTACACACACATGCGACTAAATCGCATCTTTGAAGGAAAATCGGATGCCAGAAGGATGTGTGATGTTTGCATTTTAATCCGACAATCGACCGTCTAAAACGGACCGATTTTTTGTGGTTGTGTGTGACGCCGGCCTTAGATTCTGTGAAGCACCTGGAGGTTCAAGGTACTCACCACATGTCTAGATAACTTCCTTGAGAGGGGTCTAGTTTCCAAAATGAAGTCACTTGTGGGGTGTTTTCACTGTTTAGACACATCAAGGGATCTCCAAACGCGACATGGCAGTAGCAGACTATTCCACCAAAGTCTGTGTTCCAAAACATCACTCCTTCCTTTCTGAGCATTTTATCCTGAGCTTTGCACTGTGCCTCAAAAGTAGTTTTCGACCACATATGGGGTATCTGCGTACTCAGGAGAAATTGAACAACAAATTTTGCAGTATATTTTCTCCTGTTACCCTTGTGAAAATAAAAAAATTGGGGCTAAAAAACATTTTTGGAGAAAAAATATATTTTTTTCACTGCTCTACGTTACAGACTTCTGTGATGTATCTGGGAGTTCAAGGTGCTCCTCACACATTTAGATAAGCTCCTTGAGAGGTCTAGTTTCTAAAATGTGGTCACTTGTGGGGGGTTTCCACTGTTTAGGCACATCAGGGGCTCTCCAAATGCGACATGGCATCCGCTGCTTATTGTAGCCAATTTTGCGCTCCAAAAGTCAAATGGTGCTCCTTCACTCCCGAGCACCCAAACAGTAGTTTTCCCCCACATACTGTATGGGGTATTAGGGGAAATTGCAAAACAAATTTCCTGGTTAAATTTCTCCTGTTACCCTTATGAAAATAAAAAAATGGGGCTAGAAAAACGTTTGTGGGAACAATGTGATTTTTTATTTTCACAGATCTACTTTATAAACGTCTGTTTAGCACCTGGGGGTTTAAACTGCTCACCACACATCTAGATACATTCCTTAAGTGGCCTAGTTTCCAAAACTGGGTCATTTTTGGGGGGGGTTAAACTATTTAGGCACATCTTGGGTTCCCCAAGCACGACATTACATCTGGCAACTATTCCAGCAAATTTTTCATTCAAAAAGTCATATGATGCTTCTTCCCTTCCGAACCCTGACGTGCGCCCAAACAGAGGTTTTCCTTCACTTATTGGGTATCGAAGTACTCAGGAGTAATTGCACAACAAATTATATCTTTCTCCTGCTACCCTTGTAAAAATGCAAAATTTGGAGCTAAAAGAATATTTTCGTGGGAAAAAATGTGATTTTTTTTTTATTTTCACTGCTCTGCATTGTAAATTTCTGTGAAGTTCCTTGGGATTCAAGGTACTCACTCCACATCTGGATAAGTTCCTTGAGGGGTGTAGTTTCTAAAATGGGGTTACTTGTGGAAGGTTTCCACTGTTTAGGCACATAAGGGGCTCTCCAAACATGACATGGCGTCTGTTACTGATTGCAGCAAATTTTGCATTAAAAAAGTGAAATGGAACTCCTTCCTTTCCGAGCGCTGCCGTGAGCCAAATAGTGGTTTTCCCCAACACATGGGGTAACAGCGTACTCAGGGGAAATTGCACAACAAACTTTGATGTTCATTTTCTCCTGTTAGCCTTGTAAAAATAAAAAAAAATTGAGTCTAAAGTTACATTTTTTTTAAAAAAAAGTTATATGTTTATTTTTTCCTTCAACGTTCCATTAATTTCTGTGAAGCATCTGACAGGTTAATGAACTTCTTCAATGTGGTTTTGAGCACCTTGAGTGGTGCAGTTTTTAGAATGGTGTCTCTTTTGGATATTTTCTGTAACACAGACCCCTCAAAATCACTTCAAATGTGATGTGGGCCCTAAAACAAATGGTTTTGTAAATGTTGTAAAACTGACAAATTACTTGTTTAATTTTTAACACTTCTAACTTCCAACAAAAATTATGTTTAAAAAATTGTGCTAATATAAAGTAGACATGTGGGAAATGTTATTTATTAACTATTTGTGTGACATAACTCTAATTTAAAGGCATAGAAATTAAAAGTTTGAAAATTGCAAAAGTCATTCAATTCCTCCACTTCCACCGTGATGTCCCAGTCTACACAGTAAAGCTGTCAAGTGATCTGTAGAAAACAGGAAGGTCCAGGTTTTTTTATAATAAAAAGAGAAAACATGACTAGCCTGATAATATGTCACCTTCCCTCGATACAATCCCTTTACAGGAGCAGTGCCATCAGCAACGTCCATTGCTCCTTAGCTTGGATCCATCATTATCGGGTTCATTTCTTGCAGCCAGAATGCATTGACGTATGAGGACTGGGATTCCGGCCAAAGTACTCGCTAACTTTAGCATGTTAAGCAAAATGTAATATAATGGATTGTGTGTAAAATAAGAAACCAGTTTGGCATGATCAGGTCGTTGGTTTTTTTTTTTTTTGAAAACTAATTTACAATTCAGGAAAAACCATTCAGAACTTAGTTCAAGGTCAGAGTAAAGGACAGGAGCCGGCTAATTTGAATTTTTCTTACTGCTGTGTCTCACACTATTAGGTAAAATTCCCTCAGGGATGAACCATCTGGAGAACAGGAGGATCAATGGAAAACGAAAAAGAATTTTTTTCCCACTTTCCATATAAGCTGTAACCCTGAGCAAGGCAATGGCGCATGCGCAAGATTTGGTGGCATAAAGGTTCCATGGGACATCAATCTGGCAAGAGAGGATGGGATTGAGGCCACAATGGTGCAATTTTTCTTTGACGTCATAGCACAGAAGATTCTTCGATTTGTCTGCAGGGCACGGCATTTTAAAAACTGGATTTTTTTTTTGCAATGCATCTGCGTTAGATTCAGTGCACGGGGCATGTAAAGAAAGAATGGCAGCTCATTTAATAATGCAAGGTGACAATTGCCATTCATTTTGATAGAGATGAGCTGTAATACCAGACACAATACGTGGACAGGAGTGGCACTGTTTTTGAAAAAAAAAAAAGTTTTATAATAGTTTCTGATGTGCTATAGGTAAGAAATGATGGATGGCATTGATAACAGCTTTATTTACAACTATATAAAAGGCTACTCCATCTTGGCCAGCATCAAGCAAAGATAGGCTTGGCCATGCCAGGGCCATCTGAGCTTGCATGGACCTACCTGTGGAAATCCAGGAGTAGTAGAGGACAAGAACACTATCCAAGGTCCCAGGGCCGGGAAACCCAGGAAAGTGCCCACTGTGTCAGGGTTGGCCACTGGGAACAGATTTCCATTGATGACATCTGGACGTGAGCACTGCATATAGTGAGTGGACTCAGGAGAGAGGTTGTGGACTGTGTAGTACAGTCAGTACCCGAGACTAACTGCTGCAATCTTCATATGAGATCAGTAATTTTATAAAACACTTCAAGATTACAGTATTGTGGTGTATTGTACATGCGATCAAGTGATCGCAGGTTCGAGTCCCCTATAGGAAATAATGTAAAATGTAAAAAAAAAAGAGAGAAATATTTTTTCAAAAGTAAAGGGGTTCTCCAACCTTCGAACAACCCTTTCTGAATGCCTATGTTTCCTCCTTGTAAAATATAAACACGTATACTCACCTCTGGCTCTTTTGGGGATTGTGTAACAGCATACTTAGCACTGA
The DNA here is from genome assembly GCA_033576555.1 of Oophaga sylvatica. Classification (NCBI taxonomy): domain Eukaryota; kingdom Metazoa; phylum Chordata; class Amphibia; order Anura; family Dendrobatidae; genus Oophaga; species Oophaga sylvatica. The sequence goes on from JARQOD010000009.1 coordinate 50,672,727, forward strand.
AGAGTGGCAATACCCTGAAACACCATGTCTGCAAATCGAGATTCTGCATACAGTACCTCCCAACTTCTGAAGAATAGAAAGAGGGACATATCATGCTGAATGCATATCGCGCTGCGGCCATTTTCGACTACGCCTACTCTCTAATCCTTGCCCATTTACCGTCTCTTTTTCCCCTGGCAGGACTAGATGTCAGAGGAGCGGTGGTAGTGAGGGACATTCAGCAGGTGATCAAAAATGCAGGGCGTAGACCCAAATTGGGGACGGTCTGCTGTATCTGGGACTGTTTGGACTAGAGATGAGCGGAACAATTCACGGCTTCAGGTCCAGCATCCAGGTCCAATAAGGGAAGTAGTAAAACATTAAAAAACAAACATAAATTTGTTATTACTATTTTCACATTTTTCTGTACATTATATGGTCAAATGATTCATGTCCTTCCAATCTACATCTCGTCCTGCATAAAACAAGCCATTATGCGGCTTGGTCAGTGGAAATATATCTCTTGGAAGAAAGGGAGGAAGAAAAGTGAAGACGAGCCAACTGGGATTTTGTTGCCTAAAGACCTGCAAAAACCTGGTGCTGATCCTTCAAGGTGCGACATAAATCTACCATCAGTAATGGCTTTTAATTTTAGTCACACCACGGATATAAATCTTGATTGTTGTGAAGAGTTACATTTTGCTCTCTAGTTACATTCGAATTCACCTGTTGGTGTGACTTTTCCCAGGAAATTTGATTTGTGGAGAAGTTATTCCACACAAATTAAATGTCCCTCACCATGCTCTGGAGTTTTTCCAGACCCCAGATAATAACATTAATGTGTAAAAAAAAATATGTGCATATTGACCCTTTGTTCACATCTTTGGTCCTTTTGCTACCTACCACCACCCATTCAGTGCTCTTGGCACCTTCTAATCCCCGCCTCTCAGGTTATTTAATCAGCAATTAATGTCATTTTGAAATACAGAGAAGAGACTTGTTAAAGGGATTTGTATGTGAGGATTTATGAAAGGGTCTTATAATTTAGAAGGGTCTCCTAGATTCCCTATTAGAATCCTCAGGCTTCTCACGCTGTGCTGGACTTCTAGCTGACATGTAGCCCAGGAGGGTTCTGTACATGCGCTTGCACAGAAACCTGCCAGACTCCAAGAGAGCTGGAATTCCTCCAACAGTGTGAGAGGCCCGATGATTCCGGGGTATCAGAAGATGCCACGAGGACCGAATGGTTGACGTGATTAGCGGAGGGACCAGAGAAGTGAGTGGTGATGGGTGTATAAGAATGTATTTTTACCTTTTAATGGACCAATATAAATCAGAAAAATGGCAGCCAAAGGTGCTGAACATGGAGGAATATATATCATGGATTATATTTTCTCATGTCTGATAATTTAACGACATGCGATTAATTTGTGGCTTATTTGTCACATGGTAGCTATTTGAGGCACCATCTTACCTTGATAACATGGCATCATCTGAGTTATTTGGGCCCATATTAAATAAATTGCACTATCCTGTGACAACGGCTACATCTCAAACAGGAAAATGGCAGTTCCAGCAAATTACATGCATGTACGCATCTCAGTATCATTTCCAGTCTTTATGCTGGCCATTGCAAAAATGCAAGACGGCTGATTATTTTGTAACCTGAGACAATAGGGTTATTTCAAACCTAGAGAGGTTGGAGCCCCAGTCCCGGAACGTGGGCAGAGGCTGGCTTGAAGATGGTTTGGGAAGGAGGTGGTGTCAATTCTGATGGGGGAGGGGTGAGGTGACCATTAGCCTTGATAAGGCTGGTTGAGGGCAGAGCTAGCCATTCTCCTGCTCCCTGGGGCCTTAGTCATAGTGCCCACATCCCTCATCTCTTACCACCAATGGTGTCGGCCAACTTGCTCTTTGAGCGTCCGAGGACTGCTGTTGGCATGCATCCTACAGGCTGGCTGGAAGAGCAGCTGGCTAGTATCATCAGAGGTGGAGCAGGGACAGCGATGACATCTTCTTTGCCCCTGGAGGTCTTGGCCCCAACGTGATTGTCTCTTGACCTAACTCCATGGGCTCCGCATCAGCACCAGGGACCCTCCACTCTATGTGCTGTGCACAAGACACTGTGCAAGGCCTCAGCATGGGAGGAATCCAAGCATGTGGCCAAGTCCAGCCTCAGTTTTCAGGCCTCAGCCTGTGATGATGGCAGTGTCTCTGCCTGTCAATCATGCAGAACATTGCATATTAACGGCGTGCTGTCACAGTGATTTTCCTGTCTGGCGGCCCGCTGTTGCACCCTCTTTTGGCCCGTTTTGAGGGCGGTAGGCTTAATATGTGGCACTTGACTGCTTGAGTCCCTCATAGTGTATGTATGCAGAGTGAAGGGCCAAGTAGACTGGGGGGTGTCACAGGTTAGGGCACCAGTGTTGGTATCAGTACACATGAGTGAAAAAGGAGGATAGGATTCATTTAGACGATAGGGCCCTGGGTGAAGTGTATGTTTGCTTTGAAAGTCCCTTGGGTGCCCACCTTAAAAAAAGAGGTAACGGAAAAAAAACTTGAATAAATGAATATATTGAATTTTTTCCCTGCCACAACTGGAAAAATGTAATTTAGATTGATGGAGAAAAAGTATTATAGCAAAAAGGAAGAGGAAGAGAAGCACAGATAGCACTTGATCACGCAGTCATTCACTAACTGGTTGAAGCATTTACGATCTTAGATAGTGTTATTGGCGAGAAGGCGCCCGAAAATTGTTCCCCCCTTTTGCTATATGGATTCCATTGGTGAGGCACACAGTGTATATCGGCGGTCAGGTGTGCTTGAGATACAACAGTTTTGTCAGCGGAAAGCCATTCGCCCTGCCATATGTTGGGACAAAAAGGACTTTCGTTGCTTGTGATGGCTCCAACTTGCTTTGGCCATTCCTTTCAGTGGGGGAGACGGTTCGTCCGACCAGTCAAGATGTCAATGATCTGATAGTCAACCTTGGCAAGCTGTTCTGCAGAAGCCGGGACTGTTTTGGAAATTTAATGAAAGCCAGTGCAATTTTGGAGTTAGTTGAAAGATCAAGCACCTCTGCTCACTTTGTAATGGATCATTGCATGTGGCCATACGATGTTTTAAAAAAGGCAAGGGCAAGGCAATTTCCAATAATCCTCAAGTGAGTGACTCTAGTGAAGTTAACCGCGATGCTCCTTTATCTAAACAGGTTTATAAATTGGGAGAAAACGGATTTATTGATAGCGGCTTTCGATGTGAGTTTTAGGATTCCGCCCCTCCATTTAAAATTCCTTGCATTTTAAGAACTTAAAATCAGCGTACCAGCATTCAGCCGTGGTAAGTGAAGGAGGTTGCCCTGGGTTGGATGACTGGGGCATTTACTCCTCCATTGCCGGATCTAGTAATTTTTCCATTAGCAATTGTCCCTAAAATGGAGCTGAACAAGTTTCAGCTCATTCATCATCTTTCCTATCCTCAAGGTTTGTCAGAAAATGATGGTATTGGGCTTTGTTCCGTGGTGTACTTATCCATTGATGAGGCTACAAGGTGGGTTTGGAGGTTTGGTTTGGCTAAAATGGCTATGAAATTGTCCTTTAGGTTGTTGCCAGTTCATTCTGACAGTGTGTGATTATTGGGCAGTTTTTGGGATGGGGCATATTTTGGTAATCGTTGCTTACCGATGGGATGTTCTTGTTAGAATCTATTTTGTTTTGACCATCCGCCATCTTGTTGTGGTTTTCTGGCTGCTGGTCTTTTTCCCCTGGTGCTGGGTTTGTCGTTGGTCAGGTGATTGCATAACTCTTTATTACCCAGCACCTGCCTCCCAGTCCTTGCTGGACAATAGTGTTAATCAGCTAGAGTTCTGGCTAGGTGCTTTGATAGCTTTCTAAGTTTGTTATTGTGCAGTTCTTGGATCTCTAGTTCTGCCTGCTTTGTTTTTTGGTTTTCCTTTTGTTTCTGCAGCTTCCTCTATTTTACTACTAGGAGGTGACCTGTTTTTTGTTCCCAGTCCCTAGATCATGCAGGGATACCCTTCCCCCTGCCTTTAGGTCTTCGTTTGAGTTTAGCCTAGGAAACGTCAGTGGGTCTATTCACAAGGAATAGGTCGCACACTCCATCGTAGGGCTTCAGCCTAGTTCTAGTACAGGGTCAGCTTCTCTCCCTTTTGCCTTAGTTCTGAGTTGCAGATCCGTAACAGTTCTCTCTAGTGTTCGTTGTTTGAAGCATTAGTACTTTTTTGTATTGAGTAGTTTGCAATGTTTCAAGTTCTGAATCCATCATACATTATTTAGTTGATTTCATGTGTATCGTCCTTATAGACTCTCCACTGTGCGGATCTATTTTTGGGACCATGGAATGGGTTACTAAGATTTGTAGGGTTCCCTGACTCCTGGTAAGATGGAAGGGTCAGCAACATTTATTTGTTTTCTGGGCATTGTTATCGACTCTGAAAAATGGGAGTTTCCTCTTCCGGAAGAGAAGTTGATGGCGCTAATGTCAGAGGTTACAAGGCCATGTTGCTTGACAAAACTCACTGCAGGTGTTATCCTGGGACCCCATTGCTACATGCTACACCCCTGGCACTAAAGTACATACTTCTACTAATCTTGAATTATTTTCAAACTGTAAAATTCTTAATAAATATTTTTTTCAGCAGAGTGACCCAGTTCTACCAGCTTTCTGGGCTAATTACATGTAAATCTGGCCCATACATATGCATTAAAAGAGTAATGGAAAGCCAGCATGTCTTGTGCTCCCTGAGGCTTGTATATTGTGAATCCCTGGAATAGCCATTTCCATAGAAACACTGGATTGCTTTTTTTTTTAACGTAAATACCTTTTAGATTGTGTTCTACGTGTCATTCATGTTGTTGAGATTGAGGATTTTAGAAACAGACTTTCAGAAATCCATCCATCATGGTTAAATGTGGAATTTCAATCTATTCCTTCATTTCCTAGGTATAATATCTCTAATAGATTTGTTTCTATTTAGATTGACTGTCATGAAACAGAAATGTGGACGGAGCCGTGAGCTTGGGGAAGAGTGGAACAATGTATTCCTGCAGGATTTTTACAGAATGGCTCTGAGGCTAGGATTACACAACGACGGTTCTGCCACCATTGCAATAGTTGTACGGTACCGCAGCCGGCTCGGCGGGGGGCAGGTTTTCTACAATGCCATTATGAGGAGTTGCAATTTTATGGGGGTAGATGTTCCCCAATCATTACAACAATTCAGATATACTACATGGAAAAAAAAGTATGTTCCCCTCCAAAATCCAACTACTGGGGGCTTTTCTGACCGCCCGTTCAACATCCATAATCATTAATATGGAGTCAGTCCATCTGCAGATATAAGTTTCTGATCTTGTAGGAAGACTTTCTGCAAGATTTTGGAGGTATTTGTCTGAATTTTTGCCCTTTCATCCAGAAGAGCATTTGTGAGGTCAGACACTGATGTTGGAGGAGAGGCCGGGCTCACTATCTCCGTCCTAGTTCATCCCCCAATCATTTCTGTATGGACCTTGTGCACTGGGTACAGTCATGGGTACAGTCATGGGGAACAGAAAAGGCCCGTTCCCAAACTGTTCCCACATAGCTGGAAGCTGCAATTGTCCACAATATCTGGTGCTAAAGCAGGGAAGAAATGTCATGAACGGACTTGTTACCCCGATGGCCCCTTGTCATGTTTCAGTAGCTGAGGAGGACAGAAACAACAGCAGGGCAGCTGAACACCTGAGATGTTGGTAACTGATGGGTTGCAGATTCCTAAACTAACGACACAACTAGAGGTAGCCGTGGAGCGTTCCTACGTTGATCCTAGACGCCTCGTCACAGCCTGAGAGATAACTACACCTAAAGGCAGAAAGATGAAAGCTATCTGCCCGGAGCAGATCCCCAAAGAAAATAGGAAGCCCCCAAACATATAATGGCGGTTAGACAAGATGAAAATACAAACATAGGCAGAAAATAGACTGAGCAAACGCTGGGGCCAAAAGCTGACTAAATAGGATAGGACAGGAGAGATTACTTTCTGCATCCCAGAAAACCCTACAAAAATCCAACAATTCTGATTACAAAAATACTGAGATCACACGATCTCGCCACCCACTAAATCAGATCTCAGTGTGAACAAAAACCAAGCCGCAGCCGCTGAAAAAACAGGAAAAAGCAAATGAGCAAATAACAGTGGCTGCAGATAAACTGTGAGGAGCTCAGGCCCCAAGAGGGGACCTGGCTGACCTCCACAAAAGTGCAGAAAACAATGCAAAAAGCAAGCAAAAAAAGAAAAACAAAAAATATCTTATCTGAAAGCAGGAGATGCAGGCAGGACTCCAGCAAACTTCCAAATGAACCAGGAACCACAATTGAGACAAGAACAATTGATCACCGGCAACCATCATGGGAGGGAACCTCCCTTATATCAGACCAGTCCGTGATTCCAGATTGCCACTATTCGCTGAAAGGTTCAGTACTGTCTGTAACCACCAGAGGGAGCCTCTGCTCAGAAACCATCTCTAGCACATTCATAACAGCCCCTTTTACAGGACGGCGCTGGTATCAGTGAGCTCCGCACCACCGGCTGTTATGTCACATGGTACTAAAGGCAGATGGCATGATTTTATACACCGGGGGCTAAGGGGCCGGAGGTTATGCACTGGGAGAGAGGGGCTTAATGTTATATACCGGGAGGCAAAGGACCAGAGGTTATACACCAAGGGTGAGGGGCCAGATGCTCTATACCAGATGCGAGGAGCCAGATATTATACACCGGGAGGCCAGATATTATACAATGGGACGAGGGGACTGAATGAAAAGGCTGAATATAATAATCACAAGGTGTGCCCTAATTTTATCAATGTAGTGTACATCTATGCATCTGGGAAAGTATCTAATACTGAATAACAAAAGCCTTGTAGCCCTGATAGTGCCCCCTTCTGGGAATATTGATTCTATTAAAATTAAACATTTTACTACATAAATAATTATATTTTATACAATGTATTTTCTATTGTGTAACAACTAGGTTTGTAGACATAAGCAGCTGCCTAAGAACTAAGGAGGCCATTTCCGTTGAAACATTAAGTGCAGTTAGTTAGGACTATGAATAATGGAAGGAGGGACGAGGATAACTGATTCCTCCATGTACTATTATAATGTGCGCTACAGCCCCACGGTCACTCCTGCTGTCTGCATTATCTCTTCCACTGCATTACGTTACTTACTGAGTTATTCCTATACTGTGAGGACACAGGGATTTGTAAACCTTTCTTGGTGTAAGGTTCTATGTATATATTCCTGAAACTCAGTTTGTTCGTCAGCCATTTTACTTTCTGTCTTGCTGCAGCTATCTTGCCTCAGTCAAAATGGAGTTTTCAGCTTGCATGTTCCCGCCCTGATTCTCTCCTTGCTTCTTAAGCAGCCACAGCTGAGCAATCAGTGCTTCAGAATCTAGCCTGCAGTGAACCTGTGACTTGACTCCTGTAAGCCTTGGACCTTGTACTCCAGCTATTCCTACTGAGGAACTCTGAAGCACTTGTGGACTCTGAACCCTGCTCTTTGAAAGACCCACGTTTGCATGGACTTACGGTAACAGAGAAGAAGATCCTGAATCTGTATTGGAGAGTGATTGCTGAGCTTGGATTACTCTGGCCTGCTGTGTCTCCTGTTTCTGTGTCTGCAAACTGTGTGACTATTTCTGCCAACTTGTATGAAGTAATACAGGACTTTTCTATATCAAACCTGTGACTCCTGTGTTTTCATCGCACCCAAGCACAAGACGCTATATGAACTGTACTACATACATTACAAGATTCTGAAGCCAAAACGTTAGTGTCTGCTGGGTCTGGAAGGCTGTGTCTGCTGTACTGTGGATATCAGACGTCCGGTTGTACTTTCTGTGATGACAGTGGTTGTGACTTCTCACAACCATTCCAGGTGAGCAATTCCCTTAAGTTTTTTCTTTTTGCAGTGTTACCACAGGTAAACACTATTGTTTTTTTTTTTTTTTCCTTTCTTTTCTCTTTTTTTGTCTGCTGTAACTCTGGATATCAGATGTCTGGTTGAAACTTTCTGTGATGATAGTGGTTGTGACTTCTCACAACCATTCCAGGTGAGCCGTTCCCTTAATTTTTTTTTCTCTCTGCAGTGTTGCCACAGGTGAACACTATTGTTTTTTTTCTCTCCTCTTCTTCCAGTAATCCTGTCTTAAAAGATCTGGAAAATGGAGGCCCGCATAAAGGAACTTTGCGGAGTGACTGATAATATCCTTGCAGATTTGCAGAATATAAAGACCCGTTTTACAAATCTACAGGACCTCAATAATCACAATTTGCAAGTGGTTGGACAGACTACCCAGGATTTGCGAGCCAGGATTGAGGTTCTAGAGGGGCGAGTCCAGGCTCCTGCCGTAGCCCCGAGTGCTGGGATTCCCAAGTTGCCCCCTTTTCGTTTTGGCGGTGAACGTGAGAAATTCAGGGGATTTATTAATCAATGCAATCTTTTTTTTCTGCACATGCTTCACAATTTCCCACTGAACGATCTAAGGTGCTTACTATAATTATGTTGCTTACCAACAAGGCTTTAATGTGGGCAAACCCTCTGATTGAGACTGAGGATGATTGTTTGAATCACCTTGATGATTTTATTTCAGCCATGGGGCAGGTGTTTGATGACCCCGATCGAGGTGCAACAGCTGAAGCAGCCATGTTAGCTTTGCGCCAAGGTAAGCACTCGGTAGCTGAATATGCCTTGGATTTCAGGAGATGGGCCCTTGATACCACCTGGGACAGTTCCGCCAAAAAATCTATTTTTCAAAAGGGGTTATCTCCACTGATTAAGGATGAACTTGCTCGTGCCGACCCTCCCACTAAATTAGGTGACTTTATTAACTACTGCATCCGTATTGATACTCGTCTGACTGAACGCAGGCAAGAGAGATGGTTCGAAAGCAATCGTACTAACCTTTTCCTACCTTCCTCTCCAGCTAAGGAACCTTTGAGTAGGATTACACGGGAACCTGAACCTGAACCCATGCAGGTAGACTCTTTACAACGACGGTGTTAGTGATGCACGCAAGGAACATCGTTTTAAGGAGAATCTATGTTTCTATTGTGGTAAGTCAGGGCACTTCATTATAAACTGCCCCAGCCGTTCTCGAAGGAGTGTTTTTTTTTAAAAAATTCAAAAAAAGAAAAACGACCACAGATCCAAATATATCATATCAAAAATACAAAAATTTTTATTGACACATAAAAAACAGACAGGAGTATCAGGACAGTGAACACACAGTGGTAAACTATCTATTGAGGATATACACCAAAAATATATCAACCTGGGTTCCATAAAGATATAAATAAAAATAAAAAGCAGGGCACATATATAAGTGTGAGAGCTAGAGCAGTCAAAATGTGTTGTAAGTAATAAGATTAAATGAAAATGCCAGTGCATTTACTACAACACACGCTGCACTATAGCACATGTGGATGCAGTTACTATATATAATCGACATTCAAGCATCCACATAAAGACTGGCCAGCTATAATAAGCTGGAAACCAGCGATGATAACAACATTGCCCATTGTAAAAATAAGGAGTGCCTGTAACTTTCCATCAGTCACATAAGAACGACCATATATCGCCCACAATGGAGAAAAGGTGACTGACATGGAGTAAATGAGGAGAGCATTACCTCCAGCAATGATACCAGGCACTCACGAGGGAACCAGGGTGATGAGAACGTGCCCCGACGCACGTTTCGGTAGTTACACCTTCGTCAGGGGGCATACCCAGCCGTTCTCGTAAGACTACTGCAGCACTCATTCATTGTGAGTGTTGCGAGAGGGGATCTGTCAGGTCCGAGCCTCAGGCTCCAGAGAGATCTGCAGCAACAGATCTTGATTTCTCGGACTTAAACTCCGTTACCTCTGAGGACGTTGACTGTGTAAACGCTGCCATTTTTCAAGTTTCCTCAGCGGTGTCCCAGCTGAGTTGTAAGAAAAACAATTCTCATTGCTTTCTTTCCATCAAACTCTGGGTTGACTCAGCTTGGGTGTCTAGCTCTGCTATGATCGACTCAGGGGCAAGTGGAAATTTTATGGATGTCTCCTTTGCTCTGAAACAGGGAATACGTTCAGTGAAGAAGGCTACTCCAGTACAGATGGAAACTGTGAATGGCTCCCTGCTGACCTCTGGACCAGTGGATCAGGAAACAGAGCCTTTGAGGGTTCTTATGGGTAAAGATCATCAAGAGAAACTGTCCTTTATGCTTATCTCTTCTCCCCACTTTCCCATTATTCTAGGGCTACCATGGCTGCAGGCTCAGAATCCTACCATTAACTGGGAGACCAAGGAATTACACTTTCCAGAGAAACAGATGAGTCCAAAAGTTTCAGCTTGCTCTGTTCCTAAAGGAATCATGTCAGTCCCTGAACTACCAGCTGTATACCAGGACTATGTGGATTTATGTGACAAGAAGAACGCTGACCAGCTTCCTCCTCACCGTCCATATGATTGTCCAATTGAATTATTGCCTGGAGCAGAGATACCTTTTGGTAAGATCTACCCCCTGGCGGGGCCCGAGCTAAAGGCTTTAAAGGATTACATAGATGAAAATCTAGCCAAGGGCTTCATACGCCCCTCTTCATCTCCTGCAGGTGCACCCATCTTCTTTATAAAGAAGAAAGATGGATCTCTGAGACCATGCGTAGACTATAGGGAACTCAATAAGGTTACTATTAGAAACCGTTATCCATTGCCTTTAATCCCTGAGTTATTGGAGAGAGTGCGACATGCCAAAATTTTTTCTAAACTAGATCTTCGTGGGGCCTATAACTTAGTCCGTATTAGACCTGGGGATGAATGGAAGACTGCATTCAGGTCACGCTATGGACACTTTGAATATCTAGTTATGCCTTTTGGTCTGAGTACCGCCCCAGCCACTTTCCAACACTTGGTGAATGACATCTTCAGGGATCTCCTAGATACATTCGTGGTAATTTATTTGGATGATATTCAAATTTTTTCTAACTCCACAGAGGAACATCATGGACATGTGAGAATGGTCTTGGAACGTCTAAGACAAAATCATCTTTACATCAAACTTGAAAAGTGTGAATTCCATAGGACCGAAATTCAATTTCTGGGGTATGTACTGTCTACACAAGGAATTAGTATGGATGGAAGCAAAACCCAAGCCATCAAGGATTGGCCAAGTCCTAGAAATGTGAAGGAGGTACAGCGCTTCATCGGGTTTGCCAACTTCTATAGACGTTTCATTAGAAATTTCTCTGAGGTAGTGTCACCTATCACTCAACTTACCCGGAAAGAGTCTAGGTTTTCCTGGACTTCCCAAGCCCAGGAAGCATTTTCCCGTCTAAAAGATAAATTTACCACTGCACCTATCCTAGTACATCCCAACCCCGAGCTTGCCTTCATAATAGAGGTGGATGCTTCAGACTGTGCCGTTGGAGCTATACTCTCTCAGAGAACAGGTGAGAAGAATGTCTTGCATCCCTGTGCCTTCTTTTCCCAGCAGTTGTCTTCGGCTGAGAGGAACTACGATGTGGGCAATAGAGAGTTGTTGGCCATTATTGCCGCCTTCAAAGAATGGAGACACCTTCTTCAGGGAGCTGCACAGCAAATAGTCGTCCTAACAGACCATCGTAACCTTGAGTTTATCAGGTCGGCTAAGTGCCTGACTCCTCGCCAGGCTCGCTGGAATCTTTTCTTAAACCAATTTAATTTTATCATCTCTTATAGACCAGGATCGCGCAATGGAAAGGCTGATGCACTCTCTAGGATTTACTCAGCAGAGACACGTCCAATTACTCCTCCTAAGACTATTCTTCCTGACTCTAGATTCCTAGGAGTAATTCATAATCAAGACCTACTTAAGGACATCAAGGAAGCATACCATGCGGATTCCTTTTTGGCACAACCCCCAAGGGACGTAAGTCTTGTCTTTAAGAATGGTGTGTGGATTCAGGGACAACGTCTGTATATTCCTGAAACAGTCAGATTAAGAGTATTGCAACTCATTCACGATTCCAAGATAGCTGGGCATAGAGGAATTCTAAAGACACAGGAATTTCTTTCTCGTTTCTTTTGGTGGCCCACTTGCAGGAAGGATGTTTTGAATTATGTCACTTCATGTGAGGTCTGTGCAAGATGCAAAACACCTCGCTCCTCACCAACTGGTCTGTTACAGCCTCTTCCCACCCCGTCCCGCCCGTGGGGATCCATTTCTATGGACTTCATTGTGGAGTTACCAACCTCTCAGGGGAAGAACACCATTCTAGTGGTGGTTGACCGTCTAACAAAGGCAGCTCATTTTATCCCTTGTGTCGGCTTACCCACTGCAAAACAGACATCAGATTTGATGATTAAAGATGTGTTTCGCTTACATGGAGTACCGGATGAGGTTATTTCGGATCGAGGGGTGCAATTCACTTCTAGGTTTTGGCAAAATTTCTGTGCAGCATTGGACATTAAAGTAAACCTTTCTTCTGCTTTTCATCCCCAGACTAATGGACAGACCGAACGAACCAATCAAACCCTGGAGCAGTATCTCCGCTGCTTTATCTGCCACCTACAGGATGATTGGGTGGATCTACTTCCATTAGCTGAGTTCTCGTATAACAACTCTCAGAGTGCCTCCACTAAACAGTCTCCTTTTTACTCTAATCTAGGTTATCATCCTAACATTCTACCACGATTTCCCATAGAAACGCCTTTACCAGCAGTGGCTGAAAGAATCACGTCTTTACAGAAGAATATGGATCTTCTAAAGGAAAATCTGGAATCGGCTCAAGAAAGGTACAAGAAAGCAGCAGATAAATTTCGTAAACCTGCACCAGCTTTCAAGGTAGGAGACTTGGTCTGGCTGTCAACCAGAAATCTTAAGTTAAGGATTCCATCGTCTAAGTTGGGACATAAGTACATTGGACCCTATAAAATCAGTAAAATTATAAGTGCCGTTGCTTGTCGTCTTCAACTGCCCAGAACTATGAGAATCCACCCTGTCTTTCATGTATCCCTACTAAAGGCTGCGACACCCAATACGTTTCCTGGACGTTCCTCTCCTTGCCCTGACCCAGTGCTAGTCGATGGTCAGGAAGAATTTGTTTGGGGGAAAGGATTTTAGATTCCAGGTTGTATAGAAATCAGTTACAATATCTGATTAAATGGCAGGGCTACCCAGTGGAGGACAACTCATGGGAACCGGTCAATAACGTTAATGCTCCTCGCTTGCTCCGTCAGTTTCATCAGAGGTACCCACACAAGCCTGGTCTGAGGTCATCCGGAGGTTGTCCTTAAGGGGGGAGTAATGTAAGGTTCTATGTATATATTCCTGAAACTCAGTTTGTTCGTCAGCCATTTTACTTTCTGTCTTGCTGCAGCTATCTTGCCCTCAGTCAAAATGGAGTTTCCCGCTTGCATGTTCCCGCCCTGATTCTCTCCTTTGCTTCTTAAGCAGCCACAGCTGAGCAATCAGTGCTTCAGAATCTAGCCTGCAGTGAACCTGTGACTTGACTCCTGTAAGCCTTGGACCTTGTACTCCAGCTATTCCTACTGAGGAACTCTGAAGCACTTGTGGACTCTGAACCCTGCTCTTTGAAAGACCCACGTTTGCATGGACTTACGGTAACAGAGAAGAAGATCCTGAATCTGTATTGGAGAGTGATTGCTGAGCTTGGATTACTCTGGCCTGCTGTGTCTCCTGTTTCTGTGTCTGCAAACTGTGTGACTATTTCTGCCAACTTGTATGAAGTAATACAGGACTTTTCTATATCAAACCTGTGACTCCTGTGTTTTCATTGCACCCAAGCACAAGACGCTATATGAACTGTACTACATACATTACACTTGGATCTTTTTTAGTCTTGTATTCTAATAATGTGAGTGCACAATCCCTGTATTGTGACATTACTGTGTACTTACCTACTGTTATATGACTATGATGGGTAGAGTATCTCAGCACTGAGCACACTAAACCTGCAAAGTAACTTTACTGTGGACATTATCCCTGTACTATGACATCACTGTGTGCATTATCTCTGTACTGTGACATCACTGTGTGTATTATCCCTGTACTGTGACATCACTGTGTGTATTATCCCTGTACTGTGACATCACTGTGTGTATTATCTATCTCTGTACTGTGACAACACAGTGTGTATTATATCTGTACTGTGACATCACTATGTGTAGTATCCCTGTACTGTGACATCACTGTAAGTATTATCCCTGTACTGTGACATCACTGTGTGTATTATATCTGTACTGTGACATCACTGTGTGCATTATCCCTGTACTGTGACATCACTGTGTGTATTATTCCTGTACTGTGACATCACTGTGTGTATTATCTCTGTACTTTTACATCACTGTGTGTATGATCCCTGTACTGTGACATCATTGTGTGTATTATCCCTGTACTGTGACATCACTGTGTGTATTATCTCTGTACTGTGACATCACTGTGTGTATTATCCCCGTACTGTGACATCACTGTTTGTATTATCCCTGAACTGTGACATCACTGTGTGCATTATCCCTGTACTGTGACATCACTGTGTATTATCTCTGTACTGTGACATCACTGTGTGCATTATCCCTGTACTGTGACATCACTGTGTGTATTATCCCTGTACTGTGACATCACTGTGTGTATTATCTCTGTACTTTTATATCACTGTGTGTATTATCCCTGTACTGTGACATCATTGTGTATATTATCCCTGTACTGTGACATCACTGTGTGTATTATCCCTGTACTGTGACATCACTGTGTGTATTATCTTTGTACTGTGACATCACTGTGTGTATTATCCCTGTACTGTGACATCACTGTGTGTATTATCTCTGTACTGTGACATCACTGTGTGTATTATCTTTGTACTGTGACATCACTGTGTGTATTATCTTTGTACTGTGACATCACTGTGTGTATTATCCCTGTACTGTGACATCACTGTGTTTATTATCTCTGTACTGTGACATCACTATGTGTAGTATCCCTGTACTGTGACATCACTGTGTGTATTATCTTTGTACTGTGACATCACTGTGTTAATTATCTCTGCATTGTGACATCACTGTGTGTATTATCCCTGTACTGTGACATCACTATGTGTAGTATCCCTGTACTGTGACATCACTGTGTGTATTATCTTTGTACTGTGACATCACTGTGTTAATTATCTCTGCATTGTGACATCACTGTGTGTATTATCCCTGTACTGTGACATCACTGTGTGTATTATCTCTGTACTGTGACATCACTGTGTTTATTATCTCTGTACTGTGACATCATTGTGTATATTATCCCTGTACTGTGACATCACTGTGTGTATTATCCCTGTACTGTGACATCATTGTGTATATTATCCCTGTACTGTGACATCACTGTGTGTATTATCCCAGTACTGTGACATCACTTTGTGTATTATCTTTGTACTGTGACATCACTGTGTGTATTATCCCTGTACTGTGACATCACTGTGTGTATTATCTTTGTACTGTGACATCACTGTGTGTATTATCCCTGTACTGTGACATCACTGTGTGTATTATCCCTGTACTGTGACATCACTATGTGTATTATCCCTGTACTGTGACATCACTGTGTGTATTATCCCTGTACTGTGACATCACTGTGTGTATTATCTTTGTACTGTGACATCACTGTGTGTATTATCCTTGTACTGTGACATCACTGTGTGTATTATCCCTGTACTGTGACATCACTGTGTGTATTATCTTTGTACTGTGACATCACTGTGTGTATTATCCTTGTACTGTGACATCACTGTGTTAATTATCTCTGCATTGTGACATCACTGTCTGTTATCTCTGCATTGTGACATCACTGTCTGTTATCTCTGTACTGTGACATAGAGTACTCTGTTATTTCTTACTGTGACATCACTGTTTATTATTCCTGTACTGTTATATCATTGTGTGCATTATCTCTCTACTCTGACATTACTGTTTATTTTCTCTGAACTGTGACATATATGAAGAGATACAAACTGAAACACCAGAAATTCTATATTTTAGTCACCACACATCTCCAAAAATGCAATAGAAAATGATTAAAATATTGCATATAACCAAAAATGGTACAAAAAACCTCCAGCCGGCCCTACAGATCCATTGACAGAAAAAGAAAAGTTTTAGATTTAAGAAAATGGTAGCACAAGCCTAGAAAGTCAAAAATTTATGTTTTTTATCCACTAAAGTGGCAAAGTTTATTATTGCCGTAATTGTACTGACCTGAAGAATCACGTTACTGAATGCCTGAAAACCACGGTGGAATTGTGTTTTGTTTTCCTATCATTTTTCCCCGCTTGGATTTTTTTTCTCTCATCTTTCAAAACATTATAGGATAAAAATAAGGATATCATTCAAAACAACAAGCCCTCATATGGCGGCGTCTTTGGACATAAAAAAAAAAGGTTATGGTTCTTAGAAAAACGGAATGGAAAAAACTCAGGAGCCAAAACAATAACATTAGTCATGAAGTGGTTATTTGAAACATTTATTCCTACATTTAGTGTTATTTTTCCTCAAACCCTTTAGGTAATCACTGAGATCGATTGACCTTGAGACCATAAGTATGTTTTTACCTTGTTAAAGGGACGCTATAATAAAAAAAATGGCCTATTTATTAAATGAGGTTTTTGTCTTACTTTTTTGGGGCAATGTTATATATTTATTTTTTACAAATCACAATCTGTATTTAAAAATAGCAAAAACAAATCTTGCAAATTTCACACTGGCCACCGGAACGTTTTTAGACTCTAACTTTCTCTTGTTTCAGGAAACAACGTATGTACATTGTCAACAACGAACAGGCTCTTTTTCCATGGAAGAGTATAATGAGCGTGTACATTATTAATTATTAATAATATTGCCTATTAGGATTGATGGATCTTGTGGTATCAGCTGACTTTAGGGGTGTTATTTTATTTCAGCCTCTGCTGATAATGAGCCTGATGAAAACCCTTCCTGAAAAGACAGGAAGTATAAGTCTAAAAAAAAAAGCCCCGGTGTCCAGTGTGAAAATTGCAAGATTTCTAATAGTTTGTTTTAGAATAAAGTTAATAAAAAATATTGGCAAACATTTTATTTAAAATACTAAAATAATATTTTCCGATGATGTTTGTTTTCTTGCACATCTGAGTCGGAGTAATTGTTTTTTCCGGTTATTTCGGCACTTTGTCTACATCCTTTTGTAAGGCATAAGCCATCTAGAAGGTGTGACTGTCCTTTTAATATTAAATTGACCCTGGGGAAAAATACATATTCTGCATTCTCTTCGGAACATCCACTGATGACATATGATACTATTGAAGGGTGATTCATTGCACTCTTCACTGGAGACGATGAACTGTTGTAAAAGAAAATGAGAAATGCATTAGTGAGTCTAGAGCTTTGTCTGATGCCAGAAGAACAAGAAGAAATGCTAAAACCGTTTCAGTCTCGGCTAATGTTTGGCATGGAGGAAATGTTTGTTACCTAAATATAGTGCAGGGATAGAA
Organism: Oophaga sylvatica; assembly: GCA_033576555.1. NCBI lineage: Eukaryota > Metazoa > Chordata > Amphibia > Anura > Dendrobatidae > Oophaga > Oophaga sylvatica. The sequence continues at coordinate 50,690,255 of JARQOD010000009.1, forward strand.
CGGCTCCGGAGCGGCTCTCTTTGCCTCCGATGACCTATTTTGCATTGAATGCAGTATTTTTTTTTTTTGCCACAAGAATGAACGTTTTCAAAAGGTTTCTTCACGTTCATCTTCACCGATCGCTGAGCAATATTATTAACACCACTACGACTTTTTTTTTGCTATTGCTGATGTAGGGCTTGGATAAAGTTTTTCATGCCTGACCGGAACTTGCCCCATAGAAAAGTTGGAACTGGCAGTAAATCCGTGATAAACAAATGCAGTTGGGGAACGTACATGAGATTAAGGTGGCTACACATGTTGGACTAATGTCAGTCAAGCTTGCTGATTTTGATGGTACTGATCAACCGTCTAATTTGTATTGTAAAGGTACTGCCACAATACACGATCCCGCTAACGATCTCGTTAGCGTCGCATACTAATGAGATCGCTAGCGGGATCGTTTACAATATCGCTAGTGTCGGCCACATTTAGCGATGTCGTTAAGGACGCTATCGCGGTTAGCGATCTCCTTAACGACTTTAGCGGTACAAAAGTCCCGCTAAATCGCTAAAAAAGGTGCCACACTCAGCGATATATACTTACCCAGCGGGAGCGCCGACGATAAAATAGGGTCCGGAACGATCAGGACGACGGACGAGATCACAGCAGGGGCCACGTCGTTGCTGCATGCCGCACACAACAACATCGCTAACGGGATCGCTAAATAGTGACGTTTTTTAGCGATCCCGTTAGCGATGTTGTTTAGTGTGGCATACCCTTAACACTCATTCGCTAGTTTAAAAAAGGGATTGGGCATGTTGACTTTAAACATGACTGATCCACTGTTTTCAAGGCAAATTTTGTCGGTACCAATCTGTAATAATGATGGACTGTTCTTCTGCGTTTCTATTCCTGGAGACAACAATCGCACTATGTGTACAGTGTTATGCGGTTTTACGTGTAACGTGATTGGTGATGTGTGACTCCTGTACTGCGTGGCTGCAATGTAGAGCATATAAATAATGTAAAGAGTTCATGTACATTGTGAGTAGTTCCTAGTGCAGGGTAAGCACAGAATTAGACTAGGGATAAGATAAGTACTTTTCATATAGTTACGTGGGTTAGGAATGGGATAGGACATAAGATAAGGACAATAGATTAAGTCTGTAGGATAGGATCTAGTTAATGGTTAGAACTAGCCCAGTGGGAGGGGACTAGTGTAAGTGAAGAGTGGGCACTTCCTGGTAGTGACTCAGATAAGGAAGTACCGTGACAAGGGCAAGTTCAGGTGGAGTGGGCTGCTAGGGCCAGCATGGACCAATTATTCGATGCAGTGGGAGACGTACTGATATCCCTTGTGGACATTCCTGCAATGTCCGGAGCCTAGTGCTCGGTCTAGGCACTAGAAAAAGTGCCTGGTATTCTGACATCTAGAAGTCGGTGGACAAGGAATCATGTGAAGGCCAGGTGACCAGTCCTTGGTGCATTGCTGAAGTGGACAGGAAATTCCTGAGACTGATGGAGTCAGTGGGCTTAGGGATAGTCCAGGAGTGAGTGGTAGAGCTGAAGATACGTTGTGCTAAGGAAGTAAGAAACATGAAGTGCTGTGCCATATCCCACTTATTACACCCTGATGAACGTGCCCAGTAATTGTTTGTTTGTTGTAAAGACCTTGATGTCCCCCGAATTGTTTTTAGCAAGTCCTGAGGATGGAGGCCTGGAGACAGTGGAGACCTGCGGCCTACAAGTGAGTGTGATGCACCCCACACCTGACAGGACAGTGGGACTAGGACATTGTCTTCCTGTAAAGTGCCAGAGCAAAACCAGACAGCAGCTCGGTCATGACTACTGCTCTTAGCCACTTTACAGATCAACCATCCAAATTGTAATGTAATATTTATTTAGTAGTTAAAAAAAGATTGCACATGTTGACTTTAAACATGGCTGATCCTCTATTCTCCAGGAAGATTTTGGCGGTACTAAACAATTGTTTAATTTGTAATGTAACATTCATTCAATAGTTAAAAATAAAAAAGATTGTGCATTACTACTGTAAATATACCTGATCCTTTGTTCTCAAAGCAGTTAAGACATTTCTGGCAGTGACTTTTTCCTCTCTCCCTGTTAAGAGTGCACTGTCGAGCTAAACATGCGTGTGAGGTTGACAGTAAAAATTAGCAAATCGATCCGTAAAGCTATGTAAAGTTCCCACAATGAGTATTTGGTGAGTTTTTGCTGCTGCCGATGTTCTACAACTATTTTGTAACTTAGGGTACATTTTTTACTGCATTGTTTTGTGCATTTTTACACGTGTTTTTTATCACATGTATTTTTTTATTTTTTTTAATGTCATGCTTTAAAAAAAGCTGCTTTATTTTTTATACTTCTCGTCATTGGACTTGGACAAAAACATAATTGATATAGTTATCATAGTTGGTAAGATGTTGACAAAAGGGTATAACAGATATGGAAAACTTAGGTACAAATTAAAAAAAACTGTGTCCAAGTGGCTTGAAAGTCTTACACCAAAAAGACTAAGGACCTTGTTCATTAAGACTGGCGCTTCGTACGCTACTCTTAATGATGGATTTGCAGGAGTCACATGCGCCTAATTCATTAAGGAGCGCATGCCACTCAATGAATAAGGCACATCTTATTACTATTGTGCGTCTTCATACGTTTCCCCAGAAATATTGCTCCACTCAGGGACCGTAGAACATTTTGTGGAGTAAATTGTGTCACTAAAGAGATGTAACTTTTGAAGAGTTTTTTGGGTGGGGTTTGTCATGCCCTATCCTTAAGTGACTCTAGAAAATTACACCTTTAAAGTAGTATAACTTTTGAAGAATTTGTCGAGCGGGTTTCTCCATGCCCCATCCCTCCATTAAGGCAAATCTGGCTGGGATAGGCATGAAACTCTCAGAAGTTGAAAAATGTATGCGCAACTCCAACAACATTTTTGCAAATTTTCAAAGTCTTTTACCCTATAAATTTTGCAAAAACACTTTATTGAATCGGGGCCATAGTACGTAGCAGAATCTGTCATGAGGACACGTCATCTGACATCTTTGCTACAGGAAATATTATGTTGATACTCCATGTTCAATGTTATATACTGTTTATTGAATGCAAGCATTAACTTTTATGTAATGTTCCTAAGGAGGAAGCGCAGTGGAGTGGGACCAGGAACCGTAGATCTCATAATCTCATAATTTGTATTAACTAGTATTACTATTTGCTACACCTGCAGGTGGCGCACGTGGTTTGTGGACCCACTGTCTGCAGTTACCCTGTAGGGGCGTAACTAAGCAGCTACCTTGATGTTCACTGGAGCCTCTGATGGTGAGGTCAGGATTGCGCGGCAGGTAGTAGCCAGGTGCCACTCCAGTAAAGAGTCCAGGAGTAGCAGCTAACCCAAGGGTTAGAGATGTTAATTCAGATAGAGAATCCTAGACAGGGCAGGACGGCCAGTTGGGACAGGGACAGACTGTGAGGCTCTGGATAGCAGAGATGACGGCCAGTTGGAACAGGAACAAACTGTACAGCTCTTGATAGCAAGAGGTACAGATACACAGGTCTCGGGAAACAGTTCAGGGCCGCCGATGCGGCCATGGGGTTCTGGCATCGCAGATGTGGCTTCAGAGTAACGTATAAACTACACAGGACTATAGGAACAGTACAGGATAGGGTATAACTATAATGGACTAAGGATGGGAGACCGGCAACATACAGATACACACACCAACACCACTAACAAACTAACTTTAGGGGTTGCTTAGACACCTCCCTATTTGGGAGGGTGCCTTTTATACAAGATGCCTCCCAGCTATTGGCTGAGAGTCATCTTGCAGGTGAACGCATTTACTAATTGCCTCCCAACCGTTGTTTAAGGGCATTTTACAATGCGTGTTGCCCCTTTAAGAGCAGGGGAGTGCGCAAGAGCACTCCGGGACACAGTGCAGCATGAATAGAGGAAGGAGGAGGAGGAGCATGAGGACACTGCTGCGGCCGGGACAGTGAGTCTGTCGGCATCCCCACATGGAGAGAGCGGGGAAACCATGCAGGGATGCCAGCAATGGACGTTACACTGTTATCTGAGACATAAACAAAAACAAGGAGGCCATCTTATCATTTATGTAACAATATTACTGTAATTGTATGAAAAAATAATATTGTGTCAGGATTCAGACCTGTGACGTGATCCGGTGTGGGTTTTAATTAAAATGGTAAAATGAGTCACAGGGAAAGTCAAGATAAGCAGCTGGGATTATCACTCTGTGCTATACGCAGTGTCAACCTCTTCATTGTTCAATTATTTAGACTTTCTTTGAATCTTTGGCTTTTTTGATTTGCAGCACCATACATTTACTATCAAATGAAATCAAACCAACAGTCATGGAGGTCGGGAAGAGATAATGGCTTACCAAACGGCTGAGGATGTGCTCTCCCCCTTGATAACAGCACATTGTCACCCTTCAGGCAGAAGATAATCTATTACTGCATAGAAATCCCAGCAACAGGGCAGGTTCCAGGTTTTCATGGGCCCCTGGCGAAAGAGTCTCCCTTTAACACAGACCACAATTCATGATGCACAGATACGGCAAAAAAAATATAGGTATAGTACAATGCCAAAGATTTCACTTCTTACATTACATGAGTGATATCTATTGTAAATTCTACAATAGATCAGAAATTAGACAGTATAGTCCTCCATACAGTATTATGGGCACCACATAGTGCTCCATACAGAATAATGAGCTCCATATATTGCTTCATACAGTATTATGGGCACCACATAGTGATCCATACAGAATAATGAGCCCCATATATTGTTTCATACAGTATTATGGGCACCACATAGTGCTCCATACAGAATAATGAGCTCCATATATTGCTTCATACAGTATTATGGGCACCACATAGTGATCCATACAGAATAATGAGCCCCATATATTGCTTCATACAGTATTATGGGCACCACATAGTGCTCCATACAGAATAATGAGCTCCATATATTGCTTCATACAGTATTATGGGCACCACATAGTGATCCATACAGAATAATGAGCCCCATATATTGCTCCATACAGTATTATGGGCACCACATAGTGCTCCATACAGAATAATGAGCTCCATATATTGCTTCATACAGTATTATGGGCACCACATAGTGATCCATACAGAATAATGAGCCCCATATATTGCTTCATACAGTATTATGGGCACCACATAGTGATCCATACAGAATAATGAGCCCCATATATTTTTCCATACAGAATAATGGACCCTATATAATGCTCAATATAGTATAATGAGCCACATATAATGCTCCATACAGTATAATGAGCCCATATAATGCTTCATACAGTATTATTGGCACCATATATTGCTCCATACAGAATCATGGACCAAATATTTTGCTCCACACAGAATAATGAGCCCTATATGTTGCTCCATACAGAATAATGAGCCACATACAGTATATTGCTCCATGCAGAATAATGAGCCCCATATATTGTTCCATACAGTAAATAATATGCCACATATATCCATACTGAATAATGGACCCCATATAAAGCTCCATATAAAGCTCCATACTGTGTAATGGGCCACCTATATTGCTCCATACAGTATATAATAGGCCCCATATATTGCTCCATAAAAGCAATACATAAATGGGCCCATATAATGTTCCATACAGTATATGATGGACTCCATATAATGCTCCAGTATATGATGGGCACATATAATGACCCATATATAATTGGCCCCATATATGATGCTCCAGTGTATAATGGGCCCCATATACGATGCTTCAGTGTATAATGGGTCTCATACCTGTGTATGATGGTCCATATATATAATGCTCCAAACATAAAAAAATAATATGAAATACTCACCTCTCCTTGCTTTGCCATGGACTCCTCAGCATCGCCATCTTCCACTGTGACTGTTCAGGCAGAGTGCGCACAGACGTGACGTTATAGCATCCTCTGAGCTGAATGTCACAGTCAGAAGAAGCCGCAGTGATGGATCGGGGAGAGGTAAGTATCACAAATGACAGGGCCCTGAGCAAGCGGGGGGGCCCACTCATGGGAGTCGGCACTGGCACAGACACTGGGCCCCCATAGTTTGCCGATGTCCCTGACGTTGAGTGGGCCCCCCAGCCTGCTCAATGCTTTCTGTTAAATTTTGGTGGTATATAACACTCCAAAAAAGCATTCACAAATGTTCTGGATTTAATTCGTCATTCATAGAATATTTCATACTTTGTTTTTTACATTCTGGTGGAATATAACATTCCAACAAAGCATTAAAAATTCTTTATGAATTCAGTTAGTCATCAATAGAGAATTACAAGCTTGGTTTTACATGTCAGTGGTATAACACTCCCTAAAGCATTCCAAAATTTTTGGGAATTCAACTAGTCATCCATAAAGTAATAAGTGATTTCTGTTAAATATTTGTGGTATATAACACTCCAAAAAAAATTCACTTTGTTAGGGAAGAAATTCCACTCGCTCAGTAGGCATGGCTACAAAGGGTCCCGTCGAGAAAGGGGAATTGTTGATGCTGAAAATCTCTTAGAGCTGCTAATCCTGAGCCTCTATGCAGTTCCCGGAGAAGAACATCTGTTGTCAATCAATTCATAAATTATATTTACAGTAGGTTCCTTATTTTATGTTCCGCCTGGAACATCGCCTGAACAAAGACTTACTAAATGCTCATTAACTGCTCAATGAATGAGTCCTTAGTGGGGAAAAAAGTTGGATACTCTGATCTCTTTGAGCTAATTAGGCAACTGTATTCCCAGGTAACATAATGTAAGAAAGGACAGGACTGATCTCCTTCCAAAAACTGTGAAACTCTTTGCTGTGTCTCTCTCTGAGTAGATTTTATACACAGTCTAAAAACAAAATTGGATTAAATTGTGCCAAATTTTTTAAGGACACTTTATACATTTTGGACTGTCCAAAAGTCAAGAAATAAAATCTATGCATGGGTGAAGATTAGTGCCACAATTTGCCATTGCCAGAATTGTGTTATTTTATTGTCTTAGTAATATAGACAAGCATATCTGTTTGCAGGACCCCAATCCAATGGCAAGGTCGGTATGTCAGACCGGAGCATTGCAAATTGCCTCCTATCTGCCACCATCCCACATTCATTTTTGATCCATAGTCCTGTTGTGACTCAAACATGATGTTGCTCCAAGACTGCAAATCAAAAAAGAAGCCAGAGATGCCAGAAGATAGAAGGTCTCTGGTCCATTGGCCAAGGTTGAGTGACCTGGCTGCTGGACCACAGGGTCCTGCAATTAGATGTTCTCATCTTTGTTTCTCAAACTAATTTTGCCTTTTTATTGAAAAAAAGAAAAAGATACCCTATCTTAAGGGAATGCGTGACGCATTCCCTTAAGGTAGGGTATCTTTTTCTTTTTACATTTTTTTACATTCTTTTTACATTTTTACATTATTTTTTAATAATCTTTTTTTTATTATTTACTGATTATAGAGTTTTTTTATTTTACTTCCTGTAAATCAACCTGAGGGCATCCTTCTTATTCATTTACAGCAACCACACGGGCCATGGATAGCAATACATTGGCTCTGATTCATTGACTTCACACAGGGAAGTGGATCCTTGAGGCCCTTGGTCCAAATGAACAATTCCAATTAAAATTGGGCAGAACATTAAAAATTCAAATTCAAATTTTCCAGCTTTGCCAAATTAAAAAAAAAAATCGCAGTACCGAGATTTAGGCGGCAGGACAATGGACATGATCCACTTACTAAAATTACTTTGCCACCCAGGTGAATCTGGAGATAGAATCCGGTTGTGTTGTGTAAATTGCCAGTCCTGCATCCGGCTGTGCTTCACTGGGACTCATCTATCTCTGAACCCAGGGATGGCAATGAAGCAGAGGAAGCAAAGTCACTTGGAGCTCCTAACTGTTACGGATCTGCAACTAAGGAATAGGACAGAAGGGAAAGAAGCTGACCCAGCACTGGGACTAGACTCGATCCCTACGATAGGGCGGGCGACCTATTCCTTGAGAATAGACCCACCGACATTTCCTAGTGTAGACTCAAGCGAAGACCTGAAGGTGGGGGAAAGGGGATCCCTGAAAGATCTAGGGAGTGGGAACAAAACACTGGTAAAAGGAAAAAACAAAAAGATTAAGCAAGCAGAACTAGAGTTCCCAGAACTGCACAAAGTATAACACAAAGCTATCAAAGCTCCTAGCCAGAACTCAAGCGGAATAACACTATGATCACCTGACCAACGACAAGCCCAGCACCAGGGGAAAAAGACCAGCAGCCAGAAACCACAACAAGATGGTGGATGGACAAACTAAATAGATTCTAACACTAACAGTGCTGTCCAGAAGTGGGATGTCTACAGGAAAAAAAAATGTGAGAGAGCACAGTAAAGGCAATCTTAATCTACCATTAGGGTTTATCACAAGTACTGTCCACAGCTGTGCAAAGTGTGGTAATCCACTGGATAGGCTGAGAAAGACCATGTGATATCATATCTCTAGGGCATTATTGGAGAAGCCCATGAGGCTGCACAAAACATCATTGGCCCGCTCATGACTTTTATGCAGTTGACTCAAATCCCAACGTTTTCAAATTCGCATTAAACCGCGAATTTAAGGAAATTAGATGCGTATCGATGCGCTCATCTCTAGTTACAATGTAACACGCGCAGTTAGTGCTGTAATGCAATCTAGATGAAACAACACAAATAGACGTAAAAACTGTTGTGCGGCACTAACCAATGTCTGGAAAATATTCCTTATTCAAGCTTGCTGGGAACAAGATACACCGAGATTAACCACTGGCCGTTTCACACAGCATGACCTCTCATCCAAGCCCTTGATGAAGCCTTATGGTGTGCGAAACCACCTTTGTCTGAACTTTGTATGTTGCTCCCAGCGAGCTTTAATAAGGAATATTTTCCAGACATCGTTGAGTGCCGCGTGATAGTTTTTGTATCTAAGTGAATTTTTGAAGTCTGTGGCTGCGTAGTTGGAATTAGCAACTGCTTCATTTTTTCCCTGAGCTATTCGTCTAATTGCTCTTAATAAGAGTCAGTCCTATTCTCTTACTACTCTTAGTGTCAGTCCTATTCTCTTACTACAATTCTGCTTGGAATAACTGGGACAGATGTGGTTGAGCTGAAGCAACTGAAGAAGCTGAACGGGAACATCAACAGCAGAGCTGGAACATCAACAGCAGAGCTGGAACATCAACAGCAGAGCTGGAACAGGGAGGTAGCAGGGTTGACTCAATGAGCAGCCTGTATAACAGAGCTGAGTTTGCTATGGCGGCTCAATGCAGCTAAGCTGGCACAGCGATAGCGATGTAGCAGAGTTAATTCAATGAAGAAGTTTGTAAAAAAAGCTTCAACATAAGACCAGAAGAGTGTGTTTTTCGACAGAGAGAACGAGAGATTCTCCTGATGTAAACCACTTACGGACGCTGCAATATGCAGCGTAATAAGCCCCTAATATGCATAAATCTTCTAAAATTCATGAGTAGTAATTTTTTAAATCAAATTAAAGGAAATGGAAGGGGTCTCTGCGAGTGAATCACTCATGGTTGTCTCGGAGGATTAGCCACACTGCATCTTCCAGACCGCACTGTACAGATACCAACTTCTGGTGTATCACAGCTGTGCTCCATAATTGATACTGGCATCGTTACAGACATAACCATTAGTAGATTAATTCTGAATTATGATGCAGCTGTTTCCATAACCTTGAGATTAGTTGCTCCAAAGTTCCTATAATGAGGAGCCGGTGGTCCGTCACAAGTGAAAGCAGCACTGTCGTAGGTAAACCTCTCAGTTCTCAAATTTGGTCCCGCAAATTGGAGATGCTCTATACAGTACAACTCTGACTAATGCGTAGGCTCTCAGACTCCTCGTAAAGCTGAGAAAATCTGTTGTATCCAAACTCATTATTTTACCACTTTCCCTTGCACTTTCATCCTAAGCTACTGTATGTTCATACCTACGTGTCAAGTTTTTACCCTTCTTTGCCTTCGGGCACAGTATGATATTATCGCAGTCTATGAGTCATATATGTGCACTTTACTGTACTGCATATCGTAATGCAAAGACGTTCATTATTATTTCATGGTGCATAAGTCAGATGGTGTTTTTCCACTTAGCAGTTAATACACGCCTAATGAAGAGTGATTTTAGACTTTGAGAGCTGAGACCCTTGGTTGTCAGTTTTATCTTGTGTACCCTAGTCCACTGTGCCTTCACTGGTGTGCGTCTAAGCTGCCATAAAAACGTTAATCAAAAGCAGAAGTCACCACCATAGGATCCCCTGCTTTGTACTGATTGTACCTCTACTGTAAAGCTACGATGCCTCTTACTAACCCTTACGTTTCTGCGCCGTCTATAGACACTGAATACATGAGGTTTAGTTGTCATGTCCTGGACTATAGCTCTGTGATGTTCTAAAAGGGAATATGTCTCCAGTCTTTTGTCCCCTAATCTGAGAGCGGCATGATGTAGAGACAGACACCCTGATTCCAGTGATGTGTCACTTACTGGGCTGATTGCTGTAGTTTTGATAAAGGCACCATTTTATCAGCAGGACAATATCACTAGAGGACTAGTGAATTAACTGCCAGGTAGTTTAGCCACGCCCACACCACTGATTGGAAGCTTTCTGCCGATGTTTACACAGAAAGCTGCCAGTCAGTGGTGTGGGGGCGGAGTTATACCCAGCTCAGTGTTCAGAGAACTGCTAGATCTGCAGAAGAAAAAACTGTGATTTTATCAAAACTTCAGCAAGCAGCCCAGTAAGTTACACATCCCTGAAATCAGGGTTTCTGCTTCTACATCATGCCGCTCTCAGATGGGTTACCAAAAACCTCGTAATAGATTCTCTTTAAGGAATGAGATCAAATCCCATTACCTTTCAGACAACCAGACAGAGTTGGATGCATACCCCTATTTTAATCCAAAAAAAGGATGTCGACCATGTATGTGTGTTTAGCTTTTTTTTCTTGATTTTGTTACATTGTGTCAGGTCTCCATTGTATTTATTTTTTATGCTTTGCTTTTGGTAGCAGCTAGAAACTAAAACCTTGATATTTAGACCTCTTGTCATTTTACTGAATAAACCTTGGATTGCCATAGAGAACAGATGGGAAGTGAATGATGCAAAAAATTGCAGCCGTGATATGGACGCCAAAATGCGTCTGTTTTACAGTTGTCTGAAGACTGCCTTAAAGACATAATCTTCCCCAGAGACGTCACTCCTTGGAGAAAATACTGTGAATCTTAGTAACCCTTATGGTGTCAAACAAAATGCCTACAGGTCCATAATGCTGAACTATAGAGGTTCATATTCCATGCCTTATATATTTGGAAAATGGAGAACGGTGTAAAGATGGAAATTTAGAGTATATAACTGTGGGGTGAACCTGGGCATCGGCCGACCGTCCAATTGGTATGGAGATAGCCTAATTTTTCTCCAATGGCAAATTTTGTGAGAAATGAGAATTGGGTTCTCCGAAGGCAGATTTTTGGGAGAAATGAGAATTGGGTTCTTCGAAGACAGATTTTGGAAGAAATGAGATTTGGGTTCTCTGAAGGCAGATTTTGGGAAAAATGAGAATTGGGTTCTCCAAATGCAGATTTTGGGAGAAATGATAATTTGGTTCTCCGAAGGCAGATTTTTGGGAGAAATGAGATTTGGGTTCTCCAAATGCAGATTTTGGGAAAAATGAGAATTGGGTTCTCCAAATGCAGATTTTGGGAGAAATGAGAATTTGGTTCTCCAAGGGCAGGTTTTAGAGGAGAGGCGAATTGAGCATGTTGGATTTCAACTAAATAGTTCTTTAGTGTACAGGGTGGCTCCAGAGTAAAGGGATATGGCCTAATCCCCTCTCCTAAGAAAAAAAATGGCATGCCGAGTAGAGTGCATACTTGTATAGGGTGGTGTTATGTTTAGGTAGCTGAGGAGAAAAAGCAAAAACGGCAATACACCAGAGAGGCTGGAACCTATTGGATTGCAGTAACCTGAACTAACCACACAACTAGAAGTAGCCGTGGAGCGTTCCTACGTTGATCCTAGACGCCTCGTCACAGCCTGAGAGATAACTACGCCTAAAGGCAGAAAGATGAAAGCTATCTGCCCCGGAGCAGATCCCCAAAGAAAATAGGAAGCCCCCAAACATGTAATGGCGGTTAGACAAGAAGAAAGCACGGACACAGACAGAAAATAGAATGAGAAAACGCTGGGGCCCAATCTGTCTAGACAGAAAAGTACAGGAAAGAACTCTGACTGCAATCCAAAAAAACCCTAAAAAATACCAACTCTTCTGATTGCAAAAACACCTGCGATCACACGATCTCCACCACCTAAATCAGATCTCTGGTGTAACAAAACAAAGCCGCAGCCACTGAAAAAACAGGAAAAAACAAATGAACAAATAACAGTGGCTACAGATAAACTGAGGGGAGCACAGGCCCCTGGAGGGGACCCGGCAGACCTCCACAAAAGTGCAGAAAACTATGCAAAAAGCAAGCACAAAAAGAAAAGCAGAAAATATCTTATCTGAAAGCAGGAGATGCAGGCAAGACTCCAGCAAACTTCCAAATGAACCAGGAACCACAATTGAGACAAGAACAATTGATCACTGGCGACTATCATGGGAGGGAACCTCCCTTATATCAGTCCAGTCAGTGATCCCAGACTGCCATTCCTTGCTGGAAGGTTCAGTACTGTCTGTAACCACCAGAGGGAGCCTCTGCTCAGAAACCATCTCTAGCACATTCATAACAGGGTGGGTTGACAGAATTAGACAAGCACATGAACATGTTTAGTGTCCTTGTTCCAGGAAAGAAGTAGATAGCAGGGAGGCTGACTCCTTTGATTTTTTGTCGAGAATGCTAGAGGATCCTCAACATCTAACCGTAAGACCTGAAATGTGGGTAGAGTGTTGTGAATGTGTTAGAAATGAATTCTAAGCAGAAGCTTCCTCTGGTGGTTACAAACAGTACTGAACCATTCAATGAGGATTGGCAATCAGGAGTTACAGACTGGTCTTATATAAGGGAGGTTCCCTCCCATCATGGTTGCCGGTGATCAATTGTTCTTGTCTCAACTGTGGTTCCTGGTTCACTTGGAAGCTTGCTGAGTCTTTCCTCTTCTCCTGCTCTCAGATAAGATATTTTCTGTTTTTATTTTTGTGCTTGCTTTTTGCATTGTTCTCTGCATTTCTGTGGAGGTCAGCCAGGTCCCTCCGGGGGCTTGTGCTCCTCTCAGTTTATCTGAGCCACTGTTATTTGTTCATTTGCCTTTTCCAGTTTTTTCAGTGGCTGCGGCTTAGTTTTGTTACACCAGAGAACTAATTTAGGTGGTAGAGGTCGTGTGATCTCAGGTGTTTTTGCAATTAGTAGAGTTGGTATTTTTTAGGGTTGTTTTTGGATTGCAGTAAGTGTCCTTCCTATCCTTTTTCTTTCTAGGCAGATTGGGCCCCAACGTTTGCTCTTACTATTTTCTGTCTGTGTCTGTATTTCCTCTTGTCTAACCGCCATTACATGTTTGGGGGCTTCCTATGTTCTTTGGGGATCTGCTCCGGGGCAGATAGCTTTCCTCTTTCTGTCTTTAGGTGTAGTTAACCTCTCAGGCTGTGACGAGGCGTCTAGGACCAACGTAGGAACGCTCCACGGCTGCCTTTAGTTGTGGTTAGTCAGGGTACTGCAATCCAGTACATTCCAACCTCTCTGGTGTATTGCCGTTTTTGCCTGCTCTCCTCAGCTACCAAATCATAACAGTATCACCGGCCAAACTGAAAATTATATGGTACTCAACAGAAGGGAAAAATAGTAAAAGGAAAAAGAAAAAGGGAAGTTGTCAGAAATTTTTTTTTTTTTTTCTCTGTTTGTTGCATTTTTTCCCTCTTTTTCTCTGGGTGCTGAGGAGGATTTTTTTTTCTCTCAATGGAGTTTGCACAGTTGTCTAGCCGTGTGGATCAGCTTGCCACTGAAGTTCGGAGTATTGCTACCTATCTTGCAGGGTTGCCGGTTGTGGAACCTAGGATCCCCATGCCAGATTTATTTTTGGGGATCGACTTAAATTTCTGAATTTCAAAAATAACTGTAAGTTGTTTTTTGCCTTAAAACCTAAGTCCTCAGGGAACGCAGCACAGCAGGTTCAAATTGTCATCTCTCTCCTGCGCGGCGATCCTCAGGATTGGGCTTTTTCCCTGACACCTGGGGACCCTGTTTTGAGTAATGTTGATGCATTTTTTCTGGCTCTGGGGTTATTGTACGATGAACCTAATGTCACTGATCAAGCTGAAAAAACCTTGTTGGCATTAAATCAGGGGCTTGAGGATGCTGAGTTGTACTGTCAGAAATTCCGAAAGTGGGCAGTCCTGACCAAATGGAATGACGATGCTTTGGCAGCCCTTTTTCAGAAGGGTCTGTCAGAGAATGTAAAAGATGTTATGGTGGGTTTCCCTGCTCCCTCTGGTCTCAATGATTCTATGTCATTAGCGATTCAAATTGACAGACGTTTGCGTGAGCGTAGAGGTATGCATGGAATAGTGTTGCCTTGTGAACCAGCTTCTGAACCCATTCAGTGTGATAGAGTGGCTTCTGGGGCACAGCGTCATGAGTTTCGAAAACGCAATGGGTTATGTTTCTACTGTGGTGACGCCTCTCATGCTATTTCAGTCTGCCCTAAGCGGGGAAGACGTTTTGCACGCTCAGTTGTCTTGGGTAGTGTTCAGACTAAATTTCTGTTGACTGTTACCCTGATTTGCTCCCTGTCCACATTTTCTGCTCAGGCTTTTGTTGATTCGGCAGCAGCTATTAACCTGATGGATTTTGATTTTGCTAAACGTTGTGGGTTTCCCTTGATACCCCTACGGAAGTCTATTCCCCTACTGGGGATTGATTCTACCTCTTGGCTGAGAATAAACCCCAGTTCTCTACTCAGGTGATAATGAGGGTTGAACCTGATCATCAGGAGAGTTGCAAATTTTTGGTGCTGTATAATCTGCATGACATTATTGTACTAGGTTTCCCTTGGTTACAGTCTCATAATCCTGTTTTGGATTGGAAATCTGTGTCTGTAACCAGTTGGGGCTGCCAATGTGTTAATGCCAACACTCCTGTTTTTTCTGCCTCTCCCCAGGCTCAGGATGTTCCTGACTTTTTGACTGATTTTTCTGATGTGTTTAGCGAAAGTAAATCTGCATCCTTGCCCCCCCATAGGAGCTATGACTGCGCTATTGAATTGGTGCCTGGTGGTAAATTCCCTAAAGGTCGCCTTTTTAACTTGTCTGTACCTGAACATGACGCTATGCGGTCTTATATCAAGGAGTCATTGGAGAAGGGTCATATCAGACCATCCTCTTCACCCTTGGGTGCCGTTTTTTTCTTTGTGGCCAAAAAGGATGGTTCATTAAGGCCGTGTATTGATTATCGTCTCTTGAACAATATCACTGTGAAATATCAATATCCGTTACCCTTGATTTCTGACCTGTTTTCCAGGGTGAAAAGTGCTACTTGGTTTACCAAGCTTGACCTCAGGGGGGCGTATAACCTTATTCGCATTAAGCACGGGGATGAATGGAAGACGGCGTTTAATACCCCAGAGGGGCATTTTGAGTACCTAGTGATGCCCTTTGGGCTCACTAATGCTCCTTCCGTCTTCCAGTCCTTCATGAATGACATTTTCAGGGATTTTGTGGATAAATTTCTGATTGTTTATTTGGATGATATCTTGATTTTTTCCAATGACTGGGACTCTCATGTGAAACATGTTCGAACTGTGTTCCAGATTTTGAGAGAGAATGCTCTGTATGTGAAGGGATCAAAGTGTCTTTTTGGCGTACAGAGGATCTCATTTCTGAGATTCATTTTGTCCCCATCTGTTATTGAAATGGACCCGGTCAAGGTTCAGGCCATCTGTGATTGGGTCCAACCTACTTCATTAAAGGCTCTTCAGAGATTCTTGGGTTTTGCCAATTTTTATTGTAAATTTATTGGTAATTTCTCTGTTATTGTTAAACCACTGACTGATTTGACCAAAAAGGGTTCTGATGTGGTGAATTGGCCTCCTGAGGCAGTCTCTGCGTTTCAGGAACTTAAGCAGAGATTCACTTCTGCTCCTGTTCTACGGCAGCCTGATGTTTCTCTGCCATTTCAGGTGGAGGTTGATGCCTCTAAAATTGGGGCAGGTGCCGTTTTGTGCCAAAGAGATCCAGAGACCTCTAAAAGTAACCCTTGTGCCTTTTTCTCTCGAAAATTTTCTCCAACTGAACGTAATTATGACGTGGGTAATCGGGAGTTATTGGCCATGAAGAGGGCTTTTGAAGAGTGGAGACATTGGCTGGAGGGAGCCAAACAACAGGTGGTGGTCCTCACGGACCGTAAGAATCTGGTTTATCTGGAATCAGCCAAGCGACTTAATCCTAGACAGGCCAGGTGGGCCTTGTTTTTCACACGTTTTAATTTTGTGGTTTCCTTTCTTCCTGGCACTAAGAATGTTAAGGCAGATGCCCTCTCGAGGAGTTCCCTTGCGGACTCTCCTGAGTTATCTGATCCTGCTGTTATTTTGAAAGAGGGTGTAGTTCTTTCCGCCATCTCGCCCAATTTGAGACTGGCTCTGGAAGGGTGTCAGGAGGATAAACCCGACGCTGCCCTATTGGGAAATTGTTTGTCCCAGACCGGTGGAAAAAGAGTGTGATGTCTGAGATTCATTGTTCCGCGTTGGCCGGTCATCCCGGAATTTTGGTTCCAGAGACTTGGTTAGTCGGTCCTTTTGGTGGCCTACTTTGTTCTCGTGACGTCAGGGAATTTGTGCAGTCCTGCGGGACTTGCTCTCGCTCCAAGCCTTGCTCTCGCTCTAGTGGTTTGTTGATGCCATTGCCTGCGCCCAAGAGACCATGGATCCATATCTCTATGGATTTCATTTCCGACCTCCCTGTTTCTCAGAGAATGACCGTTATCTGGGTGATTTGTGATAGGTTTTCCAAAATGATACATCTTGTGCCATTACCTAAGTTGCCTTCCTCCTCCGAATTGGTGCCTTTGTTCCTTCAGCACATGGTTCGGTTACACGGCATTCCTGAGAACATTGTGTCTGACAGAGGAGTCCAGTTTGTTTCCAGATTTTGGAGGACTTTTTGTTCTAAACTTGGTGTTCAATTGTCGTTCTCCTCGGCTTTTCATCCTCAGACCAATGGACAAACTGAGAGAACAAACCAGACATTGGAGACTTATCTGAGATGCTTTGTGTCTGCTTTTTTGCCTTTGGCTGAGTTTGCTCTTAATAATAGGGCTAGCTCTGCCACTTTGATGTCTCCATTTTTCTGCAATTTTGGGTTTCACCCTCGATTTTCTTCTGGACAGACGGAGGCTTCTGTCTGTCCAGGTGTTGACTCTGTTGTGGAGCGTATGCAGCAGATTTTGGACCAGATAGTGGAGAGGTTGTCCCTCTCTCAGGAGAGGGCCCAGCGGTTTGCCAACTGGCATAGGACTGATGGTCCTCTGTTTGAAGTGGGGGACTTGGTCTGGTTGTCCTCAAGAAATATCCCTATGAGAGTTGCATCTCCTAAGTTTAAGCCTAGGTTCATTGGACCTTATAAGATCATGGAGATTCTTAATCCTGTTTCCTTTCGTTTACTTCTTCCAGGGACATTTAAGATCCATAACGTGTTCCACAAGTCCTTATTGAAGAGGTTTGTCGAGCCAGTGGTTCCTATGGCTGCGCCTCCTGACCCTGTTTTGGTTGAGGGCAATCTGGAGTATGTGGTTGAGAAAATATTGGATTCTGTTTTTCTAGACGGAAACTCCAGTATTTGGTTAAGTGGAGAGGTTATGGTCAGGAGGACAATCCTTGGGTGTTTGCTTCGGACATCCATCCTAGGAGACTGATCCGTGCGTATCACAGAGCTCATCCTGACCGACCTGGTTGCCCAAATGAGGGTTCGGTGACCCCTCCTCAAGGGGAGGGTACTGTTGTGAATGTGTTAAAAATGAATTCTGAGCAGAAGCTCCCTCTGGTGGTTACAAACAGCACTGAACCATTCAATGAGGATTGGCAATCAGGAGTTACAGACTGGTCTTATATAAGGGAGGTTCCCTCCCATCAGGGTTGCCGGTGATCAATTGTTCTTGTCTCAACTGTGGTTCCTGGTTCACTTGGAAGCTTGCTGAGTCTTTCCTCTTCTCCTGCTCTCAGATAAGATATTTTCTGTTTTTATTTTTGTGCTTGCTTTTTGCATTGTTCTCTGCACTTCTGTGGAGGTCAGCCAGGTCCCCTCCGGGGGCTTGTGCTCCTCTCAGTTTATCTGAGCCACTGTTATTTGTTCATTTGCCTTTTACAGTTTTTTCAGTGGCTGCGGCTTAGTTTTGTGACACCAGAGAACTAATTTAGGTGGTAGAGGTCGTGTGATCTCAGGTGTTTTTGCAATTAGTAGAGTTGGTATTTTTTAGGGTTTTTTTTGGATTGCAGTAAGTGTCCTTCCTATCCTTTTTCTTTCTAGGCAGATTGGGCTCCAACGTTTGCTCTTACTATTTTCTGTCTGTGTCTGTATTTCCTCTTGTCTAACCGCCATTACATGTTTGGGGACTCCCTATGTTCTTTGGGGATCTGCTCCGGGGCAGATAGCTTTCCTCTTTCTGTCTTTAGGTGTAGTTAACCTCTCAGGCTGTGACGAGGCGTCTAGGACCAACGTAGGAACGCTCCACGGCTGCCTTTAGTTGTGGTGGTTAGTCAGGGTACTGCAATCCAGTAGATTCCAACCTCTCTGGTGTATTGCCGTTTTTGCCTGCTCTCCTCAGCTACCAAATCATAACAGTAGAGGTAATCTAAAACTAAGGTAGCCAAAATTAAAAGCAATTCCAACATTTTATAATTGATAAGTGTTGGCCACATTAATATATATACAACATGCAATAATCTGTCTATATGTTTCAGTTTCTAACACACAGATATGAGAAGAATTAAAAACAGCAATGAAGTTCGGCAGAATAAGAAATATTTTTTCCTCTAGTACAAAATGTCCTCGTCCTCCTCTCCAGCTTCAGCTTGAATTCATGATACTGTCACTCTGGATAACAAACCTATTTCATAATGTGCTGAATGTGCAGAGCCAAGAGTCAGCGACATGACAGCAAATACACAAGTAAAAGAGACGTAGAAACGGCAGCGGAAGAAAAACATTGTGCTTTACATACGGAGCTTTGTAGTCATGAGTCAACTTTTATCTTTTATTTGCAGAAGCGGTAATTGGACTCGCAGTCCTGGAGGTTCTCGGAGGGTGATAGAGCTGAATTACTGCTCCACCTTACGAAGAGATTGCTGAGACTACAAGTCTCCTGGACCATTAGGCAATAAGGGTCATGGGCCCATTACCAATCACTTCTCATGATGTTTGCTCATTGCTGTTGACTTCTGCCAAACTCAATGGTCACAACTGTTCCCGGTGGAGCACCGGTCTTCTACTGGGGACGCCATTTACCTATAGGAGGGATCTGTCCAGTCTCTAGTACCCTAGGGATCCTAAAAAGGTACTTTTTGTTACATTGTACTATAACACTGGTAATTAATGGTGTATTCTCAAGTTTGGAAATTTTCCCCTATGCGTGAGTAAGATATAACTTCCTGATTACTGGGGGTGCAACCACTGGGACCTCCACTGATCCCGAGAAGAGGGACTTTGAAGAGCTACATGTGGCTGGAATGGAGGTCAATCAAGCTCATTGCCACAACATTCATTTTTCTATGGGAGTACAGAAGACCATTTGGTCGGGTCTATCTCAGGAGGTCCCATTAAGATTGGCTGGAGCAGCAGTGCACATGATCGATCACTGATCAGTTCACGTGAGGATCTTCAGAGCCCCTGTTCTTGGGATCTTTGGGAGCCCCAGCGATCAGACCTTGAGCAATCAGTAAGTCATATCCCGTTCTTTACGTAACGTATAACTTCCAAACTTGAGAATACCTCTTATTAAGTGTACACACTTTTAGCATCATGCCTCATTTTTCAGCCATGTCTTAATTGAGTATTCTCCCATTAAAAGGTTAGTACATATGTCAGTTTGATGGAAGATCAACCATGGATCAAAGTTAGTGGAAACCCCGAGATAAATATTTAAGCAGGATGTCCTTCCCAAAAAACTTCAACTTATGAAATTAATGACAATGTTTTTTTAATTCCCCAAGACCGTCCACTATATTATCCAACTAGAAGTGTTGCAAATCTCCTACCCCCATACAACCAACCCTTTAAATAATGGGCAAAACGCACGGGGTGAAGCTAGAATAAATGGCCACAAAAGACACTATATTAAAGTTTATAAATCAAGAAATATAAATATATAAGCAAATGAAATAAAGAAATAGAAACATAAATCAGACCTACAGGAGGCACTGATACTTTAGTTTCCTGAAGCTTCTTCTCTTAGAAAAACTCGTTGGGTTTGCCTCAGATTAATAGCTGTCTGTGCACATAACCCCTATCAGGAATCTGTGTGGCTTCTAACCAAAATTGCAGACCTGAAGTGTTTTGGAAGAGTTTTTTGATGCGGTTTATTCTCTTTTCCATTAGGTCTATGACATCTTATGATTAAAAGTTGACTAGCTGAATCCTTCTAAGCTCTATGTAGAAACAGGAGGTCAATTTTCCCTGTATGAGTCATCAGTCACTGCAAAAGTGTCTGTCAGAGGGAGGAGGGAGCAGCTGGGTCAGAAGATGAAGAGGGAGATGATAAATGCAGGGACAAGAGACTTCCTGTTTCTACATAGAACAGAGAAGAGAGAAGAATTAGCTGGGTAGAAAGGCAAAATGAGCAATTGTAAGTACACAATGCTATATAATAAAGGGTTGATTAGTCATCTAATATTGATCACTTATCCTGATGATAGATCGTTAATATCGGATTGGTTTGGGTCCAATATCCAGCAGCCCAACCTATCAGCTGTTCTTGGATTGATCAAACAATGGACGGAGCCGGAACAGCACAGACTCAGTGGCTTCTACCGGGCTTTGCCACTCAACTCCTATTCAGGTGTTAGAGGCGGAGCGCCACCAATCTGATACCCTATGAATCGGTCATTAATATCTGAAGGCTGGACAACCCCTTTTAAGCTTGAACCCCCTTATAAAGAATTAGACCATATGCCTCCTGCCATGTAAATATGTCTATTGAGCCAAGAACAAAGCAGCATTTTGTGTACCTGCATTTTAACATTCTGTCTGTCATTACTTTCATGCCATTCATCACCTGCTCTTTATAAGGGAATGCTAGAAGTTGTAGTTTTTCAATAGCAAGGAGCACCACAAGTTGCAGATTTTCCAGCGCTGGGTATTGCTGGCTCTCTTACACCATCTCTATTGGGTTTATGCCAGGACTTGACTAGCTTGAGGAGCTTTGACAATGGCACATTCTCTCTTAAGATTACAACTTGACATGTATCCTACGGTTGAGTGCCATAATTCTTCAGTTCTTTCTTCTTTCTGATTATTAACTAGAGCGCAGGTGAAAGTAATCATTGACAAGACGTGAACTCAATGACAAGCGATGAATAGGGAATGCTCAGTATTGTGTCTTCTGAAGTATATCATCCCCTTACAGTGTGATTTCCTTTGTGTCTTCTGGAAATGACTTGGATGACCTCCACTCGGTGGTATAGCTATAGTGGAAGAGAAGACCCCGCTGCCTCATCAGTACTGGAAGGAATATGTCATATTTGGGGTCAATATTGAAGACCCCAAAGCTTAAAGTTACGGGTCTTTGATTTGCATAGATTTTAATGTATCACTCACCTATTAACAACCTGATCATGCTCATAATACTAGAAAGAGTTGGTGAAAGTGGGACTTGTAGAGTTGTAGTCCATGTCAAGCGAACTAAATTATACAATTTCAGAAGATATACTGTATACGCCAATGAGGCTGCAAATTTGGGTCAGAATACTGCGGTCAGTCCGGGCATTGTGGTCCGTATAGAACAACAATGACATACCTTTAGAACATTCAACAATTAGAATACCCTTTGAAACATTGTAATGGGACATTTAATGGGGTACACCACTCTCATACATCTATGCCATTGGTGTAGATTGCTTCACTTGGCTGCTTTCAGAGGTAGACACGTTTCTTCTGCTGGTGTATTTAAACACGGCATAAATCGGTGTAGGATTTCACAAAACATAGCCTTTCTGGCATAACGGTAAAATAAAAGACAACTCGAAGCACAATCCATATGTCTGCAAGTTCTCCCCCTCGGGATACAACAAACTCCAGCTCCCACTGGAGCTCCAGACTGGGGACATCCTTGTCTCCAAAAACACAGACAGAGAAATAAAACTCAGTGGCAGGACATTTAACCTGATAAACCCCACCCTTGAGGTGGAGATATGGTGAATAACTATCCCACCCATCTCTTACAACTACTCACAAAAAAGCCAACTGTGTTATAGCTGATTAACCCCTCAAAGCATATAAGATGCTGGAGAGAAACTTCTGGGTTTCACATCACGGAACATAGCAACCTTCATGATACATGTCTTCCCTCAAAAACATTGCCAGTGACCCTGTCACACCATGTATGCATCTACTATTATATCTAATATACATGTATGGCATATCATTTGGATCCCCTTTCAGTCTCATGCCAGAGAAGGTCCAATACTGCCCTCCAAAACCCAGAAACACTTATTTTTGAGAAGAGTTTATCTATGTTTTCCTTTTTGTTCTCCAGTTCCCAGGGCTGTCCCAGCAAAACCAGCAAGGCCAACACTTTCAGGAAGTATATACAGTATTGAGATATACAGGTTGGAATTGACCTTGTAGCAGAATTTCGACCCTCAGCACAATCACGCGGCACTCAGACATCATGAGAGAATTAACTGTTTCGCTTCTGATATCCAGGAACTACTCTCTGCATCATCAGAATATGGAGGGCTACAGGATGAACAAAACAAAACCAGCCATAGAGTTTATACAATAAAGTCTTTAATCAGAAGTTTACTGAATATAATAACTCCACAGCATAAGCCTGCAGTTGTTGCATACACCTAACATCCCTTCTCAACAGCTAAGGCTGTGTCCATCAGCGTCTTGTTTAGCCCTGAACATCTCTCTCGCCAGACTTTCTTCCGTCATTAACTTTGCAAAAATATCCATCATGACTTGTTTAAGTTCTCTTATCATCACCTTCATGTCTATTTCCTTCTCTTTCTCTACGGTAGACTGAATAACTCCTCTCTTTTCATGCATCTTGATCTCTTGCTTTTAATCTACCAAAGTTTGTATTGGCTTATTTTATCTGTCCCTCCCCTACACCTGCCTTTTCATGCCTTCTGATTCTTCCTCCATCTCTGACAGATCTTTCGATACTTCAATTCCTTTTTTTCATGGTTGTCTTTTCTTCCTGTTAAGCCTTTATCCATTTATTGGCTTCCCCTTCTGAGAGCTGAAATATGTCTTTCCAACATGTGGGTTCACATTTATTGCTTGTATCTGCTTTGTGTGGGAGACGTTCAGGTGGTTTACCTTTGTTTACTCTTGTTAAACTCCTTGGTTCTGCATCTGGGTTCAGTTGCATCAGCTAACTTGTAGTGCTTGTACTTTCGTTGCCTTCAACCATAATGTAAGGTTCTTTGTCTCTGTTGACATGTTCCTTGAAACTCAGTTTTCCGTCGGCCATTTTGCTTTCTGTCTTTCTGCAGCTCTTGCCCTCAGTTAATATGGAGTTTCCAGTTTTCATGTTCCCGCCCTGATTCTTCCCTCTTGCTTCTTAAGCAGCCTCAGCTGAACAATCAGTGCTCCTGAATCAAGCCTCAGTCAGTCTGTGACCTGACTCCTGGAAGCCTTGGACTTGTACTCCAGCTATTCCCTACTGAGGAACCTTGGAACACTTTTGGACTCTGGAAACCTGCTGTTTGGTGAATCCATGTTTGCAGAGGAATTACGGTACAGAGAAGAGATCCTGAACCTGCTTTGGAGATTTATTGTAGTGCTTGAAGTTACTCTGGCCTGCTGTGTCTCCTGTCGCTGTTCCTGCAAACTGTGTGAACTTTTCAGCATGCTTGTATGAAGTAATACAAGTCATTTCATTTCAACCTATGTCTCCTGTGTTTTCCTCGCACCCAAGCACAAGACGCTATAGGAACTGTACACTATACATGGCAAGATTCAGGAGCCAATGTTTAGTGTCTGCTGGGTCTGGGAAAGCCGTGTCTGCTGTGACTGTGGATATCAGATGTCCGTTTAATACCTTATGTGATGACAGTGGTTGTGACTTCTCACAACCATTCCAGGTGAGCGCATTCCCTTAAAATTTTACTCTGGAGTGTTACCACAGGTAAACACTATTGTTTTTTTTTTTTTTTCCTTTCCTCTTCTCCTTCCAGCACTTCTGCCTTAAAAGATCTGGAAGATGGAGGCCCGCATAAAGGAACTTTGCGGAGTGACTGATACAATCCTTTCAGATGTACAGACTTTAAAAACCCGTTTTGCAAGCCTACAGGACCTCACTAATCATAATTTGCAAGTGTTTGGACAGACTACCCAGGAATTGCTAGCCAGGATTGAGGCTCTAGAGGAACGAGCCCAGGCTCCTGCCATAACCCCAAGTTCTGGGATCCCCAAATTACCTCCTTTTCGTTTTGGCGGTGAACGTGAGAAATTCAGGGGATTTATTAATCAATGCAATTTATTTTTCTCTGCACATGCTTCACAATTTCCCACTGAACGATCCAAAGTGCTTACTATAATCATGTTGCTTACCAATAAGGCTTTGATGTGGGCAAACCCTCTGATTGAGACTGAGGATGATTGTTTGAATCACCTTGATGCTTTTATTTCAGCCATGGGGCAGGTGTTTGATGACCCCAATCGAGGTGCAACAGCTGAAGCAGCCATGTTAACTTTGCGCCAAGGTAAGCGTTCAGTAGCCGAATATGCCCTGGATTTCAGGAGATGGGCTCTTGATACCACTTGGGACACTTCCGCTAAAAAAATCTATTTTTCGGAAAGGGTTGTCTCCACTGATTAAGGATGAACTTGCTCGTGCCGACCCTCCCACTGCGTTAGGTGACTTTATTAACTATTGTATCCGTATTGATGCTCGTCTGACTGAACGCAGACAAGAGAGATGGTTCGAAAATAATCGCACTAACCTTTTACTACCTCCCTCCTCAGCTAAGGAACCTTTGAGTAGGATCACAAGGGAACCAGAACCCGAACCCATGCAGGTGGACTCTTTACAAAGACGGGTTAGTGATGCACGCAAAGAACATCGTATAAAGGAAAATCTATGTTTCTACTGTGGTAAGTCAGGGCACTTCATTATAAACTGCCCCAGCCGTTCTCGTAAGACTACTGCAGCAGTCATTCACTGTGAGTGTTGCGAGAGGAGCTCTGTCATGTCCGAGCCTCAGGCTCCAGAGAGATCTGCTGCAAGAGATCTTGATTTCTCGGACTTAAACTCTGTTAGTTCTGGGGACGATGACGGTATAAACGCTGCAATTTTTCAAGTTTCCTCAGTGGTGTCCCAGCTGAGTTGTAAAAGAAACAATTCTCATTGCTTCCTTTCCATCAAACTCTGGGTTGACTCAGTCTGGGTGTCTAGCTCTGCTATGATCGACTCAGGAGCAAGTGGAAATTTTATGGATATCTCCTTTGCTCTGAAACAGGGGATACGTTCAGTGAAGAAGGCTACTCCAGTACAGATGGAGACTGTGGATGGCTCTCTACTGACTTCTGAACCAGTGGATCAAGAAACAGAGCCTTTGAGGGTCCTTATGGGTAAAGATAATCAGGAGAAAATGTCTTTTATGCTTATCTCTTCTCCCCACTTTCCCATTATTCTAGGGCTACCATGGCTGCAGGCGCAGAATCCTACGATTAACTGGGAGACCAAGGAATTACACTTTCCGGAGAAACAGATGAGTCAAGGAGTTTCAGCTTGCTCTGTTCCTAAAGGAACCATGTCAGTCCCTGAACTACCAGCTGTATACCAGGACTATGTGGATTTATGTGACAAGAAGAACGCTGATCAGCTTCCTCCTCACCGTCCATATGATTGTCCAATTGAATTATTGCCTGGAGCCGAGATACCTTTTGGTAAGATCTACCCCCTAGCGGGGCCCGAGCTAAAAGCTTTGAAGGATTATATAGACGAAAATTTAGCCAAGGGCTTCATACGCCCCTCTTCATCTCCCACAGGTGCACCCATCTTCTTTGTTAAGAAGAAAGATGGATCTCTGAGACCCTGCATAGACTATAGGGAACTCAATAAGGTTACTATTAGAAACCGTTATCCATTGCCTTTAATCCCTGAATTGTTGGAGAGAGTGCGGCATGCCAAAATTTTCTCTAAACTGGATCTCCGTGGGGCCTATAACTTGGTCCGTATTAGACCTGGGGATGAATGGAAGACTGCTTTCAGGTCACGCTATGGACACTTTGAATATCTAGTTATGCCTTTTGGTCTGAGTACCGCCCCAGCCACTTTCCAACACTTCGTGAATGATATCTTCAGGGATCTCCTAGATACATTTGTGGTGATTTATCTGGATGATATTCTAATTTTTTCTAACTCCACAGAGGAACATCATGGACATGTGAGAATGGTCTTAGAACGCCTAAGACAAAACCATCTCTACATCAAACTTGAAAAATGTGAATTCTATAGGACCGAAATTCAATTTCTGGGGTATGTACTATCTACGCAAGGGATTAGTATGGATGGAAGCAAGACCCAAGCCATCAAGGATTGGCCAATTCCTAGAAATGTGAAGGAGGTGCAGCGTTTCATCGGGTTTGCCAACTTCTATAGACGTTTCATTAAGAATTTTTCTGAGGTAGTGTCACCTATCACCCAACTTACCCGGAAACAGTCTAGGTTCTCCTGGACCCCGCAAGCTCAGGAAGCATTTTCCTGTTTAAAGGATAAATTTACCACCGCACCTATCTTAGTACATCCCAACCCGAGCTTGCCTTCATAATAGAGGTGGATGCTTCAGACTGTGCCGTTGGAGCTATACTCTCTCAGAGAACAGGTGAGAAGAATGTCTTGCATCCCTGTGCCTTCTTTTCCCAGCAGTTGTCTTCGGCTGAGAGGAACTACGATGTGGGCAATAGAGAATTGTTGGCCATTATTGCCGCGTTCAAGGAATGGAGACACCTTCTTCAGGGAGCTGCACAGCAAATAGTCGTCCTGACAGACCATCGTAACCTTGAATTTATCAGGTCGGCTAAGTGCCTGACTCCTCGCCAGGCTCGCTGGAATCTTTTCCTAAACCAATTTAATTTTGTCATTTCTTATAGACCAGGATCGCGCAATGGAAAGGCTGATGCACTCTCTAGGATTCATTCAGCAGAGACACGTCCACTTACTCCTCCTAAGACTATTCTTCCTGACTCTAGATTCCTGGGAGTGATTCATAATCAAGACCTACTTAAGGACATCAAGGAAGCATACCATGCGGATTCTTTGTTGGCTCAACCCCCAAGGGACGTAAGTCTTTTCTTTAAGAATGGTGTGTGGATTCAGGGACAACGTCTGTATATACCTGAAACAGTCAGATTGAGAGTATTGCAACTCATCCACGATTCCAAGATAGCCGGGCATAGGGGAATTCTAAAGACACAAGAATTTCTTTCTCGTTTCTTTTGGTGGCCCACTTACAGGAAAGATGTCTTAAACTATGTCACTTCATGTGAAGTCTGTGCAAGATGCAAAACACCTCGCTCCTCACCAACTGGTCTGTTGCAACCTCTTCCCACCCGTCCCGCCCGTGGGGATCCATTTCTATGGACTTCATTGTGGAGTTACCAACCTCTCAAGGGAAGAACACCATTCTAGTGGTGGTTGACCGTCTAACAAAGGCAGCTCATTTTATCCCTTGTGTCGGCTTACCCACTGCAAAACAGACATCAGACTTGATGATTAAGAATGTGTTTCGCTTACATGGAGTACCGGATGAGGTCATTTCGGATCGAGGGGTGCAATTCACTTCAAGGTTTTGGCAAAATTTCTGTGCAGCATTGGACATTAAAGTAAACCTTTCTTCTGCTTTTCATCCCCAGACTAATGGACAGACAGAACGAACCAATCAGACCCTGGAGCAGTATCTCCGCTGTTTTATCTGCCACCTACAGGATGATTGGGTGGATCTACTTCCACTGGCTGAGTTCTCTTATAACAACTCTCAGAGCGCCTCCACTAAGCAGTCTCCTTTTTACTCCAATCTAGGTTATCATCCTAACATTCTTCCTCGATTTCCCATAGATACGCCCTTGCCGGCAGTGGCTGAAAGAATCACTTCTTTACAAAAGAATATGGATCTTCTAAAGGAAAATCTAGAATTGGCTCAGGAAAGGTACAAGAAAGCAGCAGATAAATTTCGTAAACCTGCACCAGCTTTCAAGGTAGGAGATTTGGTCTGGCTGTCAACCAGAAATCTTAAATTAAAGATTCCATCGTCTAAATTGGGACATAAGTACATTGGACCTTATAAGATCAATAAGATTATAAGTGCTGTTGCTTGTCGTCTTCAACTGCCCAGAACTATGAGAATCCACCCTGTCTTTCATGTATCCCTACTAAAGGCTGCAACACCCAATACGTTTCCTGGACGTTCTTCTCCTTGCCCTGACCCAGTGCTGGTCGATGGTCAGGAAGAATTTATGGTGGAAAGGATTCTAGATTCCAGGTTGTACAGAAATCAGTTGCAATATTTGATTAAATGGCAGGGCTACCCAGTGGAGGACAACTCATGGGAACCAGTCAATAATGTAAATGCTCCTCGCCTGCTCCGCCAGTTTCATCAGAGGTACCCTGACAAGCCTGGTCTGAGGTCATCTGGAGGTTGTCCCTAAGGGGGGAGTAATGTAAGGTTCTTTGTCTCTGTTGACATGTTCCTTGAAACTCAGTTTTTCGTCGGCCATTTTGCTTTCTGTCTTTCTGCAGCTCTTGCCCTCAGTTAATATGGAGTTTCCAGTTTTCATGTTCCCGCCTGATTCTTCCCTCTTGCTTCTTAAGCAGCCTCAGCTGAACAATCAGTGCTCCTGAATCAAGCCTCAGTCAGTCTGTGACCTGACTCCTGGAAGCCTTGGACTTGTACTCCAGCTATTCCCTACTGAGGAACTTTGGAACACTTTTGGACTCTGGAAACCTGCTGTTTGGTGAATCCATGTTTGCAGAGGAATTACGGTACAGAGAAGAGATCCTGAACCTGCTTTGGAGATTTATTGTAGTGCTTGAAGTTACTCTGGCCTGCTGTGTCTCCTGTCGCTGTTCCTGCAAACTGTGTGAACTTTTCAGCATGCTTGTATGAAGTAATACAAGTCATTTCATTTCAACCTATGTCTCCTGTGTTTTCCTCGCACCCAAGCACAAGACGCTATAGGAACTGTACACTATACATGACACATTTATTCAGAGGTAATTTGACCATTGTCACTTCTCTCTTGTTCTTATTTTTTCAGTGAGGTCATTATATTATCTTTAAGATAGTTTGTCAGGTTCTATTTTTATTATTCTGTAATGCTTTTTGGATGTCCGAGACCTCAGACATCTATGTCATATGTGGATAAAGTCAATGTGTCTATGTATTCAGACTCTCACCTGTTCCTTTTCAGCATTGGGTTGATATAAATGCTTACTTTAAATGGCACTTTTCATCCAGGATGACAAACCTTATCATTGTAAAGTGAGTCCTTTAGCTGTCATACACTTTACTGATATCAGTCCTCCTTCTTGACTGGGAACCTGCAACACGTCTTTTACTTGTATGGCTAAATTCTGTCCATTTTTACTGGAACATGAGGATTCTATGTCCAGTGCTTTCAGCATTTATTCTGCTTTCATCATTGTTACATAAGTCATGTGAAACAGGTGATATCACTTGTCATGTGTCTTGTTGCTACAGAGTCGATGTGCCATCCTTCCAATACCTCATTATGTCACTTCAATGGTGCCATTCCAATTATTTGCACATGCATCAGAGTTTGCAACTTTGACCTTTTGTTTAGTCAATTTTCTCCAATTGTTTATGCTGTTCTGCTTTCCATATTACACCATTTTTCTCTAAGTATCAATGTTTCTACCATCTGAAACATGCTCTTGTTTGTTTCTTGTGTGACCTTTTATCTATTACTTAGAGAGCATTTTCACTGTCACTTTCCTACACAAGATTAGACTTTATATCTCATGCAATTTTTGCAATGTATTTCACGTGCTTTTAATCGTGTTCTCATGTTTTATGTGGATCAGTTGGTCATCCTTTAGTAATAGGCCGGCGTCACACTGGCAAGTGTGATGCGAGTAAGTCGCACGACTTTCTCTCATCAACACCCGGCACGGCCGCCCGCATGTATTTCTATGCAGCCGCACACTCGGGTCCGAGAGCGGGCAGCCGTGCCGGGTGTTGATGCGAGAAAGTCGTGCGACTCACTCGCATCACACTCGCCAGTGTGACGCCGGCCATAAGTAGAGATGAGCAGATCTTTGGAGACTCAAAATTCAATGACTTCAACAAATTTCCTTAAAAAATTGATTGCATCAAATAAATTAGCCCAAATCTCAATACTGGAAAGCTTATAATTGTTCTGAAAATGCACGTAGGGTAGAGGAAAACAATAAATCCTGCTGACCATGAGAGCTTACACTCTACAGGAGAGAGAGAGGACCCCACTGACCCTAAGAGCTTACACTCTACAGGAGAGAGAGGACCCTGACGACCATAAGAGCTTACACTCTACAGGAGAGAGAGAGGACCCCACTGATCATAAGAGATTACACTATACAGGAGAGGGAGAGGACCCTGACGACCATAAGAGCTTACACTTTACAGAACAAACATTACACTGCTGCCCATAAGAGCTTACACTCTACAAGAGGGAGAGAGATGACCACACAGAATATAAGAGCTTACACTCTACAGAAGAGTGAGAACCCTGGTGGTCATAAGAGTTTACACTCCACAGGAGAGAGAGAGGACCACAATGAACTTAAGAGCTTACACTCTACGGAGATAGAGGACCCCACTGACCATAGAAGTGTACACTCTAAAGGAGAGGGGGACTAACCAGTGACTCTGGAGATGGAAAACGATTCTGCCGTCCAAACTGAGCTCCTCTGAGAACCACTGATCTGTGATGTCCCAGGTACTGACCACCATTGTACAAGGTATGAAACCCGCTAGATGGCATAGCTGAAGGGCATTAGGAGGAAGCCTGCACTGCAATGAAAAATGACATTAATTGGCTCTCTGGTGCTTCAGCAGTGTAAGACCTGGTGCCGGGCAAGTTTTTTTTTGCAAGCCGCAAATCAAATCTCAAAGTGATTGAATTAATGTAAAACCATGCATTTCAGGAAATTCAACTCATACTTGATCCTCTATGTGACTGCAGACTTTTGAATCCTCGCAGTGCATACTTATGCATGCTGTCAGGATGCTCAGTTGCTGGTGGCGAGAGTGGGCAGGCACATGACCGCAAGTATGCAATTTGCATACATGCAGTCATGTACCAGCTGGATGTGAAATGAGCAAGGTCGTATCCTTCTAGTTACTTACTTGGGGTCACATTACCGCCTGCTTCCAATACTGGCAACGGAGAATCATGACAGCATGCATTGAGCGTGCTGTGAGGATTCACAAGTTTGCATTCACATGGGGTGACTGCAGACTTGTACCCTGAGCCTAGACAGCCTGTTTTGGTGCAATTTTTCAGCATTCATTGTGAAAGAACTGTTTCACTTGGGACATACTGAATAACCATTAGCTGCATCATCACAACATGGGGGATTAGAATAAGAACAAGACAAAACAATATAGTTCCTCCATAGCATAAACCTGCAGCTGTTGTATAATCCAACACCACTCTGGCTTGGATGTCTCATGGCGCCCAAATACCTATCTGAGGCATAAGAAAATACTGATGTTATAAATGAATCATGGTAGGTGGGGGCTTTCTGTTACTGTTTTTGCATTGGGGCCGGAATCTAGTCGTTACGCATCTGCCTCAGTGTTAAGTTCCCCGTACATAATAGATAGCTCTTCTTAGTCCCCTTTATATAGTAACTCTCAGCTCAGCCTAATACTCTTACTTTCTCTATAAAAGATCCCCTGCCAGACTCTTTTGGCAGTGGCTTATCTTAATGAGGAAAAGAGGATCCAAAATCGGACAAGCAGGATCCTTCACTCTCCTGAGATCATCTGTTGGAGGAGATTCAGGAGCACCACAGATACATTACACTGAGTCCGTGGATTTGACCAATGTTAGTCTAAGGTGTATGGGGGTCTTTACATCAAGGCCTGAATACTTGCCTGCACATGTCTATACATTTTGTCACTCCTTTGCATCTGGATCTTGTTTTTCTCCTATTTATGTGCATTTCAGTAATGAAGAAAGTTAGCAGTGACAGTACACAAGCGCACACTATTATCAGTAATTAACTGATGTGCTATCTTTAGCTCCGCTCGCCTGTGACTGAATAATACAAGAGATATTCCAGCGCTGTACAAAGCTCTCACCGCCGTTGAATGGACTAGTACATGCTGTATTGCAAATCAGATAAAAAAAACATTCTGACTATTTATTTCCTTACTATAGCGGAAAATGCCAAAACTATGAATTCACAGCCGTAGATCGGCTATGGCAATCAAGCCGATTGTTTAGAACGTTGCTTACATTCTAAAAATGAATCACCACCTAAAAAAAGATTTTTTGAGAGATTTGGACACTGTCCTTAAACGCAAGAACAATTTTCAGAACCATGGAAGCAAACAGAGAGCCATTATAACTGAGCAGATCAATTTGCAGGACCCTGGTCCACTGCTCACTTCAATAGCCTGTGGCCACCAGAGAGGTTCCATGTGAACCTCCTTTTTACCTGCTTGTATCTCCGGCACTTTTTCTGACTAGTAGACCCAAGTGATGTCATATTTGAGTCACGGCACCTCGATGAATTTGCACTGGACCTTCTTCGAACCAAGTAACCAGGCAAGTAGAACATGTACTTACATGGTTGTTGAATCACCTTCTACGAACCAAGTAACCAGGAAAGTAGAACATGTACTGGCATGGTTCTTGATTCACCTTCTACGAACCAAGTAACCAGGCAAGTAGAACATGTACTTACATGGTTGTTGAATCACCTTCTACGAACCAAGTAACCAGGAAAGTAGAACATGTACTGGCATGGTTCTTGATTCACCTTCTACGAACCAAGTAACCAGGCAAGTAGAACATGTACTGACATGATTACTGATTCACCTTCTACGAACCAAGTAACCAGGCAAGTAGAACATGTACTTACATTGTTATTGATTCACCTTCTACGAACCAAGTAACCAGGCAAGTAGAACATGTACTGACATGGTTACTGATTCACCTTCTGCGAACCAAGTAACCAGGCAAGTAGAACATGTACTGACATGATTACTGATTCACCTTCTACGAACCAAGTAACCAGGCAAGTAGAACATGTACTGGCATGGTTATTGATTCACCTTCTACGAACCAAGTAACCAGGCAAGTAGAACATGTACTGACATGGTTACTGATTCACCTTCTACGAACCAAGTAACCAGGCAAGGAGAACATGTACTGGCATGGTTATTGATTCACCTTCTACGAACCAAGTAACCAGGCAAGTAGAACATGTACTGACATGGTTACTGATTCACCTTCTACGAACCAAGTAACCAGGCAAGTAGAACATGTACTGACATGGTTACTAATTCACCTTCTACGAACCAAGTAACCAGGCAAGTAGAACATGTACTTACATTGTTATTGATTCACCTTCTACGAACCAAGTAACCAGGCAAGTAGAACATGTACTGACATGGTTACTGATTCACCTTCTGCGAACCAAGTAACCAGGCAAGTAGAACATGTACTGACATGATTACTGATTCACCTTCTACGAACCAAGTAACCAGGCAAGTAGAACATGTACTGGCATGGTTATTGATTCACCTTCTACGAACCAAGTAACCAGGCAAGTAGAACATGTACTGACATGGTTACTGATTCACCTTCTACGAACCAAGTAACCAGGCAAGGAGAACATGTACTGGCATGGTTATTGATTCACCTTCTACGAACCAAGTAACCAGGCAAGTAGAACATGTACTGACATGGTTACTGATTCACCTTCTACGAACCAAGTAACCAGGCAAGTAGAACATGTACTGACATGGTTACTAATTCACCTTCTACGACCAGGTAACCAGGCAAGTAGAACATGTACTGACATGGTTACTAATTCACCTTCTACGAACCAGGTAACCAGGCAAGTAGAACATGTACTGACATGGTTACTAATTCACCTTCTACGAACCAGGTAACCAGGCAAGTAGAACATGTACTGACATGGTTATTGATTCACTCATTTCTAGTTTCTACCTCTACTCTGACAAATCCCCTTTCTTGAAAGATCCGGCATCATTTATACATTAATGCCATAAATGAAATGTCCCTTTAAAAGAAAAATATATTAAAGCTCATTTCTCTTTTCATCCTGATGAGAGGTCCTTTTCTAAACTTTGATGACTGCTTGGTATTTGCTTGATATTTTCCATAAGTATAGATGTCACTTTGAAAGTTAAATAACCGGTGATTTGAAGGATATGTGATAAGTGCAGAGTTGTAAATGATAGAATTAGTGTTCGCTGAATCAAAGGTCAACATTCTAATTACCAAGCAGCCGATCATAGTAGTAAATATTAAAGCAGATTTTACAATACAAACTGTGTTTGTTATTACAGGATATAGATCTCTTTCACCTGGTGTGGATGGTGTACTTTTTATGAAAATTGATGTCTTAATGAGCCCTTTCTTGCTGTCTATTTTAATGTCAGAGGGGCAAAATTCCTGCAAAAAAATTCCATACTAGACAAAAAATAAGTGCAAATACAATATGAATCAGGCCTTTAATATGTATCTCCTTCCACACAAAACCTGTATAACAGCATGCTGCCATTACACCTCTTTTCTGGATCTCGCTATCTGTTCCCTCAGTCTCCACTAACCCCAGAGACACCTGTGTCATGCGACTCTGTTTACTTATCAGACCATACATCTGCTTCTGCTGCAGCCTAGGCCCAATCAGACCTCCTGATAAAAAACTGTCTCTGTCCCTTCACTTTAGCTTCTTCCACTCTGGGCTAATCCCAACTATTAACTCTAACAGTCCCTATTAATTCCCTGCTGCTGGACAAAACACAACCTATCACTAATATCACACATTAATAAACATGTCGCACATAAAATACATTGCAACAACACACGTGTC
Organism: Oophaga sylvatica; assembly: GCA_033576555.1. Lineage (NCBI taxonomy): Eukaryota > Metazoa > Chordata > Amphibia > Anura > Dendrobatidae > Oophaga > Oophaga sylvatica. The sequence continues at coordinate 50,725,550 of JARQOD010000009.1, forward strand.
TTCAAGGGAAAATGTGGGCAACACTTCCATCTTCCTACATAAACATAGAAAAATATTTAGACTTGAGAGTCCTCGGTGGTTGATACCTTTTAATGGCTAACTGAAAAGATGGTAACAAATTGCAAGCTTTCGAGACTACTCCGGTCTCTTCATCAGGCAAAGACTAAAACAAAAACTGAAGAATCACATATATATATATACACAAGAGGACACAGGAATAGTGCAATAGGTAAGACAAGTGACGTGAAGCAGAACTGTCATTATGGCAGAGGGATGAACATAAATATTGGAACAGATCATAGATAAGGAGAGAGTTTTATTACCCTCTGATTGGGGTCTGGTATTGTGACAATAAGCTGCTGAGCAAGTGACACATCACTGGAATCAGGATCTCTGTCCCTACATTATGCCGCTCTCAGCTTAGCTAAAACCTGCTGACATATTCCCTTTCAAAGGGGTTCTTCTAACAACGGCACTACACTGCTATGTGATAATGCAGCTCATTTGCATTGAAGTTAATTGGGAATATATGTATTACCGCACACAAACCTTACAATAGGCCATCAATGTCTGATCGGTGGAGGGGGCAACACCCTACACCCCTGTCGATCAGCTGTTTCCGGTGTTGGCGGCGGCCTGAAATGCTCAGTTTCTGAGCTGCACAGCACAGATCAGTCGACTGTATAGTGGCTGCAGCCGGGTACTGATCATCCACCCCCTATTTAAATCAATAGGGGGGGGATGTGCAGTACCCGGTCGAGGCCACTATTCTGTCAATTGTCTTTAACTGAGCAGTTCCAGCTGTGGCTAACACCAAGAACAGCTGATCAGTGGGGGTGCCGAGTGTCGCACCCCCCCACTGAACAAACATTGATGACCTAGTCTAGGATAGGCAATCAGTGTTAAAGTCCCAAACAACACCTTTAATAAGATTCACAACTCAAAACAACCCCAAAGGCAATTCTGTTGATGGCTTCAGGCATCATTTTCAACACCTATGGCAAACAACTGATTATCCCATGAAATTTGTAGGAGTTCAATATTATTTGTTATGTTTGTTTTAATGATTTTAATATTACAAAAATATTTCAAAATGTGTGCTTAAACTGCCTTTTTATAGAGGATTATATAAAAGTGGTCGGACACGGGGTGTTGCATATGACATAGCCAAGGTCATAACATTCGGAGTAAAAAAAAATTTTTCAAATTCACCCAACAGCAATTTCCAGTTTCACCTCTGAAATGCCAACTTATTTAGGCAAGCTTTAAATTAGTAGATTTCTTGCACTAGAACCTTGGATGAAAGAATTTACTGAAAATCCCAGGAGCCCATGTGATACTAAGAATAGGTTCATTGTATGTATAGATAAATGGGACACGCATGTGAGGATTTAATAAGCTTATTTAGTAACATTAGCCTGTACAGAAATAGACCAGAAGGACTGAAAGAAAAGAAGACTGACACAATACAAGGCAAGGGGGACAAAACAAAAGGGACAAAACAAATACTATGTATAGGAGAACTGAGCACTAACACAGGATGTCTGGTTTTCCATAGCTCGTAAAGGAAACTTCGGGTTTCTTTTCACCTCGTACAGTAGCGCCAGTAAAAGGCAAAAATCAATTTTAAAGAGGTTGTACAGGACTAAATTATCTTTTTACTATCAGAAAAAAATACAGGCAAGTAGTTTGCTGTACAGTCATGGCCAAAAAGTTTTGAGAATGACACAAATATTATATTTTTCACATCATCTGCTGCCCTCTGGTTTTTATGTGTGTTTGACAGATGTTTTTATCACAGACAGAAATATAATAATTGCAAACATTATGAGTAACAAAAGCTTATATTGACAGTTAGAATGAGTTAATGCAGCAAGTCAATATTTGCAGTGTTGACCCTTCTTCTTCAGGACCTCTGCAATTCTCCCTGGCATGCTCTCAATCAACTTCTGGACCAAATCCTGACTGATAGCAGTCCATTCTTGCACAATCAATGCTTTCATTTTGTCAGAATTTTTAGGTTTTTGTTTGTCCACCCGTCTCTTGATGATTGACCACAAGTTCTCAATGGGATTAAGATCTGGGGAGTTTCCAGGCCATGGACCCAAAATCTCTATGTTTTGTTCCCTGAGCCATTTAGTTATCACCTTTGTTTTATGGCAAGGTGCTCCATCATGCTGGAAAAGGCATTGTTGATCGCCAAACTGCTCTTGGAGGGTTGGGAGAAGTTGCTCTTGGAGGACATTCTGGTACCATTCTTTATTCATGGCTGTGTTTTTAGGCAAGACTGTGAGAGAGCCGATTCCCTTGGCTGAGAAGCAACCCCACACATGAATGGTTTCAGGATGCTTAACAGTTGGCATGAGACAAGACTGGTGGTAGCGCTCACCTTGTTTTCTCCGAATGAGGCGTTTTCCTGATGTCTCAAACAATCGAAAAGGGGATTCATCAGAGAAAATAACTTTACCCCAGTCCTCAGCAGTCCACTGCCTGTACCTTTTGCAGAATATCAGTCTGTCCATGATGTTTTTTTCTGGAGAGAAGTGGCTTCTTTGCTGCCCTCCTTGAGACCAGGCCTTGCTCCAAGAGTCTCCGCCTCACAGTGCGTGCAGATGCACTCACACCTGCCTGCTGCCATTCCTGAGCAAGCTCTGCACTGCTGGTAGCCCGATCCCGCAGCTGAAACACTTTTAAGAGACGGTCCTGGCGCTTGCTGGTCTTTCTTGGGCGCCCTGAAGCCTTTTTTGGCAACAATGGAACCTCTCTCCTTGAAGTTCTTGATGATGCGATAGATTGTTGACTGAGGTGCAATCTTTCTAGCTGCGATACTCTTCCCTGTTAGGCCATTTTTGTGCATTGCAATGATGACTGCACGTGTTTCTTTAGAGATAACCATGGTTAACAGAAGAGAAACAATGATGCCAAGCACCAGCCTCCTTTTAAAGTGTCCAGTGGTGTCATTCTTACTTAATCATGACAGATTGATCTCCAGCCATGTCCTCATCAACACCCACACCTGTGTTAATGGAGCAATCACTGAAAAGAGGTTAGCTGGTCCTTTTAAGGCAGGGCTGCAATGATGTTGAAATGTGTTTTGGGGGATAAAGTTCATTTTCTAGCCAAATATTGACTTTGCAAGTAATTGCTGTTAAGCTGATCACTCTTTATAACATTCTGGAGTATATGCAAATTGCCATTAGAAAAAGTGAAGCAGTAGACTTTGTAAAAATTAATATTTGTGTCATTCTCAAAACTTTTGGCCATGACTGTAGTTAGCTTCTACCCGCCTATTATATCTGGCACTGGCTCATTGACCACTCCTGCCAGCGATTCAGCCGCTCCATATCAACAGAGCAGCTCTTCTTCTTCCGGGCTGCTCTGTCAACGGGACATGACAACCTACATGATGATTGACATCTTGCTTCCCGCACTTATGTAGCAGGGAACCAACTGCCAATCAGCATGATGTCGCCAGTCATGCGCCATCAACAGAGCAGAAGAGAAGGTGCTGCTCTGTCAACATGATGTCAGTGAAAGCCAAAGAATTGCTGGCAGCAACTACCTGTCTGTTAGTTTTTAGACAGTAAAAATTAATATAGTCCTACATACGAGAGGTGTTCTTTAAAGAATTCCCCTGACCCACTTCCTGTGGACTGAGAGCAATGAAACGTGGCACAGTTATTAGTCCTTCTCTACGTAGGTGCCACCTAGGGACACAAACTTCCCCCATCTATTTAAGCAACTGTAAACACCTCGCTTGTAGAAGTCGACAGGTTGCTCCAAAAGCCACGTTGTGACTTTGGAAATCAGAGTCTCATCATCTGGAAAATGCTCTTCAAAAATAACTTCATTGTTGGAAAGAGGTGGAAGTCCGATGGTGCGAGATTGGGTGAATAAGGTTGATGCGGTAGAATTTCAAAGCCACAGGAGCATGCTTTCATTTGGGCAACATGTAAATTGTCGACTGGTGCATTGTCTTGCAGAAGGCGGATAACTTTGGTGAGCATGCCACGTCTCTTGATTTTGATGGCCTCCCACAGTTGCGGCAGCAGTGAAGCATAGTATTCCCCAGTGATCATGGTACCTTTGCTAGGAAATCCATCAATACTAGTCCGTGCTGGTCCCAAAATACTGTGAGCATGACCTTGCCTGCCGAGGGTTGGGCACGTTCCTTCTTTTTAGGAAGTGAGTCATGATGCTTCCATTTCATCGACTAGACTTTAGTCTCAGGATCATGGTGATGGACCCAGCTTTCATCCTGTGTGATCAGTCTGTTGAAAAAGTCCTCCTGGTTTCCATGGAACATCGTCAATAGAGCCTGAGAGCATTCGCCTTGTTCCTGCTTCTGGAAAGGTCTGAGCAGCTGGGGATCCCAGCGAGCGGATAACTTAAGCATGTGAAGATGGTCTTGGATAATTTTTTCCACGGACCCCACACTAATCTTGACATTTTGGGCCAAGTGGCGAATGGTTACGCAGCGATTTTCCAAAATGGTGACCTCCACTTGCTGGATGATGTGTTCATTAATAGCAGAGTGGGGTCGCCCTGGAATTAGAGCTGTTTGCACTGAAGTCCGACCACATTTGAATTGAAGACGCCAGTTCTTGACTACATCATATGACGGGGAATCATCACCATACACCTCTTTCATCCCATCGAACATCTCCTTTGGTGTTCGGCCTTTCAAGTAAAGGAACTTGATGACAGCTCTGTATTCCACTGGGTCCATTATCAAACCTCTCACCAGTTCAGCACCTGTAAAGTTAAGACTGTTATCTGTTATGAGTTTCAAATTGGCACCTAACCTATAGAGACTTGTATCATTACACATGTGCAGTTTCAGAGTCCTGTGATAAATAGAAGTAGGTCAAGAGAAATCTTTAATGAACGCCCCTCATAACAACTTTAATATTTACCTATGTGACTACATAGGTCACCCATTCTCTTCTGGTGCTTCTCAGTTCCAGTGCCAGGGAGCCACTGTCAATTTATTAAAAAAAGTTTAGCCAACTGTATTTATCTAGGTAGCTAAATTACATTTGTTTCCAAGTCTCAGGTGTTGTCCGAATCAATTACTAGGCAGCAGATATTGTATTCCCAGTGCTTGCTTGATTATTCAGTCTAAATCGCTCCCAAAGTTACAATTGTGGGTACGCAATGCAGAAAAGAGGGGCAGCCCCATAGAGGCTCAATACTAGTTTATAGATTGCATGGGTACCATGATATAGTCAAGGCAGCACAAACTTGCCGACAGTCCAAAAAATTGCCGAGACTATCCAGATTTTATGGAGAACACAAAATATGTCCACACAAGTATGGGATTAGGGTTCTTCTGGGTGGGACTGGGGAAAGGACTAAAGCGTTCCTAAATAGGTCTAAAGCTATGCAACCTTGGACAAACCAAGCATGCACATGCATGAAGGAATTGTGAGAGGAGAACTAGATGTCAATAGTCAGTTTGAAGATGTATTCTGTCTACATAATTTGTTGTCTATCCACTGCATAGGTGATGGTTATTAGATCTGTTTGGGTCTCAACACTTGGAATCTCATAGATTGCCAAAATTAAGGATTTGCATCTCCATTGGTCACAAGACTTGTAGGAGTTGAATAGAGTTGTTGCTCATACATGTGTCATGCTGCTTTATTAAAGTCTATGCCACGAATGAAGACATATGGACAGAGCTCAGCACTCATCATATCTTTGAATGAATTATTCATTTATGCCCTGAACTTAGAAGGGAGCACTAGGGAACGTATGAAGCCGACTTTTCCTTTCAATTCTTAGCAGTCATGAGAGAACCCATGGAGAAATGTCCACAGAGTTTATCAATTTAATCCTATCTTCTACATATCACAGTAGAAATTTTGGTACATTTTTCAGTTAGTTGAACCTTGAATTTTACCTCATTGACCATAGCTGTGAAATAATCTATATTTTTTGTTAGACTAATGTTTTTCGTCCCATGTTCTCCAGCTGTTAAATTGCAACTCTCATCAGCCTGTCTGGGCATGATGGAAGTTGCACTTTCACAACTGGTTGTAAAGCAGCACTATACACTCTACAATTATATGTGACATGTCTATATATTCTCTAACATATTTGTTTGCAATCTGATCATATCAGTTTCTTCCATGATTTTGACTTTGTTGCCATAGAATTGGCTGAATTATGCTGCCTCTGAGTTAAACCCCCATACAAAGTAGGGTAATGTCGGCTGCACTCACCAATATATACGGGTTCGGCTGACATTGACATTGTAATGTGATTTGGGGGTGCCGGTCAACTGATTGTCGAGGGAGAGGTCAACCAGTTAACTGATTGAAGGGGCAGATGTCAACCAGTCAACTGATTGAAGGGGCAGATGGCAACCAGTCAACTGATTGAAGCGGCAGATGGCAACCAGTGATGAAGGGGCAGATTTCAACCAGTCAATTGATTAAATTGAGAGATGTCAACCAGTCATCTGATTGTTGGAGGAGATCTAAACCGGTAAACTGATTGTCATTGGAGATGCCAATTGGGCATGTCCTATTTCAGTTTTCCAATCACTTTGTTCTCCTGGAGATAAAATGTCAACCAAAGTATATGTCATTGGCTTTCTCATAGAGAACACAAGAGTGAATGGCTGAATGAGCGCTTCTGTCTGTGGGAAAGTCGACTGAGATGTCAGTTACCGAAACAGTCATCCAAAGTGTTGCTCATTCATCAACCATCTAATGTGCATAAGGGGGTTTCAGTGGCTTTCTATACCCAGCTATCTCAACTCAAATAAGGAGAAATATCAGCTATTCCAGGTGTAAGAAAGCTATATCTCTAGTGTCACCTATCTGAGGCTGGTACAAGTAAACATCTGACCCTTTAAGAGGCTTTACATTGTGACTCTGGGATGCAAAAGGTCAGACTTTGACTTACATGGTAGTTATCTCCCATTGGTGGAGCTAGAAAGATAACTTTCTTTCACCTGCAGGAAAGCTCATTTGCATGCCCTTTTACCAGCATGCATTGCATGCTCCATACTGGGAGAAGAACTCTGAAAAAGGAGTCTGCAGATTGATGTCTCTGTCTTTTGGAGGAAAATCTAATTTGACTTATATCATTAATCATATCGCAAGGTTTGTTATAGGGTCAGACACAGACATATAAGTTAACTATTGAGTTAACTATTGAATACAAGAAAATCATCTGTAAGCAAATTAAATTCATATAGAATTTTCCAAAATTTAAAATTCAGCAAATCTGAATTTTTGGGAATTTAAATCACATGAATCCATAAATATGGCAGCCAGCCAGCCATCATTTTGCTGAATTCATATTGTCCTATGAATGGGTTAAAACAATCAAGAATCATACTTACCAAGTCCTTCGTTTGTTCCTACCACTGTAGTTTCCTGCTGGTACTCCGCTGACCTTCCAGGCTTCTGCTCCCCTCCAGCGGAGTTCCTGATAGAACTGAAGGCATGTTCTGATATCAAGACATCATGACGTGAGCTGCTGTACGTGAGAGCATAGGGATATACACTTTATGACATCATGCCATCAAAACAGGGGTCGAAGCCTAGCCGGTGCTGGAAGCGCATTCGACAAGTGAAGAAAAGACCATAGCTGGAGTGGGGTAGCTATCGGTGAACCGGTGAGGAGTTTCGTAAGTGAGGGTCTATGTAAGTATGATTTTTTTTAACCCCTTTCAGGCCCATCTGTTTATTAATGGCAAAGAGGTTTCATTCCAGTCACATATGAAATAAAAAGAAATTACAAGATAGCAAGTCTAGTTTCCCAGCTGAATTTGAGCGAATTTTGGCAGATTTTGGCATTTCTTGCAACTACCTAAAAAAAGACAGCTTTATTTCACCTGGATGGGAGTTAATTTGCATGCTTTTACAGGAAGCATTTCATGGCTTATAGGAGTCTCTAATCTAGTTGTTGGTGTCTCCCAAATCCTTTCCACACTTTGATAGCCTACTGTATTGACGTTGGCCATGTCTACCGGTTTTGTAATATTTTTTGAATAATAAAATGGGCAATTAAGAAAAACTCAATGGATAAAAGAGCTTTTTTTTTTTTAGAAATAATGTTCCTTTTTTGTTGTCTTTTTTTTAAACTCAGGCTTGGCTGTTCTTTCCATCACTGGCTGCATACAATGGCACAACTTTTGCGATACACTTCCAAAATGCTATTTTTTATTCCAACAGTAAATGTTTTTTTTTCATCTATAAAATAAATCTAGAATTAAAAACTATTATTTTTTATTTTTGTTCCAGTCACCTAATCTTCAAAATAAATAAATGAAACCTGTGAGATGTATGATACATCACAATCCAAATATTTCTACAACGGTCCAGATTTCTAATTTGCAATTAAATTACTTTATATCTGGGTCAGATATCATGGGGATTGAATGCAAATTATTAAAAAATCATGATCAGCCTTCAGAACAAAATATCTTTTTTTTTTTTACAGAAAATATTACTTTGACTTGAAAATAGATGAGCTGATGAATTGGACACGTTATTTGATTCCTGGTCCATTAAAGGGAACCTCCTTTAACTAGATAGTCAAACTGTAATTATTTGCTAATATAGAAGTTTATCTTTTTCTTCATTATATAGAGTAAAAATGGACTGAAAAAGTGAAAAAAAATCGTTAAAGACATATTACAAAGAATACAGACTGTAAAGCCAAAATCATAACTGTAAATCCATGAGGACAAAGTGGGTTTCTACGTTCAGACGTAGTACAAACCACTCTACTTGGTACATGCGTCAAGGGCAGTAAACAGGCAAGAGAGGTGTCAGATATTCCCTGGGTCAATTAGGGTTAAATCTGGAAAATATTTAGGAGAATGTCTGGATCAGAACAATGATCTTCAGCCCCGATTGCAAACGAGGGTAATATCCAAAAAAGTATACAGCAGAGAGGATTTAAATAGATCATCGGGAACAATGATTGTGACCACCAAATTAATTTGTTAGTTGGTCTATATATAGATCCAAATAGAAGATCACCTAATTGGACATTGTGGCTCGATGGTGCTTGTCTTAAAAAAAGCAGCAGAACTGGACTGAAGAGTTCGACAGTGGTGGAACTGGAAGCTCATGGGTGCCAATGCACAATCTTCAACAGTGCTCCCAACAACAGTATTGGTCATTTGGGCCCCTTTAGACTCCAGGATTTAGATGTGACTGTAATTCTTGAACTGTAAGTAAGTCAATGATAATCCCCTAAAGAATTTGGCTTCTTTAGAAAACCAAGTTTGATAGGACTTTCTCACCAGCTGTCGCCTGTGACTGGCAGGAACCTTTTTACCAGCGGTAAATCTGACCTCGTGGGTATCTCAGCTCTCTGATCGGCTGTACTGATCTTATTTTTTATTCTTATTTTTTTTAGATGTTCGTCCATCACTAGTTGTGAGTCCTTATAGCTAAAATTTAAGACTTTCATTTCATTACCAGAATAGAAAGTGGCTATAAAGACTATCTCTGTCTCTACTGGACCGGGGAATCTTCAGAGATTACACAAAAAAAGTTTATTAATTTCAGCGAAAATTGTGCAATAGTTCATTTCTGGAGAGATGGCGCTGCAAGGAAAATAAGCACTTGCTGCCAAGTTCTAGAATAGATTATAGAGGATCTTTTGAAGTCGCAGTAACAGTGTAAGGGGATGAAGAGAAGGATGGACAAAAATGGGGTTGCCTCCTCTGCTCTGTGTCCGGACCACCGGCACAGCTTCCAGTGTTCCCGTGGGGAATCTTACCGTTCCTGGACTGACCTTCCCATGTGACAGAAGGGGGCGAGGGTCAGTTAAAAGCCGCTGCATGTGGTAAGCTGACAGGAGTCCGGGCGGAAAGTGCAGAGCGCTGGAGAGTGAGCTGCCAGCTGCGCCCGAGTCCCTGAGTGTGAGAGCCCCCGACTTAGAACTCGAGCAGAGAGTCTTGATGCTGTGAGCACCCCCCCGAACTGATGTTGACCGGCCAGCCTTCATGGCTGGAGGAGACTCCCCTGACAGGTTAGAGGCAGACGCTGATGCGGACAGGCCTGGTGAACTGAGCAGAAGGCCTGAGCCTCAGAGTGGAGTAATTGGACTGACCGAGGAGCACAGTACCGTTCCTGTAGTGACTCGTGTTGGACGGAGCTTTGTGACAAAGACCGGTGAGAGCAGGACCTACCATGTTTTCGCCATGGACTAGGATCTGAGAGAGACTGCATGTGCCGCTGTTGACGGTGCCGATGTTGGAGAATTAGACCCTTCAATCAAGCCTTCTACAGACTGATAAGTGTTTTTATGCCTTTGTTTATTTTCTTGAAAAACTGTTTAGCCCCTTTGCTTGTTGAATTTAACCCCTCATCTGCTCCTCCCTGCGTGGAGAGTTTTGAACTGTTAAATAAACCTTTAACTCTTGGTCTGCCTCACATCCCTGGCGACATCCTCCGTACCTGCAGTATCTTACAATGGGACAACCGGTAATTAGCGCATCATCAGGGGAGCTTCAATCCAAAAGGATTTTTAAATATGGACAAACCCTTTAAACAGCCAGACAAATATTGTAAAGGACACAGTGGTGAAGGTTGATAGACTAACAAACATTTTTTTTCTACTTTGACTTAATCAGTTAATGTAATCGATCTTGTCATGACGCTAGCTGCTTTCATCTAGTGGAAAGATTTAGACATTTTCCGAGACGCTCATGGCACTGTTGAAAGTTGCCTTTTCTGTGTTCCTGAGCCTGGTTTCTGATGTAGTTAACATTCTCTGTTCATTTTGAAATGTCCGTAGGGGAAAATCATCAAACCGATAGCTTAAAGTCTTGTTCTGCCCCAACAAATTATCTGTGCTTCATCCTTGACACCTGGAAATAAATATAGACCCTCAGGAAAAGTCTGCTGAGCATATTGACAAAATGCATGTTGAAGATGTCCTTGAAATACCCCATAAGACACATGCATAGGTCCGCAATCATTTGTGAAGTTAGCATGAAGAGGATCTCGTATAGAGATAAAAGACAAGAATGTCGAATTTCGGTAAGACATCATGTTCACTACTGCATTATGACTCTGTTCAATTGCTGAACTGTATGTTAATTTTTTAGTGGCAGCTTTGTGGTGGTTTTTTTAGACAGATTCCAGATAGAATTAAGATGTGCATTGTAAGGTTGCAGTCAGGAAAATCCTGAATGTGAGGTATGTATCACCGAGGTGGTTAGCCTCGGTGATGTAGGACCTGGAGAAGCAGGCTCCAGCACAGATAGAACTGAGAGATTTTCTTAAAGAGCCAGGATTATGGGTCTGGGATATAGGAACGGCAGTGTCTGTGTATGGAAGGAGGAAAAGACCTTGTAGGTACTGAAGCATTTTGTGGTGAGAAACTGTTGAACAGTATTTTTCCCTACATGGGTAAGCTGTGACTGTGATACCAAGAACTGTACCTGTTTATTTTATATTATATTATTTTGCTGAAGAAAGGGCATTTCTTTTCTTTGAAGATTTATGAATATAAATAAATCTTATTTGATTGAGAACCTGCTGCATGTGTCTACCTCTAGCACAGCTAAACAGTGGAATCTCTACAGGATGTAATGCATAAGCGGATGGGTCATGATGGGGGGCCCAGACATTCAGTATGTCTTGCACAGGAACTCTTTACTTTTAGTGTCTGACCCTGCCAGCATACTACTAGATGGTGTCTCTAATAAAATGGCCATTCAGTTTATTATGGCTTCAACTGAGCTGAACACAGTGTAAGGTGGCAGCTGGACAGGTTGTGGATGGGAGGTATGTGTCACTGAGGTGCCAAGCCTTGTGACGTAGGACCTGGAGAGGCAGGCTCCAGCACATATAGTGCTGATAGGTATTTTTAGTGGACCCGAATTTGGGGTCCGGGTTTAGGAACGGCCATAGAACTGGGAGGGACTGGCCATTCCTTTGCCTCCAGTTCCAGAGCTTGGAACAAGCAATAAATGGCAGTTCAGCTGCCTCATTTAGTGCTGGGAGTTGAGGTGGAAACACCCCTGGTGTACTGATCAGCTCTGCAAGAAGCTGACCAGGTCTGCAAAGCCTGTTTCATTTATATGGACTGTTTTGTTTACTTTGTTCCTTTATCCCCAGACAAGGCTTTTTCTGCTTGTGTTGGAGAGATTTATGGACTAAAATAAATCTCTTGTGTTCATCAAGAGACTTTGTGCCTATACCTACCTTAAATCACTGTCAAAGAGTAAGTGGATCCAGCCAACTGGTTCCTTCCATGTGGGAAAACAAATCTGCCGCCTACTGATTTTTAGCAATTGCCCTTATGACACCATACCAGGCTTATTATTACTAATAGTGAGTGAAAAGTTGGGGATTCTAATTTTCCAAATTTTCCTTCAAAATTATTTTCAAATTTAATGTTCTTTATTATGCTCTAGGGTCTCTCTAGTCCCCAGAGCATAACAAATTTAGAATGTTAAAAACAAATAAAACTAATAACTCACCGCTCAACTCTGCATGTCATAACGTCATGCACAAAAACCTACTGGACCCCATCAGAGCCGGAAGTCCCAGCTCACAGCGGTGATAGTGGGTCAGAAGATGTGACAAAGACCAGACATGCAGCAGCAAGGAGCTGAGTGGCAGGAGAAGGAAGCGTTGAGGTGAGTATAAGGGTGATTTCACATGGTTTTCTGTGTTCCTGTTGCAAAACGGAGTCTGGACACATGCACCGAGGGGGCCATAGACTGTATTGGTCACGGCAGAGCAAACGTGTGCTTTTCGGGAGTATACAGATGTGCTCAAAAGTTTACATACCCCAGCAGAATTTTTGCTTTCTTGGCCATTTTTTAGAAAATATGAATGATAACACCAAAACCTTTTCTCCACTCATGGTTAGTGGTTGGGTGAAGCCATTTATTGTCAAACTACTGTGTTTTCTCTTTTGAAATCATAATGACAACCCAAAACATCCAAATGACCCTGATCAAAAGTTCACATACCCCAGTGATTTTGGCCTGATAACATGCACAGAATTTGACACAAATGGGTTTGAATGGCTACTAAAGGTAACATCCTCACCTGTGACCTGTTTGCTTGTAATCAGTGTGTGTGCATAAAAGCTGAGTGAGTTTCTGGGATCCAGACAGACTTTTGCATCTTTCATCCAGCCACTGACGTTTCTGGATTGTGAGTCATGGGGAAAGAACAAGAATTGTCAATGGATCTACAGGAAAAGGTGGATGAACTGTATAAAACAGGAAAGGGATACAAAAAAGATATCCAAGGAATTGATAGTCAGTCGGCAGCATTCAAACTGTGATTAACAAATGGAAAATCGGGGGCTCTGTAAAAACAAAACCACGGTCACGTACACCAACAAAAATTTTGTCCACAACTGCCAGGAAAATTGTTTGGGATGCAAAGAAAAACCCACAAATAACATCGGCTGAAATACTGGACTCTCTGAAAACTAGCGGTGTGGCTGTTTCAAGATGAACAATAAGGAGGCACTTGAAGAAAATGAGCTGCATGGTCGAGTCGCCAGAAGAAAGCCATTAATGCACAAATGCCGCAAAGTATCTTGCCTACAATACACAAAACAGCACAGAGACAAGCCTCAAAACTTCTGGAACAAAGTAATTTGGAGTGATGAGACCAAAATTGAACTTTTTGGCCACAACCATAAACGTTACATTCGGAGAGAGGTCAACAAGGCCTATGATGAAAGGAACACCATCCCTACTGTAAAGCATGGAGGTGGATTGCTGATGTTTTGTGGATGTGTGAGCTACCAAGGCACAGGAAACTTGGTCAAAGTTGAAGGAAAGATGAATGCAGCACAATTATCAGCAAATACTGGAGGCAAATATGCATTTATCAGCCCGGAAGCTGCACATGGCACGTACTTGGACGTTCCAACATGACAATAATCCAAAACACAAGGCCAAGTCGACCTGTCATTGGCTACAGCAGAACAAAGTGAAGGTTCTGTAGTGGCCATCTCAGTCTCCACCTCAATATCACTGATTATTCATGATTATTCATATTCTCTGAAAAATGGCCAAGAAAGCAAAAATTCTGCAAGGGTATGTAAACTTTTGAGCACAACTGTACGTCTGCAGGAGGCGGACGCTCAGATGTAGTAGATTGTGTCTGAGTGTTTCCACCTCCTGTAGATGTACACTTCTGAAAAAAGTAAAGGCACAGCTCACCTTCGCTCTGCCATCCCCATTGCAGTCTATGGCCCCGTCGGTGCATGCGCCTCAACCCTGTTTTGCAGGGGATTTTGGACGTATGCCCCAATGGGGACACAGAACGCAATGTGAAAGCACTCTAAGGATTTTTCTTACTTTTCACATATTATGTTTCTCTACAGACCCCAGAGCATAATAAGGGACATTAAATTTGTGGAATATAAGTTTTCTGCAGATCTAATTTCCAGGGAAAGACCGTAAAAGGCGTATTCAAATTTTGCATGATCCACCTCTCTCTACTGATATTGCATCTTTTAAATAACTACAATTCAAGAAACAGGCCCTGGGTGCTGATTCTGAGAAAAAAAAACCAAGGTATTTATTCTTAATGCTTGTACATCGGTTTAACGATGACATATGACTGCCACTCAATAGCTTGGGAGCTAGTAGCATTAGAGGATAGTGTTAATATCTGAAGATTAGCTCAGAGTAAATGTATCAAGTATGTGCTAATTAGATGCCGCAATCTGTCCTCATTATACCTCTTAATTAAACCACTAAATTAATTGTTTTGTGACATGATCCAACATTTAAGGATGTTTTTGGTTATTAATCATTGCACTTTTTGTCCACTAATCCCTCATTACTCCAGGGCTATCTGCACACCCAGTGGATTATTCAACAGGAGGTAGATTTCAAGATGAATCCACTGTGAATCTGCCACTATTGGGTCTCTAGTGATCCAGAACAATAAGTTACACTCTGGATAGTTGACAACTTGTTTTAACTGAAATATTCAATTCCGGAAGTGTAATATGCCCCATTTCTGATAGATGTGCTTACTGTAGGGACAGTACTTATAGCATGTCTGAATCATTTCTGAAGATGGAGACTTTGGAGCAGGATGTCTATGCAACAAGGGCAACAGGGGTGGTAGTCCTGGGCGAGCTCACCCACAAAACACAGTCCGAAGACACCCCGACCCCTTGCTCACAAAACACCGGACTGACACAGCTTTTTCTCCTCGGGTTACCTTCTTTTCCTCTGGTCACAGTAGTCCAGGCAATTAGAGTTCAAGAAACAGGGAACAACTTTTTAATAAACGGTGATGAAATAAAGGAAAATACAACACTGGCTTTCTGCTCTCTCCCTGACACTTTCCACAGCCATACCCACAACAGCTGCAGTAGCCAAAGTTCGCAGTAGTCCACTCACTGGGATCTCGACGCTTAAAGTCTCTTCAGCGGGTAGCCCTTTCCAAAGTCCTGGGGCCCGTGTTGTGGTCCTTTAGTCCTTTAGTACTTGAGACCTAGAGTACTTGAGTCCAGGGCAACAGATCTCTCCCCTCCGGGAGTCTGGCAATGCCCCGTCTGTAATATACATCTACTCTGGCCAACGTACCTGGGTTGCTGACTGGGAGCAGCAGCTTCCTCTTCCCTCACTTCTGCTGACCCATTGCTATCCCTGTCTCTAACATAAGCACAGATATAGCAGGTATATGTTACCAACAATATATAACACAGAGTGCATCACATACATTACACGTTAATACACATGAAAACATTGCAAACACAGCATAATAAAGTAATACATAGCGCAGAATGCATAACATATATTATAAGGCAAACATATTTATTTAAAGTGCACGGGGGCCAAACGGCAAAAGGTAGAGGGAGCAACAGAGGGTACCTGCCACCTCCTTGCATCTTTATATTTACTTTAGTGGCTTCACACCAGAGCATGTTATATTGCAATGGGCTGTTTACACCCTTAACGTTTAGAGAGACAATTATAAAAAGTGTGATAATTGACAATAGAGATGCTAAGTTGACAACACGGAGTACGAGGAACAAATATGCCATCAAATATGCAACAGATACCAAACACGAAGCAGCAAAAATACTCGGAAAGGCAAATCCAATGGCGCATCCAAAGCGCTAGAAACGAATACACTTGGTGCCATTGGTACAAAGGATGAGCATCCAAGTGCAGAGGACATTTGCTGATTTATAGAGTTGGTATGAATCAATTCGCAAGACCCAGTCTATTGGTCATGTCAGCAATCTCTGGCCCTGAGAATGGCCTCATCAGCTCGACATCATCGTTGCGACATGATGATGCACATGTGCCATCGTGCCATGCCGGTTATTCAAAAGAAGAGCCACCAGGTAAGAGGAGGTCCTCAAGTCTCCTGTCCAACCGCCATAGATTACTGATTTGGATGGTAGACTGAGTCTTGTGAATCGATTTGCACCAACTCTATTATTTCTACATTCATGCTCCGAAATATATTGAGCCAACATTAGAACAGAAGGAAATGTGTTTTGCAAATAAATTAAAATAAAGTCACTTAAGGATATGTGCACAAGTTGAGTATTTGTAGCAGATTTTTCAGCTTGCCGAAACTAGAGTGTTGGCAGGATGTGCATGAGATTTCAGAAATTTAATTCACTTTGCTGGTACTGTAAAATGCTGAGTTTTTCTCAGAGAAAAAAATGGCAAAAATGCAACTTATGATCAAGTCTATGAGTGACAACCAACATTTTCCAACCAAAGATTAATCCCGGGAGATGTGGGTAGGAGACTTGGCTTGTGGAGGAGATGTGGTGGGATGTTCAAAAGAGATAAACCTTCTGCAGCCACAGTATAGGCATTCCCATTGAGGTTGACAAGTTATTTTACAGGAAAGTCTCTTTTATATTTAATTTCAGTAACGTGAAGCTCTGGCAAGAAATTTCTTATGGAGATTCAGTTTAGTGGTGCAAAAATTTCAGAAAAATGGATATGGAATTGTAGGCCATAAGAAGGATGCCTTTTCACCTCCTTCTGCAATCATTCCTTGGTTTGCTAGACATGGCTGCAATCTAACACAACTCTTTCTGGAGCAGATTCATCTTTCGGAATTCAGTCCAACGACAAGAATAAGGGAAGGAGACATAGGCATAGTTTTAGCAGGTATTTTAGTCATCAGGAGATATATCTTCGGAAATACTGAATTCAATGTAACTTGTCTTCTAATGGCTCAATAAGGCAACGTCAATGAAGGAGGTGTTTGTGCCGAACATCTCAACTGGATGTTTTTTTTTCTGAGTAGGTCCTTTGACGTTAGGACAAGTATATGGTGTTATAGGGACATCTCTTTTGGCTTTATCTTTATTAACCAGAAAAAAACGAATAATTTTCCACCTGTATTGTCATCCGTATGGCATATTCTTTTATACATCGTTAGTGTGTAAAATTTGCAAGACCCCAAAACAGTTTTGATCCATATGAAGAATCAATTTTTTTTTTGAACCCCTAGATTTGAATGGGCAAATCTCATCCAAAATACGGATGATCATCCAAAAAGACTAGTGCCTGCTGCTTTTTTTACCTGGACCTTGGGTCCATGCAAAAAAAATGAACCCCAATGAATCACATTGGTCCAAGTGCTTGTCTGTGTGATGGAATTTTTTTTATCATGAGCAGTACTCAGTCCGAAAATATGGTCACGTGAGTGCAGCCTATTTCTGCAACTGTGCAGGTGTACGGAGTGTCTAAGACATGCTTTGTGAGCTGACTTGGATAGGTACCACTGTGAAAGATCGGAAAATGCACCACCATCTTGGGAAGAAGTTTTCACGGGAAGATGAAAGTTGGTGAACTTCGAGGGTGGACTCCACCACCACTGCGGGAAGATTGGGAGGTCAAGATGACACATGTGGGGGTAACAGACTTAGGCAATGTGGGTTGAGTGGAGTTCTACATGTCCTCAGAGAAGCCAAACGTTACCCCCTTTAATCTGAAAATTATATAAAACCTAAGACAAAAACAAAATGAGCAAATACCCTGCAGTAAATATATAAATAGCAATAGTACTTGAAAATTATATAGGGTATTAAGCTAACATAATTTTGATTAAAAAACAAAAAGGCGATCCCACCATGTCACGGTGACCATCACGGTGACCATATTCGGGACGTCCTAGCCTCCAGTGTTAAAACTTTACTATATGTCAAATGACGTAGATGGTAATAACGGCCGAGCAGGACAGAGACCCCGACTAATGGACACCCAGGCATGGGGAGCCATGTAAATGTAATGTCCAGCTCAAAGAAGAAGTAGGCTATGCTCTTATTTGCACACTGCAAAAACCTGAAACAAAACCTAAAGAGATAAAATTATGTTAACTAAGTACCCTGTGTTATTTTCATGCATTATTGCTATTCATTTATTTACTGCAGAGTGTTTGCTATTTTTGCTTTCATCCTAGGTTTTGTGCATGTTGCATGCATTCCAACTTATACTCCAGCTCATCTCTTTAGGCTTTTGTTTCAGGAATTTGCACTGTGTGCAAATAAGGGCATGGCCTCCCTTTTCTTTGAGCTGGACACTATGTTGATGTAGCTCCCATGGCTGGGTGTCCATTAGTCGGGGTCTCAGTTCTGCTCGGCCGTTATTCACATTTACATCATTTGCTATATGGTAAGATTTTAATACTAGAGGTTAGGACCGTCCCGAATAGGGTCACCTTGACGCGGTGGGATAGCTTTTACAGTTTTTTTTAATCAAAATTGTGTTAACTAAGTGCCCTATGTTATTTTCATGCACTATTGCTATTTTTATGTTCAGGGTATTATATAAGTAAACATTTTTCACTGATTTTTATGATCCTTTTGTGATACGGAATGTTCCATTTAACATCCTTTAATCCTATCGAAGGTGTTAGGTAAAAAGTTTAGTCGACTCTTTATACAATTTATACAATATACAATTAGGCGGGATTCATTATTAAGCGTTTCTTATTCATTTACTCATATGAATATATTAATTTTGCAATATACAGAAAACCAACTTTTCAGGAAGGTCCAGATGCGCAATATGATTTGTTAATATTCACACTGATAAAAATAACAATAAAAAAAGCATAAAACAGAAATATTCTGTAAATCTAATAATTATTAATAATTAACAATAAGAAGAAGAAATTAAAAAAAAGAAACAGCGTTCTTGCTGATAACAATCCAATTCCTTACTTGGGTGGAGTGCATAATCTCAATTTTAAAAAAATAATCCAATTCCAGTTTTCTGAGTGTGTGATTTCATATGGCTCCTATTTATGTTTCCTTGTAGGATATTATATCTGCAGAGATCTTCCATTTCCGTTTTATCTATTCCGCCACAAAAACATAAGGGCTACAGATGTGGGGAGGTGGGAGAAGAAAGCATGTTACATGAAAAAAATATCATTAAAATCAAATGGTCGCTGTTGTTTCAACAAATTTTGCATAAATGAATAGCACGAGCGAATATAAGAAACTTTGTAATCTGCTTATTTTTCCACTTATGAGTCATTTCTCTTCCCTTGCCTCCTGAACACATTATTTACTGAAATCAACTTTCTAGTCTCATCTCACCCCAGAGCTGGATTCACAGCTAAACTGCTCAGTACTGCTGTATAATGTCCTCCATGATGGCGCTGCTGCTTCTATCACTGTGCTGCCCAGAGATAGGAAAGCGGAAAACCCTAATTTCTCTGCGTACTGTGTATTGTAAGAGTCATATCACCAAAAATTGGTCCCCTTTAAAATTCTCAACAGGCTCCAATTCACTTGGACAGATAGATAGGCTCATACCGAGTAACAAAAAATAGAAAAGTTGTATATCAGCACACTAACTGTTGAAAAATGCCTTGAGTCAAGGTGCAGTGCACGGAGGCCCTAAACCAAGTTCTGGGTGTAGATATAGAAGCAAAATGGAAAAATCCAGCATCTCCAGGAAATGAGGTAAATATATCAAAACATTATTTTATGAGCAACATAGTTAAAATAAAGGGAAAAATGTCAAATCAAAACACACAAACAGAAGAAAAGGACACGGGTCTACGCGTTTCGAGCATAACAGCTCTTAGTCAGGACTAAGAGCACTTATGCTCGAAACGCGTAGACCCGTTTCCATTTATTTTCTTTTTCTGTTTTGATTCTTAATTTTTCCCTTTTTTAACTATGTTGCTAATAAAATATTGTTTAATATATGTACCTTATTTCCTGCGAATGCTGGATTTTTCCATTTTGCTGCTACATACAGAGTAAGCAGAGTATCTCCTGATAGAGTATCAACAAATGTATGTACTTTTTTGCAGTTGGTCAACTCGGAATTTGTCAAGCCAAGAGCAAAGTTAATGGAACGATACGTCTGTATACTGGCGTCTGTTTGGGTTGTGTTCTGTTGGCCAATCATCACTTTCATTGAGCAGCCAATGGATGATTACTTTGATAACTTTCTTGAAAAAGGTTCATATTTCCTTGTAATAGTAAATAATCAAAACTGTAGTCTTCTCAATTTTGCCTGCAGGAAATATTTTGGAAGAGGACCTTTTTTGGGAGCTCGTGCACATGACCAATTATATAGGATTAGTAGCATCCATGGTTTTCACTGATAGCACTTGTACCCATGATATTCTACGGGGCTGTGCACATTCCTGATTTTTTTCCTAAGAACAAGAGGTCCAAGGAAAAACATCACAGACATTCGATTTTGCTCCAAGTGTCGGATCAAAATTGACAGTGCAAGTTTTCAAGTCTATGGGTCCATGAAAAACTTTGAACCGCACTTGGATGACATCTAAGTGCAGCCTGATTTTCATAGACTGACAGAATGGAGAACGTGGAGAATTTCTTTTTCTCTTCACCACTGAGAAAAGCTGATTACACTTTGATCAAAGTCTCATCAATAATCCGACTGTTTTTCTTAGATGGAAAGAAATCGGTCATTGTCACCTACTCTACATGTGCTCATTTTGACTCCTAAGGGGGAGAAAGGGCTTTGCAAGACCTGGTGTGAAAAGTGGATGGAGGAAATTGATCTTTTTGTCAGAGAATTGATTGCTAATTTTGAAGCCCATTAACCGTTTGGTCAGGCAAAGATCAATGCATTTACTAGCTCAAGACTCATACTGTGAAATCCCAGCACAAATACATCACTGGTCCTGAGTGAAGGTGAAGTTATTTTTGGCAGCCACATGACAGCCTTTCCGATATTCTTAGAGCTCACCCATCAACAGATATTACAATCTATAAAGCCACATGGTGTTCGTAGGATCAATACAGCTGCAAACATCTTTTACTGCTCATTTCTGAAATCAAATTGATGTGTGAGATGACAGCTTCTATACAGGAGACTCAGTGAGGACAGTGAGTAGATCCGTCCCTACTTGTCTTTTCTTTATGATGCCAACCAGATAAGGATCCTTCAATTGTAAGTCTTGCTAAATACAGTATGTTTGTTCATAAAATATGACCTATTTGTCCTTTATTATCTATCTCAGACAGATGTCTGTCCAGCCTTTGTTTTAAGACTTCCATTGAAGGAGAACTCACCACCTCTCGTGGCAGCCTGTTCCACTCATTGATCACCCTCGTTGTCAAAAAGCTTTTTCTAATATCTAATCTGTATCTTCTCCCTTTCAGTTTCATTCCATTGCTTCTCGTGTTTCCATGTGCAAATGAGAATAATGATGATCCCTCTACACTGACAGCCCTTCAGATATTTGTAGACCGCCATTAAGTCTCCTCTCAGTCTTCTCTTTTACAAGCTAAACATTCACAAAGAACTGCGCACAGTATTTCAGATGAGGCCTGAACAAGGAGGCGTAGAGGGGGATAATTACTTCATGTGATCTAGACTCTATGCTTCTCTTAATACATCCTTGAACGTTGTTTGCCTTTTATGCTGCTGCATCACACTGTTGACTCATGTGCAGTCTGTGATCTATTAGTATACTGAAGTCTGTTTCACATGTGCTGTTGATTAGCTATATTTCTCCCATTTTGTATGTTTTTTTCATTTTTTTTTTGCCCAGATGTAGGACTTTGCATTTCTCCCTGTTAAAAACCATTCTGTTATCTGCTGCCCACTGCTCCAGTTTGTTTAAATCTTTTTGAATCCTCTCTCTCTTCTCTACTATTAGCTACCCCTCCTAGCTTTGTGTTATCAGCAAATTTAATGTTTACTCTCAATTCCTTCATCTAAATCATTGATAAAGATGTTGAACAACACAGGACCCAGGACAGAGCTCTGTGGTACCCCACTTGAGATATTCTTCCAACTGGATGTGCAGCCATTTACCACCCTTTGGGTCCAATCACTAATCCAGTTATGAATCCACCTAACTGTAGCCTTGTCAATCCTATGCTTGGTATTTTTTTCAATAAGGATAGTATGAGATACTTTGTCAAATGCTTTGCTGAAATCAAGATATACTATATCTACAGCATTTCCCTGATCCACCCAGTCAGTGATTCTGTCATAGAAGGAAATTAAGATAGTCTGACATGACTTATTAGTTTTAACTTTTAAGCTTTTTGCCAAAAAGAATGTTACCATTAATGTATTATAGATTTTGTTTTTATATATATATATATATATATATATATATATATATATTTTATTTATTCACCTGTCATGTTGAGTATGTTGACCCAACAGAGAACAGTATATTATACAGCAAATGGATCTGAAAAGACTGATATAAAATTTTGCAAAAAAAAAAGACTTGTAATTTATTATTTTAACCTTATGCTCCTCTGAGTTTTGGAGTCCAGTGGGCGTTCCTATTCAGTGACTGAATGGTTTGAGTGAGACTACCCCCCCAACTCATGAGCCCAAAGTGAAAAATGATGTACATCTTCAGAAGTCTACCTCCTCTAAAACATCCTGTGGTCAAACATGACCACTGCTGCTCTATTCAAAGAATGGAACTGTTATAGATAGCAACGTAGTGAGCTCAGCTGTTTCCATCAGTCCCACAGTCTCAGAAAAAAGAACCAATGAGCATAGTCAGCTGCCGCTCTTTTCACAGATGGTAAATTAGAACTCCTGTTCTTGTGATTGGAAAGGGTCCTACTGGTGGAACTCCCGGAAATCAGTAACTTTTCAGTGATCCCCTGGATAGGTGGTACGTTGCAGTTGTGTGATAACTCCTTACGTATGTGTGATGTACACATACATCACACATTGGGTGCTGGTATATGGAGCAGGCTCAGGAGTAACAGGAGTGTGTCATAGTTTGCATCTTCCTGTAAGAGCAGAGCAGCGACTGGAGCCTGCTCTGATCATTGCTGCTCAGCAACTTGAATGCCGCTGTCAATTACTGACAGCGGCATGTATGGGGCACAGTTGCTGATGCACGTGGGCACCATCACCCATCGCTCGTCTATGATGCACTCATAGAGTACCAATGGGTTAACATGGCAGTAGGAGGTCTGCTTAAGGTCCCATGCATGGCATCTTGGTCCTCTTATGTAGTCAAGCCTATGGCTTGGTGTCATGGAGTTCCAGTGGGTTAACATGGCAGTAGGAAGCCTGGTGAAAATCATATGCATGCCATCTTGGTCCTCTTATGTAGTCAAGGCATGGCTTGGTTTCATGGAGTACCAATGGGTTAACATGGCAGTAGGAGGCCTGGTGAAGGACCCATACATAGCATCTTGGTCCTCTTATGAAGCCAAGCCCATGGCTTGGTTTAATTGAAGAACATATTTTTGACTATAGGCCGGTGTCACACTTGTGTGTGTGTGATGCGAGAAACTAGCACGAATTTCTCACATCAACACCCGGCACTGCCATTGGCACTCGGACCGGAGCGTGCGGCTGAATAGAAATACATGTAGTCTCACGCTCCGGTCCGAGTGCCGGTGGCAGTGCTAGGTGTTGATGCGAGAAACTCGTGCAAGTTTCTCGCATCATACTCGCAAATGTGACACCAGCCTTATACTGCAATGCAGTATTATTGCAGTATATAAAACAAGCAAACAAAAAATCTCAGGTTCAAATCCCCTAAAATTACTAAAAAAGAAAGTAATAAATAAAAGTTTAAAAAAATAAATAAAAATTTAAACCACCTGTCTTTTCTCTTGTTAACAATTAAATAAAATAATTAAAAAATACAAATAAGTTAAGCAAGAGCCTGGACAAAATACACCCACATAAACCAAATCAATGGGCTGATAATGTCCACAAAGTCATGCATGCATTAGGAAGATAAAAGCTGGTCAAGAAGATAAAAGTCACAGACTAATCTAAGGGTTCAGTCTTCTGTTCCCAAGAAAATGAAGTATATGATAAAAGTCTCATGACACTCTTCCTATTATATCAGCACGGGTTTTATGTTTTCCATCCCCACCTTATGTTCTCTTCTTATCTGGTGTTACCTTTCCTTCCATGCCTTTTGGCAAGAAAGAAAAATAGTGATACTCCATGGGGTCTAATTATTGCCAAAGGATTTCATTTAACTTATAAGATAAATTCTTCAGCAATACGTGTAAAACCAAAGTAATGAGATCATCCGGCCTCTCCGAGTTTCGCCTTATGGCTCTTTTAAGGTAGGATCAAAGTGACCCTTTACGGTTGACATAGTGATTTCCAAATTAATTCATAGAACGTTGCTAGCAACATAAATAACCAAACAGACACGTGTTTCCGTCTGGGAGAATCGAGCAAGATTCCTATCCCATGTATTACATCATCATCTTTTATAGTATTTAGTGAGCTTGTACTTCAACCAATAGTATAAAACCACACCTACAACATTTAACCAATGAAAATACAAGAAAATTGACCTATAAGAATACAAGAAAATTAACCTATAAGAATACAAGAAAATAGGAAACTACATATATCGTCATGTCTACGTAACATAGGAAAGAACAATAACATACTCATTTCTCAAAGTATTCTACAGTGATACATCCCAAAGTCTCATATCTTGTCCAAACTGGAGCAGTCCGGTTTTATTACAGCCCATAACCTTTACTCTACTTAAAATCAGAAAAAACAATTTGGCTCTTTACCAGCCAGAAACTATTGCCTAGTAACAGAATTTATCTCATAAAGACAAGATGGAGTTACAAGCACAAAATGGAACATTCATTTTTGATCTTTCTTAATTTAGTCCTTCACAGCTCCTTCTTGGACATAACTTCACCACCTCCTTTACTCCTAAATATTCAACACATCATTATCTCATTACAACATAACAATAAACAGACAAAAAAGGATCATAAACTTTCCACAAAACTATTAAATAGTATAAAAAAATTGCATTAAAAATGTTGAGTAACAAATATATACATATAAAAAAAATAATAATAATATAATAATAATAATGCCAAGTATTTTTATTTCCACACAATGAGCACCATCAACATAAAACTTAGAAAATAATAGTGGAGTTGTGTTGTTTTTACCATTTCACCTCACCTGGCTTTTTTTTTTTTTACCATTTTTCAGTATATGAAAACTACAACTGGTCTGGAAAAAAAAACAAGGCCTCATTAAGCTTTGTTGACATTAAAATAAAAAAGATATGACTTTTCAAAGAAGTGGAGATAAAAATTAAAACTAATAGATGAAAAATCACTGGGTCGTGAAGGGCTAAATAAGCGCTCTAGGAAGAATTGATTCTCTAGATTACAGGGACTGAAGGGAGTGTAACCACAATAGGTGCAGGGGTTGCAATCACACCCATACCCTGGAGCCAAGGGGGCCCAATATGTCATTTTGACCTATTGTCATGGAGAGCAATGGGAAAACAGGAGATAAGGAACCTGGGCATCTGAACTGCCCCTCAGGCTAGGGGTGCCCTGTCTTTCCTTAACTCAGGGGTACCCTTGATGGTAGGGAGGCCTGAGTCACTGACCTGTCCCTATCTCCTGACCAACCCTGAGCTAACCCACAACCCCCACCCCAGGAGGTGAACCGTAAGAGAAACCACAGATAAAGTCTGACAGGTATAAAGGAAACGCACCACAATGCAAACTAACAGGATGACACAATATTTGTGTAGGGGAAAGCACAATAAAAAATAGGGAAGTGAACAAACAACATAGTATACTTCATCAGACTCCAAATTAAGATGTGAGTATCAACAGCTACTGCAAAACAGGACTGGTATGCAAGAGGCTCGCAAATGTTATAGTTGGCATTGAGGAATGTTCTGAGCCATACTTAAAGGTAGAAGGCGTTTCCAGCAGCCTCAGCCACTAATCAAAAAGTTAACTCCTGCCAAGCTGAACATCAGTGAACAAACCACCGCCAACGCCCAAACTCAGGCTGAGCAACAAGAAGGTCTAAGACTGCACAACAGACTCCCCAGTGTGAACAGAGTCCGAAGCCGGCATGACACCTATATGAAAAGACCAATACTGTTAAAGACTTGCAATAATTGGGGGCCCGGTTGGAGCATTGGGGCCAATGAGCTTCAAGTTACACCACTTGGTGTATGACTTTTATATTTGGCTTTTTTGGAATCCCTGTGACCTGTGATGCTCTCTCAGGTCCAGCACTTGCCATAACATATTTTATAATTTTTTGGATTTCAGCATTTTCTTTTTTTTTTTCTGGCCTGCTTCATTAAATATAATCAAATATAAAAATTTGCCAGATTGCAAAAAACAGACAGATCAAACCCGGGGTCTAGTATTTCCCAAATAAATAATAAATAATTTCTTAAATAAAATGCAATATAAATTTTCTTTTAAAGTGATTGAAGAGGTGATTACATATTTTGCACTTGGAAATGACCTCTTAATGATTAGATATATGATCCACTTTGATCTTTTCTAAGCTGAGTTTTTTTTTCTCCTCTCGCCAGTCTGCTTAATACATTATAGTATTCATTAGGTAAATACACATATTACAGGCAGCCGCTGAATGCTGCCTTAGAATAAGCTCCAGGAAAGCTTAGCAGTAATCAGAGATAAACTCAGCGTTTAGGGGTCATGCCACATAGCCAGGGGAGCTTCGCTTAAGTTTTCATTTCATAATTACGGTATGTGTCACCTGACAACAATTTCATACCATAAAAACCTCACTTATCTAATATATCTGTTCGCGGCGGATATGTGACCTCCAGGAACGGAGAAAAATATTTATTCTCACTTATAATGTCTATTTACTGCCGTAATGTTAAAATCTATCGGTGATATATGCTCTAGTAAATGATATTTCAAGGCTCTTTGCAATTTTTAACCATTGACATAAAATTTATGCCATTTTATGAATTTTTGAACCAAGAAGCTGGATCATTTCTCTTCACATTCCCTGCCTCTGCTTTTATACTGGCTGTGATAGTTCTTCCTGATTGACTTTGCTATATCTTGTGATGAGATAGGTGCAATGCAATATGGGGAAGCTCACCCTGTCAAGGCCGAGGACATTTTATACTTCTCAGGGCTGATGCAATGTGATTTTTTTTTTAGTAATTCACGATGATCAAATCGCAAATTGTTCAATTTTGCCAAGTCCGGGAAACTTCCTAAAATTTGACATGAATTTAATTTGCTCATTTCTAGCTCCCTACATATCATTCAGCCATGTCTAAGTCTATTACTGTTTCCAGACCCTTGATGATGAAGCATTCCAGCTTTAAATACAATAAATCTTCCAGAAGCAATGGTTTCCAAAACACTTCTTTGTCCAAGGAATTTTCCAATCATTCCAGAATTCAGAAATTTCCTGTAGCATCTCAGTATAGGAAAGATGTGTATCTTCGTACCGTGTTAGCCAGTAGATAGAAAAATATTTAGAGTTGAGAGTCCTCAGTGGTTGATACCTTTTAATGGCTAACTGAAAAGATGGTAACAAATTGCAAGCTTTCGAGACTACTCAGGTCTAGTGTTGAGCGATACGATAATGTAAATATCGGCTATCGGCCGATATTAGCTCTATCGGCCTTTCGATAATTCGTTTCGATATTTTGTCTTATCGAATACCGGAATCGGATTTGTCACTGTCACTGTGAGTGTCCGTCGGTCGGGTCTGTCAGGAGTCAGCGGCACTTACCTGGCAGAAGATCTCCGGCGGTCACGGCCTGGACTGCTTCATGGCCGCCATCATCTTTCCCCGGCGGTCACATGCAGTTTCTCGCGATAACTGCAGTGACTGCTGGGTAATCCCGGCCGTAAAGCAGTCAGTCCGATGACGTCACCGCCGGGGAAGCAGGTAATCAGCTGTGCTGCGCCGGGATGACAGGCTCTGCCTGTCATTCTGATGTAGCAGAGCTGGATCGTCGTGGGACACTCGTTACTATGGACTGCGTCGGTCAGGTGGTATACTTTTTTTTTTTCATTTTTTTACAGGAGATCGATGGCGTCGCAGGATGACACTGTAATAAAAGTAATGAAAACTGTGTTTTTTTTTTTTTATTAAATTAAAAAACTTTTTTATGAACATTCACCCGTCCGGGTACATAAACAATTTAACTATTTACATACAGTGACCCTGTCCAGGTTATTTATAATTCTTTGGCAGGGGTGTTCCAGGTACCACCTGGTACTCTTCTGATGCTTGCCAAACATCCGAGGCACTAAGGACCACCAGGACCTGATGACGTCGTGTGGCCTGTACAGTCAAGTCGTGACCCGCTATCTGGGTCTGTGTGGCCACCTCTTTCATCTCCCTCCGGGTCTGGAGCCCTATGTCACGGACTGTACGAACCCCAGGGGGCCTAACAGGCGCCGGGTACGGGCCAGCTATACTTATCATGTCCATAGCTGGGGCTGCTGAGGAGACCACTGAGGGAGGCTGGGGAGATTTACGGCGTGGGGTGGGCACTTTTGCAGAGGCCTGGATGTGGGAGGCTGAAGGCTCCGAGGGTCTTACAGGTTCCTGACACTCTGGGGACCAGGGGTCGCACCTGGTAACATTTAGGGCGTACCATCCATTGTAACCCCAGTGTCGGGTGTAAGTCACCAAGTCTCCTGGCAACAGGTCCCTCCCCGGGTATCCTTCTAGGAGGTGAGCCTCCACGTCCCGCCGGTTCACAAAAACTTCTAAATAAAGTCCAGGCTCCTGGATGAAGCCCCAACCACCTTTTAACTTAAAGTTCCGTACTGCACCCTTACGCCACGGCTCCTCAGGGTTCCTTTATCTTTTCTCATCCGGTCCTTATCTGCCCGGTCCTTCTCCAGCTGACGTTGGCGAAGTTTTTGGGATTCTCGCTGCTCCCTTTGTCGCTCTGCTTCCTTCTCCCAACGTCTCCACTCTTCCTCCTGACGCCGGTTGAAATTCTCCTCCAGCATCTCCATGTCTCCACCATCAAACTGCAGCTTACAGTGTCCGGTTTGCGGCAGCTCTCCTGGCGCCCCCCAGTCCTGGCGGCGCTCACCTGCGGAGGAAGCAGCCGGCTCTGGAACAGATGACAGTCGGGGCTCCGGTACAGGCAGGTAGACCTCTGGTGCCTGCGCGGCCTCCTCCATGAGGACGGGTGTCGCTTCTTCTGTCTCAGCGACGGGGGCAGACAGCGGGATCTGGGGTGCTGCCGGTGCAGCGTTTTTTGCACGAACGGGTGCCTCCACTGCGACAACGTCAACCGGATCACATTGCAAGGGCTGGGATGCCCGCACGGACTCCTCTACTAGAACGGGTGCCTCACCTTCCGGTACAGACACTTCAGGTAAGAGGGATTGGCGCCGCTCCAAGTTTAGTTTTAGGGCACGCCAGCTGGCTTCCATCCTGGCGACCTCCTCCCGGTGCCGGGCCAGGCCTCTTAGGGTATCCTCCGCTTCTTGCAGCGTAGGAGGGTTTCCAGGCCGGGTGCCCAACGGTGGTTCCGTGGCGATCGGGTCGCTTCCATGGGGGGAGAGCTCTGACTGCTCCATCCCTTCACACTTCTGCTCGTGTCCATTAGCCATCTCTGCCAAGTCACATGTGTCATTAGCATCTGGAGAGGGCCCCTCTTTTGTAGTGAGGCGGGACCTTCGTGTTAGTTTCCGCACACTGAGGAGGATGAGGAGGCGGAACTCAAGAGCTGTGGGGCACGATCTTACATTGCAGTACCATTTAGAGCCATCGTTTTCGCGTCACTGAGTGAGTGTGTACACCCATGAAGAGCACGCCCTTCTTCTTCACCAGTGCCTCGTCGTGACGCAGATATGGCGGAAAAATGGCAAATACATTCTCCGATGATTTTAGCAATTCTCAAGCACAAAACCAGTTCAATTCAGGCACACAGGACTCGCTTATAGCGAGCTACAGAATCCTGTTCGTGACGCCCAAGTTGAGTCGCACAGAGCCAGAGGTTTTTGGGGTACTCGGCACCGAGCCCGTCGACTTCTATGGGGTATGTCACGGCTTTACCTGGCAATTGAATCAGAGTCTATTTTACTATGTAGAAGTGTATAAACTATAAATATATGTATATATATATATATATATATGTCACAATGACATGTATATATATATATATGTATTCTATGTGTGTATATTTAGTGTTTACAAGGAAATAAAGGTTTTTTTTAGTTAACTTGCGATATTTTGTTCCCATAGACTTACATTGGACTTCCGGTATCGAAATCGGATATCGACGATATTTAGTGCTATCGGCGATACAATTTCGATACGATATTTTTAGATATCGAGCACTATCGCTCAACACTACTCAGGTCTCTTCATCAGGCAAAGACTAAAACAAAAACTAAAGAATCACATATTTATACACAACACAGCACAGAAATAATGCAATAGGTAAGACAAGTGATGTGAAGCAGAACTGTCATTATGGGAGAGGGATGAACATAAATATTGGAACAGTTCATAGATAAGGAGTGTGAAAGTTTTATTGCCCTCTGATTGGGGTCTGGTATTGTGTTTTGATGCCCCCAGGTCAGAGAAGCAGATTCCTTAATTGATGTACAAGGACATAAATCCATGGGAAACATTCATTCCAGCACTGAGAGTGTCAAAGGTCATCATGAGCTTACATTTCCAAACCTTTCTATCTCTCTCAGATTTCAAGTTAGATTTTAATACCAGTAGTTCCATATCCATCATGCTATGACCGGGGATACAAAAGTGTTTGGCCACAGGTAGATCCATTCTTTTTTCTCTTATTGTGTGGCGATGGGAATCTGCTTCTCTGACCTGGGGGCATCCTAACACAATACCAGACCCCAATCAGAGGGCAATAAAACTTTCACACTCCTTATCTATGAACTGTTCCAATATTTATGTTCATCCCTCTCCATAATGACAGTTCTGCTTCACATCACTTGTCTTACCTATTGCATTATTTCTGTGCTGTGTTGTGTATAAATATGTGATTCTTCAGTTTTTGTTTTAGTCTTTGCCTGATGAAGAGACCTGAGTAGTCTCGAAAGCTTGCAATTTGTTATCATCTTTTCAGTTAGCCTTTAAAAGGTGTCAACCACTGAGGACTCTCAACTCTAAATATTTTTCTAGAGCATCTCAGACATTTTGGAAGCATTAACAGGTATGACGTATAGTCTTCATGAGTTGCCGTGTTGGTTCAGCCATGTGGACGAGTCCTTTTTGTGAGTACTGCTCTAGAGCGATGAGCGATGTGCACTTCCACTTATAGCAGAAACATTTCCTGACAGAGTTTCACAAAATCGTGTTCTTTTTCAAAGTTGGTCATCTAGCATGTTCATTGCATATTATCTGATCACCGATAGAGGATGTCTGATCAGTCGGAGTAGTGGTTGGGCTATATACGAGCAAAGGACGATGAGCGGGTGGTGGGGGCGCCATACCGATATATCTTAGGGTGCCAACCTCCACTGTCAGAAAGGAAATTGTGAAGGGTAAAACTAGTCCCTATCCCGCCTCATTTCTACACTTTGTTATATCAGTTTTCTTGTGCAGGTGTGTGTGCATTTATGTTTTTATGTATTGGGTTGTTCAACTAACTAAAAGAGAGTTTTTTTATAAAGTTTTTTTGGTATGGTTACATGTATAATGGCCCCATAAGTTCATCGCTTTGGTTGTTGATTGAAGGGGCTATGTGGGGGCTCATGTTGTATATAGGGGTTATGTGGTGGGTCATACTGTAAATAGGGGGATGTCAGCATAATTTATTCTGTTCAATATTAAGTCATACAATTAATTAATCATTAATTTTTACATTATATTAATATTGAGCAGAATTAATTTCATCTTATTGGTTCGGACTCCACAA
>JARQOD010000009.1:50757760-50825744 GCA_033576555.1 Oophaga sylvatica
TGAGCTTAAAACAACTAAGGAGCCTTTAACTTAAGTCTATACAGATACAATCCTATCTGTGGTCGAAATAAGAATTTCACTGGCAACTCCCAAAACAGCCCACCAGAGATTTAAAGGAAACCAATCAACAAATAATTAATTGCAGCCGGGAGGAACTGCACTCAGTCCCAGAACTGAGCACAGACAGAATTAACTCCCTAACTGCCAAACACAAAGAAACAGCAACTCAGCTGTGAGAAGTCAGAATGTGCAACCGCGACGATCTTCGTGGCGATGCACACAAAGACAGACCCCCCCTTCTACGAGGGGCCCTCCGGACCCTCAGGCCGGGTTTTGCCCGGGTGAGTTCTGTTGGAAGGTCCGCACCAAACGATCTGCTTAATGTCCAGACGCGGGAAACCCCGTCCCTCCTCTGGACCATACCCCTTCCAATGCACCAAGTACTGAAGGGACCGGCGTTTTCAGAGGGTGAGTCAATAATCTTTGACACTTGAAACTCCAAATTACCTTTGACCACCACTGGGGAGGGGGTTTAGAGGTGTGGTATGATGGTCCCACGTCCCTCTTAAGTAATGACTTGTGGAACCATTATGAATTTTAAACGGGGAGGGAGGTCCAGACGAAATGCCACAGGATTAATTATGGAACTGATCCTGTACGGCCCATGAATCGGGGGCCCAGCTTCCAGGAGGGAACTTTAAGTTTTTATATTCCTGGTAGACAACCATACCAATCGTTCACATTAAGATCTGACCAGAAACTCTCCTCCTATCAGCCATACGTTTTTAACGGTTCCCCATAGCACTCAGATTTTTTCAATACACCTCCCCAAACACTTGAGCAATTTGACGACGAGAAACGCTCCTCCTCAGGAACCCCAGAAGGGCCCCCCTCATTGAAAGTACAAAACTGGGGATGAAAACCATATGCCCCAAAAAACGGGGATTTACCAGTGGACTCGCTCCGCCTGTTGTTAAGAGCGAACTCTGCCAGAGGCAAGAAAGAAGACCAGTCCTCCTGGTTCTCTGAGACAAAACACCGAAGATAAGTCTCAAGGCTTTGATTCAGACGCTCTGTCTGACCATTGGTCTGCGGATGAAAAGCCGAGGAAAATGACAATTGCATCCCCCGACGTAAACAAAATGCCCTCCAAAACTTGGACACAAACTGAGACCCCCTATCTGACACCACATCAGAAGGCAACCCATGAAGTCTCACAATCTCCCCAATGAACACCTGCGCCAGAGTTTTAGCATTAGGGAGGGCAGGAAGAGCAATGAAATGTGCCATCTTACTGAACCTGTCAACAACCACCAGTATGACAGTCTTCCCTGACGACTGAGGAAGGTCCGTGATGAAGTCCATAGACAAATGAGTCCATGGACGCTCCGGAAGTTTCAAGGGTAAGAGGGTCCCAGATGGACGGGTATGAGGGGTCTTAGAGCGAGCACAAACCCCACAGGACGCGACAAAAGTTAAAACATCTTTATTAACGTTAGGCCACCAAAACCGGCGAGAAAGGAGATCTAAAGTAGCCTTACTCCCTGGATGTCCTGCTAAAGCAGAATTATGATGTGCCTCAATAACCTTTTGTCTCAACTGATTTGGGACAAACAGTCTCCCTGGAGGTCCTGCAGGGGCGTCCCCCTGAGCCTCTAATACCTCCTCCTCAAGCTCAGAACATACAGCCGACACTACCACCCCCTCCTGAAGGATAGGAATCGGGTCATCCATTCTCCCGGCCCCTGGGAAACTGCGAGACAAGGCATCCGCCTTAACATTCTTAGATCCAGGGCGATAAGTGACAACAAAATTAAACCTGGTAAAAAACAACGACCATCGAGCTTGTCTGGAATTCAGACGCTTAGCAGATTCCAAATACAGCAGGTTCTTGTGATCAGTAATGACGGTGACCGGGTGGACTGCCCCTCCAAAAAGTGACGCCATTCTTCAAAAGCCAACTTAATGGCCAAAAGTTCCCTATTGCCGATATCATAATTCCTTTCGGCGGACGACAATTTCTTAGAAAAGAAAGCGCACGGATGCCATTTACCAGGGGACGGACCCTGGGACAATATTGCACCCACCCCTACGTCAGACGCGTCCACCTCCACAACGAACGGCTGTGATGCATCTGGTTGGATGAGAACGGGTGCCGAAGCAAAACATTTTTTCAAAGAGGAAAAAGCTTGGCAAGCTTTGTCCGACCATTTAGAAAAATCCGTCCCTTTTCTTGTCATGTCAGTGAGAGGTTTGACAACAGATGAGAAATTACAAATAAATTTCCGGTAGTAGTTAGCAAACCCCAGAAAACGCTGCAGAGCCTTAAGATCCTCTGGCTGATCCCATTCAAGCACTGCTCTCACCTTTTCAGGGTCCATACGGAAACCGGAGGCTGACACCAAGAAACCCAAAAACTGAAGTTCCTGTACGGCGAATACACACTTTTCCAGTTTGGCGTATAGTTTATTGTCTCGCAAGATCTGCAACACCTGTCTCACATGCTCCTGGTGAGACACAAGATCTGGCGAGAAAATTAAAATGTCATCCAAATATACGACCACAAACAGCCCCACCAGATCACGAAAAATGTCATTAACAAAATGTTGGAATACTGCTGGTGCAGTAGTCAGACCAAAAGGCATGACAAGGTTCTCATAATGTCCCTCCGGCGTGTTAAACGCCGTTTTCCACTCATCCCCTCTTTTATCCTAATCAGATTATACGCCCCCCTGAGATCCAATTTAGAGAACCATTTGGCGCCAACAATTTGATTGAAGAGATCAGGAATCAGAGGGAGTGGATACGGATCTCGAACAGTAATCCGATTAAGTTCGCGGAAATCCAAGCACGGGCGTAGGCCTCCATCTTTTTTCTTCACAAAGAAGAACCCCGCGGCCACTGGGGAAGATGAAGGTCTAATATGCCCTTTGGTCAGACTTTCCGAAATATAATCTTTCATAGCCTGCCTCTCAGGACCAGAAAGGTTATATAACCTAGCTTTAGGTAACTTAGCATCAGGAAGTAAATTAATAGAGCAGTCATACACGCGATGAGGAGGCAACTCCTGACACCCCTCCTCAGAGAACACATCCCCAAAGTCCTCCAAAAAAGGAGGCAAAGTACTAGGCACGACCGCACTGATGACTGTGTTCATGCAGTTACTTTTGCAAAACTCACCCCATTGGCTTATCTCTCTGGACTGCCAATTAATCACAGGGTTATGTTTAACCAACCAAGGAAGTCCCAACACAATAGGAGTAGGTAGACCCTCCAACACATAACAAGATAATAGTTCCCTATGTATTGCCCCTACCCGAAGGTCAATGTTATGAACCTCATGAACAAAGCTACCTTGGCCGAGAGGCCTGGCGTCAATGGAGAATATAGGGATCGGTTTGACCAATACACTCAGATGCATACCTTGAGCCTGAGCAAACTGAGCGTCAACCAGATTAGCCCCGGACCCACTATCAAGAAGAACAGAAAATCTCTCCACTCTCGTACCAACCACCACCTCCACTGGTACAAGGAACTGAGAAGAACTAGCGGACGAAATACATACTCCCAGGTTGTCGTCCACCACACAACCTGGGATTAACAGTTTTCCGGTGACTTCTTGCTCAACAAGGCACGGGACGGACATCCCCCAACAAAATGTCCCTCTTTCCCGCAGAAGAAACACCTTCTAGTCCTGCGGCGTACCGCCAATCCCCTTCTACGAAATGATGTCCCTCCCAACTGCATAGGCTCCTCCGAACAGACAAGGGAACCTCAACATAAGGGACTTTAGTAGTAGGTGGAGTAACAACAGGGGGCGGAGTTATCTCGCACCTCTCCCGGAGCCGTCTATCAGTACGGATAGCCAGGGCCATAGCAGCCTCCAGTGATGGAGGAGAATCATACTGAGCCAAAACGTCCTTTAATTTGTCAGAAAGCCCATGACAAAACTGGCTCCTAAGAGCTGGGTCATTCCACTGAGTATCTGTGGCCCATCTACGGAACTCAGAAGCAAATTCCTCCGCCGGACGATCCCCCTGCTGTATCTTACGTAATTTTGTCTCAGCAAGAGAGACCCGATCTGGGTCATCATATACCAAACCCAGGGCAGTAAAAAATCGATCTACTGACTGTAGAGCCGGGGATCCCGGAGGAAGGGAAAATGCCCAGGATTGAGGGTCCCCTTGTAGGAGCGAGATAACAATTCCCACTCTCTGCTCTTCACTCCCTGATGATCGAGGCCGAAGCCGAAAATACAATTTACATGCTTCCCTGAAGGTAAAAAATTTGTCTCGCCCACCAGTGAACCTGTCCGGGAGAGCTACTTTAGGTTCAAATCTGGTTTGCTCCGAGGGAGACAAAACTTTGGACTTAATGTCCGTCAGCTCCATGGATAATCCCTGCAACTGCAGAGCCAGCTGGGCTACTGGATCCATGGCAACTGGGAATAATTTTATGGGCCAGTGAAAATGTCACGCGGTCTTATGATATGTGTACGATGTCAGTAAACTATTCTTAAAAGAACAACACTCTATACAACATATAGATTAGCAACATCTGCATGTAAATATAGAATAGATTTACCTGACACGATATCCGTTGAACTCAGGATTAATCTTGAGGACTTGATATACTGTCACAGGAAAGAAGAGGACCGGGGGTCTAACCTGACCCTAAACTGGGGTCCTAACTAATCCCTCACCTTGGAGGTACTGATAATGGTTCAGAGGTCCAAGTCTCCAGCCTAACCCTGTCTCCTATCAGACCCTGAACCCTGTAATCAGTCCTAAGAAGGATTCTGATTACCACCAAAGGGATATGGGCTGATCTCTGCTAAATACACAGATTAGCAATATAAGACAGACTGGAGAAAACACAGACTTGCATACACACTCAAACACAGAAGGAACATAAATGATCTGGGATATTAAACTCTAAGCAAGGTGAGCTTAAAACAACTAAGGAGCTCTTTAACTTAAGTCTATACAGATACAATCCTATCTGTGGTCTGCATGAAGAATTTCACTGGCAACTCCCAAAACAGACCACCAGAGATTTAAAGGAAACCAATCAACAAATAATTAATTGCAGCCGGGAGGAACTGCACCCAGTCCCAGAACTGAGC
Source organism: Oophaga sylvatica (assembly GCA_033576555.1). Classification (NCBI taxonomy): domain Eukaryota; kingdom Metazoa; phylum Chordata; class Amphibia; order Anura; family Dendrobatidae; genus Oophaga; species Oophaga sylvatica. Next base: position 50,762,886 of record JARQOD010000009.1, read on the forward strand.
ACAGACAGAATTAACTCCCTAACTGCCAAACACAAAGAAACAGCAACTCAGCTGTGAGAAGTCAGAATGTGCAACCGCGACGATCTTCGTGGCGATGCACACATGACAATCAGGCGACTTTTAAGCGCGAGAACTTCTTCCTCTAGTTCCGCCATTCGCCTCTCAGCAGCCCGTCTCTGAAGCTTCTCTTGCGTCCAATGGGCTTGTAACCACTCCTTGAGCTCCTTGATCTCGGCTCCGACATCCACCGAATCATCCGAACTCACCGCACTCGAGGAAGTATCTGCTTTACACTTCTCATCTCCAGTGGCCAACTCCTGGACCTGGTCTGTAGCTTCTCTGATGGACTCCTCCATCTTTTCCCGCTCAGCTTCCATTTGGCTGAGCTTTTCCTTAAGGCGCATCTCCACCTTCTGGAGAGTATCACAGGACATCTGTAGCTCCTTCACCTGAGCTTCCAGACCTAGGGTCTTTCTGCGCAGATCACCATTTTCATCACGGGTGTCCTGCAGAGTGGTCTCAACCACCTGGCGCATTTGCTCTGCATCCATCTTCTCCTCTTCTAGTTTTTCTTTGACCCTGAGGAGATCTACATAATCTCTCTTCCTCTGTTGCAGTTCCCTACTGCGTTCATCACACTCCTTCCTGGAGTCACACAGCTCCTGATTGAGCTGTTCGCGCAATCGTTTTAGGATTTGTTCACTTCCAGAAACTCCATCCTGCAGCGCCTCCTTCTCACGCTTCAACTGCAAAACCTCTTCCTTGATTTTGCGGCGGTCCTCTTTAATGGCAAAGAACATATTCTGCCACAGGATAACTTCCTCGTTGCTTCCTTCTAGATCTCGCTGGTCTGAGGACACGTCCTCCAGGTTTTCACATAATTGCAGCATGTCACTCTGATACTGCAGCCGAATATGTTCCAGCTCTTGGCCATGACTGGCCTTCTCCTCTTCTACCTCTAAAGGAGAATCTACACTTGAAGCATAGGCAGACAGTACTACATTCTCTTCATTTTCTTTTTCAGCGAGTACTACCGGCACAACCTTTCTGTGGCCCTTGCGCCGTCTACGACGAGAGGAGGACTCTCTTCCCTCGTCTAGTCTCTCCTGACTGAACTCACTTTTTACTTTCATAGTGTCCCAGTCAGCTACAGGGTCTGTGTCACTCCCCATGGTGTTGTGGACTAACAGGTCACCTCCCACTTTGACGTCACCCCCTTCTACTGGAGCTACCCGTTATCAACGGTCACATTGTCATTTTTAGGAGGTCCCAGCCCACCACCAGTAACAATTTTCATTTTTCCACACTCTACACTCTTGTGAAAATCCGCCCCTTTTTTAGACTCCGCCCCCTTTTTAACAACCACACCGGCAGGGTAATTTTTACACAAAAAATCAGCAGTAGTCTTAGGACTCAGTTCACAACATCTCTTACCACCTCCCCGGGCACTCTGTGACAACACTGGCACCCCCGGAGAGTCCATAGAATGGTCCACTGCCGCCATTCCATACGGTGCCCATGGTTCCCGCACCATGTCCAGTTGCATGTCCAGTAGACATTTCTCAAATATGCGGTCCGACTTGTCAGACCCATTCGCTGCTCCGTTCACAGCCATCGCGGAGCACTGTTCACACCAGAACTTCACCGCTTTCCCTTGAAAAATCTTCGTGGCCCCGCCGAGCCACAGCAAAACTGGATTTGAGTGCGACGACAATCTTCACAACCCCGCCGAGTTGCAGCAAGATGCCTTCGTGACCCCACTGAGTCACAGCAAGATGCCTTCGTGACCCCACTGAGTCACAGCAAGATGCTTGTATCCACACTCATCGTCCATGCTGTCAGACTTCTCTGTCTCAACAACGGCAGTCTTCACTCAAGACATACACACTCCACAAAAAATTCAGCTCTGCTGTGCAGACACTTTTTTTTTTTTTTTTCTTTGCAAAGTCTATTAGGGCTACTGTCTCTTTAAGACTGCTCCACAGACTTTTCTTTTGCTGCTGCACATTCCACAGTCATTTTCAGAACAAGTTCAGCTTTGCTGTGCATACATTTTCTCTCTGCAGACCCTATCAGGGCCACTGTCTCTCCAAGACTGCTCCAAACAGACGTTTCTGCTGACACACTTTTTTTTTTTTTTTCTGCTGCTATTTCAATAGACTTCACCTTTAATGCTGTCTCTCGCCACTGTGCTGCATACACACTCCAGCACTAACTGTATCAGGCACTGCGCTGCCCCAGCATTCTCCGCCAATTGTAGCCTTTCCGGGGGTTTAGCTCTAGGATCGCTGTCTGGGTAGACAGAATGGCATGAAAACAGTTCATTCAGACAGCAGTTCTGGTGCAAAACTGGCCGCAACCAGCTTTATTAAAGTCCACAGCAAACAGATTAAAACAAAGCATAAACAGAAAACCTGGGCTTGTCTAGCCTCTAATTACACTTAGATAGATGGCCCTCTCTATCCGGGACCCAGACTCTACCAGTCTGTGCCCAAAACAACACATATCACATATGTTACCAGTATGGAGCTTCACAGATACTCCTCCTTGTGTCTGAAGGCACCTTCCATGACCAGACTTGAGAGAGATCCACTCCTATTCAGCCGCTCTTCACACGGATTCGCACTGAGACTACTCCTATGTCCGGGGTCCTTCCTGCACCCAAACTGAGATAGCTCAAACACTCTTGGAGACTGCTTCCTTGTGCCAGGACACCTCTCTGTGTCCAGGCTAAAGACAGCTCTAACACTCTTGGAGACTGCTTCCTTGTGCCAGGACACCTCTCTGTGTCCAGGCTAAAGACAGCTCTAACACTCTTGGAGACTGTTTCTTGTGCCGAGACACCTTCCTGTGTCCAGGCTAAACTAGCTCTCTGACTGTGCTCCCAAGCACCTACTTCTGGCTTCCTAATCAATACCTGAGTGGCCACAGGTTTGAGCTGCAAACGTGTACTTGAATGGATGGTGTAATGACCTTTCTCCACCACTAGTTTTACAAAGGCACACATTTCCCTCATACAAGTCAGCAAAGTACCTGTGAAATGTACACCCCATTCAATACATACGCTCTCACTGTCTCATAACAGTTATAGAAAGAGAGTATAAGTTCAAATGATGGGTTAACTTATCAGTCTGTGGTTCCCGGACGGAGGAGGCTGGAAAATCCCACAATGGTGCCATAAGTGACACGAGAAGTCTCTGAACTGATCCCGGAGAAAGATGAAGCACTGTCTCTTGATAGCGGCGACGTATCCTGGCCTCCCTAGGCGTAGTCTTGAGGTCTTGGAGCGAGGCACTGCGGCTGGAGGACAGAGTCCCGGAGAGCAGGCCGAGGCAATGATACCTGATACATCGTGCACCGCTTGGTCAGTACTGTACTGCATCACATCTAATGTGGTGTACCTAATTATATGTACTAAATGTCCAACTGGGGGTCTGTATGTGGGAGAGACCGGGCAAAAACTGAGAACAAGGATGAATTCTCATCGCCACACAATAAGAGAAAAAAGAATGGATCTACCTGTGGCAAAACATTTTTGTTCCCCTGGTCATAGCATGTTGTACATGAAATTACTTGTACTGAAAGGTAGTTTCACATCTCAGAGACACAGAAGAGTTTGCGAATACAAATTGATGGTGACCTTTGACACTCTTAATGCTGGAATGAACCTGTCACACGGATTTATGACATTTTACATCAATTAAGGAATTTACTCCAAAGACCCTGTGAGAGCATCACAAAACATTACCAGACCCCAATCAGAGGGCAATAAAACTTTCACACTCCTTATCTATGAACTGTTCCAATATTTATGTTCATCCCTCTGCCATAATGACTATTCTGCTTCACGTCACTTGTCTTACCTATTGCATTATTTCTGTGCTGTGTTGTGTATAAATATGTGATTCTTCAGATTTTGTATTAGTCTAGCCTGATGAAGAGACCTGAGTAGTCTCGAAAGCTTGCAATTTGTTACCATCTTTTCAGTTAGCCATTAAAAGGTATCAACCACTGAGGACTCTCAACTCTAAATATTTTTCTGGTCAGTACTGTGTCGCACGCAGGCAACAGTCAGAGGAACAGACCGGTTTGTCCTATGAACGTCAGTGGTGAGCGGAGTCGTCGTCTCTAAAGGTTTACAGTCTGCCTGTGCGTGGGCTGGAAGGGTATAGCGTGGGCCTGCTTGCTGGCATTGGTCTGTGGAGAGTGAGTCAACCTTCTCCTGCAGCGCACACTGTCTTCCTGCTAAAAGCCTAGTCCTGGCGCGCTCCCTCCCTTTTATCACAGACCCGCCCCCTATAGTCAGGTGAGAAGGTCTCTTCCAGTCAGAAAGTTTTTCCTCTGGAAACAATGGTGACAGCCCCGACAGTTCCGGCCCTGAAATACCGCTAGCCCGGTCCATCTCCCTACAATGTCTGCTGTGCTCTCTCGACTGTCTTCTACCATTTTCCTGCTCCATGCCACCAGCAACTCCATCACAAGGGGCGCAATTCATAGCACTGCTATCAATGACGCACATTGTGTTCAAACTGATAGCATGTATCAGAAAAACAGTTTGTGATCACAGGTCAACATTTATCACCTCCAATAACTGACCCTAGACCAGGTTGTCATTGACCGTAATAGTCTTATGCAAATAACCTCTCCGTAATTAATGTGAATTTAATATGACAACTTCATACCCAGCATAGGTGAGAGGTAATTACCGAGGATTCCATAGAGGGATTCATTATGGAAATATATCAGCATTGAGGTACACAAAATTCACAGTTCCTGAGAAATCTTGATGAAGTGTTATTCTATACCTAATAATAGTCTGTGTGACTGAGTATAGCGGCATTATCACTATGTGTGTCACCAGTAATAATGTAACCATAAACGTAATAAATGGATAATGCATTAACCTTTGCAAGATGATGGGTGAGAAGATTAAATGGCAAAAATGACAAAAGATTATAGTTTCATTATTTATTAATAATAAACCAAGGAAGAATTGCTCCTTGTGCGGTATATTCACTCTGGTAATATTCTGTAGGAATGGAGGAGTACAGAGAGGCAGAGTTGAGTCTATGAGCAGAGCGAAAGGGAATGGGGAACTCAACCTTGTTCCCAGCTAAATGTTTTGGATGAGAGGTTTATAGCGAGATCCTGCTCTGCCAAACCCAGATGGGGATGGTTGGGATAGGTGGGATGCCCAATCTATTTCAGGATGGCTTTTTTGCTAATGGGGAGAAATCTTAGTGCAGGCGGTGAATGCCCGTTGGTTGAGTAGTCCATTGTTGCTAGCGCTGTGGCAAATTGAGAACGCTAGACTGGGACAGTCGAAATTGGATAAGAAAAGAGACTATCTATACTGACAGAAATCCAGATAATTGAGTAATATTCGGTGATTGCCTCTACAAGAACCACCTTCCCTTCTGGGCTGTAGAGTAGGAATGTTGCACAAGCCTTGTGTACCCATCACAAGTAAAGAGCCTCTTCCCGGAATGCATCTCGTCTTCCATCATAACAGGTCTTATTCAGGACCATCTTACGTTCATGCAAAGCTGTTTCATCCCCAAAAATATTACTTTCCATATACACTAGTAAGGTCTCAACCTCTGGCTTTCTTTGACTACACTACCTGCTTCTGCTCCCCCTAGTGATTGGAATAATTAAGACTCCAACCAGACCGGATCATAACATTCAAACCTTTCTACTTGAGTCCCACCAGTCAGAACATGGAGATGATCTAGCGTCACCACCGCTGGTCAAAGACCATAACAATATGAAAAATATTGTTCATTTTAGCTTTTGTCTCTTGAATCTAGTGGAACATTATATTGCTAATGGTCCAGCCAGGGAACTGTCTATGTAGCATATGATCACTTTTGTCAAAACTGCCTCTCCAGCTGTGCCGATAACTGGAAAGGTAGGGTCGTCACCAGTAAAGCCCCTTTCACAATTTGAGTAACCCTAATGATTGCTTCTGAGGATAGGGGGGTTGCATAGACATCTAATAACAGCTAGTTGTAGTGAATATGAATGAATTAATGTCTATCCAACAGCTCTTATGCTGTTGGCCTAAGGTAGGAAGCCAAATTCTGAAATCCTTACTGATGTCACCAATATAGAGTTTCCTCTCTTCCTATCTGACCTCCTATTACACTTATAAGACCTTATAGGAAAGAAAGGAATACTCATGGCCTATTTAATCTTGAAACTGATGCTTGTGGGCAAGGAGGATTTTTCACAAAACCAACAACTACTCCAAGTTGATCTTTGATTTATTAAAAATATGTTGTCAAAACAAAAAAACAATGTAAGCTAAGAAGCACCGCACAATAAATAATATAAGATAACATCCATAGCATGCGAGAATATGGCTATAACCGAAAGTCAGTAAAGTACAAAGTGGTACTATAGGATACTGCTTGTATGGAGTATTTTAGTTCATGTTATAGGGTATCCATCAGGCAGAATGTAAAGCGGCAATCCCAAAAGACATAAAAAGATGTTTCCTCCATGGAGGGGAACCTTGGACAGTTATGAGTTTTTCACAGGTTGCATATGTGCATGAATGCCCTGCAACACCATCCATGACAAGTCTGGTGCCCGTTGGGCAACTAGACAGAAGAAACATTAGTGCATTCAGTCTTTATAGTGTTGGGGGAGCTTAGGAATAGACTCTATCAAGTTGTTGGCTCTGACGAGCTTGTGGATTGTCTTGAATTTCCACAAGTTGGACTTAACTCATACTTCCGCACTCCACTACAACTCCAGCATATTAGTAAAACAGATCACCCAACAAATCATTACAGACTGTGATAGGAGAAGTGAGTGGTGAAAAAACTGATCCAGAGAGGGAAATCACTGGTTTACAGCTTCATCCTGAGAAAACACACAAGATGGGAAGATTGGAAGGAGAGGGGTTTCATCTTCTACATCGGCACCCAGACTGTCCAATATGGAACAGTGTCTGAGCAGGTGGTGTATCAGCTTTCAGCAGGTCTGGTTAAAGATGCTCTCCATTTGCAGAATGATCCAGTTCCTGGCACGCTAAACAACACTTAAAACAATTCATAAGGCAAAAGGTCCTAACAAAGTGAACCCCAGGGAATACTCTGTAAAATAGTGAGTGGTATGATAGGCTACTCCTTGGTACACAGTCTTTGAGTTCATCTTCCAAGGTGTCCAACTGCGGAAATCCCAAAAGTCGTCCAAAGATATTTCCTCCACATAGGGGCACCTTGGACAGTTTGAGTTTTGCATGGGTCACATGCGTGCCTGGATGCCCTTTATTGTCATCTATGGCAAATCTGTGCTTATTGGTCAACCTGACAGAGGAAAATGTAGTCCATTCAGTCTGTATGGTGTTGATAGGGAGCCTTGGAATAGATTCCAACAAGTTGTTGGCTTGTGGAACGTCTTGGATTTTTACAAGCTGGGCTTAAGTAATTTCAGTTGTTATTCCATCAAAAATTGGACCTGATCTCCATAATATCATAGAGACATGGACTGTCTTTATAGTATGTGTGAAAAATGCCAGGAGACCTGCCATGTATTTTACAACCTAAAATGAAGGTAAAAAGCTTAAGCCCTTACAACATTTTTCATCAGTCTGGGAATTGGTTGTTCAATACAAAAAGGATAGTGTGGCACACTACAAAGTTGGCACCTTCACCCATGTAAATCCTCAATTACCTCATACAGTCCAGTCCTGTGACACCGGCTATGTCACCACCTGAGAGACGATCTGTTCTGCTTTGATGGATTTTGCCAGCAACAAGCAATATTTTGCATTAAGAAAATTGTCATGTACATCCAATGTCACGAATGTCAAATTAGAAGTAGAGGGAAATGTCAGAGAACATGAAGGTTCAAAGATTTCTTACACTCACCACTAGTGTTGAGCATTCCGATACCGCAAGTATCGGGTATCGGCCGATATTCGCGTTATCGGAATTCCGATACTTAATTCCGATACTTTTTCAATATCGTATACCGGAATCGGAAGTTCCCATAATTCTTTGAGAGGCAATGTGATTTTAGTCAGCCAATGAGGAATCCTACGAAGTGTGGGCACATCCTGTAATGATGCGGTCATCTTAACTAATGGCATGGCTGTGATTGGCTGCTGAAATGATGTCAGAATGCACTATAAAAGGCGCCGCAGCCATTTTAGCGTCACTGTGCTGTGAACTCAGTTAGGGACAGAACGCTGCTGTGCTGACTCTGAGGGACAGTTAGATATTGCGATTTTGTGTACTACTGTGCTTGAGGCAGGCTAGTTTACCAACCGCTGTGTAAAGCTTCATTTTGCCAGTGTTGTTTTAACAGCTCTGTGCAAGGTGTGTGTGTGACAGTGCAGGTGACGCTGCAGTTTGCTCTGCATCCACCGCTGTTTGTAGGCATCTGCACGTGTCACTTTTTTTTTTTTTTTTTTATTTTATTTAGTGGAATTGGTGCAGCTCCATTATATTAGAAAAAAATCAAATCTATTAGTGTGACGTGCTTCCATCCGTATACAATACATTGGTTGCAAACACTATAGAAGTACAGAAAGGAGCTTTTCACAGATAGTGAATAGTTGTGTTTCAGTGTTCACTGCAGTCTGTGAGGTTTTGATTTTTTGAGTGCAGATCATGCTCCAGTTAGTTCTTCAACCACTGCTGGTTGTAGTCTGCTGAGCGTGTCTCAGTGGCTCATCCTTTTCATTTATCTCCAATTGGTTCTGCTACATTCCATTTAAAATAAATCTAATCTATTAGTGTGACGCGCTTCCATCCGTATACAATACATTGGTTGCAAACACTATAGAAGTACACAAAGGAGTAGCCTTTCACAGATTGTGGACAGTTGTGTTTCAGTGTTCACTTCAGTCTGTGTTTTTTACTTTTTTGAGTGCACATCACGCTCCAGTTACTTGTTCAAGCACTGCTGCTTGTACTCTGCTGAGCGTGTCTCAGTGGCTCATCCTTTTCATTTATCTCCAATTGGTTCTGCTACATTCCATTTAAAATAAATCTAATCTATTAGTGTGACGCGCTTCCATCCGTATACAATACATTGGTTGCAAACACTATAGAAGTACACAAAGGAGTAGCCTTTCACAGATTGTGGACAGTTGTGTTTCAGTGTTCACTTCAGTCTGTGTTTTTTACTTTTTTGAGTGCACATCACGCTCCAGTTACTTGTTCAAGCACTGCTGCTTGTACTCTGCTGAGCGTGTCTCAGTGGCTCATCCTTTTCATTTATCTCCAATTGGTTCTGCTACATTCCATTTAAAATAAATCTAATCTATTAGTGTGACGCGCTTCCATCCGTATACAATACATTGGTTGCAAACACTATAGAAGTACACAAAGGAGTAGCCTTTCACAGATTGTGGACAGTTGTGTTTCAGTGTTCACTTCAGTCTGTGTTTTTTACTTTTTTGAGTGCACATCACGCTCCAGTTACTTGTTCAAGCACTGCTGCTTGTACTCTGCTGAGCGTGTCTCAGTGGCTCATCCTTTTCATTTATCTCCAATTGGTTCTGCTACATTCCATTTAAAATAAATCTAATCTATTAGTGTGACGCGCTTCCATCCGTATACAATACATTGGTTGCAAACACTATAGAAGTACACAAAGGAGTAGCCTTTCACAGATTGTGGACAGTTGTGTTTCAGTGTTCACTTCAGTCTGTGTTTTTTACTTTTTTGAGTGCACATCACGCTCCAGTTACTTGTTCAAGCACTGCTGCTTGTACTCTGCTGAGCGTGTCTCAGTGGCTCATCCTTTTCATTTATCTCCAATTGGTTCTGCTACATTCCATTTAAAATAAATCTAATCTATTAGTGTGACGCGCTTCCATCCGTATACAATACATTGGTTGCAAACACTATAGAAGTACACAAAGGAGTAGCCTTTCACAGATTGTGGACAGTTGTGTTTCAGTGTTCACTTCAGTCTGTGTTTTTTACTTTTTTGAGTGCACATCACGCTCCAGTTACTTGTTCAAGCACTGCTGCTTGTACTCTGCTGAGCGTGTCTCAGTGGCTCATCCTTTTCATTTATCTCCAATTGGTTCTGCTACATTCCATTTAAAATAAATCTAATCTATTAGTGTGACGCGCTTCCATCCGTATACAATACATTGGTTGCAAACAATATAGAAGTACACAAACGGGCCTTTCACAGCTACTGAACATGGGTTTTTAATTTTTAACTAAAATATGTATTTTTTCAAATGACACAAATATAAGTAATGTTGAAGAGGAATAGTCCTACATCCATTGTTTGCACAATATTACAGGTGTACATCATGTCCCTTAATCAACAATGTATTATTATATTTACTTGTATGCTTTTATTTAAAAGCCAAGAACACAGAAGGATAACCTTCGCACTGCAGCTGTTGTCAAAGTTCAACCCACATTATGCACTTCCAACATTGCAGCATTTGAGGCATGATGTGAGTTGGATTGGTCAAAGTTATGGAGTGAGAAGGTTCACCATCAGTACCCTATAGCATAAGTATGCTTTTGTGTTAGCATTTGTGTTAGACATGTGGATATCTGCCATAATATGTCACAATTATTTAGTTACAGATTTGTTACCAACACTAATCATTGAATGGTTTTAAATTTGACGTTTCACTTGTTTACAGCTTAGAAATAAGGGTGTAGCCTGATATCTATGTGTAGCACTAGCCACTTTAACATGTCATGTTTTTTTAAACATGTGTAGCTAGGTAGCAGTAATTTTTGCCGGACACACAGCAGGGGAACAGCAGGCGTTACTGAACCCCACTATCACTATAGCTTGTGTATTGGTCTGTGGACACGACACTTCTGAGCAGCAACTGGCAGTGTTGTAGCCCAGGGAGTATAGCTCAGGTGGTAGAAAGATGAACATAACAGGAGACATGGAAAACGTTGCCAACCAGTTAGTTAATCTGAAACCGGACAGGCAAATTCAGGCGAGATCCATGCCTAGTTCATTTTCAGAAAAGTAAGCCGTTCTACATTATCGTAGGATAGTCGCATGCAACGGTCTGTTAGTACACCACCTGCAGCAGTAAAGACGCGCTCCGATAATACACTGGCAGCAGATCAAGCCAGCACCTCCAATGCATACTGGCTAAGCTCTGGCCATGTATCCAGCTTAGAGACACAAAACTTGAATGGGGAAGAGCCATCTGAGAGTACACTGAGAGGGCAAGACATGTAGTCTGTAACCATCTTACGGAAATGTTGCCTCCTACTGACTGGAGCCGTCTCGGATGGTGTAGACATTGGTGGCGCTGCCACAAAACTTCGACACATTTGGAACATACTGTTCTTGCCCTGTGCAGAGGCGCTGCTTGTGCTCCCTCTTGTTGCAGAGCTGTCTCCACTGCCTCGACGCACAGAGCTGCTTTGTAAATCAGTAGCAGCAGCAGTGCTCTCGGCTGGAATGGAGAACATTATGGATTGCACCAGTGTGTCTTGGTACTTCCGCATTTTACGCTCCCGGTTCAACGGTGTGATGAGGCTTTGTAAGTTGTCCCGGTAGCGAGGGTCTAGGAGGGTGTACACCCAATAATCAGACGTGGTGTGAATGTGTTCGATGCGGCGGTCGTTTCTCAGCCACTGCAGCATGAAATCAACCATGTGCTGCAGACTCCCAACTGGCCAAGAAACGTTGTCCCCTGCAAGAGGCGTCATCTCCGCCTGCTGTGCATCACCCCACCCTTGGTCTACATACTGACTAGAGCATTGTCTACCTCCCTCTGGAGCGATGTCTTCCTCCTCCATTGACTCCTCCTCATCCTCCTCACAAAGTCCTTCAAATACATATAAATTTACAAAATTTAAAACTCAAAATTTAAAAACTTTGTATCATAATTCTGTAACATCAGTTTATGGAAACACAATAGCATTACAAAAGGATAGACAAAAAATGTACATTATGTGCTTTGTAAATACATTAAAAGTTTGTAATGGTTATGAAAATATAGACAGCGACTCTGGAGGTTCAATTGTTGATACAGCATGGTACTTTGAAAGTCCTCCAGCCCTTTGTGAGGAACCACGTTGCGCTGACTGTCCAGAAGGTGATGGAATTTGTGACTCCTCATCCTCCACCTCTTCCAAAACCTCATGCCTTAGTGCTTGCAGTGTTTTTTGAAGCAGGCAGATAAGGGGGACAGTCAGGCTGACTAGTGCATCATCTGCACTCGCCATCCGCGTTGACTCATCAAACGCACGCAAAACGTGGCAGATATCCTTCATAGAGTTATTCGCCACTCATTACACTGGCAGTGGCTGCCCATTCATTATAGGATCCAATTCTAATTACTGGTTCTCACCAACAAAGCTCTCCACAGCGCAGCACCCCCCTACATCTCCTCCCTTATTTATATTTATCGGCCTAACCGACTGCTGCACTCTGCAAACGACCTTCGACTAACCTCTGCACTAATCCGTACCTCCCACTCCCAACTCCAAGACTTCACCCGCGCTGCGCCAATCCTCTGGAATGCTCTACCCCAAGAAATTAGGACTATCCGCAATTTGGATGGTTTCAGGCGCTCCCTCAAAACACATTTGTTCACAGTGGCCTATCACATTCACTAATCAAAGTCATTCTATGTGTAATTCTGTGTGTGTAGCCCATTCACTATCTCCATGCATCCCTCACTTCCTTAAAATGGCTGGACCATCATTGTAAAAACACCATTGTATATAAACACCTGTACTTTGTATCTCCCACACCTCATTGTAGATTGTAAGCTTTCACCAGCAGGGGCGGCTGATTTTGCTTTAATTATTGTATTGTTAACGTTGTTACTTATGACTCGTGTTTTGAAACTGTTAAACTGTAAAGCACTGCGGAATATTATGGCGCTATATAAATAAATAATATTATTATTCTTATTATAGAGGCCCACTCAGTAGTGGTGAAGTGTGAACGGCGCAAATTGCGAGTTGACTGCGCCTGATGCAGCTGATACTCCATTACTGTTGGCTGCTGCTCACACAACCGCTCCAACATATGTAACGAGGAATTCCACCTGGTGGGTACGTCACATATGATGCGATGTTCATGAAGGTGAAATCTGCGTTGCAGAGCTGCAATCAGCGATCTGGCCATGCTGGAACGTCGCAAGTGAGCGCACTCTAGGCGGACCTTGTGCAGCAGTGCATCAAGATCCGGATAGTCCCTCAAAAAACTCGGCACGACCAAGTTGAGCACATATGACAGACATGGTATGTGAGTGAGGTTGCCAAGGCCCAGAGCTGACACCAGATTTCGGCCATTGTCACACACTACCAAGCCTGCCTGTAGATTCTCTTCCAAAAACCACACGTCGCTCTCCTGCTTTATGGCATTACAGAGCTCCTGCGCTGTGTGGCTAAGATTCCCCATGGAAATTAATTTCAGGATGGCCTGTTGACATTTGGACACGGCTGTGCTCATATCGGTCGCAACAGGTAAACGTTCACGGGTCCATGTGGAGGTAGACCGTGACGGCTCCTGCAGCGATGATTCTGAGGAACTGGAATAGGAGGAGGAATCAATGTGTACAGACTTGATTCCTGCAATCCTTGGAGTTGGCAGAACACGTACAGCGCCACTCGCAAGATCAGTACCCGGCTGCACAACATTGACCCAATGGGCAGTGAGGGAAAGGTATTGTCCCTGGCCATGGGTGTTAGAACCCTCTTGTTAGGTTTTGTTTCAGTTTGCTGGTCACATGACCTTTTTTCCCTATTTAGTCTGGCTCCGCCCTTCTGGCTTTGCTTGACTTCATTGTATTATCTACTGTTAAGCTAGCCGGGTGCTTAGGTGCCTTAATCTGTCAGTTTTGCTTGATGTTAGGATCACAAAGTATTTATTTTTCTGTTTAATTATCCATGCTACAATTTATGTTAGGAGGTGTCCACCTTTTCTCACAGTCCCTAGATCTTGTAGGGATTACTCCCTCGCAACTATAGGTCTTCGTTCACACTAGATGAGGACTTTAGCGGGTCTGGTCGCAGGATCAGGTTCCCCGTTACATCGTAGGGATTCAGCTTAGTTGTATTGTAGGGACAGAATTCCCTTCTTTCCTTACTGGTTGTAGCAGATCATAACAATGGGTACTGGTCCACGCATCGGTGGTCAGGTGGACCTTGCTACTGAGGGCTTTTAGTAGCGCATGTTTAATTTTTCCCTCAACATGCTTTTGCAGACCAGGGACGGCTTGCCTGCTGAAATGAAATCGGCTTGGCACATTGTATTGTGGGATTGACAATGATATTCAGTTACGGAAACTGTCTGTCTCCACCAGCCTGAATCACAGCATTTCAAGGGACAGGAGTTTTGCAATGCCAGCATTCAGAGCCTGTGCTCGTGCATGGTTTGCGGAGTATGGCCGTCTTTTATCCCATGCCTGTGCTACCGATGGCTGTTTTGTGGCCTGGGAGTGTGAGGATGACAGGGAACTTGCTGCTGTGTGTGGAATAACAGTTTGTCTCTGGACAACAGTGGCCGAGGTTCTTCCATGGCGATCCTGTGAGGAAGCATAACCAGCTGTGTGTGAGCTCGATGAAGAGGCTTCAACACAACCTGAAGATGTAGGTGCTGCTGTAGGTTGGCCTACATCTCTAGTGTGTCTTTGTAACTCAACTACGTGCTTTGTCCGCACATGTTTCCACATATTTGTGGTATTGAGGTGACTGACACTTTTAGCTATTTTTAATTTTTGATTACACAGCTTGCATTTCACATAGCAAATATCATGTGCAAGTGTGTGAAAAAAGGACCACGCAGTGCAAGTCCTGGGAGCGCACGTTTGACTTTTGGAAGACAACTGCTCCGAACAGGTGCCAAACTGGAGGCTACAGGCAACCGAGTCTGCAGCCTAACTCTCCCTCCTGTTTGTACCGTTGGGGCAATGTCTTCCTCTATCTTCCTTCTATCACTAACCATTTCTCTAGGCCTCTCCCAGCTTTCAACCAAAGTACTGGTTCTCACCCACAAAGCTCTCCACAGTGCAGCACCCCTCCTACATCTCCTCCCTCATTTCTATCTATCGGCCTAACCGACTGCTGCGCTCTGCAAACGACTTTCGACTAACCTCTGCACTAATACGTACCTCCCACTCCCGACTCCAAGACTTCTCCTGCTCTACGCCAATCCTCTGGAATGCTGTACCCCAAGAAATTAGGACTATCCACAATTTGCATGGTTTCAGGCGCTCCCTCAAAACACATTTGTTCAGAGCGGCCTATCACATTCACTAATCAAAGTCATTCTATGTATTCTGTGTAAGTGTGTGTGTGTCTCTAGCCCATTCACTATCTCCATCCCTCAGTCCCTTAAGATGGCTGGAACATCATTGTAAATGCACCATTGTATATAAACACCTATACTTTGTATCTCCCCCATCTCATTGTACATTGTAAGCTGTCACGAGCAGGGGCGACTTATTTAGCTTAAATTATTGTATTGTTAACGTTGTTACTTATGACTTGTGTTCTGAAACGGCTAAACTGTAAAGCGCTGCGGAATATGATGGCGCTATATAAATAAATATTATTATTATTCCTCTGAGCTGCTCCCACCACCTTCCTGTTCCTCATGCCATGTTGGGTCTTGGACCTCATCATCTCCACTACCCTCTTCCAACACCTGCTGTTGGGTGGTCTGGCCAGCACCATGCTCAACAGAAACTGGCACCTGGGTCTCATCATCATCAGATGCGTTCTGCGGTGTGCTGACCATCGGCACTGTCTCACCCGCCTCTTCAGATTCAGAGAGACACAGCTGTTGCGCATCACTGCATACTCCCTCTTCACATTACAGAATGCTGCTTGGCTGGGCCCCTGTTTGCAAGCCAATAGATTCTGAGAACAGAAGCAGACACTCAGCTGGCTCCTGTACAGAACTCTCTGACTGCCTGGGCAATTTGCCAGGCGGTGAAGAGACAGATGGTTGCCCAACAGTGCTGTGGTCCTGAGAGGAGGTGGAAGCAATTGAAGTCGATGCATTGGCTGACATCCAAACAACAACGGCTTCAATTTGTTCTTCCCGCAGCAGGGGGTACTCCGAGCTCCTACAAAAGTGCGCATAAAGGAACGCTCACGGGGAAAACTGGTGGATGCTGTGTCACTGGGGCCGCAGCAGCCACAGAATCCCCACGTCCTCTCCCTGAAGAAACTCCACGACCACGTGCCTTACTCCCTGCCTTCTTCATCTTGGTAGATTGATAAAGAAAGTCTGAAAAGTTATAAGGTCTAAGTGTGGTTATTCCGCAGAGACTGCAGTGAACACTGCACACAACTGTTCACTACCCAATGCGTCTCAGCAGGAAGGCAGTCTGTGCGTCAAAACAAGGGCACAAGCATACATCCATGTACCCTGTTTATAAAGCTATATAAAAAAAATTATGTAGTAGTGACGCACACTTTATTGAGGTACAGTATTACATCGCAATTCACCATCTGTGGCTATGCAGTCTCATCTATATATACCTTATCTATCTGTTGTCATGCTTCCAAGTCGACAGTCACAGTCAGCCATAAATAGCAATTTTCACTATGCACTATGCACTTTTTAAAGGTTATGTTTGTTAATAAAAATGATTATTGCCACATATTATGAGTATTACATGATGGAAATTGTATAATTTTGTATAAAATATTTAGTGACATTATTCAGCAAATGGAACATTTTAGTAATATCACAGATAACTTGTAATGCTGATGATGTTTTGAAGTCAGACATTCATTGTCTATACAATAAAAATGGTGTACATACTGTTACTTATCCATCATTAATGGATTCAGATATGTACTTGTATGCTTTTATGTACAACCGTATAGCAGATTCCTTAACTAATTTATTTTGTGGTTTGCATTGCTGTTCAACATGTTAATGTATGTGTTTATGTTTGTCAATTCTTTATTTATCTAGATATTAGTTTAAATGAAATCATCATCTTATGGTAGTAAAGGTTATCTTTCTCTTGTTTGAAGTATAGACATTTAAAATTGACAGGTAACAAGGAAATTACTTGATCTAGTATTTAAACATCCTCCTTGACCCTGGGCTCCAACACCGCCAGTTGTTGCTCGGAAGTGCTGTTAGCACAGTCAACACTTGCTCCTGTGTTACTGGGGTTCAGTAACGTCAGCTGGTCCTCGGTTGTGCCATTGGCTCTTTTCCTTCTGCTGCCCCTCCGGGTTCCAGCACAGTCAGCTGGTCCTCGTTACTTGCATTGGCTCTTGTACCTTCTGCTACCCGTCCGGGTTCCAGTACCGTCAACTGGTTCTCCGCAGTGCCTTTGGCCTAGGTGCCTCCATCTCGGTATCCGAGTTCCAGCAACGTCTGCTGGTCCTTGGTAGTGCTTTGGAGCACAGGTACCTCCTGCTTAGTAACCGTGTCCCAGTAACGTCAGCTGGTCCTCGGTTGTGCCATTGGCTCTTTTCCTTCTGCTGCCCCTCCGGGTTCCAGTACCGTCAGCTGGTTCTCCACAGTGCCTTTGGCCTAGGTGCCTCCATCTCGGTATCCGAGTTCCAGCAACGTCTGCTGGTCCTTGGTAGTGCTTTGGAGCACAGGTACCTCCTGCTTAGTAACCGTGTCCCAGTAACATCAGCTGGTACAAGATTGTGCTACAAATACAAGATACGGAACAAGAGACACAAGAACAATAAGCAGAAGATCTAAAAGCAGAAGAACATGAAGTATAAGACCAAAATGAAGAGCAAAATATATGCTCTAAATTCTAAGCAGAAGAAGACTAAGCAGTGTATGGGGGTGAGTCCGTTCCTCCTCGTGGTGCCCCTGGAAAATGCCTGCTGCTGCAGGCTAAACTGAACACGGACAAATACTGTTGTAATTTAAATCTTTTGTGACAGCAAGAACGGAAGGATGAAAAATTCATACTTTGACAGATTACAAGTACAGGATTCTCTGTCACAAATAAGAATATGATGAAGAAGATGAAGCAGAATATGAATAAGAATAATAGTTTAATAAGAAGAATATGAGTAATGTTAACAAAGATGAATAGCAAGAAGTTTAAGAAGAAGATAAAGAAGGTGAAGATGAAGAATAATTTGATGAAAAAGATGATGCTGCAGAAGATTATGAAGGAGAAAGTGTGTGAAAAGTTAAAAAGGTGAAGATGAAGAGCATGGAAGTTGTGTAATATACATATTTGCCAAAATATAAAAAACGTTAACATTGTCAATTTCTTCGTCAATCCGAACATCTTTAAAAAAAAAAATATTTATGCTATTCCATTTGATTGGGTTAAACATCTATGCCTTTAATGTCTCCTCAACCTTCCCCAATACATTCTACATTACTCTTTCTTGTTTTCCTTCATGTACAATTAACCAACAAGGCAAGAATGGGTTTTTTTTAATTTCGATATTTTGTTCCCATAGACTTACATGGGACTTCCGGTATCGGTATCGGGTATCGCCGATATTTTAGTGATATCGGCGATACCATTCCGATTCCGATACTTTAGGATATCGGAAAGTATCGCTCAACTCTACTCACCACTAGAAGAATCAATAAATATCGCTAATCTCTCTAAATTAGAAATGACTATTTTTAAAATCAGTAAATCCAGGATGGGGTAAGATTTTCCACACTCCAGAAAATTACCCAATAATGTGGGAGATTACATTAAATATTTTTATAGATCAGATATCGGAATATATCATATTTGTATTTATGTTTCAATGAGTTTTAAATGAATTTTGTAATTTACCCATAAAAATATTTGGAAATGTTGTGTTATTCAGCTACAGGGCTGAATATGGTAAGGAAAGATAGAACGATAGATAGATCTATCTAAACACAAAGAAATTAAAGCTACACCAATCCAACAATATAGTGAATCCAAGCCCCAGGTCAGCAATTAGTTATCTCAAATACATAGGCCGACAAGGAAAGGCAATATTCCAACTTGCAAATCAGGTACAAAGCTGAATCATCACCAAATTGTCATATCTATGGTGTCACGATATGTAACGACCCAACAGGGTCAGCCGACGGCATGACGCACACAACGGGATGGAAATGGGGAGGAAGGCCCTGCCGATAGGGAATGATGGACGGGACACCTCCTGAGCTCCAACCTGAACCTGTCCCTGCACTCCCCTAACGCCCTAAGCGGGTCCTTCCCCCCACCGCTGTCACGAACCTTATCCCTCGCTGTCACCTCGCACTGCCATGGCTACTGCACTGGCCGGCAGGGGCACTAGCCTCACCACTGCAGATTGTACAACACAGGGGACAGTGACAAACATGAGACAGACCAGGTAGAAATACCACACTTAGCTTCCAGACTTCGCTGCCAAGCTCCACACCACAGAGGACACAGAAACAGGACTCCAAACTCCAGAAGTAGCTGACACCAGAAAGGTGCAACTGCATGGCTGGTCTCCATAGAATAACTCTATCACCAGCGTCAGCTGATGCATCAGGTGACTATTTAAAGGATGGTGGGAGTGGTCACCACCCACATCAGCTGACCTAGAAACTCAGCAACTGCAGGAAAGGGAAACTGAAATTAACCCCTTGTGACAGTGTCACTGGTTTTATATGTGAGGGGAGGTATGTGTCACACAGGATGCTCTCCTGTGTGAACTAAGACCTACTTCATTTATCTGCCAGGATGTTATATGCTGGTAGGTTTACTCTGTTAAAGGGTGTGTGGTTTTATGGGAATGGCAAGAGGGCGGAACGCATTCCCCTTACCTCCCCTCAGGGTGTGGCTGAGCAGTATGTAAAAGCTCAGTCCTGTTTTTTTATCTGAGAAGTGTGGTCTGGAGAGAAAAGTCTCCAGACAGTATAGTGGAAGCTACCGAGCCTTCCACAAGGACTTTAACAGTGCAGTTTATGCTACCGAGAGCGGGCGGAACCCACTCATCTATGGACTGAGTTATTGTTTGTTTTTTTTATGTTTTTCCCGTTTAACCCAGAGAGGTTATGTTTACTTTTCTTGCAAAACCGGCATGAGTTTATGGCTGATAATAAACCAGCAGAAAGACAACCCAGAGAACGTGTGTCCTGAGTCTGCCTCGAGGAGAGCCGAGCGAGTCGTCTTGCCACAGTTGGTGTGAGAGTGCGTGCAGGATTCCAGGAACACGTGTACCTGCCACAAAGACCGGTGAATGTCCTGGGTGAAGGCTGCCAGCCAGCCAGAGAAGTCCGGCAGCATGGAGGAGCTCGTTAAGCACCTGGTCCAGGCCCAGCAGAGCATGCAGCAGCAACACCTACAGAGCCAGCAGAGTATACAGCAGGCCCAGCAGAGCATACAGCAGCAGCACCAGGAGACGACCAAACTGTTGCTTCAGCAGATCCAGTTGCAGCAAAAGTCGCAGCAGCACCAGCAGGAGGCGCAACAGCAGATACAGCTCTTGGCGGACGCTATCCAGAGCAGGGCGGCCACCCCAAACCCAGGGCCGACTGATGATTCTCACGTCAGGAAGGCGGTAAGGCGGGCCATGCAGAAGATGACCCCTGGGATGATGTAGAAGCATTTTTGACCGTTTTTGAGAGGGTGGCTGATCGGGAGAGACTTCCACCAGCACCGTGGGCAGAGGTTCTGGCGCCATATTTATCGGGTGAACCCCAAAAAGCGTATTTTGACTTGGCGCTGCAAGATGCTAAGGAATATCCCAAACTAAAGACAGAGATCTTAGCACGTCTGGGAGTAAATATGGCAGTAAGGGCCCAGCGAGTTCATCACTGGACATATGCTAGCAACAAACCCCCTCGTTCGCAGATGTTTGACCTACTGCATCTTGTTCAGAAGTGGCTACAACCGGAGTCCTCCACTCCGGCCCAGATGATTGAGTGGGTGGTGATTGACAGATTCGTGCATTCCCTTCCCAAGTCAGTACAGACCTGGGTTGCCCAGGGTGATCCCCAGAACGCAGATGACTTTGTCGGCCTGGTAGAGAGATACCAGGTAGTGGAGAGATCTCTTGGGAAACCGGATGCAGTCACTTCTCCCTACTGGGATACCCAAAAGGGGGTGGGTTCACCACGGACGGGGTCTAGAGCCACCACTGGGGGGCGTCCCACTCCTATTGAAGGTGCCTCTAGAACAGTTGGGAAAGATATAGTTTGCTGGCGATGTCACAACCCTTGACATGTAGCCGCCAGGTGTCAAATATCCCCTGAGCCCATGGACTGCAGCCTAGGCAGACGGGTCTCCTATTATGCCTATCCAGCCTGTAGCGTGGACTGTCGACCCGGCAAGGGACCGCGGGCGTGTGCAGTATCCATTAATGGAATAAAAGTGCTTGGGCTGTTGGACTCCGGGAGTCTGGTGACCTTGATCAGAGCATCCCTTCCCCACCAGTTGATCCCTTCCAAAACCCTGGGTGTTCGGTGCATCCATGGTGACGCCAAGGACTATCCCGTGGCCACAGTAACAGTGGGGACAGACTGTGGTGCCCAGTCCCATGAAGTCGGGGTGGTAAAGGACCTGATACATCCCGTCATATTGGGCCGTGATTTTTCCTTATTTTGGGACTTGTGGGAGAAGGGAACTGGACTAAGTAGCATGGGAAAAAGTGAGATCCTTGAAGAAGAACCCCGACAGAGTCTCAGAGAGAGGAGTTCCCACTGTGCGTCCTTGTCGGTGATGAGGGTGAGACGGTGACCGAGGAGGCCGACCTACCTGCGTTAGATATGTCCAGAGAGAACTTTGGGACTGCTCAAGTTCGAGACCTGACCTTAAAAGGGGCATTCGACCAGGTTACTGTATGTAATGGGGTTGCCCAAGAGCCGGGGGCCGACACCAGATTCCCCCACTTTGCAGTACAGGGGGAGTTGCTATATCGGGTGGCCAAACTGAGGGGCGGTGAGATAGTGGAACAGTTGTTAGTGCCGGGCCATACAGACGGCGGGTGCTAGATATGGCCCATTCACATGTTCTGGGGGGACACCTAGGGGTCGAGAAAACTCAGGAGAGGATACTGAGGAGGTTTTATTGGCCAGGGTGTTATCGAGAAATTCAAAACTTTTGTAGGTCCTGCCCCACCTGCCAAATAACCGCTCCCAGCTCCCACTTCCGTAGCCCCTTAGTTCCACTACCTGTGATAGAGGTTCCCTTTGAGAGGATTGCCATGGACCTCGTGGGCCCCATAGTCAAATCAGCTCGGGGCCACCAATATATCCTGGTCGTCATGGACTATGCGACTCGGTATCCAGAAGCGGTTCCCCTAAGGAACATGTCCAGTAAAAGTATAGCCCGAGAGCTGGTCCATATTTTTGCTCGGACAGGTCTACCAAAAGAGATTCTAACAGACCAAGGAACCCCCTTCATGAGCAAGGTGATGAAGGAGCTTTGCAGAGTCCTTCAGATAACTCAGCTACGGACCTCGGTTTATCATCCACAAACGGACGGCCTAGTGGAACGCTTCAACAAGACCTTAAAGGCGATGCTCAAGAAGGTCGTTGAAAAGGATGGGAGAGACTGGGACTACCTGCTCCCATTTCTGCTTTTCTCGGTCAGAGAAGTCCCTCAAGCCTCTACTGGCTTCTCTCCATTTGAGCTCCTATATGGGCGGCATCCAAGAGGTCTCCTTGACATCGCCAAGGAAACTTGGGAGGCTGAAGTCACGCCACACCGGAGTATCATCGAACATGTCGCCCAGTTACAGGAGAGAATGTCAAGGGTGATGCCCATCGTAAAGGAACATCTCCTCCAGGCGCAGGAAGCCCAGGCGAGGCTCTATAACCGGTCGGCGACACTAAGACAGTTCCAGCCCGGCGACCGTGTTTTGGTGCTGATACCTACCGTCGAGAGCAAGTTCCTCGCCAAATGGCAAGGTCCATACGAGGTGGTGGAGAAAGTCAGCGAGGTTAATTATAGAGTCCACCAGCCTGGCCGAAGGAAGGCACATCAGATATATCATATAAACTTGCTCAAGCCGTGGCGGGATCGTGAACCTGTGGAAACTCGTTGCCTGGGGGCCGCACCAGAAGGCAAGGTGGAGGAGGTCACTATTGCAGAGACTCTATCACCGGCCCAGAAGCAACAGTGTCGAGAATTACTACAGCGGAATCGGGAGCTGTTCTCAGAGTTGCCAGGGCATACACAAGTGGTAGAGCATGACGTGCTGACAGAACCGCATGTACGAGTGAATTTGAAGCTGTATCGGATTCCGGAAGCACGCCGGGAGGTGATCTCGGCTGAGGTGAAGAGGATGTTAGACCTCGGGGTAATAGAGGAGTCAAAGAGTGGGTGGTCGAGCCCAATCGTCCTCGTGCCAAAACCCAATGAAGAGTGGAGGTTTTGTAATGACTACCGTCGGCTGAATGAGGTATCCAAGTGTGACGCGTACCCGATGCCCCGCATCGACGAACTCATCGAGAGGCTGGGACCGGCGAGGTACATCACCACTCTTGACTTAACGAAGGGCTACTGGCAGATCCCCATGTCTCAGATGGCTAAAGAGAAGACGGCTTTCTCAACACCTGATGGCTGTTTTCAATACGTGCGGATGCCGTTCGGACTACAGGGGGCCCCAGCCACTTTCCAGAGGGCTATGGATCGGATCCTAGCCCCACATAAGAAGTATGCCGCAGCCTACCTCGACGACATTGTGGTCTTTAGCCCAGACTGGGCTAGTCACCTACCTAAACTACAGGCCGTTTTGGACGCGCTAAGGAAAGCAGGATTTACCATAAATCCGAGAAAGTGTGCCATCGGAAAAGAAGAGGCCAAGTACCTGGGCTATGTTGTTGGGAGAGGCGAAATAAAGCCGCAAATCAAGAAAGTGGAGGCAATTCAAACCTGGCCGCAACCGCTCTCAAAGAAGCAGGTGAAAGCATTCCTGGGAATGGTGGGATACTACCGGCGGTTTATCCCGAATTTCGCCACGATTGCCGCCCCACTAACAGATCTTCTAAAAGGCACCAAATCAACTATGGTGAAATGGATGGAAGAAACAAAGACCGCGTTTCAAAAGCTGAAGCTAACACTGTGCAAGCAACCTGTCCTGGTCGCGCCAGACTTTAAGAAAGAATTTGTGGTCCAGACTGACACATCAGAGGTTGGTCTAGGGGCCGTACTCTCCCAAGAAATAAATGGGGAAGAACATCCCATTCTCTATCTAAGCCGAAAGCTGTCCTCCTGTGAGAAGAACTACGCCATAGTAGAGAAAGAGTGTTTAGCCATAAAATGGGCCGTGGATACACTGAAATATTACCTACTAGGCCGGAAGTTTAAATTAGTATCAGACCATGCCCCGTTGAGATGGTTGAGGGAAAAGAGGGGAAAAAATGCTAGGGTAACTAGATGGTTCCTAGAGCTTCAAGATTTTAACTTTCACGTGGAGCATAGGCCAGGGAAGTTACATGGGAATGCAGATGCCCTCTCTAGGATTCCCTGTCTGGTGTCAGAAGGTGCCCAAACCCCGGCTTTGGGCAGAGGGGGGGAATATGTGACAGTGTCACTGGTTTTATATGTGAGGGGAGGTATGTGTCACACAGGATGCTCTCCTGTGTGAACTAAGACCTACTTCATTTATCTGCCAGCATGTTATATGCTGGTAGGTTTACTCTGTTAAAGGGTGTGTGGTTTTATGGGAATGGCAAGAGGGCGGAACACATTCCCCTTACCTCCCCTCAGGGTGTGGCTGAGCAGTATGTAAAAGCTCAGTCCTGTTTTTTTTTTCTGAGAAGTGTGGTCTGGAGAGAAAAGTCTCCAGACAGTATAGTGGAAGCTACCGAGCCTTCCACAAGGACTTTAACAGTGCAGTTTATGCTACCGAGAGCGGGCGGAACCCACTCATCTATGGACTGAGTTATTGTTTGTTTTTTTTATGTTTTTCCCGTTTAACCCAGAGAGGTTATGTTTACTTTTCCTGCAAAACCGGCATGAGTTTATGGCTGATAATAAACCAGCAGAAAGACAACCCAGAGAACGTGTGTCCTGAGTCTGCCTCGAGGAGAGCCGAGCGAGTCGTCTTGACACACCCTGTTGGACTGAAAGGTTAAAAAGCTACATTAAAATTATAGTGGAACCAGAGCTGCCACAAATCCAAAAATGGATTGTGTTGTATGGGTTAAATAATAATCCTGTTTTGTCTCCTCCGGGAGATGCATCTTCTAAGTTCTCGGAGCAGCTTTTATGCAGCATCATCAGATGACATTGGTGCATCAGGGAGATCCAGATGGAGCAATGGAGTAGCAAATGGGAGTCAGTTCTTGTGAAGCAAATTCATAATCCAACAAGGAAGCAGAGGAGACTCCACATTGAGGAACTAGCTGAGCAAAGCAAAGTTTGTCATAGAGTCCAATGCAGAGCTGGCATTTGTGCAGCAGAGTTAACTTAATGATATAGCAGAGCTGAGTTTATTACAGTCCAATGAAGAGCTGTACAGGAGTAGAAGAGAATTAACTCAGCGATGAAGCACAACTGAGTTTGTCACAGAGTCCAATGTTGAACTTGTAGAGGTTTGGGAGAGTTGACTCAGTGATATAGTAAAGCTAAGTTTGTCACGCAGTTCACTATAGAGCTGGCAGAAGTATGGGAGTGCTAAGTTTGTTTGTAGCAGAGCCACTGTTTGTAGCAGAGCTGAATCTGCCGCAGAGTCCAATGTAGAGCCAGCAGAGGTATGGCAAAGTTGACTCAGTGATGTAGCAAAGCTGAGTTTGTCACAGAGTTCACTTTAGACCTGGCACAGGTATAAGAGAATGGACTCATAAATATAGAAGAGGTGAGTTTGTCACAGAATTCACTGTAGAGCTGGCAGAGATACGGGAGCGTTGACTCAGTGATATAGCAAAGCTGAATTTGTCACAGAGTCCACTTTAGGGCTGACAGCAGTTCGGCAGAGGTAACTGATATAGCAGAGCTGAGTTAACTCCAAATTGCCTCACTTCCACAATTTATCTGCTGCAGTACTCTTGGCGCCCCTGTATCATTTCAAGAGCGTCTTAACTGAGATGAGGTTTCAGATGCCCCTATCCCATCACCTACAAGGGGCTAAAGGCCCGTCTGACCTTATAAAATTTATGAAAACAATATGCACATAAATTATTCACTGGTTTTAAGAACAAAAATACAAATGAGGTTTTAATAAGGCACTTACATGCTAGCTCTGAAATAAATGTGTTCCTATTAATTGTGCTCATTAGTCATTGCTCTCCAGGTCTGTTCCCTTTAATAATTATGGTAAGAAAATCTGCTGATGTTATTCGCCTGCTGCCAGAGCACAGCCACGATCTGGTTCTGAAATTCCGGGATTTAGATGATAGAAACAGATTTCGAATGGTGACTCATCAACTCAGATTATGTAGCTCATGTCAATTATTGCTTAACTAGAGCGTCCATTATCCCACAGCGGATGATTCATTACATGCTTTTTGGATCCCCTAATGCTTTTCCTTGACAAAAGACACACAGTCCTGTAAATCTCCTGTATGAGAGAGATCATTCGCTATGTCATGCTCAGCTTGTATTGTTCTGACATTTTACTCCTTCCTGCCTTCTTCAGGCTTCCGTGTGGATCAATCGACCTTGGTTAAATCAAATATAAAGAGAAAATAAATCATCTGGGGTTTTCTGAGATTTTTTTTTTTTTAAGCCTTCTTGGTCTTTAAAAATAGGAAGGTTTTGTAGAAAAATCATATGGGCGCACAATCTGCAGGGGAGGAGAGGCTCGAGTATAGAATTGAACGCCAATGCAATTTTTAGATGCAGCGGCGCTAACACGTACTCTATTGCAAACTAAATGACTTTGTTAGTGTGATATCATCTTTCTTTATCCTTCCTGTGGCATCACATTTTGCATTATTTCTATGTTCTGATATCACTTTGTGTACTGTGCCTTTACCTCTTTGACAAACTTATCCCTACTAATCGCTGAGTCAACTCTCCCATACCCCTGTCAGCTTTACACACACTGGACTCTGTGACAAACTTAGCTCTGCTATATTGATGAGTCAACTCTACCATACGTCTGCCAGTTCTATAGTGCATTCAGTGACAAAATTAGCTCTGCTATATCGCTTTACTGTATCATGACTTTTTTCATGATTTATGATTATCTCTGTACAGTGACATCACTGTGAGCCTTATCCTTATGTGGTGACATCACACTATATATTATATCACATATCACAGGATGGAGAACAGAATAATATTGAATGTGACGTGTTTTGGACACACTTGCTGAATTTAGACATTACAGTGGGGGAAATAAGTATTTGATCCCTTGCTGATTTTGTAAGTTTGTCCACTGACAAAGACATGAACAGTCTATAATTTTAAGGGTAGGTTAATTTTAACATTGAGAGATAGAATATCAAAGATAAAATTCAGAAAATCACATTGTATAAATTATATAAATTTATTTGCATTTTGCAGTGAGAAATAAGTATTTGATTCCTCTGGCAAACAAGACTTAATACTTGGTGGGAAAACCCTTGTTGGCAGCACAGCAGTCAGATGTTTTGTAGTTGATGAGGTTTGCGCACATGTCAGGAGGAATTTTGCTCCACTCCTCTGCAGATCATTTCTAAATCATTAAGATTTTGAGGCTGTCACTTGGCAACTCGGAGCTTCAACTCCCTCCATAAGTTTTCTATGGGATTAAGGTCTGGAGACTGGCTAGGCCTCTCCATGACTTTAATGTGCTTCTTTTTGAGCCACTCCTTTGTTGCCTTGGCTGTATGTTTTGGGTCATTGTCTTGCTGGAAGACCCAGCCATGACCCATTTTTAATGTCCTTGTGGAGGGAAGGAGGTTGTCACTCAGGATTTTATGGTCCATGGCTCCATCCATTCTCCCATTGATGCGGTGAAGTAGTCCTGTGCCCTTAGCAGAGAAACCCCCCAAAACATAATGTTTCCACCTCCATGCTTGACAGTGGGGACGGTGTTCTTTGGGTCATAGGCAGCATTTCTCTTCCTCCAAACACGGCGAGTTGAGTTAATGCCAAAGAGGTCAATGTTTGTCTCATCTGACCACAGCATCTTCTCCCGATCACTCACAGAATCATCCAGGTGTTCATTGGCGAACTTCAGACAGTCCTGCACATGTGATTTCTTGAGCAGGGGGACCTTGTGGACACTGCAGGATTGTAAACCTTTACGGTGTAATGTGTTACCAATGGTTTTCTTGGTGACTGTGGTCTCAGCTACCTTGAGATTATTAACAAGTTCCCCCGTGTAGTTGCAGGCTGATTTGTCACCTTCCTCATGATCAAGGATACCACAGGAGGTGAGATTTTGCATGATGTCCCAGATCAATATCGATTGACAGTCATTTTGTATTTCTTCCATTTTCTTACTATTGCACCAACAGTTGCCTCCTTCTCACCCAGCGTCTTACTTATGGTTTTGTAGCCCATTCCAGCTTTTTGCAGGTCTATGATCTTGTCCCTAGCCTGACATCCTTTTAAAGCTCTTTGGTTTTGCCCATGTTGTAGAGGTTAGAGTCTGACGGATTATTTGAGTCTGTGGACAAGAGTCTTTTATAAAGGTGACTATGTAAGACAGCTGTCTTTAATGCAGGTAACG
This sequence comes from Oophaga sylvatica, assembly GCA_033576555.1. NCBI lineage: Eukaryota > Metazoa > Chordata > Amphibia > Anura > Dendrobatidae > Oophaga > Oophaga sylvatica. The sequence goes on from JARQOD010000009.1 coordinate 50,791,382, forward strand.
AGTTGATTAGGAGCGTTTACCTGGTCTGTAGGAGCCAGAACTCTTAATGGTTGGTAGGGGATCAAATACTTATTTCTCACTGCAAAATGCAAATAAATTTATATAATTTATACAATGTGGATTTTATTTTTGATATTCTATCTCTCAATATTAAAATTAACCTACCCTTAAAATTACAGACTGTTCATGACTTTGTCAGCGGGCAAACTTACAAAAGCAAGGGATCAAATACTTATTTCCCCCACTTTATATAGTTAGGCCCAATATTAAATTTGGGGTCTCATAATTATTTGTTACTCTACTTTTCCCAATATACTCTTTAGAAAATAAAAATCAATCTTATGGACTACATATTAAATTTATGAAAATGGAGAGTTCAAAGTTTCACTTAGCACAAAATAAGGTGGTGTAAGGTTGCCCAGAGCGGCAGTCATCACCAAGCTGCTGTCTGGGCGGTTACGCTTTGGCACTTTATAGGAAAACAATGTCCCAGTTCCACTGTGCTATCAGATGTGGGGGGCATCACACTCTCTTGTAGGCCGCTGTCTCCAGGCTTCCATCCTCAAGAGGCGCCGGACACAATTCAGGGGACACCAAGGTCATTGCAACAAACATATACTGGCCAATTCAAGTTCATCAGGGTGTAACATGTGGGACAGGGCACAGCACTTCATATTTCTTAGTTCCTCAGTACAAGATATCTTCGGCCCTACCACTCGTTCTTCTTGGACTATTCCCAAGCCCACTGACTCTGTCAGCATCTGGGATTTCCTGTCCACTTCAGCAGTGAACCTGGGATCCACTATCTTCGGTCTACACGGGTAACTGTCCATCTTTCACTGTATGCCAGAGGACAGAATGTGCACAACAGCCCTATGCCAGATCTTGGGGTCCGGACATGACAGAAGCGTCCACTTGGGAATCAAGTATGGTGTCCCACTGTTTTTAAAGACTGGTACATGCTGGCCCTAGCAGCCCACTGTTCTTGAACTTGACTGTTATGATTTGGTAGCTGAGGAGAGCAGGCAAAAACGGCAATACACCAGAGAGGTTGGAATCTACTGGATTGCAGTACCCTGACTAACCACCACAACTAAAGGTAGCCGTGGAGCGTTCCTACGTTGGTCCTAGATGCCTCGTCACAGCCTGAGAGGTTAACTACACCTAAAGATAGAAAGAGGAAAGCTATCTGCCCCGGAGTAGATCCCCAAAGAACATAGGAAGCCCCCAAACATGTAATGGCGGTTAGACAAGAGGAAATACAGACACAGACAGAAAATAGTATGAGCAAACGTTGGGGCCCAATCTACCTGGACAGAAAAGGATAGGAAGGACACTTACTGCAATCCAAAAATCCCTAAAAAATACCAACTCTACTAATTGCAAAAACACCTGAGATCTACCACCTAAATTAGTTCTCTGGTGTCACAAAACTAAGCCGCAGCCACTGAAAAAACTGGAAAAGGCAAATGAACAAATAACAGTGGCTCAGATAAACTGAGAGGAGCACAAGCCCCCGGAGGGGACCTGGCTGACCTCCACAGAAGTGCAGGGAGCAATGCAAAAAGCAAGCACAAAAATAAAAGCAGAAAATATCTTATCTGATAGCAGAAGATGCAGGCAAGACTCAGCAAGCTTCCAAGTGAACCAGGAACCACTGTTGAGACAAGCACAATTGATCACCGGCAACCATGATGGGAGGGAACCTCCCTTATATAAGACCAGTCTGTAACTCCTGATTGCCAATCCTCATTGAATGGTTCAGTACTGTTTGTAACCACCAGAGGGAGCTTCTGCTCAGAATTCATTTCTAACACATTCACAACAGTACTCCCCCTTGAGGAGGGGTCACCGAACCCTCATTTGGGCAACCAGGTTGGTCAGGATGAGCTCTGTGATACGCACGGATCAGTCTCCTAGCATGGATGTCCGCAGCAAACACCCAAGAATTGTCCTCCTGACCATAACCTCTCCACTTAACCAAATACTGGAGTTTCCGTCTAGAAAAACGAGAATCCAATATTTTCTCAACCACATACTCCAGATTGTCCTCAACAAAAACAGGGTCAGGAGGCGCAGACATAGGAACCACTGGCTCGACAAACCTCTTCAATAAGGACTTGTGGAACACGTTATGGATCTTAAATGTCCCTGGAAGAAGTAAACGAAAGGAAACAGGATTAAGAATCTGCAAGATCTTATAAGGTCCAATGAACCTAGCCTTAAACTTAGGAGATGCAACTCTCATAGGGATATTTCTTGAGGACAACCAGACCAAGTCCCCCACTTCAAACCGAGGACCATCAACCTCTCCACTACCTGGTCCCAAATCTGCTGCATACGCTCCACAACAGAGTCAACACCTGGACAGACAGAAGCCTCCGTCTGTCCAGAAGAAAATCGAGGGTGAAACCCAAAATTGCAGAAAAATGGAGACATCAAAGTGGCAGAGCTAGCCCTATTATTAAGAGCAAACTAAACCAAAGGCAAAAAAGAGACCCAGTCATCTTGATCAGCAGACACAAAGCATCTCAGATAAGTCTCCAATATCTGGTTTGTTCTCTCAGTTTGTCCATTGGTCTGAGGATGAAAAGCCGAGGAGAAAGACAATTGAACACCAAGTTTAGAACAAAAAGTCCTCCAAAATCTGGAAACAAACTGGACTCCTCTGTCAGACACAATGTTCTCAGGAATGCCGTGTAACCGAACCACGTGCTGAAGGAACAAAGGCACCAATTTGGAGGAGGAAGGCAACTTAGGTAATGGCACAAGATGTATCATTTTGGAAAACCTATCACAAATCACCCAGATAACGGTCATTCTCTGAGAAACAGCGAGGTCAGAAATGAAATCCATAGAGATATGGGTCCATGGTCTCTTGGGCACAGGCAATGGCATCAACAAACCACTAGAGCGAGAGCAAGGCTTGGAGCGAGAGCAAGTCCCGCAGGACTGCACAAATTCCCTGACGTCACGAGACAAAGTAGGCCACCAAAAGGACCGACTAACCAAGTCTCTGGTACCAAAAATTCCAGGATGACCGGCCAACACGGAACAATTTCCCAATAGGGCAGCGCTCGGGTTTATCCTCCTGACACCCTTCCAGAGCCAGTCTCAAATTGGGCGAGATGGCGGAAAGAACTACACCCTCTTTCAAAATAACAGCAGGATCAGATAACTCAGGAGAGTCCGCAAGGAAACTCCTCGAGAGGGCATCCGCCTTAACATTCTTAGTGCCAGGAAGAAAGGAAACCACAAAATTAAAACGTGTGAAAAACAAGGCCCACCTGGCCTGTCTAGGATTAAGTCTCTTGGCTGATTCCAGATAAACCAGATTCTTATGGTCCGTGAGGACCACCACCTGATGTTTGGCTCCTCCAGCCAATGTCTCCACTCTTCAAAAGCCCACTTCATGGCCAATAACTCTCGATTACCCACGTCATAATTACGTTCAGTAGGAGAAAATTTTCGAGAGAAAAAGGCACAAGGGTTACTTTTAGAGGTCTCTGGATCTCTTTGGGACAAAACGGCACCTGCCCCAATTTCAGAGGCATCAACCTCCACCTGAAATGGCAGAGAAACATCAGGCTGCCGTAGAACAGGAGCAGAAGTGAATCTCTGCTTAAGTTCCTGAAACGCAGAGACTGCCTCAGGAGGCCAATTCACCACATCAGAACCCTTTTTGGTCAAATCAGTCAATGGTTTAACAATAACAGAGAAATTACCAATAAATTTACGATAAAAATTGGCAAAACCCAAGAATCTCTGAAGAGCCTTTAATGAAGTAGGTTGGACCCAATCACAGATGGCCTGAACCTTGATCGGGTCCATTTCAATAACAGACGGAGACAAAATGAATCCCAGAAATGAGATCCTCTGTACGCCAAAAAGACACTTTGATCCCTTCACATACAGAGCATTCTCTCTCAAAATCTGGAACACAGTCCGAACATGTTTCACATGAGAGTCCAGTCATTGGAAAAAATCAAGATATCATCCAAATAAACAATCAGAAATTTATCCACAAAATCCCTGAAAATGTCATTCATGAAGGACTGGAAGGAGCATTAGTGAGCCCAAAGGGCATCACTAGGTACTCAAAATGCCCCTCTGGGGTATTAAACGCCATCTTCCATTCATCCCCGTGCTTAATGCGAATAAGGTTATACGCCCCCCTGAGGTCAAGCTTGGTAAACCAAGTAGCACTTTTCACCCTGGAAAACAGGTCAGAAATCAAGGGTAACGGATATTGATATTTCACAGTGATATTGTTCAAGAGACGATAATCAATACACGGCCTTAATGAACCATCCTTTTTGGCCACAAAGAAAAAACCGGCACCCAAGGGTGAAGAGGATGGTCTGATATGACCCTTCTCCAATGACTCCTTGATATAAGACCGCATAGCGTCATGTTCAGGTACAGACAAGTTAAAAAGGCGACCTTTAGGGAATTTACTACCAGGCACTAATTCAATAGCGCAGTCATAGCTCCTATGGGGGGGCAAGGATGCAGATTTACTTTCGCTAAACACATCAGAAAAATCAGTCAAAAAGTCAGGAACATCCTGAGCCTGGGGAGAGGCAGAAAAAACAGGAGTGTTGGCATTAACACATTGGCAGCCCCAACTGGTCACAGACACAGATTTCCAATCCAAAACAGGATTATGAGACTGTAACCAAGGGAAACCCAGTACAATAATGTCATGCAGATTATACAGCACCAAAAATTTGCAACTCTCCTGATGATCAGGTTCAACCCTCATTATCACCTGAGTAGAGAACTGGGGTTTATTCTCAGCCAAAGGGGTAGAATCAATCCCCAGTAGGGGAATAGACTTCCGTAGGGGTATCAAGGGAAACCCACAACGTTTAGCAAAATCAAAATCCATCAGGTTAATAGCTGCTCCCGAATCAACAAAAGCCTGAGCAGAAAATGTGGACAGGGAGCAAATCAGGGTAACAGTCAATAGAAATTTAGTCTGAACACTACCCAAGACAACTGAGCGTGCAAAACGTCTTCCCGCTTAGGGCAGACTGAAATAGCATGAGAGGCGTCACCACAGTAGAAACATAACACATTGCGTTTTCGAAACTCATGACGCTGTGCCCCAGAAGCCACTCTATCACACTGCATGGACTCAGAAGCTGGTTCACAAGGCAGCACTATTCCACGCATACCTCTACGCTCACGCAAACGTCTGTCAATTTGAATCGCTAATGACATAGAATCATTGAGACCAGAGGGAGCAGGGAAACCCACCATAACATCTTTTACATTCTCTAACAGACCCTTCCGAAAAAGGGCTGCCAAAGCATCATCATTCCATTTGGTCAGGACTGCCCACTTTCGGAATTTCTGACAGTACAACTCAGCGTCCTCAAGCCCCTGATTTAATGCCAACAAGGCCTTCTCAGCCTGATCAGTGACATTAGGTTCATTGTACAATAACCCCAGAGCCAGAAAAAATGCATCAACATTACTCAAAACAGGGTCCCCAGGTGTCAGGGAAAAAGCCCAATCCTGAGGATCGCCGCGCAGGAGAGAGATGACAATTTGAACCTGCTGTGCTGCGTTCCCTGAGGACTTAGGTTTTAAGGCAAAAAACAACTTACAGTTATTTTTGAAATTCAGAAATTTAGCTTGATCCTCCAAAAATAAATCTGGGATGGGGATCCTAGGTTCCACAACCGGCAACCTAGCAAGATAGGTAGCAATACTCCGAACTTCAGTGGCAAGCTGATCCACACGGCCAGACAACTGTGCAAACTCCATTGAGAAAAAAAAAAAATCCTCCTCAGCACCCAGAGAAAAAAAGGGAAAAAATGCAACAGAGAAGAAAAAAAAAAAAAAAAATTTCTGACAACTTCCTTTTTTCTTTTTCCTTTTACTATTTTTCCCTTCTGTTGAGTACCATATAATTTTAAGTTTGGCCGGTGATACTGTTATGATTTGGTAGCTGAGGAGAGCAGGCAAAAACGGCAATACACCAGAGAGGTAGGAATCTACTGGATTGCAGTACCCTGACTAACCACCACAACTAAAGGTTGCCGTGGAGCGTTCCTACGTTGGTCCTAGACACCTCGTCACAGCCTGAGAGGTTAACTACACCTAAAGATAGAAAGAGGAAAGCTATCTGCCCCGGAGCAGATCCCCAAAGAACATAGGAAGCCCCCAAACATGTAATGGCAGTTAGACAAGAGGAAATACAGACACAGACAGAAAATAGTATGAGCAAACATTGGGGCCCAATCTACCTGGACAGAAAAGGATAGGAAGGACACTTACTGCAATCCAAAAAACCCTAAAAAATACCAACTCTACTAATTGCAAAAACACCTGAGATCACACGACCTCTACCACCTAAATTAGTTCTCTGGTGTCACAAAACTAAGCCGCAGCCACTGAAAAAACTGGAAAAGGCAAATGAACAAATAACAGTGGCTCAGATAAACTGAGAGGAGCACAACCCCCCGGAGGGGACCTGGCTGACCTCCACAGAAGTGCAGGGAGCAATGCAAAAAGCAAGCACAAACATAAAAGCAGAAAATATCTTATCTGATAGCAGAAGATGCAGGCAAGACTCAGCAAGCTTCCAAGTGAACCAGGAACCACAGTTGAGACAAGCACAATTGATCACCGGCAACCATGATGGGAGGGAACCTCCCTTATATAAGACCAGTCTGTAACTCCTGATTGCCAATCCTCATTGAATGGATCAGTACTGTTTGTAACCACCAGAGGGAGCTTCTGCTCAGAATTCATTTCTAACACATTCACAACACTTGACCTTGTCACAGTACTTCCTAATCTGAGTCACTACCGGGAAGTGTCTGCTTTTTTATTAGCACTAGTCCTATCCCACTGGGCTAGTTCTATACATTAACTATTTTCTATGCTATAGACTAAACCAACTGTCCTTATCTTATGTCCTATACCATTGCTAAACCACCTAATATACGAACAATACTTATACTATCCCAAGTCTGATCCTGTGCTTACCCTGCACTATGCACTACTCACATTGTACATTAACACTTTACATTAAGTTACACAATATAAAAGATGCACATCATTATTCACATTATATGTAAAACCTCATGACGCTGTACACATAGCACGATTGTTGTCTTCAGGGGCAGGAAAACAGCAAAACAGTCCACCATACTTTCAGTAGCATATAGTGTATGCAACTAGTTGTAAGGTTCTTTGTCTCTGTTGACATGTTCCTTGAAACTCAGTTTTCCGTCGGCCATTTTGCTTTCTGTCTTTCTGCAGCTCTTGTGTCACGCTGTCTAATGATATGTATACAATGTCAGTAAACTATTAATACAGGAACAACACTCTATACAACAACTAGTATAGCAACATCAGCATGTAAGTATAGAATAGATTTACCTGACACGATATCTGCTGAACTCAGGGTTAATCTTGAGGACTTGATGAGCTGAAACAGGAAAGAGGTGGACCGGGATCTAACCTGACCCTAAACTGGGGTCCTAACTAATCCCTCACCTTGGAGGTACTGATAATGGTTCAGAGGTCCAAGTCTCCAACCTAACCCTGTCTCCTATCAGACCCTGAACCCTGTAATCAGTCCTAAGAAGGATCCTGACTACCACCAAAGGGATATGGGCTGATCTCAGCTAAATACACAGATTAGACATATAAGACAGACAGGATAACACTCGCTTGCATACACACTCAAACACCAAAGGAACATAAATGGTCTGGGAAATAAACTCTAACCAAGTTGAGCTTAAAACAACTAAGGAGCTCACAACTAAAGTCTATACAGATTCATTCCTATCTGTGGTCTGCATGAAGGTTTCACTGGCAACTCCCCAAGCAGACAACCAGGAATTTAAAGGAAACCAATCAACAAATAATCAATTGCAGCCGGGAGAAACTGCACCCAGTCCCAGCACCGAGCACAGACAGAATTAACTCCCTAGCTGCCAAACACAAAGAAACAGCAGCTCAGCTGTGAGAAGTCAAAATGTGCAACCGCGACGATCTTCGTGGCAATGCACACATGACAGTACCCCCCCTTCTACGAGGGGCCTCCGGACCCTCAGGGCCAGGCCTGCCCGGGTGAGTTCTGTGGAAGGTCCGAACCAAACGATCTGCGTTAACATCAGACGCAGGGACCCATGTCCTCTCCTCTGGACCATACCCCTTCCAATGCACCAAGTACTGAAGGGACCGGCGATTCAGACGTGAGTCAATGATCTTTGATACTTGAAATTCCAAGTTACCATTGACCAACACGGAGGAGGAGGTAGAGGTGACGGTATGACTGGTGCCACATACCTTTTAAGTAATGACTTGTGGAACACATTATGAATTTTAAACGTAGGAGGGAGGTCCAGACGAAATGCCACAGGATTAATTATGGAACTGATCCTGTACGGCCCGATGAATCTGGGACCCAGTTTCCAGGAGGGCACTTTAAGTTTTATATTCCTGGTAGACAACCATACCAGATCGTTCACATTCAGATCTGGACCAGAAACTCTCCTCCTATCAGCCATACGTTTGTAACGGTTCCCCATCGCACTCAGATTATTCAATACACCTCTCCACACAGAAGCAAGTGACGACGAGAAACGCTCCTCCTCAGGAACCCCAGATGGGCCCCCCCCATTGAAAGTACAAAACTGGGGATGGAAACCATATGCCCCAAAAAACGGGGACTTACCAGTGGACTCGCTCCGCCTGTTGTTAAGAGCGAACTCTGCCAGAGGGAAGAAAGAAGACCAGTCCTCTTGGTTCTCTGAGACAAAACACCGGAGATATGTCTCTAAGCTCTGATTCAGACGCTCTGTCTGACCATTGGTCTGCGGATGAAAAGCCGAGGAAAATGACAATTGCATCCCCCGACGTAAACAAAATGCCCTCCAAAATTTGGACACAAACTGAGACCCCCTATCTGACACCACATCAGAAGGCAACCCATGAAGTCTAACGATCTCCCTAATGAACACCTGCGCCAGAGTTTTAGCATTAGGGAGTGCAGGAAGAGCAACGAAATGTGCCATCTTACTGAACCTGTCAACAACCACCAGTATGACAGTATTCCCTGACGACGGAGGAAGGTCCGTAATGAAGTCCATAGATAAATGAGTCTATGGACGCTCCGGAAGTTTCAAGGGTAAAAGGGTCCCAGACGGACGGGTATGAGGGGTTTTAGAGCGAGCACACACCCCACATGACGCGACAAAAGTTATAACATCTTTATTAGCATTAGGCCACCAAAACCGGCGAGAAAGGAGATCTAAAGTAGCCTTACTCCTGGATGTCCTGCTAGAGCAGAATTATGATGTGCCTCAATAACCTTTTGTCTCAACAGATTTGGGACAAACAGTCTCCCTGGAGGTCCTGCAGGGGCGTCCCCCTGAGCCTCTAACACCTCCTCCTCAAGCTCAGAAAATACAGCCGACACTACCACCCCCTCCTGAAGGATAGGACTCGGGTCATCCGTTTTCCCGGCCCCTGGGAAACTGCGAGACAAGGCATCAGCCTTTACATTCTTAGACCCCGGGCGATAAGTGACGACAAAATTAAACCTGGTAAAAAACAACGACCATCGAGCTTGTCTGGAATTCAGACGCTTAGCGGATTCCAAATACAACAGGTTCTTGTGATCAGTAATAACGGTAACCGGGTGGACTGCCCCCTCCAAAAAGTGACGCCATTCTTCAAAAGCTAACTTAATGGCCAAAAGTTCCCTATTGCCGATATCATAATTCCTTTCGGCGGACGACAATTTCTTAGAAAAGAAAGCGCACGGATGCCATTTACCAGGGGACGGACCCTGGGACAATATAGCACCCACCCCTACGTCAGACGCATCCACCTCCACAATGAACGGCTGAGATGCATCTGGTTGGATGAGAACGGGTGCCGAAGCAAAACATTTCTTCAAAGAGGAAAAGGCTTGGCAAGCTTTGTCCGACCATTTAGAAAAATCCGTCCCTTTTCTTGTCATGTCAGTGAGAGGTTTGACGACAGATGAGAAATTACAAATAAATTTCCGGTAGTAGTTAGCAAACCCCAAAAAACGCTGCAGAGCCTTAAGATCCCCTGGCTGATCCCATTCAAGCACTGCTCTCACCTTTTCAGGGTCCATACGGAAACCGGAGGCTGACACCAAAAAACCCAAAAACTGAAGTTCCTGTACGGCAAATACACACTTCTCCAGTTTGGTGTATAGTTTATTGTCTCGCAAGATCTGCAACACCTGTCTCACATGCTCCTGATGAGACACAAGATCTGGCGAGTAAATTAAAATGTCGTCCAAATATACAACCACAAACAGCCCCACAAGGTGACGAAAAATGTCATTAACAAAATGTTGGAATACTGCTGGTGCAGTAGTCAGACCAAAAGGCATGACTAGGTTCTCATAATGTCCCTCCGGCGTGTTAAACGCCGTTTTCCACTCATCCCCCTCTTTTATCCTAATCAGATTATACGCCCCCTGAGATCCAATTTAGAAAACCATTTGGCGCCAACAATTTGATTGAAGAGATCAGGAATAAGAGGGAGTGGATACGGATCTCGAACAGTAATCCGATTAAGTTCGCGGAAATCCAAGCAAGGGCGTAGGCCTCCATCTTTCTTCTTCACAAAGAAGAACCCCGCGGCTACTGGGGAAGATGAAGGTCTAATATGCCCTTTGGCCAGACTTTCAGAAATATAATCTTTCATAGCCTGCCTCTCAGGACCAGAAAGATTATACAACCTAGCTTTAGGCAACTTAGCATCAGGAAGGAGATTAATAGAGCAGTCATACACGCGATGAGGAGGCAACTCCTGACACCCCTCCTCAGAGAAAACATCCCCAAAATCCTCCAAAAAAGGAGGCAATGTACTAGGCACGACCGCACTGATGACTGTGTTCATGCAGTTGCTTTTGCAAAACTCACCCCATTGGCTTATTTCTCTGGACTGCCAATTAATCACAGGGTTATGTTTAACCAACCAAGGAAGTCCCAACACAATGGGAGTAGGTAGACCCTCCAACACATAACAAGATAATTGTTCCCTATGTATTGCCCCTACCCGAAGGTCAATGTTATGAACCTCATGAACAAAGCTACCTTGGCCGAGAGGCCTGGCGTCAATGGAGAATATAGGGATCGGTTTGACCAATACACTCAGATGCATACCTTGAGCCTGAGCAAACTGAGCGTCAACCAGATTAGCCCCGGAACCACTATCAAGAAGAACAGACAATCTCTCCACTCTCGTACCAACTACCACCTCCACTGGTACAAGGAACTGAGAAGAACTGGCGGATGAAATACATACTCCCAGGTTGTCGTCCACCACACAACCTGGGATTAACAGTTTTCCGGCGACTTTTGGCTCAACAAGGCACGGGATGGACATTCTCCAACAAAATGTCCCTCTTTCCCGCAGAAAAAACATCTTCTAGTCCTGCGGCGTACCGCCAATCCCCTCCTACGAAATGATGTCCCTCCCAACTGCATAGGCTCATCCGAACAGACAAGGGGAACCTCAACATAAGGGACTTTAGTGGTAGGTGGAGAAACAACAGGGAGTGGGGTTACCTCACCCCTCTCCCGAAGCCGTCTATCAGTACGGATAGCTAAGGCCACAGCAGCCTCCAGAGAAGGAGGAGACTCATACTGAGCCAAAACGTCTTTTAATTTATCAGAAAGCCCATGACAAAACTGGCTCCTAAGAGCTGGGTCATTCCACTGAGTATCTGTGGCCCATCTACGAAACTCAGAAGCAAATTCCTCTGCCGGACGATCTCCCTGCTGTATCTTACTTAATTTTGTCTCAGCAAGAGAGACCCGATCTGGGTCATCATATACCAATCCCAGGGCAGTAAAAAATTGATCTACAGACAGTAGAGCCGGGGATCCCGGAGGAAGGGAAAATGCCCAGGATTGAGGGTCCCCTTGCAGAAGTGAGATAACAATTCCCACTCTCTGCTCCTCACTCCCTGATGATCGAGGCCGAAGCCGAAAATACAATTTACATGCCTCCCGGAAGGTGAAAAATTTGTCTCGCCCACCAGTGAACCTGTCCGGGAGAGCTACTTTAGGTTCAACTCTGGTTTGCTCCAGGGGAGACAAAACTTTGGACTTAATGTCCGTCAGCTCCATGGATAATCCCTGCAACTGCAGAGCCAGCTGGGCTACTGGATCCATGGTAACTGGAGATAATTTTTATGGCCAGTGAAAATGTCACGCTGTCTAATGATATGTATACAATGTCAGTAAACTATTAATACAGGAACAACACTCTATACAACAACTAGTATAGCAACATCAGCATGTAAGTATAGAATAGATTTACCTGACACGATATCTGCTGAACTCAGGGTTAATCTTGAGGACTTGATGAGCTGAAACAGGAAAGAGGTGGACCGGGATCTAACCTGACCCTAAACTGGGGTCCTAACTAATCCCTCACCTTGGAGGTACTGATAATGGTTCAGAGGTCCAAGTCTCCAACCTAACCCTGTCTCCTATCAGACCCTGAACCCTGTAATCAGTCCTAAGAAGGATCCTGACTACCACCAAAGGGATATGGGCTGATCTCAGCTAAATACACAGATTAGACATATAAGACAGACAGGATAACACTCGCTTGCATACACACTCAAACACCAAAGGAACATAAATGGTCTGGGAAATAAACTCTAACCAAGTTGAGCTTAAAACAACTAAGGAGCTCACAACTAAAGTCTATACAGATTCATTCCTATCTGTGGTTTGCATGAAGGTTTCACTGGCAACTCCCCAAGCAGACAACCAGGAATTTAAAGGAAACCAATCAACAAATAATCAATTGCAGCCGGGAGAAACTGCACCCAGTCCCAGCACCGAGCACAGACAGAATTAACTCCCTAGCTGCCAAACACAAAGAAACAGCAGCTCAGCTGTGAGAAGTCAAAATGTGCAACCGCGACGATCTTCGTGGCAATGCACACATGACATCTTGCCCTCAGTTAATATGGAGTTTCCAGTTTTCATGTTCCCGCCCTGATTCTTCCCTCTTGCTTCTTAAGCAGCCTCAGCTGAACAATCAGTGCTCCTGAATCAAGCCTCAGTCAGTCTGTGACCTGACTCCTGGAAGCCTTGGACTTGTACTCCAGCTATTCCCTACTGAGGAACCTTGGAACACTTTTGGACTCTGGAAACCTGCTGTTTGTGAATCCATGTTTGCAGAGGAATTACGGTACAGAGAAGAGATCCTGAACCTGCTTTGGAGATTTACTGTAGTGCTTGAAGTTACTCTGGCCTGCTGTGTCTCCTGTCGCTGTTCCTGCAAACTGTGTGAACTTTTCAGCATGCTTGTATGAAGTAATACAAGTAATTTCATTTCAACCTATGTCTCCTGTGTTTCCTCGCACCCAAGCACAAGACGCTATAGGAACTGTACACTATACATGACACTAGTTCTAGTTCTATAGGCGGCTGAACATTCTTAAAGACAACCCGATTTTTTATTTTTTCAAAATTGCTCATTCCTGTAAGTATTACACAAAAAATTGAAGCATCTCCTCCCTCAATATTGCTTCCAATAAAACATCTCCTTCCCCACGAAAAACATGAGAACGGACAAAGGGAAAAAGGGAAAAATAATTCTGAAAATGACACTTTTTCACCTCAGGGTAAAGTCCAGATTCAAGATTTCCATTTCATCCAAAATGTTGGGTCCTACCCCTTAGCAAAAATTTCATATTTACAATTGATAATTTTATATATTTTTCTTAACCCCAGTCTAAAGGGTATGCCACACTAAGCGAGATCGCAAACGAGATCGCTAGCGAGATCACTAAAACGTCACTATTTTGCGATCTCGTTAGCGACCTCGTTGTGTGTGGCATGTAGCAGCGATGTGGCCCCTGCTGTGATGTTGCTGATCGTTCACTAGCGTTCTGGACCGGTTTTTGATCGTTGGTGTCCCGCTGGTGAGCCTATATCGCTGTGTTTGGCACCTTTTGCGAACGACGAGCGACCTCGTTTGTGACGCATATGGTGTTTAGCGTCACTGAGTGGATCGCAATATCTGTAAGTTCTCTTTTGCGTCACAGAGAGGATCGCAGAAGTTGCAAAGCAGGCTAGCAGGACGCGGAGAGCAGGAGCGATGCTGGAAATTCCTATGAATCAGAAGCGCTCAGTACATGCTAATGACAGATCCTAACGAGCGCCAAAGTCGTTAAAGAGATCGCTGACCGCTGATGAGTCGTTTATGAGATCTCCTGTTTGGCAGCTACTAGCGACCTAAAAGCGAACACACCAACGATCTCGTTAGCTTGCGTCGTTATCGAGATCGCTAACGAGATCGCTAAGTGTGGCAGTACCTTAAGTCCTCAAGTAACAAAACAGAGGCCTTCAAAGAGATTACCATTTGATAAGTTACTCTTATCTCTTTTACAGCTTCTATTGACAAGAATTTAGATTTTCTGAACAATGAAAATATAAATGCATAAACCCAGCTTGTCACCTGCCAGATCTAGGTATTTTATTTTTATGAGCGTCGTTATTTCAACAAACTTTGCACTAATCAATAGTACAAGTAAATGCTAAAAAGAAATTGAGAAAAATGTTTTTTTTTCCATTCATCCTAATCATATCTCTCTCTCTTTCTCTCTCTCTCTCTCTCCCTCTCCCTTTCTCTCTATATCTCTACCTCTCTACCTGTCTCTCTCCCTCTCCTTCTTCCTCTCCCTTTATCACCCACTCTCTCTCTGTCCCCCTCTAACTCTCTCTCTCTCCCTATCCCTTCCTCTCCCTCTCTCTTCTTCTACATCTCCCTTTCACTATCTCCCCTTTCCATGTTCATCCCACTCTCTTTCCCTCTCCCTCACTCACCCTCTCCCTGTCCCAATATCTACCTCTCTCTCCCGATCCTTCACTTCCTCTACCTCCCATTCTCTCTCTCATTCTTTCCTTCTTCCACTCCTCCCTTATCCCTTTCTTTCTCCCTCTCAATTCTCTGTCCCTCTCATTTCCTCTCTATCTCTCCTCTCCATATCCCTCCGACTCTCTCTTCCTCGCTTTATCCCTTTCTCTCCCTCCTCCGTCTCCCTCTGCCTTTTCCTCCCCCTATCCCTCTCTGACTCTCCCACTCCCTCTCCCTGTTCCTCTCTTTCTCTTTCTCTCCCTTTCCCACACCCTCCCTCTCTTTTTATCTATCCCTCTCCCATTCTCTTTCTCCATTTATTTCTGTCTTTCTCTATCTCCCTTTCCCTCTTCCACTACTTCATCATCCTGTTCTCTCTCCCTCTCTGATTCCTCTCCCTCCCCCTGACCCTCTCCACCCATCTATCTCACTCTCCCTCCCCCTAACCCTCTCCTCCCATCTTTCTCCCTCTCCCTGTCCCTCTCCTCTCATCTCTCTCCCCCTGTCCCTCTCCTCCCATTTCTTTCTGTCCTGCTGTATAATGTCCTTCTTGCGTCTTCTGCTTCTGTTAATTTGCTACAAAGAAATAGGAGAGCAGGAATCCCTCAAGTCAATGTGTGCTGTGTATGGGAGGCATCATTCCAGCTAGTCTCCACTCACCAGCTCAGGTAAAAGTGACAGGAAGAGCCTGCAGAAGGGAACAATGATTACAATGCTAGAAAGGAAATTAATGTCCCCACACCCTACAGCTTGTCCTGTAAACTCACGTAAAACAAAACAACAGGTACCCTTTAAATTTAGCCAGCAATTTTAGGGTATAATAAGACAGTGTATTATAAAATATTGCATGTCCATATGTGCAAATGTGTAGCCCTGGTACACAATACCAGGAGGATGAGTGGAGAGGTAACAGTTAAGGTCTCTTCATGACATCATGTACACTTCTGACACACCCAGCAGGGGTGTGGAAGGGAGTGATTTTCTAGTCAGTCTGTTTCCTGTCCTTGGACAGAGTAGACGTGTCCAGTTTGAGCCTGTCATCAGTTCAGAACGTGGAGGCTGGTACAGGTGGTCTAATTCACCTTAGTCTAGTCAGAGCTGTGCCCCACTGGAAGAAAGACTGAACTATCTATTAAGAGTCGAGCAAATCGAAGGGCAAAGTGGAAGGAAGATTATTGGAAAAGTGCGTTTGGCTTGGAAAAGTCCTGCACATTGCTACCGGTCACTGGGGACCGAAGGATCACTATTAGCTACAAGCATAGTGAAGAGAAAACCAGAGATTTACCGGACCCTAGGTCGCGGCAAACAAGCCCCTTATAGTCAGTACGTAACTGGGGTCAGGGGAAGTGAAGACTTTGAGTCTCTGCAGGACAAAATAAGAATTCAGCTCCCTCACAGAAAGGCTCCACCACAAACCTGACTGGGAAGTACAGCTATAGATTAGCTGGAGTTATTGAGAGAACTACGCTGCAAGCTGGTTGTACTCATCATTGTGTTGAAAGTAAAGGAGGCCCCTAACTTGCTTAGCTGTTGCCTCAAAGCTCATCCTCCATCAACCCCATCAGCCTCCCTGGGACCTGCTTGAATATCTTACAAGTAAAGGTATGGAAAGACGCTGACCGTGTGAGACTGAGTTATTATTGCATGCCTGCACAATCCCTACCTAACTACCGACCTGAGGGAAGAGTCCCACCTGTAGGGGACCCGACATCTAGCTGCATCACCATCCCCTCAGAGATCTACAGCAGCGCTGGTACAAATTACCAGAATACTACAGGTGGCGTCACGAACTGTATATAAATCTATCCCCTGTAAATATATCCCCAACATACGCCAGACCGCCAGGGCCACAGACCGAGCCACAGCTACCTGTGACAAATCCCATAGACTTCTACGGGCTCGGCTCTGAGTACCCCATTGCCCTGGTAACCCACAATTGTGGTGGCGGGTCGTTACAAACTTTGGCGTCACGAACAGGATCCGAAACTTGCAGCATTGCGAGCCCTGTGTGCCTGTGGAGTGTTTTGGCGAAAAAGACTGTTGCTGTTGTTTGGCGCCAAATACCGCCATATTTGCCGCCAGATTCGCGCCCTAAGGCGTTGGAGAAGAAGGTGGGCGTACCTGAAAGAGCGCGCAGAGTCTTGGACACGCCCCCGGCTCTGACTCAGCGGCAGGTCCTGCAACAGGAAGTGAACGCTCTGACATCAGAGCGCCTGCGACGAAGGTCCTGTTCCCACTGCGGTGCCTGTGAAATAGCAGCGTCTGAAACCGGTAGGCTCCGTTTAACCAAGGGGGCGCTAAGATGTCACAACAACCGGCTGACAGTGCGGCCCCGGCCGGAGGCCCCAATCCCGCACCGTCTGGTATTGTAGCGCCAGATGGGGGTGCAGGTCCAGCACCCAGTCCGGTAGTCCCGATCATGCCACTAACGCTCCCATATATGCCTGGGGCGAAATGGCTTCCCCAATACAGCGGTGAGCCAGGCACATTAGCAGGCTTCAAGCGGAAGTTATGCAGCATCCTAGAAATGTACTCCATGCCTGAGAGACAAAAAGCTGCTGTGCTAATAGGGCAGCTAACTGGCGCTGCTGAGAGGGAAGTGGAGACCTGGGATACCGTTGATCAGGAGTCGGTACCTGCGATCTTCCTGAAGCTACATGCCATATTTGAAGACCGCACAGAAACGGATCTCCGGATGGCCTTCTATCACTGTTCACAACAGCCAGGTGACAGCATCCGGGACTATGCTTGCCGACTACAGGGAGCCCTGAAAGCACTCAAGCAAATTAACAATTTAAATGCTATCGACGAGAATAAAATGTTGAAAGAACAATTTATACAGGGATTGAGATCCCCAGAGGAACGCAGAACTGTGAATTGGTGGTCCTTAGATCATCCTGATGCTACCTTTGATGCCCTAAAGGACATGGCAATAAAAGGGCTGCGGCCCCTGGGCAAACCTGAGGTGGCCACCCAACATTATCAGGGTGAAGTCACTCTGGAACCGGCAGTAACCCCCTGTTCCCCGCTAGTGGCAGAAACCAAAACGCAGGTGACACCTCCTAGTGAATTGGACTGTCTGCGCTCAGAGGTGCGCCAGCTGACTAAAAATCTGGCCGCTGTGATGAGTGCCCTACAGCTGCGGAAAGAGGAGGAAGGGAAGATCTTGTTAGCTGACTGCCCAGAGGACGTTCCGTGGATGCACCGGAGAAGAAAGAAGACGTCGCCCCCCGGAGGAGGACAACGCCACCCCCAGGAGCAACCTCTGATCAACACCCTTCTCGTCGAGAGATCATCTGTTATCGCTGCAACCGGAAAGGTCATCTGTCTACACAGTGTCCTTTAAACGGGCAGAACCTGGGTCCAAGGGCCAACACCCAGGAGAATACCCGTCAGGCCCCCTAGACTGGAACCGCAGGTATGTGGGCGGGCGACCCTACCTGTCTATTATTCTAGATGGTATTGCTGTTCCAGCATTGTTAGACACTGGGTCGCAGGTGACCCTAATACCTGATGCTCTATATACCAAGTACTGGTCAATGGACAGTCTTAAACCTCCGAGCCTTGACTTTACTGTGTATGCTTCGAATGGTCTTCCTGTAGAAGTACTCGGAACAAAATGTGTAGATGTAAAGGTGGGCAGAGAGGAGTTGAAAGACCAAGGGCTTCTGGTAGTAAAGACTGTAAATGAGGAGAACGGTTTAAATATCATTTTGGGTACTAACATTATCGGTAATTGTTTGGGAGAAGTTGTGTTCTTACTCCAACAGCTCGCTGAGATTGCCCGACCAAGGCAGAAAGGAGTAATCCAAAGAGAGATCCGGGCCCTGGTGTGTCAGCAGCAAGCGAAGCTTACCGACGGCGAAATTGGTAATGTACGGGTCACTGACTCGGATCCTATTGTGATACCCCCAATGAGTGAAATGATCATTTGGTGCAGGGCGGCCATAGGTCTGAGAGGACAGAATTACCAAGCTGTAGTAGAACCACACCATTCAGAACATAGACCTACACTTATGACTGCTAGGGGAGTAGTAGAAGTGGTGAATGGAAGAGTACCGGTACGGCTTCTCAATTGGGGAGATGATGAGGTAAATTTACCCCGTTATGCAACCATTGCTAAACTTCATGCTGTTGATAATAATTCTATTCTCCCGGCTGAGTCCTTAGACTCCTGTCAAATAGAGGAGGACAATGACCCAGCAACTCAGGTGGCGGAATGGTGTCAGCAACTCCATGTTGGGACGGACACCACTCCCGCTCACCAGAAGCAAGGGGTATTACGGGTGGTGCAAGAGTACGCCCAAGTGTTTAGCAAAAATCCACTTGATTTTGGGACAATTAAGGGAGTACAACATCATATCCCTACAGGCAGTCATCCTCCCATCAAAGAGCGGTATAGGCCCATACCTCCAGCTCATTATCAGAAGGCTAAAGAAATGTTGAATGATATGAAGAAAGCTGGGGTGATAAGGGATAGTTGTAGTCCCTGGGCAGCCCCTCTAGTTCTGGTTAAAAAGAAAGATGGTAGTATGAGAATGTGTGTGGATTACAGGCAGGTGAACCGCATAACACACAAGGATGCATACCCGCTACCACGTATAGAGGAATCATTAGCTGCTCTGAAAACGGCTAACTACTTTTCTACCCTTGATCTGACTAGTGGTTACTGGCAAGTGGCTGTGGCTGAGGAGGATCGTGAGAAAACGGCTTTCACCACCCCAATGGGGCTCTGTGAGTTCGACAGAATGCCGTTTGGGCTCAGCAGTGCCCCAGGAACATTTCAGAGAGTGATGGAAAACTGTCTGGGACATCTCAATTTTGAAACCGTGCTGCTATACCTAGACGACGTCATCGTGTATTCCAAGACTTATGAGGACCATCTGAAGCACCTGGCAGAAGTATTCGAGTCCCTGTCCAGGTACGGGATGAAATTAAAACCCTCAAAATGCCATCTACTCAAACAGAAGGTACAATACTTGGGGCACATCGTCAGTTCGGAAGGAGTAGCGCCAGACCCAGAGAAAGTCACTGCCATCCAGAAGTGGCCGGAGCCGAAGAACCTTAAGGAAGTGCGACAGTTCCTGGGACTAACGGGTTACTACAGGAGATTCGTGAAAGATTACACGAAGAAGGCAGCTCCTTTACAGGACCTCCTGGTAGGACAATCTTTAAAGAGCAGAAACCCTCCCTTTAACTGGGGTAAAGAACAGGCTGAAGCATTCCAAAAGATGAAAGAGATCCTTACAGGTGATGAGATCTTAACCTATCCTGATTACAGCCAACCGTTCCTGTTGTACACCGACGCCAGTAATGAAGGGTTGGGAGCAGTTCTCAGTCAGAAGCAGAATGGCCAAGAAAAAGTCATCGCGTATGCCAGCAGAAAACTCAGGCCAACTGAGAGGAATCCGGAAAATTATAGCAGCTTCAAGCTGGAGTTTCTGGCGCTGGTCTGGGCCATTACTGAAAGATTTAAGCACTATCTGGCCTCCAATAAGTTCACGGCGTACACAGACAACAACCCGTTAACGCACCTGGAAACCGCCAAGCTGGGTGCCATGGAGCAGCGATGGATGGCCCGGTTGTCCAATTACCAGTTTACTATCAAGTACCGGGCAGGTCGAAAGAATGCTAATGCTGATGCGTTGTCCCGAATGCCGCATGACTCTGATACGGAAGAAGAATCGGACGACCTGGAAGAAATTGAGCTCCCTGCGTTTCATCGAAATGGGGTAGTCCATGAGCATCGAGTTCACAGAAAGCAGTATGGTGCAACATTGAATCCTTTACCCCATCACAGCTGGAAAGAGACTCAGGACAGTGATCCAGTGGTCAGCCGCATCAAGGAGTTGTTAAAACAGGAAGGTTCCTCTCTGGAAAAGGATGCACCTATGTCCGCAAAGCTCCTGTGGAACGAGAAAAGCAGGTTGTTCCTATACCGTGAGAAGTTGTGCAGGAGATACGTCAACCCCAGAACCCATGAGATGGTCTGGCAAATCGTGGTCCCCAAGGCAGACGTCCCAATGGTGTTGGAAGCGTACCACGATCAAGCAGGACACTTTGGCTGGAGAAAGCTGGAGACCCTGTTGAGATGCCGGTTCTACTGGGTAGGGATGCGCAGCTCCGTCGAGAGGTGGTGTCGGAACTGTGGACCCTGTGGTCTCAGAAGAAAGGACTACGGTAGTCAAAAGGCACCCCTGCAACCTATCCGGACGACTCGTCCCCTGGAGATTGTGGCCCTGGACCATGTCAAATTGTCGCCAAGTAGATCTGGATACTCATACGCCTTGACTATGGTGGACCATTACTCCAGATTTCTGGTAGTCGTTCCAGTTAAGGACCAGACCGCAGTGACGGCCGCGAAGACCTTTCAAGCAAGCTTTTGTAGACCGCATGGGTATCCGGAGCAAGTCTTAACCGATCAGGGACCTGCTTTTGAAGCCGATTTATTCAAGGAATTCTGTCATATGTACGGGTGCAAGAAAATTAGAACGACACCATACCACCCTCAAACCAACGGTCTTTGTGAAAAGATGAACCATATTGTCCTTGACTTGTTGAGATCCATACCGTTGGAAGACAGGAATCGATGGCCGGATTTACTACCTGATTTGGTTGATTTGTACAACCATATACCTGTAAGCTCAACTAACTGCACTCCAGCCTATCTTATGAGAGCAAGGCCCGGAAAACTACCAATGGATTTAGAACTTGGAGTGGTAGAACCGGAGTCAGACGACGCCGTTGAAAACTGGGACGTCAATCGGCAAGAGCAGTACAGAAGAGTACAAATCTGTGTGGAGGAAAGTCTCAATAAGGCACGGGAGAAACAGGAAGATGTTTACAACCAAAATGCTCCTGCCAAGCCTCTGATGCCTGGAGAGGTAGTATTAAAAAGAAAAAGGAAGATGCACAAATTGGATAATCAGTGGGAGCAAGAACCCTACGTCATACAAGATTCTAAATATGACAACAGAAAAGTTTGTGTCGTCAGTAAAGACGGAGGAAGAACAACAACCACTGTGTCCAGAGATCATTTGAAGTTGTGTCCAGAACACTTAAAGCGTTGTGAAAAGAACCCTGTCCTCAATCAAGGAGAAAGAAAGGAAGAGGTCATACACACCGATCTGGGAGATTTTCCTGCGGATTGGCCTAGACTGGGAGATGCTGTGATAATTCCAGTGTTGCAGTTTTATCAGCCACAAGAGGAAGTTTTACCTCCAGTTGTGCCTGTGGTGCCAGTTGAGCCCGCTCAGGAGTTACCCATTCCAGCAACACCTCAACCTGTGGAACCTCAAGATGGATCATCTGAAGCAGCGCCCCATACTATGGGATCCCCTGGTGAAGCTGACTCACACCGCCCAGCCATCAGTACGCTTGCCAGATCCATAGAAAGATTAAGGCAGTTCTATAGTTTGCCGTTACGCAGTGCAGACAGATCGCAACTTGATATACCTGAAGCTACACCACGTAGATCAGAGCGAACCACCAAAGGGAAGTTACCCATTAGATATCAGCAGTGATTATAACGAATTCATGTGAATATTGTGAAAAGTCTATATATATATATGTGTTTTTCCCTATTATGTCTTCGTTTAATAATGGACTCAGAGGCTGAGGACTGAGCCAGCCCAAAAACTGTATCCTGTAAATAGTTGCACTAAAGTGCCTTTTTAATGGTTTCACATGAAACCTTGACTTACCTCTGAACCAAAAACCCGTGTGGTGTGGCACTGAGTGAGGTCTGCATTTGGATGTCCTGCAGCCCACCCAGGACCCACGTTGAAGGTTTGGTGCGGGTCCTTCACAAGTATACTGTATATTTATTGAATGCTATTTAATATCTTTGTATTTCTATATATAATGTTATTGTTTGCAACGTTCAAGATATCCTCACCTCCCGGATGGGACGAATTAATGTTATTGTTAATGTTTTCATGCATGAACAAAACTGTCTCTTTATATTTTACAGCCCGGGAGTGCTGTCGTTTACCATGGGGGAATGTGTAGCCCTGGTACACAATACCAGGAGGATGAGTGGAGAGGTAACAGTTAAGGTCTCTTCATGACATCATGTACACTTCTGACACACCCAGCAGGGGTGTGGAAGGGAGTGATTTTCTAGTCAGTCAGTTTCCTGTCCTTGGACAGAGTAGACGTGTCCAGTTTGAGCCTGTCATCAGTTCAGAACGTGGAGGCTGGTACAGGTGGTCTAATTCACCTTAGTCTAGTCAGAGCTGTGCCCCACTGGAAGAAAGACTGAACTATCTATTAAGAGTTGAGCAAATCGAAGGGCAAAGTGGAAGGAAGATTATTGGAAAAGTGCGTTTGGCTTGGAAAAGTCCTGCACATTGCTACCGGTCACTGGGGACCGAAGGATCACTATTAGCTACAAGCATAGTGAAGAGAAAACCAGAGATTTACCGGACCCTAGGTCGCGGCAAACAAGCCCCTTATAGTCAGTACGTAACTGGGGTCAGGGGAAGTGAAGACTTTGAGTCTCTGCAGGACAAAATAAGAATTCAGCTCCCTCACAGAAAGGCTCCACCACAAACCTGACTGGGAAGTACAGCTATAGATTAGCTGGAGTTATTGAGAGAACTACGCTGCAAGCTGGTTGTACTCATCATTGTGTTGAAAGTAAAGAAGGCCCCTAACTTGCTTAGCTGTTGCCTCAAAGCTCATCCTCCATCAACCCCATCAGCCTCCCTGGGACCTGCTTGAATATCTTACAAGTAAAGGTATGGAAAGACGCTGACCGTGTGAGACTGAGTTATTATTGCATGCCTGCACAATCCCTACCTAACTACCGACCTGAGGGAAGAGTCCCACCTGTAGGGGACCCGACATCTAGCTGCATCACCATCCCCTCAGAGATCTACAGCAGCGCTGGTACAAATTACCAGAATACTACAGGTGGCGTCACGAACTGTATATAAATCTATCCCCTGTAAATATATCCCCAACATACGCCAGACCGCCAGGGCCACAGACCGAGCCACAGCTACCTGTGACAAATCCCATAGACTTCTACGGGCTCGGCTCTGAGTACCCCATTGCCCTGGTAACCCACAATTGTGGTGGCGGGTCGTTACACATTATTTAATAAAACCAATGTAGACCCTATCAGAATACTTTGCCATATCTTCTCCCCCAGATGGGCAATATCCTCATCCTGCTGACAGGTTCCCTTTGAAAATAACTAAACAAACAATGATACAATGATCTATTAGTCTTGTATGTTGGGTGTTTATATGATCATTCAAACATTTATGTTTGTTTATTCTAAAAGTAACGAACATGACTATAACAATAGAAGAACCCTCCTCTGAAAAGCAGACAATCCCTTAAGCAGCTTGTTGTTTATCAAAGTGCTTGCTGGTTGCATCACCTAGTAACAAGCTCGCTCTAATGGGGATTGTCTCTAATTTTCCTAATTGATCACAAGATTCCATCTAACTACTATTTTGTTGCATAATGTACTCCTCTAGACATCCATTAAAACCATCTAAAATGTTTTTCTAAACATTATCCGCACTTTCCCTCTTTCCACCCTGAAGTAATCTTCCTGATATTCCGGTGACACCACAATGACTAATGTACTGTAGTAATTACTGACTATTTTGCAATTAGCTTTAAATTTTATCTTTCAATTTCTTAGAACATTTTGCCATTGAAAATTTTGCTGTAAATAAACAAGAGTTCACCCGATAAACTATATCAATTTTTCCTATACCTTTCTTTCAACTTAAACCCCCCAAAAACAGAAAAAATGTCCTTGCCAATGGAGATAAAAGGCAAAAATTAAAGAAATTGATATTTTTGGCTCCTTGTTAGAGATGGGCAAACCCGAACAGTAAAGTTCGGTGTCCATACCCAACACCTACTGTTCGGGCACGGACACCAAACACATACTTGACCAGGAAGTCCGTGTTACTGTTTGGGTTTGGCCCCCCGAACACCGAGTGTCTGTTGCGCTGTCATGTGCATGACAACACGGCAATCACTGCTTCTTTTCGTTTGTAAAATCATTACTGCCGATCAGACAGCTGCGGTTCCCACATCCCAGAGTGAGCCTGCAGCTGTAATTGGAAGTAAAAAGATTACCTCCGGTCACTGACATCAGCTGATGGGACTACTGCTTTTTTTTAAAAAAAAAAACAATAATGGTGTGGGTTCCTCTGTATTTTTGATAACCAGCTAGGCAAAACTGACGGCTGGGCCTGCAACCCTCAGCTGTCAGCATTAGCAAGGCTGGTTATCAAGAATATAGGAGTCCACTTGCTGTTTTTTTTTAATTATTTAAATAAATACGTTGAAAAAAACTGGCATGATGTCCCCTTATTTTTGACAACCAGCAAATCTAAAGCAGACAGCTGGGGGCTGGTATTCTCAGGTTGGTAAGGGGCCATGGATATTGCCTCTCCCAGCCTAAAAATAGCAGCAAGCAGCCACCCAGAAAAGGCACATCTATTAGGTGTGCCAATTCAAATGTCCAAGTTGAAAAACTGTTTATCCCCAGACATGGATTACGGCGTGGGACAGAACGTCAGACAGTGAGGTATATGGTTGATTTTTATTTTTGTTTTTTTACAGTAGACATTGGCTTCCAAACCGTGAAGCATGGTTCGGGAAACATCATACTTTGGGGGTGCTTTTCTGGAAAGGGGACAGGACGAGTGCACCATATTGAAGGTAGGTTGATTGGGGTCATGTATCGTGAGATTTTGGCCAACAACCTCCTTCCCTCAATAAGAGCATTGAAGATGAGTCATTGCTGTGTCTGCCAGCATGACAATGACCCGAAACACACAGCCAGAGCAACTAAGGCGTGGCTCCGTAAGAAACATTTCAAGGTTCTAGAGTGGCCTAGAAAAAATAGAAAATCTTTGAAGGGAGCTGCAACTCAATGTTGCCCAGTGACAGCACTGAAACCTGAAAGATCTGGAAAAGATCAGTGTGCTGTGAGGATTCTCTGGTGCCAGGAGCGGACAGTCACGTGACTGCAAGTATGTGATTTGCATACTTCTGGCCACAATTCGACTAGACTTTATCCAGCCTCTCTCAATACACTTGCATTGAGCGAGGCAGTACCCATCTAGTTCGCACACGACTTGTGGTCACGCACAGAGCTCCTGGCGCCGGAGATTACTCACATTGCACAGTAGCCACGATGTGAGGATGCACAAGTCTGCAGTTACATAATGCCGGAAAAATTATTTTAAGTTTTTTTCCATCTAGGACATTTGTGGATTATCGATACGATATGCCATAAATTTCCAACAGATTTGCTCAATCAGCAATTTTCTAATCTCCCATAGAAATGAATGGAGAGAGACCTCCCTCCATTTCTGAGTGTATGCACTGAGCACTATTCTCACGTTAGATGTCGATCTCACCACTTTTGGACGTTTATGGCATATTTTGAAGCTAAGTCATATTTATCCCAGTTGGGAACACGTCTCTAATGTTAAGAAATGTTTGTAGAAAACAAACTTCCTATTTTTAGCTTGATTAAAGTATAATTAAACTTTTTTATATTTTTTGCTATGTTATAGCTAGAGATGAGCGAATCTTTTGAAATTCGAAATCACTGATTTTGCTGAATTTTCCCCCAAGTAGAATAAATCTGTGTATTGAAAAGTAGGGGGAGAAATAGAGGAAGAGATAGATATATATGTTCCACTTACCCAATAGAATCTGGAGATGGAATCCAACTCTACCGCGCAAACTGCTGGTCTTGTGCCCGACTGTCCTTCAGGGGGAACGTTGATCTCTGACTCCCAATGTACAAGGTATGATTATCCGCTAGATAACAGATCTGCAGGACATTATGGGGAAACCAGCGTGTCTGTGCAAGACGACATTTGACCACTCTCGGATGCTTCATCAGTGTCGAAAATGATGCCGGGCAAGTTCTTTTTTTTTTACAAATCGCATCTTAAACGCTCAGATTCATGTGGAACCACAAATTTCAGGAAATTCGACTCAAACTCGATCCTCCACGACTTGATCCGCTAATCACTAGTGTCAACCAATGGAAAGCGCTATTGATCTGTGGAAGTCTAGGTCCTGAGAGCCCCCTACAGATTGTCAATCCAAGGGTCAAAAATGGTCAGGCGTTTGGGCCAATAGGTTTCTGTTGAACCCGTATACTTCTAGGAGAGAATTTATGCATAAGGCCCCTTTCATGCTGTGGTCTTCCCCTACACCTAGGGGTTCCGCAGGGGCTTATGTCTGAACACACTCCCCTTCACAAAACTGGATTCAGGCATATGCGCTGATGGGGTCTGTAGAGAAACGGGGTCAGTGGGTGCTCTTGTCTGTTGGCCTGGCTGCCTTTAGAAAGACTGAATGGACTAGGGCTCATACCACTGAACGCCCGCTCTATCTCCCGTGGGCAACATACTACACAGACAACGCAGGGTTAGGGTAAAACAGTGTGGCAATACTTTATTGATCCACAACACCCTATAACAAACAGAACAATCCCAGCAATTACCCCCAACATGGTGCACATTACAGGGCCTAACCCTTCCGCTGACTCGCCTGGATAACGGTAGATGTTACTTCAGAGCTCCCAGGGTCAATATTCCACCTGTGATATACACACAGAGAAGAGATATTGACAAGCGTAGGGAGATGACCGAGAACAGTCCATAGAGTCTGTAGAAGGCCCAAAGCCAGTTGACACTACGTCACAGCTCCCAGGGTCGCTATTCCACCTGTGATATACACACAGAGAAGAGATAACAACAAGCGTAGGGAGATGACAGTCCAAACTGTCCATACAAGGTCCAAAGCCAGTTGACACAAGAGTCACCACCTGGCTTATCCGACCATCTCCATGGAACCAGGCGACCAGCGGGTCACAAAACCTGGCTTTCTCCAAACATTTCCATGGTTCAGAAATGGTCACTGGATCAGATCTGTGTCCTTCCAACCGGAGCCGAAAACTCCTAGGTTCTCCCATAGAATCATAGATTCGAGTCCCTCGTGATGGTGCCATGATGAATTAGCTGCAGTCCTGTCTCTGGTCTGTTGAGTCTTGTGCAGAATGGCCGACTGGTAGCTCTGTGTGATGATGCCCAAAAATGATGCACAACAGAGCACATGATGTCTGCACCATTGTCAATGGCCCCATCAGTGCATACACTGAAATCTCGTTTAGCAGTGGGGTCATATGTAAGCCCCAATGAGACCACTGACCATGGGGAAGAATGGTGTGTGAAAGGGGCCTAACCTGAGTGCATCTTCATTTGAGTGATTAATGGAGTCCCAAGGACCCTTTTAAAACCCCCACAGATCAACAGTGCTTTTGAACAGCTATCTTCAACTTTTCAAAACATTTTAAAAGTTTGGTCAATTCCTTAATACGTCGATTATTTGTGTTCGCATTCTGCACATTTTTTCCTTTTTTTGTAACTGATTCAATATTTTAAAGCAATTCTCCACTGTATTTATTACGCATTCTGCAAAACTCAATGGGTCCATCTCCTTTGCTGGTAAATTATAAATTACCGGCCTTCAGACATCGAGTCGTACAATTCTCGCTTACAAAACATGAAATATTCCTCCTCACGCTTTCTGTAATAGTTTACCTTGAACTGTATTGTTTTTTCTCATGGCGCTGTCGAGTATGTAACATCTGAACAATGCCCTTGGCTCTCTTTAAATTAATGAGTCTAAAACATTCTTGTTTTCTCTTGTGGATATTTCTGGTTTGGAAAAAAAAGAACGTAAATACTAATGTGTTAGTTAGAGACTGGCACTGTCGATGCCAGGAGGGTAAATACAAAAAAAAAAAGTTGGAGAAATGCTTAGGTGGACATGTGTAGAGTTTGCTTTTAAAAGGATTTTGCCTTATTAGAATACTACTAAAAGTCTGATTACTGGTGGTCAAGGCTACTGGAGGCCTGCGTATCATGAATATGGAGGAAATGTCTACGGAGTAGTGACTGGATAGGTCATTCATGAAAGTGGTGTCCTTCTACTTGAGGCTATGTCACCAAAAATTGCCACCTCCGCACTCCCTTTAGCTATCCTCCTCAGTCCTCACTTCACATCCATGCTCCAATTGATGACCAAGACCCAAATAAGTTCCTTGAGCACTTGAGATATTCATGGTTGTATAGTCCAGAAAAATAACAGTGGTTTCCAAAGCTAACAGATTTTAATTCTTATGCAAGGAGATTGAAGATATTTTTTGCTCCCTCCATGTGTCATCACATACCCATTTCTTGCACTTCAAATACATGATTGGACACTGAGTTTTTAGCAACACCTGAGATTTAACTCCTCGAGAAGTACTGAAGGTCTCCCCCTTTATGAGAGCTTCCCAGGTGTGCTGTAAGATATGGTGAGTATATTTTAACTTGATTGTCACTGCCTGTTGTCAAGTGTAATCTGTCTCTATCAGCAGAGATGTTGATTAGGAGAACAGCAAGTTGGGGGAAGCTTTTATCGCTCTGTTCGTGCTCTACTATCTGTCAAACTGCATACAGACATAGCAAAGAGGTGGACTTTCTGTTCAGGACAGGATAGCCATTGGTTAATGAATGAAAGCAAGTACAGCTCCTATAATGCTGGCATAATGCTAATGAAGACTAGCCAACTAGAATGCATGGTAAACTTTATAGGATGAAAATCTATGAAACAGTGCCTTAAAGGTTGTAACAGGTGGGGTGGTGGAACCACTGTTATTGAGCCCAAGGAAGGCCTGGAGGGGCGTGACTAGGAGCCTCATCCAATCTGACCACGGATACGCAGCAGCAAACAATACCGAGATCCGAGGAGAGGCAAGAAAGGTGGTCCAGGTACTACTTCAGGACTGACCTTGGGTAGATGACAGCTGACCCCTTAGGAACAGGAAGCTGGGGTGGCCCAAAGGAATGTTGCATTCTATGTTAGAAAAGCGTATATCTGCACAGAGATTGAAGCTTCAGAGACTGGGAGTTCTGTGGAAACTGTTTGGGTAAGAATACAAGGAGCAAACAATGGAAAGAACACCATTGTAGGCATTAACTGCAGGCAGCCTATGCAATCTGAAGATATGGATAAACTCTTTATGCATCAAATGGCCAAGTTCTCCAAAAAATATGACATAGTGGTCATGGGAGATTTCAAATATCTCTACAGCAGAAGCTCGGAGCTGGTATCCAATGTACACATCGGGTAACTAAGCGTCACGCAGCGGGATGGTGGGATCGCTGGGACTTTAAAGAGTGTGACGGGACCCTTATAAACTGGGAGGAAATGGTTGAGGAGGTAAGAGTGGCTGGGACTCTAGGAGGTAGCGACCATGCTATTTTAGAATTTTGGATAACTAGAGGAGGAAGACCTGTGAAGACTCAGACTTCAAGGTTAGATTCCAGAAAGGCAGATTTTAAGGGACTCAGAAAGAGAATCGGAGGGATCCAATGGCTGGATATCCTTAAGGACAAAAATGTCCAGGAAGGATGGGAAATCTTGAAAAATTAGATTCTCAAAGCACAATCACTAACAATTCTGAAAAGAGGGAAGAATAGGACGCATTTAAGGAAACCAGGATGGATGATCACAGAACTTAAACACATGATAAAAAGGAAGAAAGAAATGTTTATCAAATGGAAAGAGGGAGGCATATCTAAAGAAGAATATAATGATGTCTGCAGAACCTGTAGGGCACGAATCAGATTATCTAAAGCTGACAATGAATTAAGGCTTGCAAGAGATGTCAAAAGCAATAAAAAAGGATTTGGGGGATATGTCAAAAGTAAAAGAAAAGTCAAAGATGCTACAGGATTTTTACAGGATGAAAATTATGAAATGCTAAGAATGGATGTTGAGAAAGCCAAACTTTTAAATTCCTATTTTGCATCTGTTTTCTCTCAGAAAGGAAATGTAACATCAACTGATCTTCACTGCCCTATTAAAGGAATAGAAGAATCCAGGATATCTATAAACAGAAAGACAGTGAGGAAACACTTAGCTAACATAAATGAATTCAAGTCTCCAGGTCCAGATGAATTACACCCCAGAGTACTGAAGGAGATAGCAGAAGAAATTTTTGAACCACTCTCCATAACTTTTGAAAATTCTTGGAGAACAAAAGTCCCAGAAGACTGGAGAAGAGAAAATGTTGTTCCTATCTTCAAAAAGGGGAAGAAGGTGGACCCAGGGAACTACAGGCCGGTGAGTCTGACTTCTATATCAGAAAAGATCTTTGAACAAATTATTAAACAACATGTATCTAAGTACCTGGACAAGAATAAAGTGCTTAACCAGAGTCAGCATGGGTTTGTAACTAATAAGTCATGTCAGACTAATTTAATTTCCTTCTATGAAAGAATCACTGACTGGGTGGATGAGGGAAATGCTATAGATATAGTATATCTTGATTTCAGAAAAGCATTTAACAAAGTATCTCGCACAATCCTTATTGAAAAAATGACTAAGTATGGAATGGACAAGGCAACTGTTAGTTGGATTCATAACTGGCTTGGCGATCGGACCCAAAGAGTGGTAGTAAATGGCTGCACATCCAGTTGGAAGAATGTATCTAGTGGGGTACCACAGGGCTCTGTCTTGGGCCCTATATTGTTCAACATCTTTATCAATGATTTAGATGAAGGAATTGAGGGTAAACTGATTATATTTGCTGATGACACAAAGCTAGGAGGAATTGCTAATACTAGAGAAGAGAGAGAAAGGATTCAAAAAGATATAAATAAACTGGAGAAATGGGCAGCAACTAACAGGATGGTTTTTAACAGGGAAAAATGCAAAGTACTACATCTGGGCAATAAAAATTGATGATGCACAGGCACCTCCCACCTGGTGAAGGTGCCTTAAACAATAAGTGCTCTCCAGCCATTTGCTGGGAACACTGTAGGATGGAACATGCTGTCTTTTTAAGAAGCCAGGACCGCGCGCATGACCTAAGCACTGTGCCCGGGGATCTGCGAGCAGTGCGCAGACCCCAGGCAGCTGCAGGAGAACTAGGATGGGGCACGGTACTGTGGCGGTGAGTATGTTGGCTCATCTGCTGGGGGAGGGAGGTGGAGAGCAGAGGTGCCAGAGACAAGGCAGGAGCGGCAGGAGGAGAAGAGTGAGGTGCAGGGCTGCGGTGGTGAGAGAGTTGGTATCTCTGCCAGGTAAGGGTATGCAGAGACAACAGCATTACAAATGGGTTGTCCGGCCTTCAATATTTGTGATTGCAGACTTCTAAATCCTTATAGCACGTGCACCGCACGTTGTCAAGATTCTCCGGTGTCGACAGTAAAACCAGTCTGTCTTGTTATTGAAAGTATGGAACTTGAATATTCCTGGCCACATTCCGACTAGATGTGCTCAGCCTTTCTCAATACAAGTGAATTGAAGAAACCGAACACGTTTATGCTGAATGTGACTGGCAGTATGAAAATCACAAACTTGCGGTCATGTGATCCTCCACTTTCAGCAGCAATACTGGAGAATCCTGACAGCGGGTCATGTGCGCACTGTAAGGATTCACAAGTCTGCAGTTACATAGAATGAGTGCAGACTTTTAGCAGAAGATCAGAGTGCTTTTACATCTCATTCATAAAAATGTGTTTTCAGTTTTAATTATTTTCCAAAAGATAAACTAAGTTCCTCATAATTAGAAGTCATTTAAAAAGGGGTACCACCATGCTAGTTCCCCAGACTAAGGAAGAAAACACAGTAGAAAAATCAAACTTCAAATTTCAAATTCAAATTTGTTAGAGAATATATTAAATCTAAAAAAAATATTCCAATTCATAAACATAAGTATTATTATAATCTTTGAATAATATTATAATAAGAAAAGCAGCAAATTAAAAGCTAATACACTGTGCCATGCCCAGCGCTGGACCTCTGGGGTGGAGCATGAGACAAGGATTTAAAGAACCCCAGAGACAGAATTTAAGCCCCGCCCCATAGGTCCTTTACGAGGCATAACACAGTGATTTCTGTACTATTCCTTTAATAACCCAAGTAAAACTAATATAAATTAACACAATTTGGAAATATGTTTTGTATTCATTTGAGATCATGTTAGATGCCAAGAAAATGGATTTGAATTCCCATCTGTACTTAAAGCCTCAGGTATTTCAGTCTTCATACTTAATATACTCTTGCTAATTATTCTTGCATGTGCCAGTACAAAATATTACTCTACCGCTTTGATAAAACTATAATTATAGAACATTGCCATATGGCAGAAACTTTTTTTTATAATGATGACTGTTGAATTTCCACTGGCAAAAAAAAAAGTACGAGAAATTGGAATTATGCTCAGTGTCTCTGCCATAATTATGATATTATAAATAAATATGTGAGCCGATCTATACTTTAAGAAAAATCTTACCCAGTTGTTTATCTTCTCAGACAATTTTTTGGTCATTGACCCAACACGTCTGTAATGAAAATTAGATCAACTTTGCAAAAAAAACCTACATTAAAATCTTTTTTTGTTTTGTGTCTACAGCTTATATGGAAATGTATGTGTCGCCAAGGTAACAGACTACAAACAATCCCTGAGTAGTCTGATTCTTCTATATCTTACTCATTCTTCTTGCTAACCATTATAGCTTTAATATGCACAAATTTCACAAACATCTGTTAGATACGGATCCAGCAAAGGTTAAATTGACTCAGATAGCATTACAAGGACATGTTATGGCACAAAAAGTATAATTTGACACCTTAATTGACATCAGTCATTAACTTGTGTAATGTTGTTATCTTAATTTCAGGTGAGAATAACCATCTGCACCAAGTTCGTAAAATGGGGTATTGTGAGTCATGACAGCTGTTATATCCATATCTGTACTCGCTCCTTCTACTTTTGCCACTAGGTGGCACAGCACTTTCGTTGTGGATGACGTGGTGCAACATGGCAACAGTCCCGTTTAGATTTCTGGGTCCTGTGGTGTTGTAGAGGCAGAGAGCTTGGGGGTTTAACACTAGGACTACTGGACTCGTGACCCCGCCTAGAACTACTGAAAGGAGTCATTTTGACTCCTTGCTTGTTTTCGTTTATTTTTAGAGTTTCATTTGTGGTTATTTATTAATAATTATATTTTTTGTAATGTATTATTATTGTGAGATCCAACAGTAATGCTTTTGATTGTTTTTTTTCTGCTTTTCTTATTTTTCTACAGAAAATAACAATAATTATAATAGACGTTTTTCAAACATTTTTTTTTATTCAAGTGCACACATATAAACAACAACTGAAGAACAAAAAGCAGAGAAAATGTAGGTGGAGGAGCATAAAAATGAAAATATGGCGCAGAATTCACCTTCTAAACATTTGGTGTTTCGCATTTTAGGCATTGCCTTTGATTTATGGCAGTACATTGCCCACACAAAGACTTACCACAAGTCTTACAATTGCCGACAGATCTATTTTTCTTGCACTTTTCTTTGATCTGGCAAAATTTTGTTTGAACCATCACTTCTGAGCATGTAGAAACTTGGGACGTGG
>JARQOD010000009.1:50825844-51006010 GCA_033576555.1 Oophaga sylvatica
GGAGGTGGAGAGCAGAGGTGCCAGAGACAAGGCAGGAGCGGCAGGAGGAGAAGAGTGAGGTGCAGGGCTGCGGTGGTGAGAGAGTTGGTATCTCTGCCAGGTAAGGGTATGCAGAGACAACAGCATTACAAATGGGTTGTCCGGCCTTCAATATTTGTGATTGCAGACTTCTAAATCCTTATAGCACGTGCACCGCACGTTGTCAAGATTCTCCGGTGTCGACAGTAAAACCAGTCTGTCTTGTTATTGAAAGTATGGAACTTGAATATTCCTGGCCACATTCCGACTAGATGTGCTCAGCCTTTCTCAATACAAGTGAATTGAAGAAACCGAACACGTTTATGCTGAATGTGACTGGCAGTATGAAAATCACAAACTTGCGGTCATGTGATCCTCCACTTTCAGCAGCAATACTGGAGAATCCTGACAGCGGGTCATGTGCGCACTGTAAGGATTCACAAGTCTGCAGTTACATAGAATGAGTGCAGACTTTTAGCAGAAGATCAGAGTGCTTTTACATCTCATTCATAAAAATGTGTTTTCAGTTTTAATTATTTTCCAAAAGATAAACTAAGTTCCTCATAATTAGAAGTCATTTAAAAAGGGGTACCACCATGCTAGTTCCCCAGACTAAGGAAGAAAACACAGTAGAAAAATCAAACTTCAAATTTCAAATTCAAATTTGTTAGAGAATATATTAAATCTAAAAAAATATTCCAATTCATAAAACATAGTATTATTATAATCTTTGAATAATATTATAATAAGAAAAGCAGCAAATTAAAAGCTAATACACTGTGCCATGCCCAGCGCTGGACCTCTGGGGTGGAGCATGAGACAAGGATTTAAAGAACCCAGAGACAGAATTTAAGCCCCGCCCCATAGGTCCTTTACGAGGCATAACACAGTGATTTCTGTACTATTCCTTTAATAACCCAAGTAAAACTAATATAAATTAACACAATTTGGAAATATGTTTTGTATTCATTTGAGATCATGTTAGATGCCAAGAAAATGGATTTGAATTCCCATCTGTACTTAAAGCCTCAGGTATTTCAGTCTTCATACTTAATATACTCTTGCTAATTATTCTTGCATGTGCCAGTACAAAATATTACTCTACCGCTTTGATAAAACTATAATTATAGAACATTGCCATATGGCAGAAACTTTTTTTTATAATGATGACTGTTGAATTTCCACTGGCAAAAAAAAAAGTACGAGAAATTGGAATTATGCTCAGTGTCTCTGCCATAATTATGATATTATAAATAAATATGTGAGCCGATCTATACTTTAAGAAAAATCTTACCCAGTTGTTTTATCTTCTCAGACAATTTTTTGGTCATTGACCCAACACGTCTGTAATGAAAATTAGATCAACTTTGCAAAAAAAACCTACATTAAAATCTTTTTTGTTTTGTGTCTACAGCTTATATGGAAATGTATGTGTCGCCAAGGTAACAGACTACAAACAATCCCTGAGTAGTCTGATTCTTCTATATCTTACTCATTCTTCTTGCTAACCATTATAGCTTTAATATGCACAAATTTCACAAACATCTGTTAGATACGGATCCAGCAAAGGTTAAATTGACTCAGATAGCATTACAAGGACATGTTATGGCACAAAAAGTATAATTTGACACCTTAATTGACATCAGTCATTAACTTGTGTAATGTTGTTATCTTAATTTCAGGTGAGAATAACCATCTGCACCAAGTTCGTAAAATGGGGTATTGTGAGTCATGACAGCTGTTATATCCATATCTGTACTCGCTCCTTCTACTTTTGCCACTAGGTGGCACAGCACTTTCGTTGTGGATGACGTGGTGCAACATGGCAACAGTCCCGTTTAGATTTCTGGGTCCTGTGGTGTTGTAGAGGCAGAGAGCTTGGGGGTTTAACACTAGGACTACTGGACTCGTGACCCCGCCTAGAACTACTGAAAGGAGTCATTTTGACTCCTTGCTTGTTTTCGTTTATTTTTAGAGTTTCATTTGTGGTTATTTATTAATAATTATATTTTTTGTAATGTATTATTATTGTGAGATCCAACAGTAATGCTTTTGATTGTTTTTTTTCTGCTTTTCTTATTTTTCTACAGAAAATAACAATAATTATAATAGACGTTTTTCAAACATTTTTTTTTATTCAAGTGCACACATATAAACAACAACTGAAGAACAAAAAGCAGAGAAAATGTAGGTGGAGGAGCATAAAAATGAAAATATGGCGCAGAATTCACCTTCTAAACATTTGGTGTTTCGCATTTTAGGCATTGCCTTTGATTTATGGCAGTACATTGCCCACACAAAGACTTACCACAAGTCTTACAATTGCCGACAGATCTATTTTTCTTGCACTTTTCTTTGATCTGGCAAAATTTTGTTTGAACCATCACTTCTGAGCATGTAGAAACTTGGGACGTGGAACCCTTTTCCCTATCTGTGACATAAGGACCACTCAACTCTCTCACAAGCGTTTGCAAAAATGCCTTGCGTGACATTTTTTGGTGGGTTATCTCATTGAATATTATCATGCATGAATATTATGAATGCATGAACAGGCCATCTCCTTGTGCATGTTCGTGTGGTATATTTTCGTGCCATCTGATCCACTACATCTACTCCATATTTTGTTTCATTGTAAAACTTTACCGTTTCTGGAGTTTTTTTAGCGGAATCAGACGCAACAACAACATCTGGATGGACGGAACTCAAAATGACAACATTTTTGTTGGGCTTTCCTTGATATACTGTAAGTGTAAAATTGTCTTCATTTCTAAACACTTTAGTGTTGTACAATTCCTCTTTCATGGATTTTATTTCTTTAGGCACTTCTCGCCTTATCTTGTTCAGTGTTCCCACGATGGTTGTTCCTTTGCTTTTTAGCTGTTTAGCTAATTTTACTGAAGTAAAATAATTATCGGTTGTAACATTGCGACCTTTTTTCAAAAACGGGTCCAATAACTTCATTACCACATGGTCAGCTAAACGGTCCTCAGCACGGCGTGTGTCATCTTTGCCTAGATAAGGGAAGCCATTTGCCAGATATTTGCTCTCCTTATCAACAGCTAGCCAATATTTGTGGCCATATTTATCTGGTTTGGAAGGCATGTACTGCGTGAATGGACACCTAGTTTTGCTTGGGAAAAGTTGCTCATCCACCGTTATGTATGGGCCAGGTTTGTAACACGCAATACAATTTTCAATAAACCTGTCCCACACAGTAGAAAATAGAGCAAACTTGTCCGTTTGCAGTCTCTCCGATCGAGTAGATTTCTCATCAAATCTGAGAAACCTCATAATTTCAACAAAGCAGTCCCTAGACATTGTCGCTTTGCAAAACGGTATTCCCCAGTCATTACACCAAATACTGCTAATCGAGTGACGGTTCGTGCCAGATATTCCACGAGCATAGAATATCGCAATGAATGCATCTAGCTCCTCATCAGATAGAGTAATCTGTAAATTATTGTTCCTGCATGCTTCTGCAAGCATACAGTTCTTTATATGTGTCAATATATATGAATCAAAAAATAAACGCCATGCGCTCAAAGGACTATCGATAATGATATTTCTTCTGGCGTATCCTGTAGGGCCTAGAGTAAACAAGCTATTTTGTTCAGCATTACACAGTAATACAAGCAGGTAAAACACAAGGAAAATGTGAAAAGTTGACATGTAAATTGAACTACATCTATATGAACATCAGGGTAAATAAGACAGAGTGAAAAAATTATGCACAAAACTTTATAGCAACATTTAGTGACAAAAGAACCTCAAAATATAGTAGGGACTCAAAATGACTTCCTTCAGTAATTCTTGGTAAATTTTGAAAAAAACGCGCAAATTTTTCACCAAAATTATTTATTCTCACAAAATCTTTTTTCACATCATATTTCAGGAAAAGTCACCGAGTTTCAAGCCGGAATTCTGAAAAATGTAGTCACAGAAGAGAAATAAAAAACGAAAGGAGTCAAAATGACTCCATCAGTAGTTCTAGTGTTAATCCCTAAACATGTCTCATTAACGCTCTGCTGTGAGCCTATACACCACTTAAGTCCTTAGCTTTCTGCTTAAAGTTGCCAGTTATAGGTGGTACTGACTTTGGTCAACTTCCGTTGCCATATTCTGACTTAGTCTGCTACTCCTGTCCTTGACCTCAACTCATGTTCAGACCTTTCGATTTTATTCCTGAGCTGGACATTTTGAAACTGGTCCGGCATTCTGACTATACTCTTTCAGCCTGCTCCAGTGGCCAGCAGCCACCCAGTGGACCCAACCCAAGGAGCCCTGCATAAGCTCAGATACCTGTCTGGGGGCTGAAGGGTGAAGGTCAGAGTTCCATTGGGACCTGCTAGATGGTATAGCATGCACAAACCCTGACCATGGAACCCCTTTTATTTGCTGCCAGCCTTCCATTGACAGTGCTTTCTTTCAATAACCCTGACTACATCTGTAGGGATCACTTCTGAGGGTAACTGCCTCAAATTAAAGATGTTTACAAACTCTATTATGGGGTGGATGTTTTGCTCATAACCATGTGACTGTAACATATGTTGAGTTTTCCATAGCAACATCTCATGGATGGCAATTAATTTAAAAAAAAAACATTATGGAAGATGTGGAGGTGGTTACAGGGCTTGGTTTAGCTGTCCTGTTGAAGAATTAAACTTATGATTCAATGCCATGTTATGTTGATTTGTTATTCTTGTGCATAATGACTTTTAGGACCATGTCCACCCCTCTGTGTTGGCACTGAAGAGAACACACCTCAGGCTCCAAGTTGGCAGAACATATACAGTACAGACCAAAAGTTTGGACACACCTAATCATTCAATGATTTTTCTGCATTTTCATGACTATGAAAATTGTAGAATCACACTGAAGGCATCAAAACTATGAAGTAACACATATGGAATTATACATTACACTTTACAAAAAAGTGTGAAACAACTGAAAATATGTCTTATATTCTAGGTTCTTCAAAGTAGCCACCTTTTGCTTTGATTACTGCTTTGCACGCAGAAAAGGTGAACGGATGGACTCTACATGCCTGGTTCCCACCGTGAAGCATGGAGGATGAGGTGTGATGGTGTGGGGGTGCTTTGCTGGTGACACTGTTGGGGATTTATTCAAAATTGAAGGCATAGTGAACCAGCATGGCTACCACAGCATCTTGCAGCAGCATGCTATTCCATCCAGTTTGTGTTTAGTTCAACCATCATTTATTTTTCAACAGGACAATGACCCCAAACACACCTCCAGACTGTGTAAGGGCTATTTGACCAAGAAGGAGAGTGATGGGGTGCTACACCAGATGACCTGGCCTCCACAGTCACAAGACCTGAACCCAATCGAGATGGTTTGGGTTGAGCTGAACCGCTCACCGCTTCAATTTTGAATAATCCCCAGCACTGTCACCAGCAAAGCACCCCCACACCATCACACCACCTCCTCCATGCTTCACGGTGGGAACCAGGCATGTAGAGTCCAGCCGTTCACCTTTTCTGCGTGCAAAGCAGTAATCAAAGCAACAGGTGGCTACTTTGAAGAACCTAGAATATAAGACATATTTTCAGTTGTTTCACACTTTTTTGTAAAGTGTAATGTATAATTCCACATGTGTTAGTTCATAGTTTTGATGCCTTCAGTGTGATTCTACAATTTTCATAGTCATGAAAATACAGAAAAATCATTGAATGAGAAGGTGTGTCCAAACTTTTGGTCTTTACTGTATATTTCTCTAGCTTGCCAACGTGCTACCTTACACGATGGGTGGAAAAAAGGAAAAGGACTATAAATTAGGTAGTATATGGTAGTTTAGAGCAGTGTATGAAAGACTATCTAAAAAGGAGAGCATGTGAAGCAGAATTGCACCAATAGTCCTGACTTTTCGAGAGTTTTTTAGGCGTAGTCGTGGCCACAAGTATGTGTGCTTGGGACACAGAATACTGGAGTTGAGGAAGGGATGTTCCACTAAAAGATGCATGTCTTCTGGAGTCTCTTTAGGGCCAAGAAGTGGATGACAGATGTGAATGTAAGCCGACGGTTATAGGGCAATAAGAAACAGAGAGAACCATCAGTTTCTTATTTGATCTATGAAAAGATGTTTGTGACCCAGTATCCCATTGCAGCCATGAGGCCATTGTTGTATGGAAATATTCAA
Organism: Oophaga sylvatica; assembly: GCA_033576555.1. Classification (NCBI taxonomy): domain Eukaryota; kingdom Metazoa; phylum Chordata; class Amphibia; order Anura; family Dendrobatidae; genus Oophaga; species Oophaga sylvatica. The sequence continues at coordinate 50,832,020 of JARQOD010000009.1, forward strand.
GCTCAATTGCCTTTCCGTTCAGTCATCAGAGTCGTTAACAGCACAATTCGTTTTAATGGAAAGCTCTGTGCCCACAAGTTTCCGGTTCCCGGTCTTGTATGGGTTACATTAGCCCCGTCCTTTACCACTCCACAAAGAAATGGCGAGGGAACCCAGAACTGGCAACATGGAACTGGAGACATGTATAAAAGGTTACTTTTTTTGTAGATGTTTTGAACTTTTTAAACATTTTAATGGTCACGCGAGGAACTTTGTAACATTGTGAGCCAATTTTTACTTTTAGACATTTACCTGGTAAACCAATGAGTCGGTGTATGAAATGGTAGGGTAAAATATAACTCATACGTTATCCCAGTGTGAACTACACTCAAGGTCCACCAAGTATTGAAATGATAAACCGGGATAATAAACCAAGGATCACTCGGTGATGGTTTACTAGGTGACCTGCCGAGCAAGCAGCAGCCTGAAACAAACAAAATTGTTCATTTTAAAACCAGACAGAAAAAACAGCGGGAATATCCATTTATCCAAAGCAATGAGTCACTGGCGTGAGCTGCCAACTACATAATAATTGAGAATTGCCACTGACTTGCCATTTCAGTAAAGTAGAAATAGAGGAATGACATGCCTGCCATCCATTCATTCTCTGTCCTCCGCACAACTGCTCTGTACCCGGTAATTGGCTGCAATACACGACAGAATCTTCACTGATCAGAGTCAAACAAGGACTGAAAGTCATCACACGTTGAATTGCTGTTAACGACATATATTCAAAGAAATGCTGTGACTCCCCGCGGCTTTTACCACTCTCTTTCCTGCATAGTCCTCAAGAGGCGCAACTCTCATTACAGTGCAATCATTACAGAAGGTAGAAAATAAAGGTACAATTAATCCAAAAGCAATAACACAAGAAATGGATACTTAAAATTATCACTTCATTACAAGCCATTCATTTACTTTCCTTGGTGCATAGTGGACAACAGTTTCATAGTTTTTAAGGTTGACAGTAGACTAAAGTCCTTCAAGTCCAACCTGTAGCCTAATAATGGTGATTCAGAGGAAATAAAAAACCTCATGGGGTAGAGACAAATAACTCCATAATAGGGGAAAAATTTCTTCTTCAGCTTCACATACGGAAATCAGACTACTTCCCTGGATCAACGCCCCATCACAGAATCTAGTGAGTGTCCGGAACCAGTAATATTATATATTTTCAAAAAAGGCTTGAGTTTTAGTAGTAAATCATCCATTATGAGACAGAAGGTTTCATAGTCTCCTTGTACTTACAGTAAAGACTTTGAATCTCTAAATAAGATTAAACCTTTATTCAAAATGTAGAGGATGCCCCCTTGTCCTCATCTCAAGCCTAGCTGTAAAAAGATCAATATACAGATGTCATGGGTATGTCAGAAGGTGCAGACAGTCGCACTGCATCTAACTGCAGAAGGTCTCTGCGTTTGGCTTTACAGACACCTTCTTAACCATTCTGACTCTTTGACCCAGTGTTAACCTTTCTCCGGCTCTAATTGACATACCAGGACCTGGGTGTTTATAAACTCCCAGCCTGCTGCTGGGAATCACCAATGATACTTCCATTGCCCACTGTTGAGGATTAGAGCGATAGCAGTTGTCTATTTTCCTCTTTGGTGTTGGGAGGACATCTGTGTTACCTCTCTGAGTCTACTCAAAATAAGTGTTCCCCTTGTTTGTTTATCCCAGCTGTCTTTAGTTGTAGTGGGGATCGACTAGAGCACATACCGTCCGTCCCTAAGCAGGGCTTATGGCCAGGGTCAGACAGGGATTAGGTTCCTTCTCTGTGAAAGGTGCGGAACCTAATAGGGATGTTTAGGGCTGATAGGGTGACATTAGATCTGCCTAGGGGTTCACACTTCCCCCTTCCCTAGTGTTGGGTTCCCTTCCCCTCATCACTTCGTGTTGCACTTAGTCTTTCCTACAGTGTGCGCGACAACATTCTCTGAAATTCTACTCCATGTGTCCCCTACAAGGCCATTAATCAATATGTTAAAAGAGAGGGCCCAATACTGACCCCACTGTTAACTGTGACCCAATCCGAGTGTGTTTCATTAATAACCACCTTCAGTTTCCTATTACTAAGCCAGTTGTTAAGCCAGTTACACATATTTTCCCCTAGTACCATTATTTTCATTTTATATACCAACCCTTTGTGCGGCACCGTATGAAACACCTTTGAAAAGTCCATATAGATAACATCCACTGCGTTTGTCTGGTCCAGTCTGGAACTTATGTTCTCCTTGACGCTGATCAGATTAGTGACAGGACGGATCCCTCATAAAGCCATGTGAATGCTGGGTCATGAGGTTATTTTTAATGAGATACTCTACAATAGCATCTCTTAGGAAACCCTCAAGGATTTTACCCAAACCAAAAGTTAAACTTACTGGCCTACAATTTCCTGGGTCAGATTTTGTCTCCTTTTTGTCAAGACAGTCCTGGGAACCAAAATGCTAACTCTTAAAGGGTTTGTATGCCTTTGGGGACTTTTTTTGTATTTAAATGCATGTAATAAGGGCAAAAAATCATTTGCGTTTCATTATAAAGTTTGCACCATTTGTTTAACTGTCAAATGTTTTGATGAAATCCAATTGTAAAAATGATTTTTAGCCTCAAATACATGCATTTAAGTGAAAAAAAATAATTGCCCATAAAAGTGAGGTGGACATCCCCTTAGGCAAATTGACTCCTTAAGGAAAGGAGTCAAACACTTTATAAAAAGGAGTCAAAAACTTACAGAGTGTCTGTCCCTTCATCTAAAAATGTGAAAATACATATTTGGTGCACATACCATCAGTCTAATATGGCAGTAAACTGTCCTGATTCTCATGCTCTGTAATTTGCCATTCCGTCTTTTTGAGTGGGCATATACTCTTCACCAGCATTCTGCCTGTACTACAGGTGCAGGAACTTCCATTTTTTCCCAGTAACCATTGCTACTGAAATTGTGCAATGGCTTGTCAGCCCTGAACGGAAAGGCAGACCCTCTCTTATACTGATTTAACGTTTGACATGCATGAGATCAGGAACAGAGAAGCAAAATTCTGCTTCCACTTCCTCCAATTTGAATTATACATGGCAAAATAGTGGACAGCCATTTAGACAGAAGAAAGAGATTTTTCATTGGTAAGACATCACCATCTATTTGGTGCTGGTCAGTGTGCAGAGCACAGTTTCTGAAAATATATAGTATTACCCAATATCCCTTGATAAAACCTAAAGTTAATGCTCGCTTGTTAACATCACTTTTCACATTCTATTCAAAATTCTATATGTAGTAACGTAATTCCATAATAAGTCTTTAGAGCAGCCAAATTTCCTTTTTACAAATACCGACCTCCAAACCCACTGCGTAGACATTGAATTAAATCATAAAATTCGAACTGCCTGCGTCCACCACCAGGGGGCGCTCAGGAGCTTAGGGGTGAATTTTCAAAAATGTCACAAAATTGTAGCGGTTTGTCACATAAAGCTGTAAGTCATCTTTTTCCTTCCTGCGAATCTATAAAGGTTTTTCTCACATACAGATTATTAAAACAGTTTAATTCATGTGAAAAATTTAGAGATGTCATAATTTATTTACTGCTAAAATTCTGCTCTGTTGGCTTCTGTCTGTTCAGTTCTATCATATGTTTGCATAAGGTGTTAAAGAAGTTGTCCACTACTTGGAAAACTTAATCTCATACCCCTCGCTTGGCCCCCATATAATAATAAAGCCTATACTCACCTCCCATGCTGACGCTGTTCCCACCTTGTAGGTACTCGCTCTCCCCGGGGCACTAGTGCGGTGTTGTGACACCTAACCAATCTGCACTGGGGTCACTGTTAAATATTTTCAGTATTTTTTAAAAAAAAAAGGAAAATAAAGCCTTAAAAAAAATGCTGCTCTGTCCCTGAGCTATCATATGCGGTTATGTGCCCTCCAGCTCCTTATTTCCAACTGAAGTATATTTCTTGTCTGTGCTTTGAATGGAGCATAGCCCTGCATTGAGCTATGAATGGTGATGTCATGGGGAACAGGTCCTGTGATACTCACTAGCTGTGAGTGACTGGGGATGTGCACAGTGGGGAAAGAAGAGCAGGAAGAGGCAGTGCAGGTTCCATAAAGACCAATTAATCTTGCCCGTGGAAGGAAGTGAGATCGGCTTCCCAAAGTGCTATATTACTTCTTAATGTATAAATACATTATATGATTCATGACTATCCGCCTGGGTGGGTACAATGTCAGCACTTAAAACACTTCAGAGTGTAAGTCAGTGTCAAGAAACTGTACAGTCAGTGATTTATCCATCTTGAGACTCTATAAGAGTCTCAGGATGGTGCTTTGTAGTTGAAGTACATGACGGTATATGAGCTGTGACAGAGAATCCAGAGAACATTGCCTCTTGGACAATGGAGTCTGGAGGTACAGAGGGAGAATGTAAATAATAACAGACCACAAGGATGATTGCAGGGGGCTGAAGGGGAGCTAAAAAATTCTAATAATGATAACAAGGGTTTGGGGATTCATTACAGGGACAGCCAGATACATTTTTTTTCTTTTTTGCTGTTTTTAATGGAAAACCACTTTAAACTTCCCTGCCGTCCATGGACATGATGTTTTAACAGTGGATCTAGCAGCCCCCCGGCCCTCCAGATGGTAGTGGTAACATGATTTCCCCAATTACCTCTTTTTTGGTTGCATCCTCTTCTGCGCAGGTTCTGCAGGCATATAGAGTGGGTTCTGCTGCCTGGATAAATATCATTTGGTTTCATGTCCCTTTAGCATTGCTGACATGTTATGCATCCAGTAGATAAAAAGATATTGTTATATTTCTTTCTCTTCAAAACAATAATATGGCAGATAGATATAGACCCCAGTAACATTATTGAGAAAGTGAGTTTTAAAGTTAGAAAAATTGATTTCCCCGAGTCCTTTGACAGTTTTCAGAGAATAGAGTGGGGTAATTGGTTGCTCTGTTTGATGCGCATTTTGCTTTATTTGATCAATAGTTCCCGATAAGCTATCGCCAGTGAGCTGTAGCGTGCCTGACCTTTTACTCAATAGTGATGACTCAGTAATAGTCTTCTCAATGAACAGAAAGTCATAAGTAGAGAGAACAGCTTTTTAGAGAATTTTTTCTTAATCTTGTTCATTTGCCAAGTCAGAAAATTCCCAAGAAGGATAGAAACTTTACTTACACAGAGGAAGGACATAGAAGTGATTTTAAAGGGAACCTGTCAAAATGAAAATGCAGGAAAAGAGAACTGTCTGAGGATTTGAGAACCAAAATTACTGAACAATAACAACAATCTCAAGGTTACAAGTCCATCGCCAGAGATCTTGATGTTCCTTTGTCCACGGTGGGCAACATAATCAAGAAGTTTACAACCCATGGAACTGTAGCTAATATCACAGGACATGGATGGCAGAGAAAACTTGATAAAAGGTTGCAACGCAAGATAGTCTGGATGGTGGATAAGCAGCCCCAATCGAGTTCAATTCAAGCTCTTATGCAGGCTCAGGGTGCATCAGTGTCAGCGAGAACAACATGTTTATATTTGAATGAAATGAATGCTATGGCTGGAGATCCAGGAGGACCCCACTGCTGACACAGACATAGCAGTACTCGCCTACTGTATCCTCACCCATCCCTTGAATATTGTGAGCCCTGGCTGGCAGGGTCCTCTCTCCTCCTGTACCAGTCGTAACTTGTATTGTCTAAGATTACTGTACTTGTATTTATTATGTATACCCCACCTCACATGTAAAGTGCATGGAATAAATGGCGCTATAATAATAAATAATAATAATAATCGCAAAGCTAGGCTGCAGTTTGCTAAAATGTATGTGAGTAATCTAAAAGCTTTCTGGGATTCTTGTGGACAGATAAGAACAAGATAGAGCTTTTTGGTAAAGAACATGATTCTACTGTTTACCAAAAACGGAATGAGGCCTACAAAGAAAAGAACACAGTACCTACAGTCAAGTATGGTGGAGGCTCATATGGAAATGTATCTCTAATGTACCAGTACAATATGACTGCAAAGAAGAAACCAAAGAAATGAGCCAGAACACATATTGGTATAAGTGCAATATGTGGGTGCACATTCACACTGTGACCATTTAACAGACAAAACCTAAGATAAAACCAAGGCAAGATAGAAAGATAGAAATGTACTGACATATGGAAATTTATCTCTAATGTACCAGTACAATATGCTTATAAAGAAGAAGAAAACCATTTTAGCTATTTAGACAAAAAAAAATCCTTGTCTTCTGTAGCTCACACCTAACGCTACTGCCTTCCATGAGTTTAAATCATGGGACAGACCACATTTTAAAAAATAGGTTATCTACATATGAAAGCTTCTACTTAGCTGAAAGAGAGTTTTGGAAAGGATCATAGCCGCATCTGAAAAACCTGCAATGGGACTTGGCCCTGTGCAGCTGAACCAGCTGCAAATACAATATTTCTGACCCTGGACTGGTCACTATTTTGCTGGAAATTTGGGACTAATTACTAATCGATTCGCTCACAGCCGTGCACATGGTCATGTACCTGCAACTGTGCACACCTGATTGAATTTTTTTATGATCCACCTTGTCCTCTAAAGTCTTGTCTACTGGTATATCCTATTATTTGAAGAACTGAAATGTAAGCGTCTGGAGGGTTTAATAGAGATCAATGGAGCACGGCCATTACTTATGGTGAACATCATGTCATGGACAGGATGATCCTGGCTGTAAATAATCAGGTATTTCTATGTGATCTATGAGGTACGACTGGGATAAAACTCTTTCTCTGCTGCAAATTACAAGAATGCGAATGGGTAATGGGGATTCTCTTAGGAGATTAGTATTACTCTTGATTATTCATATTCAACAAGCTAATATGGATTTAAAGGACTGTATGAAGGCAGAATATGATAAGGATTAAAAGGGACACCAATAATAATAAAGAGCTTCAAACATATGTAGATAAGGGTGGAAACTTGTTACAAAAAAATTATTTTATGAATGTATGAAAACAGACCAACTATGGGAATAGATATAGTGATGCATCGGATTCGGTAGTTTTTGTACCCAGTCACTGGAGGGGGCCTATAGCTCCATTAACTGTCTATGGAACTGAGGCGGAAAGACGCAAACTGGTCATATAGACAATGCGCGACTTGATAATATATTTCACCCCTATAAAAAGACATGTATGACCTTTAGGAAAACGGGTCTTCGCCGATGACTGTTCACCAACCTATCCAGCCAAGAAGAGGTGTTGAAGTTTGGATGCACCTTTCACTTTTGAACTTCAGTGACCATCTCCCAATTTGTGCCTTACATAGAGGATCAAGTGGGGTCCATGATGGAGATTTGTTGATTTATGCCTCAAGCAATTAAAAAAATAAAAGAAACAGTTCCTTCTTTCAAAGAAGTAATCTTGCAGATTAACCCATGAAATAATATTGCTAATACCACCCAAAAGTGGGCGTTTTGGGGTTCTTTTATAGCGTTTTTGAGGTCATTTCATGTGGTTAAAACATTTTTTTACTTACAGTAAAGGGTTTATCCAAGAATATATATACAGTATTTTTTTACTATGGCCCTAAAAACTAACTTGAAGGTTGTTGCTCATTATTTACCTGTTGTACCCAGCGCTGATCTCTACCAGTCCAGAACGGTCACTGACCACTCCTGCCGGCGATTTAGTAGCTCTGTCATGTCAGCTTCTCAACTGCTGTGCTATGTCAAAGGGGCGTGATGACCGATGTCATGCTGATTGACAGACGACTCTCCGCTGCCTCACTGCAGGAAGCCAGCGGTCAATCAGCAAGAAGTCGGCACGCAGTCACGCCCCATCGACAGAGCAACCATGAAGAAGAAGAGCTGCTCTGTTGACGTTGAGCAGCTGGATCGCCAGCACGAGCAATCACTGACCACTCAGTGCTGGGCAGATCAGACAGGTAGCTAAAAACTAATAGATAGGTAGTTGCTAAGCCCATTATTTAAAAAAAGTAATGGATAAACCCTTTAAATGTGTGCATTTTGGAGCTAAAAAAAAAAATCATTTTTGCATTTGGGTTTCTGTCCTCTTCTGAACTCTTCAGTGCAGATTTATAACCACAGACCACATCATAGTTGAGCTGAACTTTATGGTCATAAATCAGCTGAGAGGAAAAAAAAATTAAAAAATTAAAAATCAAATGCAAGCTGATTTTTTTAAGCCCAAATTACATGTATTTCAGTAAGAGTTCACAAAGGCGTCCATATCTTTTAATTGTTTTGATTTTGCACAATTTGTACACTAAAATGTTGTTGAATATGAAAAAAATCGATTGAAATATTAGAATTAAAAAAATGAGATCTCTTTGTGACATTGTTTTGGCAATTTCCCCCCTATTGACAGATTTATTTATTTCTAATTTTCTTCCTTTCGTCCGCTCCAGCATGTGCAATGCCACTTATGTTTGCGCCGCATAGTAAACTCCTATATATTTCTTAGTTTCGCTTAATAAATACGGCATGAAAGGAACAAGCAGTAATCAGGATACAGCCGAGAGATTTAGGGTCCTTGCTGAGAATTTGCAGACTGAAATAAGAATTTGAGCATATCCCCATGATTGTCTGCGGCCGCCCTTCAGCCTCGGCATTGGGATAAGGAGGATGTAATTTTAATGATCCCTCTGATAGAAGATTTGGGCTGTTATCGTGTCTAGCGCTGGATATTTACGGCTCCGCCATGAGAGCGTCTGTGACATTTACAACTAGTTCAGAACATTTCAAAGTGGAGCAATGTTTGTGATAGGAATTATCTCTTAATGGAGCTATTTTTCTGCTTTGAGTACATGGTACAGGTGCCGTCTGCTCTAAAAGCAGCGTAGGGGAGAATGGCATTGTGGAGGTAATTTCCAGGCGTTGTGAAGGTAATTTCCAGGCGTTGTTTTCCAAGACTTGTAAGCCACAAGCGCAATAATGCATATATGATGTTGCAGACTAGTGAAGCCTACCTGGATATTGCTCTTGTGATTCTGTCATGTTGAAAATTGTCTCTGATCTGCAGGCAGGATTTAAAGTGCAGGAAACACTGATCACAATGATATACATGATTGTGGGATAATTTCCTATATAACTTGTATTTTAGTCATTGATATGTATGAGTCCAGTGGGCGGTCCTACCAGTGATTGACAGTATTCTGTGTATGACTGTGAGATCAGAGAGAGCTGTCAATCACTGAGTTAGAACGCCCACTGGACTCTGCATAAATACGGACAGTAGAGATTACAATGAATAAAGTTATAAAGTTAGGCCGGAGTCACACTAAATGTATGAAAAATCAGTCCGAGTCTCCCTGCCGAGAGTCGCACGAGTGTAATGCGAGAGTCATGCAAGTAAAATCCGATTATTCACACCTAGCGTCCAATTTATATCCGAATACAGTGCGATTGCAGTTCGATTTTAACATGAGCTTTTACATAGAGCAATTCTCTATTTCATTTACACATCATTTTATAAGGAAATATTTGTCAAAACACACACATATATACTGTATATGTATGTTTATTTCACACATAAGTAGATGTAAAGCTGGCAATTCAGCAGCAGCAGTGTAAAATCACTGCAGGAGCCAACAGCATAGAATAGATGGATTACATACAGTAAATACAAATAAAATAGGTAGATATATAGATGTCAGTGACACATGCAATTAGTGCAGTGTGTGTGCAGCTTACTGTACATGTATTTAATTAATAAAAGATTATTTTTCTGAACAAAATGGCATGGGCTCCCACATAATTTTCATAACCAGCAGAGGGAAAGCCAAAGCTTCCCAGGCCACTAATATCAGCTTACAACTGTATACTTAGCTTTTACTGGCTATTAAAATGGGGGGCCCTAAAAAAATGATGTAGGGTCCCCCTATAATTAACAGCCAGCTGCAGGCTGATATTAATAGCCTAGGAAGGGGCCATGGATACTGCCCCCCTAGGCTAAAGACATCAGCTCTCATCCACCCCAGAAAAGGCACATCTCTAAGATGCGCCAATTCCTGCACTATGCCTTGCTTTTCCCACCTTTCCAGTAGTGGTGGCAAGTGGGGTGATAGTTGGGGAGGTTGATGTCACCTTTGTATTGTCAGGTGCCTTCAAGCCCCAAGGTTAGTAATGGAGACGCGTCAATAAGACGCCCCATTACTAACCCCATAGCCACATTGTATGAAAACACACACACCCAGAATAAAGTCATTTAATTGAAAGAATGACAGAGACTCATTTAATAAATCCTAATTAAACCATATTTATGTCCTCACCCATTCTACCGATGCCCTAGTAATCTGCAAAAAAGGTAAAAATAAAAAAAAAACAATATTCCTCACCTTTCCATAGAGATGCTGCTAATCCATTTGTCCCACGACAGGTCTAGCTCTGCTACATCTAGATGGCAGGCTGCATGGTTGCATGATGCGATCATACAGCCTATCATTCAGCAGAGACACTGAGCACCAGGTGCTCAGTGTCTCCATGTGAACTCCTATTCCCTACAGGGAAAAACCATCTACAGCATTGGCGATCTGTGAACAATAGTCAAACCTGCCAGTATTTGTGGCTCAAAAGGTAGAGTTCCAGTGTATCTTGACTGAGTGGCTTCTTTCTACTTCTAGGAAATCTATACAGTCCCGAGCCTCTTATTGTGACTAAGAATGAAGGGAATGCTTAAACTTCAAAACACTTATGACTTTGACGTTGGATGGCAAGACTGTTTGACCCAAAGGGTGATGATAAATAACCAAAGACGAGGGTACGTTGATGTGTATCCACTGTCACCTAGTTTGGAGTAAGCCACCCTTGAATTCAGCCATAGTCTATGATATCTTAGTTTTATTTTATCTCTAAGCTCTAGATTATTTCTTTTTTATTCACCCCATCTAAACACATTTTTGAAATTTCATCCGCTTTACTCCAGTGATCACCAGTTTAGGTTGAGTCAAATTCCTTGAAAGCTAACCTAGACCCTAAGCATAAAAGTCAATGTCCGTTGACCTCCAAACATCTGCTGAGTCTATACAGTACTTTTCTCCCTTTAGGTTAGAATTATCATTGTTTTGGCATCGCTGTCTTAATATTTAATTCTCAATTGACTATGGACATTAGGGCATATGGACAGTTCGATGATCTGTATTCTTCTAACTGATTGCCATGTATGGGAAATGTTTGGTCAGGGAAGGCTATTTTCTGGGGGTGTAGGTAGTTTCAATCTGAAACACTTACAGTTATAAATTACAAGTGTATAAATGCATGTAATATATTAAAAAATAACAGTTTCATAGAATCATTCATAGGGTAAAGATATCTCTACATGGACCTTGCAGAATTATCGTAGAAGGGTCTTCACCCAAAGTTGCACAAAACCAGTTTGTGGAGAAAAAAAACACTACCGGAATGGACACCCTCCCCTCTTCTTTTCCAGTTGACCTACAGTATCTTAAATTTATTATATCCCAAGGCTGGAAAGCTTAAATGATTTTGAATACAATCTTCGAGACCGCTAGAAGACATACAATAGATAACCTCTCCATAATGCATATTTCTACTTCGGACCGGGGAAGTCTATTAAAAGCCAGGAAAAGTCTGAAAATATATTTCAGATTTTTTTTCCCTTTTGGAATAGTTTAAAATGTAGCACAATGGTAAAGTGAGCTTATGCTTATGCTTATGTGGTAAAACAGTTTTGTAGAAATAAAAAATAAAAAATAAATTTGAAATGAAAACTTTAAAATAACAAACTTCCCAACAGCCTGTACTTATCTGACCACCATGAAATTTATCAATGTAGACTAAACGCACATTATATAAATATTGGCCTATCCCTCCAATTTTGATGGGGCCAGCCAACTATATCATGTGAATGTGGGCTCCTCGACTCTCCCCTGTCATGATGTTTGGGCAGAGAAGGATCATGTAGTTGAAATGACAACAGTCAATCCAACTACAGAGGTGGAAAACATACTGTATGTGTATGGGAGAGTTGTGGGTGGGCAACTGTGTGTGGGTGAATCGGGAGAGATTGCTATCTCATGTGCATGGCCACCTTAAAAGTCACCAAAGAAGCCAACAACTGGACACTCTTGTCATCCAATGTGTAGTCACTATTGGCATCAAATATTCATGTGGACCAACTGGAATGGTGTTGAGCACTCAAAATTGTTGATAACGATCAGAGCAGAATCAGTAGCGCTTATTGCTATATTATTTTGTGATTTGAGCTGAATAAGGTTGAGAAGTTTGGGATAAAAAGGGCACTTCTGCCGCTTTCCCGCCATTCTCATCAAAGTGGACAGAGCAGGGGCAGGACGGGCATGGCGACCCCTGCTCGTCAAATTCATGATGAGCGGCGACGTTCGCAGTGTCATAAATCTTGCAGAGACTGAAGTAAGAATTGTGACAAGTCACATATAATGGCGCACGTCACTATGCACCTGCCTCTTAATGAATCAGGAGTATCCGCAGCCACATGCTCCCTCGTCAAGGATGGCAAAAGAATCTCTAATCTTGATGGACCCCCCAAATTTTGTGTAAATCCTGGAGGAAATACAGGAGTCAATCTCCTGCTGATCAGTTCCAGCTTTGATGGTGACTGGTGGAAGCCTTGACCCTTGGTAGGATGTGGGGTTTAGTGATAATTTGTCCTACTGCGGTCAGGGCAGTGGGGAGAGGCTCCTGCTGCAACCATTTGCCTTACAGAGACACACAGGACAGTTAATAGGAGGAATGGGAAACATGGCTAAGCTTCAGAAACACACAGAGAAGATTTCTTCATCTATTCCTCAGTTTTAATTTGTTATATGAAACAAACTAAGATAAAAGAAAAGGAAGAGTTAAAGGGAGGAATTGCTGGAATAATTCTTGTGAATTTTCTGTGTATGTACACCTTCACAACCAATTGTTTTACTTTTTTTGATCTAAACGACTTTGCAAAAATTGTTATCGTTTTGTGCCTACAGCTCCGATGTAGATCTAAGTGTCTTCATGGTAACAGACTACAAACGAAACCTTTGTAGTCTGATCTTTCCATCATACTTTTCTAACGCTAACTCCCCTTTCGTAGGTGAGTGAGATCGGCTCGGAATATGACTTTGGTGTCTGTATCTAGTAGTAGTTAAGTCTCAAGTCTAAATATTTTTCTATCTACTGGCTAACACGGTACGAAGATACACATCTTTCCTATAGTAGTAGTTATTAATTTATAATGTATTGGTGGGGAGAACTCAAGGATTTAGGTTATTTCCTTCCCGTTATCTTCCTTTATACAGACACGGCACTCTCTGCTTTGATTGATGTTATCTTAAACGCCATCATGACTTCTAAAAGTCTAGTCCTATAATTTGGTGTCAGCGCATTGACTAGTAGCCCTTTATCATTAGGGATCTATTAATAGACGTCTCGCCTACAACGCTCCTCCTTAAATAATAAGATATTGAAAAAAGAAAGAAATGTGATACGGAACAAAGATTTTTTTTCCCTTCAGTAGCAGACATGGATCTTTCAGGAGTCTGGCGCCTGTTGTAGAATACGACTAAACTTTAAATGAAACAGCCCAACTTTAGGGCTGGTATTTCGAAGACATATTAACAGCTACATTGGCATGTTCCTGCAAAGAAAAAAAAGAAAAACAAGCTAAGATGTTGGAATAAAAGCAGAAAATAAGATTACTTTGCAGAGAAGTCCATTAAACTAATTACAAAACTAAGCAACTGACAAACATTGATTACTTTCCACGGTTGTAATGAAGTTATTTTGCTAACACTTAAAAAAAAAGTGGAAATAAAGGATTCATCATTTTAAGGCACTGATACTTAGAGTGCCCATTATTTGCTCACAGTGAAAACAAACATTTTTGTTGATGAGCTGAAAGCCTATGCCACCTATCAATTCTTCTCGAGAAGCTAGTCTACTGTGGAGAACGGTAATGGTTGCCAAACAAAGGTTAAAAGGAGCTGTCTGATGCAGTTCGCTTCTGCTTCGCAGGTGAGTGGTGCCGATGACGTTACAATCCCATACTCTTGCCGAAAAGAGTGCACATCCCCTGGTATCCATATACTTCCAATTCTAACCACCAGGACACATGTCCGATACTTGTTGGATGTTCACTACTCTTGGCAGATGAGTCGGGTTGGAGAGTCATCAGCATCTCTTACCTCCGATGCAGAAGTGACACTGGACAACTGTTATGTTTCGGTAGCTGAGGAGTGCAGGTAAAAACGGCAATACACCAGAGCAGTTGGAATCTATGGGATTGCAGTACCCTGACTAACCACCACAACTAGAGGCAGCCGTGGAGCGTTCCTACGTTGGTCCTAGACGCCTCGTCACAGCCTGAGAAACTAACTACACCTAAAGATAGAAATAGGAAAGCTATCTGCCCCAGAGCAGAACCCCAAAGATAATAGAAAGCCCCCAAACATGTAATGGCGGTTAGACAAGAGGAAATACTGACACAGAAAGAAAATAGAATGAGCAAACGCTGGGGCCCAAACTATCTAAATAGAAAAGGACAGGAAGGGTACTTACTGCAATCCCAGAAAACCCTGAAAAACACCAACTCTACTAATTTCAAAATCACCTGAGATCACACGACCTCTACCACCTAAATTAGCTCTCTGGTGTAACAAAATCAAAACAGCAGCCACTGAAAAAACTGGAAAAAACAAAAGAACAAAACTCAGTGGCTGAACTAAACTGAGAAGGCAGAAGCCCCCGGAGGGACCCTGAAGGCCCCCAAAGAAGTGCAGGACAAAATGCAAAAATATAGCAACAACACAAAAGAAGAAAAATTCTTATCTGGTAGCAGGAGATGCAGACACGACACAGCAGGCTACAAGGGAAACTGGAATGAAGGATTCAGACCAGAACAATTGTTCACCGGCAACCCTGATGGGAAAATGACTCCCTTATATAAGACCAGTCAGTAACACCTGATTCCCAGTCCTCACAATCTTCACTAGTACCGCTAGTAACCACCAGAGGGAGCCTCTGCTCAGAACTCATCTCAAACCCATTCACAACAGTACCCCCCCTTGAGGAGGGGTCACCGAACCCTCATTTGAGCAACCAGGTCGGTCAGGATGAGTTCTATGATACGCACGGATAAGTCTCCTAGCATGGATGTCCGAAGCAAACACCCAAGAATTGTCTTCCTGACCATAACCTCTCCATTTAACCAAATACTGGAGTTTCCGTCTAGAAAAACGAGAATCCCATACTCCAGATTGCCCTCAACCAAAACAGGGTCAGGAGGCACAGCAGCAGGAACCACTGGCTCAACAAACCTCTTCAACAAGGACTTGTGGAACACGTTATGGATCTTAAATGTCCCTGGAAGAAGCAAACGAAAAGAAACAGGATTAATAATCTCCATGATCTTATAAGGTCCAATGAACCTAGGCTTAAATTTAGGAGATGCTACTCTCATAGGAATATTCTTTGAGGACAACCAGACCAAGTCCCCCACTCTAAACCGAGGACCATCAGTCCTATGCCGGTTAGCAAACCGCTGGGCCTTCTCCTGAGAGAGGGACAACCTCTCCACTACCTGGTCCCAAATCTGTTGCATAAGCTCCACAACAGAGTCAACACCTGGACAGACAGAAGCCTCCGTCTGTCCTGAAGAAAATCGAGGGTGAAACCCAGAATTACAGAAAAACGGAGACATCAAAGTGGCAGAGCTAGCCCTATTATTAAGAGCAAACTCAGCCAAAGGCAAAAAAGAGACCCAGTCATCCTGATCAGCAGACACAAAGCATCTAAGATAAGTCTCCAATGTCTGGTTTGTTCTCTCAGTTTGACCATTGGTCTGAGGATGAAATGCCGAGGAAAAAGACAATTGAACACCCAGTTTAGAACAAAAAGTCCTCCAAAATTTGGAAACAAACTGGACTCCTCTGTCAGACACAATGTTCTCAGGAATGCCGTGTAAACGAACCACGTGCTGAAGGAACAACGGCACCAATTCAGAGGAGGAAGGCAACTTAGGTAATGGCACAAGATGTATCATTTTGGAAAACCTATCACAAATTACCCAGATGGTGGTCATTCTCTGAGAAACAGGAAGATCGGAAATGAAATCCATAGAGATATGGGTCCATGGTCTCTTGGGCACAGGCAATGGCATCAATAAACCACTAGAGCGAGAGCAAGGCTTGGAGCGAGAGCAAGTCCCGCAGGACTGCACAAATTCCCTGACATCACGAGACAAGGTAGGCCACCAAAAGGACCGACTAACCAAGTCTCTGGTACCAAAAATTCCGGGATGCCCAGCCAATGCGGAACAATGAATCTCAGACATCACACTCTTTTTCCATTGGTCCGGGACAAACAATTTTCCAACAGGGCAGCGCTCGGGCCTATCCTCCTGACACCCCTCCAGAGCAAGTCTCAAATTGGGCGAGATGGCGGAAAGAACTACACCCTCTTTCAAAATAACCGAAGGATCAGATAACTCAGGAGAGTCCGCAAGGAAACTCCTCGAGAGGGCATCCGCCTTAACATTCTTAGTGCCAGGAAGAAAGGAAACCACAAAATTAAAACGTGTGAAAAACAAGGCCCACCTGGCCTGTCTAGGATTGAGTCGCTTGGCAGATTCCAGATAGACCAGATTCTTATGGTCCGTAAGGACCACCACCTGATGTTTGGCTCCCTCCAGCCAATGTCTCCACTCTTCAAAAGCCCACTTCATGGCCAATAACTCCCGATTACCCACGTCATAATTACGTTCAGTAGGAGAAAATTTTCGAGAGAAAAAGGCACAAGGGTTACTTTTAGAGGTCTCTGGATCTTTTTGGGACAAAACGGCACCTGCCCCAATTTCAGAGGCATCAACCTCCACCTGAAATGGCAGAGAAACATCAGGCTGCCGAAGAACAGGAGCAGAAGTGAATCTCTGCTTAAGTTCCTGAAATGCAGAGACTGCCTCAGGAGGCCAATTCACCACATCAGAACCCTTTCTGGTCAAATCAGTTAATGGTTTAACAATAACCGAGAAATTACCAACAAATTTACGATAAAAATTGGCAAAACCCAAAAATCTCTGAAGAGCCTTTAATGAAGTAGGTTGGACCCAATCACAGATGGCCTGAACCTTGACCGGGTCCATTTCAATAACAGATGGGGACAAAATGAATCCCAGAAATGAGATCCTCTGTACGCCAAAAAGACACTTTGATCCCTTCACATACAGAGCATTCTCTCTCAAAATCTGGAACACAGTTCGAACATGTTTCACATGAGAGTCCCAGTCATTAGAAAAAATCAAGATATCATCCAAATAAACAATCAGAAATTTGTCCACAAAATCCCTGAAAATGTCATTCATGAAGGACTGGAAGACGGAAGGAGCATTAGTGAGCCCAAAGGGCATCACTAGGTACTCAAAATGCCCTTCAGGGGTATTGAATGCCGTCTTCCATTCATCCCCGTGCTTAATGCGTATAAGGTTATACGCCCCCCTGAGGTCAAGCTTGGTAAACCAAGTAGCGTTTTTCACCCTGGAAAACAGGTCAGAAATCAAGGGTAACGGGTATTGATATTTCACAGTAATATTGTTCAAGAGACGATAATCAATACACGGCCTTAATGAACCATCTTTTTTGGCCACAAAGAAAAAACCGGCACCTAAGGGTGAAGAGGATGGTCTGATATGACCCTTCTCCAATGATTCCTTGATATAAGACCGCATAGCGTCATGTTCAGGTACAGACAAGTTAAAATGGCGACCTTTAGGGAATTTACTACCCGGCACTAATTCAATAGCGCAGTCATAGCTCCTATGGGGAGGCAAGGATGCCGATTTACTTTCGCTAAACACATCAGAAAAATCAAACAAAAAGTCAGGAACATCCTGAGCCTGGGGGGAGGCAGAAAAAACAGGAGTGTTGGTATTAACACATTGGCAGCCCCAACTGGCCACAGACACAGACTTCCAATCCAAAACAGGATTATGAGACTGCAACCAAGGGAAACCCAGCACGATAATGTCATGCAGATTATATAGAACCAAAAATTTGCAGCACTCCTGGTGATCAGGTTCAACCCTCATTATCACCTGAGTAGAAAACTGGGGTTTATTCTCAGCCAAAGGGGTAGAATCTATCCCCAGTAGGGGAATAGACTTCTGTAGGGGTATCAAAGGAAACCCACAACGTTTAGCAAAATCATAATCCATCAGGTTAATAGCTGCTCCAGAATCAACGAAAGCCTGAGCAGAAAATGAGGACAGAGAGCATATCAGAGTGACAGTTAACAAAAACTTAGTCTGAACACTACCCAAGACAACTGAGCGTGCAAAACGTCTTCCCCGCTTAGGGCAGACTGAAATAGCATGAGAGGCATCACCACAGTAGAAACATAACCCATTGCGCTTTCGAAACTCATGACGCTGTGCCCCAGACACCACTCTATCACACTGCATGGTTTCAGGAGCTGGTTCACAAGGCAACACCATTCCACGCATACTTCTCCGCTCACGCAAACGTCTGTCAATTTGAATCGCTAATGACATAGAATCATTGAGACCAGAGGGGACAGGGAATCCCACCATAACATCCTTTACATTATCTGACAGACCCTTCCGGAAAAGGGCCGCCAAAGCGTCGTCATTCCATTTGGTCAGGACTGCCCACCTACGGAATCTCTGACAGTATAACTCAGCGTCATCAAGCCCCTGATTTAATGCCAACAAGGCTTTTTCAGCTTGATCAGTGACATTAGGCTCATCGTACAATAACCCCAAAGCCTGAAAAAACGCATCAACATCACTCAAAACAGGATCCCCAGGTGTCAGGGAAAAAGCCCAATCCTGAGGATCGCCGCGCAGGAGAGAGATGATAATTTGAACCTGCTGCGCTGCGTTTCCTGAGGACTTAGATTTTAAGGCAAAAAACAATTTACAATTATTTTTGAAATTCTGAAACTTAGCTCGATCCCCTAAAAACAAATCTGGCATGGGGATCCTAGGTTCCACAACAGGCAACCCAGCAAGATAGATAGCAATACTCCGAACCTCAGTGGCAAGCTGATCCACACGGCCAGACAACTGTGCAAACTCCATTGGGAGAAAAGATCCTCCCCAGCACCCAGAGATACAGAGGGAAAAAAAAAAAAAAAATGCAAGAAACAGAAAAAATATCTCTGACAACTCTGACAACCTTTTTTTTCTATCACAATATTTTTTCCCTTCTGTGAGTACCATACAATTTTCAATTTTTAGACCGGTGATACTGTTATGTTTCGGTAGCTGAGGAGTGCAGGTAAAAAAGGCAATACACCAGAGCAGTTGGAATCTATGGATTGCAGTACCCTGACTAACCACCACAACTAGAGGCAGCCGTGGAGCGTTCCTACGTTGGTCCTAGACGCCTCGTCACAGCCTGAGAAACTAACTACACCTAAAGATAGAAATAGGAAAGCTATCTGCCCCGGAGCAGAACCCCAAAGATAATAGAAAGCCCCCAAACATGTAATGGCGGTTAGACAAGAGGAAATACTGACACAGAAAGAAAATAGAATGAGCAAACGCTGGGGCCCAAACTATCTAAATAGAAAAGGACAGGAAGGGTACTTACTGCAATCCCAGAAAACCCTGAAAAACACCAACTCTACTAATTTCAAAATCACCTGAGATCACACGACCTCTACCACCTAAATTAGCTCTCTGGTGTAACAAAATCAAAACAGCAGCCACTGAAAAAACTGGAAAAAACAAAAGAACAAAACTCAGTGGCTGAACTAAACTGAGAAGGCAGAAGCCCCCGGAGGGACCCTGAAGGCCCCCAAAGAAGTGCAGGACAAAATGCAAAAATATAGCAACAACACACAAGAAGAAAAATTCTTATCTGGTAGCAGGAGATGCAGACACGACACAGCAGGCTACAAGGGAAACTGGAATGAAGGATTCAGACCAGAACATTTGTTCACCGGCAACCCTGATGGGAAAATGACTCCCTTATATAAGACCAGTCAGTAACACCTGATTCCCAGTCCTCACAATCTTCACTAGTACCGCTAGTAACCACCAGAGGGAGCCTCTGCTCAGAACTCATCTCAAACCCATTCACAACAGACAACCCTTTTATCTTGAAGTTTCTGGACCCTAATGCAACATTTCCCAAACTACCTCATCCTGTGCATGTGCCATTTATGACACTATCTTTTTTATTGTCGAAAAGGATCTCTGGACCACCTCAAGCTCCATGACCTGGGTGTGGCTGCTACCTCTACACCCTTTGCAGTTACAAAATAAGAAGAATAAAGTCAACTTTTTCCATCCAAACTAGAACTGTCCACATCGTTGCCAAAAAAAAAAATTCTGGGATTGCCATGAGTTTTTAAATACAGTCCCAGGAAACTTTGGGCTTACCCTTGTAGAAAAAGGTGTGGTTTATGTACACCCATTCCAAAATGAGTTGAATTTTCTGGACAGAACTTGGGTTGGTCTTGTCTTTTAACTTCGGGAGCCCAATATACTCCAGCCTACTGGTTTCCGGATTGCCAGGGGGTGTATTCTCCTAAAGATTGTCAGTTAGGGCCAGTGGCATGGTTGAGCCTGAACTGTGTGCTCTCGAATGCTGCTAGCAGTTTTAGCTTTGCCTCTGCCTCATCGGTGGAGATCGGAGGCACTGAAACTGACCAGATCCAATGACCCAGCTAGCTTCAGAGCAGCATTGCAAAGAACCTGCAAGTGCATGCTTGTTGCATGGGAAACCAATCACCTCTCATACAGTGCAGAGTATTCTAGGTAACGAGTAGTAAGTAATAAAATAAAAAATTTCTCTATTCTGAATATTTTTGATGAGAATTATTTTTACAAGCATTTTGCAATTTTACCCGCTGTAGATGATGGAAAAATACCTTTAACCAGTTCTGGACCATCTATAGACTTTAAAAGTCCAAGTGTTTCGCACTTTGTTCTGCACTTATATGTGAAGAAAGCTGATTAGACAAGATTGTGCAACTTAGGGAATGGAGAGCCGGTTGTCAGACACAGCCAGACTTCCCATATAGAAGGCAGAAATAGTTCATAACCATCTCTGCCTTCCTGAGCACTGTGTAAAGGGCAATGAAAGCGCTATGTATACTGCATAAGAAGTCTGTGTTTCCTCCTCTGGACCAAGCATTCATATTATTACTGAGTGTAGGGAGAGAAAAAGAGCTCCTGATATCTAGCAGACCCGTTCAGCACTTCCTTGCAAGTGGGAGGCTGAATTTCCATTGTAACTGGGGCTAACGTAACAGCCCCTGTTATAGGGGAAATCAGTCTTTTAAGACCTTATGAGGGGCACAGTGTGTGAGAAAAAAATAAATAAATAAAACAAAAAATAAAAGTAAAAGACCCATTTATCGTAACAAAAAGAAAAATTATTTGAATATCCAAATTAAAAGAATAAATTAGAGCCGTTAAGAGGAGATGCATGATAAAACCTGAAAATGTCCCTGGCCACAAACGGGGAATATGACCCGGTCCTGAACATGTTAAACACACCTCTCCTGTCACCAGTAATATTTGTAGGTACAGTATGTCTCCATATAAGAAAGGCAGCTTCATATCAACCCCTTTAAAACCAGTTTTGACATAAATTAAATGCATTCACCTTGACCAAACAAACCAAAATGAGGAAAGTTAACCTTCTACAAGCAGAATGCAAGGATACTGCAAATAAGTTTGAAATGAATCTGCCGTTCCCCGAGCAGAGAAGATACCGTACAGCCCAAGATTAGAAGAAAGAGACTTTCATCACGAAATAGGAAAAAGATTCTTTTTTAGATTGATCAAATAATGCGTGCCGCTCATCAAATCTGAAATGAGGATATGATAAAATGTTGTATTTCTAGGCGAACGTCAAGTTCACTTGGGATCTGAGGGTCACCTTGTACTATCACTTACTGTTTTGAAAATTTAAGTAAATTGACCGAAAAAATTATGAAAAATTTCAAGCTGTTACTTTTCTAATTATAAGGCACGGAAGTGCTACATAAAGATTATTATCATCAGTTATAATATTACCACTAGAGCATGTTCACATAGATGTTTGGTTTTCAGTTTGCGTTTGAGTTTGATGTTCCAAGGAACATCAAGATCTCGGGAGATAGACTTGAGATTGTTAATATTTTTCACCAATTTTGGTTCTCAAGTCCTCAGACAGTTCCCTTCTTCTCTTTCTGTTCTCCATGGTTAGTGCGGCACACAGACACACAATTCAAGATTGAGTCAACTTCTCCCCTTTTTTTTTGGTTTCAGGTGTGATTTTCATATGATAATTCTATATTACATCGTGTCCTGCAAATGTAACACGGACTCAAAAAAATCTTTGCACGTTACACAATCTGCAGCATGCACGTATAAATCGATAAGGCTACGTGCACCGAGTTCTTTTTTGAGGTGGTCAAAAACTCTGAGTTTTCTAGTGGAAAGAGCTTCAGGAAAAACCTAATTCTTTAGAGAGTTTTTGGATTAATTTTGAAGAGTTTTTCAAGTGTTTTTGGAGAGCGTGTCTTTTTTGCAGCATT
The DNA here is from genome assembly GCA_033576555.1 of Oophaga sylvatica. Classification (NCBI taxonomy): domain Eukaryota; kingdom Metazoa; phylum Chordata; class Amphibia; order Anura; family Dendrobatidae; genus Oophaga; species Oophaga sylvatica. Next base: position 50,854,587 of record JARQOD010000009.1, read on the forward strand.
TCGATTGGACAGTGCCTAGCTTGGAGCAGATTCCATCAGAATCTGTTTTAAGTTTTTAACCCATTAATAAAACATCATGTCCAGGGTGCGTCTTATGCCAACTCCCTGACTTTGGGGCTCTCAAGCCGAGCCAACATCTCTGCCGGCAGATGGTGGCTGTGCAGTTAATCAGCCATCATCTGCCGCTAACAATGAAGCTCCGCCTGTGGCTATTAAGCTATTAGATGCCACTGTCAATCGGTTTTTACTGCTTTCCAGTATACCACGTGATAAAATGGATGGTGTCATTCAAAATTGATATTTGTCCAACAAAAAACAAGCCCACGTACGACTCAGTAGATGGAAAATTAAAAAAGTTATGGCTCTTGGAGGAAGGGGATGAAAAAATGAAAGTGTAAAAATGAAAAATTGTCCAGTCTTTAAGGAGCTAAACAAGTGACATGCACTCTCTTTTTTTCCTATCAGGCATTTTTGAAAACCTGCTGTAAGTAAAAGTAACATAGGGTACTTAGTAAACACTGTTTTTGATTAAAAAAAAAAGGTAAAAGCCATCCGACAACAGCGACAAGGTGAACCCCAATTGGAACCATCCCGGTTGGGTACACCTTGTCGCTGTGGGATGACTTTTACCCTTTTTTTTATTTAAAACCAGTGTTTGCTAAGTACCCTATGTTATTAATATTGACTATTATTTCTTACTTACAGCTGGGTATATTTTCATCTTGCTTCTATCTTAGGTTTTGTCTGTTTAATGGCCAGTGTGAACATGCTGCTACACGTTGCATTTATATCAACCTATACTCCAGTTCATTTCTTTCAGTTTTATTTTTCGAAAACCTGAAGTAGAGAAAAAAAAACAGTGAACACATGAAAATCAAAAAATAAAAGAGTCTGAAAAAGCATTGCAAAGCCGCCACAAAAATTTAGCATAGCCCACAGCAATATCAAAATGACATTGTCGTGCACATTCCGTCTTCTGTTATGTTTTTTAACTGCTTCGGGGTTCGGAAACCATGAAAGACGTGAGATGCTCGTTCTGTGGACAACTTCCACCTGGAAGCCGTTCGTCAAGAGTGGAAAAGAGAAAAGACGCTGCAAAAATTGACGGCAAAGCTGCTTCGGGAAAAAGACTGCCAACGTTTTAATGCAAAACTTAGCAGCTCCATTGCTGCAAAAAAGAGATTATGTGCACATACCCTTAGATGGATGCCAAGTATTATGTGGTCCTTCTAAAAGTCAAACAATGAGATCTATCACCACCGAGTCATTTGATTGGCTACTGAAAGAAGGTGACAATGGCCGTTATGACTTGGGCACCGGAAGCTTTCACCGCCAATCATTCTTCTTGGTAACAGCTGCTGCATTCTTGCTTACGCTACGTTCCCACGATGAGCTTTGGGTGAGTTTTTGATGTTGCACAGTTTCTGCAAAATTTCTACACCCATTAAGTAAAATAGGTTACTTGCATTTTTCCGAAAAGATGTAGCTTAAAAAAATCAGCAAAAACTCATCATTGGAACCTAGCCTTAGTCTATTCAATATCAAAAGACATGATCTGGGGTATAAGTTGGTACACATGCAATGTGTAGGAGCTTGTTCACACTGACCATTAAACAGACAAAACCTAGGATAGAAACAAAATTAGCCTATTCAATGGCAGAACTATGATAAAGTTTGTAGTTTAGTTACCTATCTGTGGTTTAAAATAAAGTTGCAATTAAATGACTTAATCCCGAATGGAAATTTGGTTTATTTGCAAAATTTGCAAATTTTCTGCTGTTTGCAATACATAAATAAAACGAAAAAAAATCTAAATTCCTTAACACAACGTATATAAGTGGAATCTCCAAATTATATGCAAAATGTCACTTTTACCAACAATTGCAGGTCCAGAACTATTCACTTCTTCTTGTAGTGTTCTGGCTGCTATAACCTGATGCATAGCCAGGCACCAGTTTCTGGCAGAGTTCCTGAGGAGTCTTAGCTCATGTCTCATGGGCTTGGATATTATGCTATGGGGTTTGGAAAAAAACAGAGTGTAATAAGGAACATTTGATTTGCATAAGAAAAAAAAACCACTTTGATGCAAATCGAATTTCCTGGCCAAATTCAAGCAAATGGCCAAATTTGAATTTTTCAAACTCGATGATTACTAATATATATTTACTATATAATATATTTGTGTGTGCACGTAAAATATGTTCTTATCTGGGTAATCTGTGTAATTTCTGCCAGTGACTGTATATCTTTGCATGCCGAACCTTTTATTTATAAGGAGACTGTCTAGCAGCAGAAGATTAATTTAGCATCCTTACCTCATGTGCCAAAACCATTCCCCCATGCCCGTGCCTGGCACACCTCCAGTTCTCGAGAACTGAGATCATCAACTAGATGAGGTTTAGCGAAGTCTCTGAGCCTAAATCCTGCTTCTATCCTTGTGATGTACAGGTAGATACAGCAGCCTGGCATGCAATGGTCTCTGGCTTCTTCACGTGCTATTATTCCAGGCGACAGAGCCATCAATCACTGGCTCCACTGAGCCCCAGGACTGCTGACTGAGAAACCTCAGTATGTCCAACTAATATTTTCTGCCTGCCTGCTGCCTCTAGGATAAGCTGACAGACTTGCAAGCTCTTCTTCCTCAGTCCATCCAGTTTATCATCCCTGCAGCCAAACATCAGAACCTGAGATTACCAAAAGCAGAGTTTAATACTTGGAGACATTAACCCTTGCAATGAAAAAATAATGCAACAAAAGGTGCAGCTCCACACCCCCATACACTACTAATGCAGCCCGAAAAAAAAATTGCCTCTGAGCATTATGTTTGCCGTATAAACTGGGAAATTGTCCTGGTGGGTACGTCAAATGGAGCTCCAGTTTACACACATTAGTCAACAGAGTGTCCTTTTGACCTCCATTGTAGTGTTGTGTTTTGACACAGTAGACTTTGCAATACCAAGAGCTGCTGCAAAAAAAAAAAATTGGACTCCGTATGGTTGACTTAAACTTTTTTCACAAGTGAGTACATTGGGTGACACATTACACTAAACACCTACTGTAACAAAGACACTATCAAAGTGGTGCTGGAGGGAAGATATGTTTCACTGAGGCTATTAGCGTCAGTGATTTGAAACCCAGAAGTTTCCTCCAGCAAAGAGGTTAATTGGCCATTTTAAGGTTTGGGTTTTTGTGGACAACCACAGAGCAGGTGGGAGGTTGTCCACCTTATCTCCACCCCAGGGTGTGGTCTGGGGTTTAAATAGTCGGCCTTCTGAAGCATTCAGTGGTCGGTAGGCCTGGAGAATGGAACTCCAGTGCTAGGTGTTCTGACAAGGAAGCTGAACCTGTGAATGTTATTTTTTTTCTTCCTAAGTGAGCGGATCCCTGCAACCACACGAACTGTGCTGTATGTTTTGCTCTGTTTTTTTTTCTTAGGCCAGGAAGGCATTGTTTTATTTTGATAACTCTGCACTGGGTTATTCAGTACTCCTAATAAACCAGTGAGTCTCAAAGAGACAGTGTTCAGTTGTTTACCTTCGTGCGCAGCCCAGTGACCCGATCTACTACACTACATAGTGTTTTTTGTCAGAACCTTCCATTATAGATATATGCATGAACTCTTCCTAATGTTCACTGCTTATTGGCTCAGACCCAATGACCTCATACTCTTCAAGCTTCTAAAAGTTAAATAATGTGGAAGAATAGGGAAGACAAAATGTATCGGTTAAAGGTGCAGATACCAAAAGGCATAAGGAAGCTTTCCTCACACCTCCATTTGTGTGTCCGTCCACCCCTCTTTTTCTCTTCTGCCAGCTAACGTGACCACATCATGGTCCACTGGCTACAGTTCTGTCGTTTTGTCTAAGCCCAAAGAGAGGCATTTTCTTCAGGTTCAGATAGAATGTCAAGGCTGGTCACACGGCGTCCCCCACCAAAAGAAGAAGAAACCGGTGGGGGACACAGGTAAGAGTGGCAGCTGTCCGGTACGGGAGCATCAATTTTTGCTTCTTTTGTAACACCCTGGAATGGGTTTTATTATTAAAAAAATAGTTGCCGACAACCCCTTTAAAGGGAATCTGTCACCCTAAATTGGCGGGATATTTAAATGATGGCAGTCAGGTCAGATGGGCGGTGTTTTGGGCACTTGCCTTAACATGTTGTTCACCGCTGTCTCCATTATTTCTGGGAATTGTAGTCGTTGCCCTCCATATAACGCGCCTGCACATTGCAATCTTGAATTGCGCACGCGCAGTATTCTTTGCCCGCAGATTGCAATGCGCAGGCGCGTTATATGGAGGGCAACGACTACAATTCCCAGAAATAATGGAGACAGCGGTGAACAACATGTTAAGGCAAGTGCCCAAAACACCGCCCATCTGACCTGACTGCCATCATTTAAATATCCCGCCAATTTAGGGTGACAGATTCCCTTTAAGGTTAGGAGAAGACTAATTTAGATCTTAAAATAAGGATTAGAGAATAGACTGTGTCCATGTTTATGGACCTCAAAAACAATCCATTAAAAATAGATGGTTGCTGACCTGCAATTCAGTCCATCTATGATTTCTGGTAGAGGGACACTGAACCTTCATCTATAGTGAAAGGATTGATGATTCTTCCATTCCGTCTTTTTAATTATGATGCGTTTTACTGTTTTATGTATTAATTAAGTTTCCACTTTATCCCTAAATACATTTAATTTATTGCCTCTTAATCCAGTGCATCTTCGTATGGCTCCTTCCTTGAGTTCAATTCTTTAAGTCTGATGTTTCGTACTCCAGTCTTACTGTCTTAGTGATGGGTGTGCAGGAGTAAGATGTGCCTAATTTATTGTGAGGCGCATAGCACTTAATGAACTTGGTGCATTTTCTCATTTCTGGAGTAAGCTTTTGAAGAATTTGACTGGTGGGCTTTGCCATGCCCCGTCCCACCCATGCTCTGAAAACTTTGATGTAAAAACACTAAAGAAAATCATAACATTTTTTTCAACTTCTTAATAAACACCACTTTATGCTTTTCGCGTAAATCTCCTAGATAATTTTTAAAGCCATATGAACCATCTGAGAATGGACCGGGATTCAAGGACCGGCTGTGAGTCTCCTGAATCGAGCTTGACAGCCTCTTAGTCATATATGTGGTGGATAAATGGAGTTCAGAAGACCCCTGGACAGTCAGTACATCATGGTCTGGGCTCGGATGCGTGATTGTCACCTAAGGAGGGAAACATGGACAGTATATGGAGTTGGTACCCGTTTTGCTTCCATTCTACTGCGAAGACTTTCTATAAGATTTTACAGGTTGTCTCTGGAATGTTTCACCTCTTTATTAGTGTTGAGTAGTGTTGAGCGATACGATACTGCAAGTATCGGGTATCGGCCGATATTAGCTCTATCGGCCTTTCGATACTTAGTTTCGATATTTTCCATATATCGTATACCGGAATCGGAAGTTCCATAATTCTTTGAGAGGCAATGTGATTTTAGTCAGCCAATGAGGAATCCTAAGAAGTGTGGGCACATCCTGTACTGCTGCGGTCATGTTAACTAATGGCATGGCTGTGATTGGATGCTGAAATGATGTCAGAATGCACTATAAAAGGCGCCGCCGCCATTTTAGCTTCACTGTGCTGTGAATTCAGTAAGGGACAGAACGCTGCTGTGCTGACTCTGAGGGACAGTTAGATATTGCGATTTAGTGTACTGTGCTGTAGGCAGGCTAGCACCAACCACTGTGTAAAGCTTCCTTTTGCCTGCAGTGTTGTTTTAACAGCTCTGCAAGGTGTGTTTGAGTGCAGGTGACGCTGCAGTTTGCTCTGCATGCAACGCTGTCTGTAGGCATCTGCACGTGTCACTCACAGACTCTTTTTTTTTTTCTTCAGTGTAATTCTTGCAGCTCCATGCAATTTAACTATTAGTGTGACGCGCTTCCATCCGTATCCAATACATTGGTTGCAAACACTATAGAAGTAGACAAAGGAGTAGCCTTTCACAGATTGTGAACAGTTGTGTTTCAGTGTTCACTTCAGTCTGTGTTTTTTATTTTTTGAGTGCACATCACGCTCCAGTTACTTGTTCAAGCACTGCTGCTTGTACTCTGCTGAGCGTGTCTCAGTGCCTCATCCTTTTCATTTATCTCCAATTGGTTCTGCTCCATTCCATTTAAAATATAATCTATTAGTGTGACGCGCTTCCATCCGTATCCAATACATTGGTTGCAAACACTATAGAAGTAGACAAAGGAGTAGCCTTTCACAGATTGTGAACAGTTGTGTTTCAGTGTTCACTTCAGTCTGTGTTTTTTATTTTTTGAGTGCACATCACGCTCCAGTTACTTGTTCAAGCACTGCTGCTTGTACTCTGCTGAGCGTGTCTCAGTGCCTCATCCTTTTCATTTATCTCCAATTGGTTCTGCTCCATTCCATTTAAAATATAATCTATTAGTGTGACGCGCTTCCATCCGTATCCAATACATTGGTTGCAAACACTATAGTAGTAGACAAAGGAGTAGCCTTTCACAGATTGTGAACAGTTGTGTTTCAGTGTTCACTTCAGTCTGTGTTTTTTATTTTTTGAGTGCACATCACGCTCCAGTTACTTGTTCAAGCACTGCTGCTTGTACTCTGCTGAGCGTGTCTCAGTGCCTCATCCTTTTCATTTATCTCCAATTGGTTCTGCTACATTCCATTTAAAATATAATCTATTAGTGTGACGCGCTTCCATCCGTATCCAATACATTGGTTGCAAACACTATAGAAGTAGACAAAGGAGTAGCCTTTCACAGATTGTGAACAGTTGTGTTTCAGTGTTCACTTCAGCCTGTGTTTTTTATTTTTTGAGTGCACATCACGCTCCAGTTACTTGTTCAAGCACTGCTGCTTGTACTCTACTGAGCGTGTCTCAGTGCCTCATCCTTTTCATTTATCTCCAATTGGTTCTGCTCCATTCCATTTAAAATATAATCTATTAGTGTGACGCGCTTCCATCCGTATCCAATACATTGGTTGCAAACACTATAGAAGTAGCAAAGGAGTAGCCTTTCACAGATTGTGAACAGTTGTGTTTCAGTGTTCACTTCAGTCTGTGTTTTTTATTTTTTGAGTGCACATCACGCTCCAGTTACTTGTTCAAGCACTGCTGCTTGTACTCTGCTGAGCGTGTCTCAGTGCCTCATCCTTTTCATTTATCTCCAATTGGTTCTGCTCCATTCCATTTAAAATATAATCTATTAGTGTGACGCGCTTCCATCCGTATCCAATACATTGGTTGCAAACACTATAGAAGTAGACAAAGGAGTAGCCTTTCACAGATTGTGAACAGTTGTGTTTCAGTGTTCACTTCAGTCTCTGCGTAATAACCACACTGAGGCCTTATAACTTTTCTGACTTTCTTTATCAATCTACCAAGATGAAGAAGTCAGTGAGTAAGGCACGTGGTCGTGGCCGTGGAGTTTCAGCAGGGAGAGGACGTCGGGATTCTGTGGCTGCTGCCGCCCTCAGTGACACAGCATCCACCAGTTTTACCCATGAGCGTTCCTTTATGCGCACTTTGGTAGGAGCTCGGCGTGCCCCCCTGCTGCGGGAAGAACAAATTGAAGCCGTTGTTGGTTGGATGGCAGCCAATGCATCGACTTCAATTCCTTCCACCTCCTCTCAGGAACACAACACTGTTGAGCAACCATCTGTCTGTTCACCGCCTGTCAAATTGCCCAGGCAGTCAGAGAGTTCTGTACAGGAGCCAGCTGAGTCTCTGCTTCTGTTCTCAGAATCTGTTGGCTCGCAAACACGGGCACAGGCAAGCAGCATTCTGCAATTTGAAGAAGAGGGAGTATGCAGTGATGCGCAACAGCTGTGTCTCTCTCAATCTGAAGAGGCGGGTGAGCCAGTGCCGATGGACAGCACACCGCAGAACGCATCTTATGATGATGATGAGACTCAGGTGCCAGGTTTTGTGGAGCATGGTGCTGCCCAGACCATCCAACAGCAGCAGGTGTTGGAAGAGGGTAGTGGAGATGATGAAGTCCGAGACCCAACATGGCGTGAGCAACAGGAAGGTGGTGGGAGCAGCTCTGAGGAAGAGATTGTCCCAACGGTACAAAGAGGAGGGAGAGGTAGGCTGCAGACTCGCTTGCCTGTAGCCTCCAGTTTGGCAGCTGTTGGGAGCAGTTCTCTTAGAAATGTCAAAATTGGCGCTCCCATGACTTGCACTGCGTGGTCCTTTTTTGACAGACTTGTAGATGATATTTGCTATGTTCAATGCAAGCTGTGTAAGCAAAAAGTTAAAAGAGGTAAAAATATCAGTAACCTGAATACCACAAATATGTGGAAACATGTACGGACAAAGCACGTAGCTGAGTTACAAAGACACACTGGAGATGTAGGCCAACCTACAGCAGCACCTACATCTTCAGGTCGTGTTGGAGCCTCTACCTCCAGCTCACACACACCTGGTTCGGCTTCCTCACAGGATCTCCATGGAAGAACCTCGGTCACTGTTGTCCATAGACAAACTGTTATTCCACCCACAGCAGCAAGTTCACAGTCATCGTCACACTCCCAGAACAAAAAACAGCCATCGGTACCACAGGCATGGGATAAAAGACGGCCATACTCGGCAAACCATCCACGAGCACAGGCTCTGAATGCTGGCATTGCAAAACTCCTGTCCCTTGAAATGCTGTCATTCAGGCTGGTGGAGACTGACAGTTTCAGGAACTTTATGGCATTGGCAGTCCCACAATATAATGTGCCAAGCCGATTTTATTTCAGCAGGCAAGCTGTCCCTGCTCTGCAAAAACAGGTCGAGGGAAACATTAAACATGCGCTACTAAACTCCGTCAGTAGCAGGGTCCACCTGACCACCGATGACTGGACCAGTACCCATGGCCAGGGACGATACTTTCCCTCACTGCCCATTGGGTCAATGTTGTGGAGCCGGGTACAGATCTTGCCAGTGGCGCTGTACATGTTCTGCCAATTCCAAGGATTGCTGGAATCCAGTCTGTACACATTGATTCCTCCTCCTACTCCAGTTCCTCAGAATCATCGCTGCACGAGCCGTCACGGTATACCTCCACATGGACCCGTGAACGCTTACCTGATGCGACCGATATGAGCACAGCCGTGGCCAAACGTCAACAGGCCGTCCTGAAATTAATTTCCATGGGGAATCGAAGCCACACAGCGCAGGAGCTCTGGGATGCCATCAAGCAGGAGAGCGACGTGTGGTTTTTGTCAGCTAATCTCCAGCCAGGCTTGGTAGTGTGTGACAATGGCCGAAATCTGGTGGCAGCTCTGGGCCTTGGCAACCTCACTCACATACCATGTCTGGCACATGTGCTCAACTTGGTCGTGCAGAGTTTTTTGAGGGACTATCCGGATCTTGATGCACTGCTGCACAAGGTCCGCCTAGAGTGCTCTCACTTGCGACGTTCCAGCATGGCCAGATCGTGCATTGCAGCTCTGCAAGTCAGATTTCGCCTTCCTGAACATCGCATCATATGTGACGTACCCACCAGGTGGAATTCCACGTTACATATGTTGGAGCGGTTGTGTGAGCAGCAGCCAGCAGTAATGGAGTATCAGCTGCAACAGGCGCAATCAACTCGCAATTTGCGCCGTTCACACTTCACCACTACTGAGTGGGCCTCTATGAAGGACATCTGCGACGTTTTGCGTGCGTTTGATGTCTCAACGCGGATGGCGAGTGCAGATGATGCACTAGTCAGCATGACTGTCCCCCTTATCTGCCTGCTTCAGAAATCACTGAAAGCACTAAAGGAAGAGGTTTTGGAAGAGGTGGAGGATGAGGAGTCACAAATTCAATTACCTTCAGGACAGTCAGCGCAACGTGGTTCCTCACAAAGGGCTGGGCAGGGCTCACTTTGTGAGGAGGATGAGGAGGAGGAGGAGTCAATGGAGGAAGAAGAAACCCCTACAGAGGGAGGTACACAACGCTCTAGTCAGTATATCAACAAAAAAAGCCCAAATAGATATATGCAAAAACTAGGCAATATCGATCACACAAGAATGAATAGTATAAATTGCAAATGTAAAAAAAGAATTTTATTACAAATTTAATTAAAAACACATATGTAGTACAATGTAAGCACAATAATTAGGGAAATCTGCTGAATCCAAATAACGGGGAGCGAAAATAGCATGTGGTCCCTTTAGAAATCTGTGCAATTAATGCGTATTGATTACATATGGGAGTAAAAGACTTCCCGTAATGCACATAAGATTCAATAGCAATGAAACATATATATAATATCAGCGGTCCATGAAGGAACCAAAAAATCAATTAGCATTGCTAATACATGGTGACTGAAATGGAGTACTAAGGACACTTACATGACATGTGTTGTTCACTGGCTGCCCCGTCGCCCCAACGCACGTTTCGCTTCTTCGTCAGGAGGCGTGGATTCAGCAGATTTCCCTAATTATTGTGCTTACATTGTACTACATATGTGTTTTTAATTAAATTTGTAATAAAATTCTTTTTTTACATTTGCAATTTATACTATTCGCTCTAGTCAGTATGTAGAGCGAGGGTGGGGTGATGCAGAGGAGGCAGAGATGACGCCTCTTCCAGAGGACAGCCTTTGTTGGCCAGTTGGGAGTCTGCAGCACATGGTTGATTTCATGCTTCAGTGCCTGAGAAACGACCGCCGCATCGCCCACATTCTCACCACGTCAGATTATTGGGTGTACACCCTCCTAGACCCTCGCTACCGGGACAACTTACAAACCCTCATCACACCGGTGAACCGGGAACGTAAAATGCAGGAGTACCAAGACACACTGGTGCAATCCATACTGTTGTACATTCCAGCCGAGAGAGCTGCTGCTGCTGCTACTGCTTTACAAAGCAGCTCTGTGCGTCGAGGCAGTGTAGACACCTCTACAACAAGAGGGAGCAGAAGCAGCGCCTCTGCACAGGGCAAGAGCTGTATATTACAAATGTGGCAAAGTTTTGTGACAGCACCAGCAAGGTCTACACCATCCGAGACGGCTCCAGTCACCAGGAAGAAACGTTTCCGTAAGATGGTGACAGACTACTTGGCTTTCCCTCTAAGTGTACTCCCAGATGCCTTGTCCCCTTTCAAATTTTGGGTCTCTAAGTTGGATACATGGCCAGAGCTTAGCCAGTATGCATTGGAGGTGCTGGCTTGCCCTGCTGCCAGTGTATTATCTGAGCGTGTCTTTAGTGCTGCAGGTGGTGTAGTAACAGACCGTCGCATGCGACTATCCTCAGAGAATGTAGACCGGCTTACTTTTCTGAAAATGAACAAGGCATGGATCTCACCTGAATTTGCCTGTCCGTTTTCAGATTAAATAACTGTTTGGCAATGTTTTCCATGTCTCCTGTTATGTTCATCTTTCTACCACCTGAACTCTACTCCCTGGGCTACAACACCGCCATTTGTTGCTCGTAAGTAATTGGCAGGGGTACTGACTCATGGCCAGCCTGGTTACAGCACGACAGCTGTTTCCTGGCAGTGTGAACGTCAATTATCCTCCAATAAGTTGTGCTGTCGTGTTGCATTCGGGTTAGCCGACTCTATGGTGCCTGCAGTTTAGGTGATTCCTATGTGTGCTGTGGGATATGTAAATAAAGGCGGTTTCCATTGTGACAATAGGACAAGCACCCACTGTAGGACTGTGTGATTCGGTAACTGCGGACGGATTGCGTCCTGTCAACTTACATTTTCATGGGTGCGTTCTTCTACCCGTCCGGGGTCCAGTACCGTCAACTGGTTCTCCCCAGTGCCTTTGGCCTAGGTGCCTCCATCTCCGTATCCGAGTTCCACCAACGTCTGCTGGTCCTTGGTAGTGCTTTGGAGCACAGGTACCTCCTGCTTAGTAACCGTGGCACAGTAACGTCAGCTGGTACTCGGTTGTGACATTGCCTCTTTTCCTTCTGCTACCCGTCCGGGGTCCAGTACCGTCAACTGGTTCTCCCCAGTGCCTTTGGCCTAGGTGCCTCCATCTCCGTATCCGAATTCCACCAACGTCTGCTGGTCCTTGGTAGTGCTTTGGAGCACAGGTACCTCCTGCTTAGAAACCGTGTCACAGTAACGTCAGCTGGTACTCGGTTGTGACATTGCCTCTTTTCCTTCTGCTACCCGTCCAGGGTCCAGTACCGTCAACTGGCTCTCCCCAGTGCCTTTGGCCTAGGTGCCTCCATCTCTGTATCCGAGTTCCACCAACGTCTGCTGGTCCTTGGTAGTGCTTTGGAGCACAGGTACCTCCTGCTTAGTAACCGTGTCACAGTAACGTCAGCTGGTACTCGGTTGTGACATTGCCTCTTTTCCTTCTGCTACCCGTCCAGGGTCCAGTACCGTCAACTGGTTCTCCCCAGTGCCTTTGGCCTAGGTGCCTCCATCTCCGTATCCGAGTTCCACCAACGTCTGCTGGTCCTTGGTAGTGCTTTGGAGCACAGGTACCTCCTGCTTAGTAACCGTGTCACAGTAACGTCAGCTGGTACTCGGTTGTGACATTGCCTCTTTTCCTTCTGCTACCCGTCCGGGTTCCAGCACAGTCAGCTGGTCCTCGTTACTTCCATTGTCTCTTGCTCCATCTGATACCCGTCAGGGTTCCAGTAACGTCAGCTGTTTCTCGGAAATTAGACGACCTTAAAGACCACCCAGAAGAAGATGACGACAACAAGGACGACGAGCCATGAAGCCAGCCTGAACACCATCACAAAGAAAAAATAAAAGATTACCCAGAAGAAGATCACCAACAGGACAAAGAAGGTTAAGACAAACTACAAGATACAGAACAAGAGACAGAAGAACAATAAGCAGAAGATCAAAAAGCAGAAGAACATGAAGTATAAGACCAAAATGAAGAGCAAAATATATGCTCTAAATTCTAAGCAGAAGAAGACTAAGCAGTGTATGGGGGTGAGTCCGTTCCTCCTCGTGGTGCCCCTGGAAAATGCCTGCTGCTGCAGGCTAAACTGAACACGGACAAATACTGTTGTAATTTAAATCTTTTGTGACAGCAAGAACGGAAGGATGAACAATTCATACTTTTACAGATTACAAGTACAGGAATCTCTGTCACAAATAAGAATATGATGAAGAAGATGAAGAGGAAGAAGATGAAGAATTTGAATATGAAGAAGATTAATTAGTTTAATAATAACAATATGAGTAATGTAAACAAAAACATGAATAGCAAGAAGTTTAAGAAGAAGATTAAGAAGGTGAAGATGAAGAATAATTTGATGAGAAAGATGATGCTGCTGCTGAAGATTATGAAGGAGAAAGTGTGGCACTGGCAAAAGTTAAAAAGGTGAAGAGCATGGAAGTTGTGAAACATACATATTTGCCAAAATAGAAAAAAGGTTAACAACATTGTCAATTTGTTAGTCAATCCAAACGTATTTCCAAAAAAAAATATATTAATGCTATTCCAATGCATTGGGTTAAACATGTATGCCTTTATTGTCTCCTCAACCTCCCCCAATACATTCTACATTAGTCTTTGTTGTTTTCCTTCATGTACAATTAACCAACAAGGCAAGAATGGTTTTTTTTTAATGTCGATATTTGGTTCCCATAGACTTACATTGGACTTCCGGTATCGGAATCGGATATCGACGATATTTAGTGATATCGGCGATACCATTCCGATCCGATATTTTTAGATATCGAGCAGTATCGCTCAACACTAGTGTTGAGCGATACTTTCCAATATCACTAAGTTTCGGATCGGAATGGGTATCGCCGATACCCAAAATAGAAAAGATACTCAAAAAATATCGGCGCTACCCGATACCGATACCGGAAATCCAATGTAAGTCTATGGGAACAAAATATCGGAATTAAAAAAAAACATTCTTGCCTTGTTGGTTAATTGTACATGAAGGAAAACACTCTTTGTTGTTTTCCTTCATGTACAATTAACCAACAAGGCAAGAATGGTTTTTTTTAATTCCGATATTTTGTTCCCATAGACTTACATTGGATTTCCGGTATCGGTATTGGGTAGCGCCGATATTTTTTGGGTATCTTTTCTATTTTGGGTATCGGCGATACCCATTCCGATCCGAAACTTAGTGATATCGGAAAGTATCGCTCAACACTACTCTTTATTCCAGAAGAGCATTTGTGAGGTCAGATATTGACACTGGGGAGAGCCCGGGCTTACAATCTCCAGTCTAGGTTATCCCAGGGGTGTTAGATGGGCCTGAGGTCCAGGCTCGGTGTGGCCGGTCATGTTCTTCCACCAAACTCCCCCAACCATGCTCTTATGGACCTTGTGCACTGGGAAGAGACACGGGAACAGAAAAGGGCTTTCTGAGAAATGATCACACACATAGCTGAAAACTACAATTTTCCTAAATATTTTATAAACTAAAGCACTAAAATGTCCCTTCACTGGAAATAAGGAGCTGAAGCTGAAGCCTCAAGAACAAGCTCATAGTATTATCCCTCCTCCACCAAACAACAGTGGGCACAATACAGTCAGGCGGGTAAGGTTCTCCTGGCATTCACCAAATCCAGACTCGTCCATCAGATGCCAGATAGAGAAGTGTGATCCATTACCTCACAGAAAACATTTCTCTCCAACGCTCGGCATTGTGCTTGGTGATGTAAGACTCCATGAAGCTGCTCGGTCATGAAGCTGCCGGGGGGGCGCAGGGTTTCTTCTAATGCTAATACTAAAAGAGGTCTGGATTCTGCAGTTATGGAGACAGAAAAGCATTGGTGACTTTTCTGCACTCTGCACCTCAGCATTTGGTGAACCCGCTCTGTAACGTTACGGGGTCTCCACTTCGTGGCTGAGTTACTGCGGTTCCTTCAACTTCTCACTAATATCACTCACAGGTGATGGTTGAAGATTGTGGAGGGATGAAATTACATGAATGGACTTGTTACACTGGTGGCTCCTATTACAGGACCACGCTTCGATCGGTGAGCTCTTTACCAGTAGCCATTCTGCCATGTTAGTAATGGCAGATGGCATGGCGGAGGGCCGGATGGTGTACACTAGGGGGCGAGGGCATGGGCGTACCCAGGATCAAAACTAGGGGGGGGCAAGCCATGGTCGTTCAGGTTGTAAAATATAAGAACAAAAAATGTGAATAAAACGAAAATGAACGCCATACACAACATAATTCCTTATACCAAGACCAATAATATCACATACAAGGAGAAATACCACCATGATCAATCCTATTATGTAAACAATTTATTGATTTTAGGCTTACCTTTGCAGTCTTCTCTTCTGTTCAGCAGGGGGACTTCAAGCTCATGCGTGTTTATCACACACTGACACTGAGCCATTCACACTGCCCTTTCTAAACACAGCAATTGGATTGATCTTTGGGGAAAAAAAATGAATGATAGATAGATAGATAGATAGATAGATAGATAGATAGATAGATAGATAGATAGATAGATAGATAGATAGAAAACCAGACAAATTGGAGGCAGCACATAGTTTGTAGTGAAAAAAAAAGCTATTTAATAAGGTCAAAAGGCGACATTTCGGTCCAAACAACACAAACCTTTCTCAAGCCTTGAGAAAGGTTCTGTTGTTTGGACCAAAACGTCGCCTTTTGGTCTTATTAAACAGCTTTTTATTCACTACAAACGGTGTGCTGCCTCCAATTTGTCTGGATTTCTATAATTGATGTTTGGTATTTGCCTGGGGGGCTCTGCACCAGGACTCTTTCTTTGTGCTGCTATAATTTTCTGATAGATAGATAGATAGATAGATAGATAGATAGATAGATAGATAGATAGATAGATAGATAGATAGATAGATAGATTTAAGCATGGAATGCAAGTAGATTCCACCCTGAAATATGCCCCATCATTGTCCCCTTCTTGTAGTAATATGCCCCATCATTGTCTCCTTCTTTTAATAATGTGCCCCAGACCAGCACCTGTATATACATCAGCCCCAGCCCAGCCTCTGTATGTCAGATATACAGTATATTACTGAAGATATAGACTGTACGGGCTCCTGTCAGGTATATATTACAGTAGATATAGACTGTACGGGCTCCTGTCAGGTATATATTACTGTAGATATAGACTGTATGGGCTCCTGTCAGGTATATATTACTGTAGATATAGACTGTACAGGCTCCTGTCAGGTATATATTACTGTAGATATAGACTGTACAGGTTCCTGTCAGGTATATATTACTGTAGATATAGACTGTATGGGCTCCTGTCAGGTATATATTATTGTAGATATAGACTGTATGGGCTCCTGTCAGGTATATATTACTGTAGATATAGACTGTATGGGCTCCTGTCAGGTATATATTACTGTAGATATAGACTGTACGGGCTCCTGTCAGGTATATATTACTGTAGATATAGACTGTACGGGCTCCTGTCAGGTATATATTACTGTAGATATAGACTGTATGGGCTCCTGTCAGGTATATATTACTGTAGATATAGACTGTACGGGCTCCTGTCAGGTATATATTACTGTAGATATAGACTGTATGGGCTCCTGTCAGGTATATATTATTGTAGATATAGACTGTATGGGCTCCTGTCAGGTATATGTTACTGTAGATATAGACTGTATGGGCTCCTGTCAGGTATATATTACTGTAGATATAGACTGTATGGGCTCCTGTCAGGTATATATTACTGTAGATATAGACTGTACGGGCTTCTGTCAGGTATATATTACTGTAGATATAGACTGTATGGGCTCCTGTCAGGTATATATTATTGTAGATATAGACTGTACAGGCTCCTGTCAGGTATATATTACTGTAGATATAGACTGTACAGGCTCCTGTCAGGTATATATTACTGTAGATATAGACTGTATGGGCTCCTGTCAGGTATATATTACTGTAGATATAGACTGTACGGCTCCTGTCAGGTATATATTACTGTAGATATAGACTGTATGGGCTCCTGTCAGGTATATATTACTGTAGATATAGACTGTACAGGCTCCTGTCAGGTATATATTACTGTAGATATAGACTGTACAGGTTCCTGTCAGGTATATATTACTGTAGATATAGACTGTATGGGCTCCTGTCAGGTATATATTATTGTAGATGTAATATATACTGACAGGAGCCTGTACAGTCTATATCTACTGTAATATAAACCTGACTGGAGCCTGTACAGTCTATATCTACAGTAATATGACAGGAGCCCGTACAGTCTATATCTATAGTAATATATACTGACAGGAGCCTGTACAGTCTATATCTACAGTAATATATACTGACAGGAGCCCGTACAGTCTATATCTACAGAAATATATACCTGACAGGAGCCCGTACAGTCTATACAGTAATATATATCTGACAGGAGCCCATACAGTCTATATCTACAGTAATATACCTGACAGGAGCCCGTACAGTCTATACAGTAATATATACCTGACAGGAGCCATACACTCTATATCTACAGTAATATATACCTGACAGGAGCCCTACAGTCTATATCTACAGTAATATATACCTGACAGGACCTGTACAGTCTTATCTACAGTAATATATACCTGACAGGAGCCTGTACAGTCTATATCTACAATAATATATACCTGACAGGAGCCTGTACAGTCTATATCTACAGTAATATATACCTGACAGGAGCCCGTACAGTCTATATCTACAATAATATATACCTGACAGGAGCCCGTACAGTCTATATCTACAGTAATATATACCTGACAGGAGCCTGTACAGTCTATATCTACAATAATATATACCTGACAGGAGCCTGTACAGTCTATATCTACAGTAATATATACCTGACAGGAGCCTGTACAGTCTATATCTACAGTAATATATACCTGACAGGAGCCCATACAGTCTATATCTACAATAATATATACCTGACAGGAGCCTGTACAGTCTATATCTACAGTAATATATACCTGACAGGAGCCCGTACAGTCTATATCTACAATAATATATACCTGACAGGAGCCGTACAGTCTATATCTACAGTAATATATACCTGACAGGAGCCTGTACAGTCTATATCTACAATAATATATACCTGACAGGAGCCTGTACAGTCTATATCTACAGTAATATATACCTGACAGGAGCCTGTACAGTCTATATCTACAGTAATATATACCTGACAGGAGCCCATACAGTCTATATCTACAATAATATATACCTGACAGGAGCCTGTACAGTCTATATCTACAGTAATATATACCTGACAGGAGCCCGTACAGTCTATATCTACAATAATATATACCTGACAGGAGCCCGTACAGTCTATATCTACAGTAATATATACCTGACAGGAGCCCGTACAGTCTATATCTACAGTAATATATACCTGACAGGAGCCTGTACAGTCTATATCTACAATAATATATACCTGACAGGAGCCTGTACAGTCTATATCTACAGTAATATATACCTGACAGGAGCCTGTACAGTCTATATCTACAGTAATATATACCTGACAGGAGCCCATACAGTCTATATCTACAATAATATATACCTGACAGGAGCCTGTACAGTCTATATCTACAGTAATATATACCTGACAGGAGCCCGTACAGTCTATATCTACAATAATATATACCTGACAGGAGCCTGTACAGTCTATATCTACAGTAATATATACCTGACAGGAGCCTGTACAGTCTATATCTACAGTAATATATACCTGACAGGAGCCTGTACAGTCTATATCTACAGTAATATATCCCTGACAGGAGCCCGTACAGTCTATATCTACAGTAATATATACCTGACAGGAGCATGTACAGTCTATATCTACAGTAATATATACCTGACAGGAGCCCGTACAGTCTATATCTACAATAATATATACCTGACAGGAGCCTGTACAGTCTATATCTACAGTAATATATACCTGACAGGAGCCTGTACAGTCTATATCTACAGTAATATATACCTGACAGGAGCTCATACAGTCTATATCTACAATAATATATACCTGACAGGAGCCTGTACAGTCTATATCTACAGTAATATATACCTGACAGGAGCCCGTACAGTCTATATCTACAGTAATATATACCTGACAGGAACCTGTACAGTCTATATCTACAGTAATATATACCTGACAGGAGCCCGTACAGTCTATCTACAGTAATATATACCTGACAGGAGCCCGTACAGTCTATATCTACAGATTGTAGATATAGACTGTACAGGCTCCTGTCAGGTATATATTACTGTAGATAAGGAGACATCAACCCATTAATTAATAAATCCTCCTATGTCACTGAGGACTCTGACTGACCTCAGAGTTCCCTCCTGCAGCAAGCACACGGCTTCTCTTCCTGGCTTCCTGGCTTTGCAGAACACGCCCCCGGGAACGATGTCACACCGCTGGAAAGAGCCCATACAGTCTAGTATGTGAGTCGCAGCCAGCCCAGAAGCACCTTTTAAAGGGCTGGCTGATGCGATGGCCTCATCTTGGCACGGCGCGCCCCTGCTCCTAGGGGGGGGCAACGGCCCCCCCCTGCCCCACGGTGGGTACGCCCATGGGCGAGGGGCTGTATGTTATACACCAGGGTGTGAGGGGCCGGATGTTATACACTGGGGGGTGAGGGGCTGTATGTTATACACCAGGGGGTGAGGGGCCGGATGTTATACACTGGGGGGTGAGGGGATGGATGTTATACACCAGGGGTGAAGGGTTGGATATTATACATCGGGGGAGAGGGGCCAGATGTTATACACCAGGGGTGAGGGGTTGGATGTTTTACACCATTGGTGAGGGTTTGGACGTTATACACCAGGGGGTGAGGGGCCAGATTTTTTACACCAGGGGCGAGGGACTGGATGTTATACAATGGGGCAAAATTAAAAAGTCTCAATTCTTTATTGAATGCGGTATACACCACTGGAAGAAAGTTGAGAATTGATGCTCCTTTTCAGGGTAGCACCAGTTTATATTCTCCGCTCGTTAGGCTGATCAGATCTCTGTGGGCCTCTGCCAAGTCTCAGCTTCTGCTTTGTGCATGTTGCAGCAATTGAGTCTTTAAATGCCAAATGGGTATTATTTCTTTGCTTTATTTTCTGCTCTTTGGAAGCTGCTACATTATCCTGCAAAGAAAAGAAGAATTTTATGTGTTTTTCTTCTTGTAATTGTGAGACATTGAAGCAATTCTATCTCTACGCCAAGCTGTTCTCTCCAAGCTTTAATGCCATTTGTGGTATAGAACGTTAAAGTGGAGATTAAGTTTATTTGGCAAAGCGATTGAAATCTCCATACAGGTTAATGCTAATTTTACCATTTTAGCATGCAATAAAAAAAGATATAGAAAATATAAGTTTTCCTCACTAGCTCTGCATAGACTCAATATGTTATTTATACTGACTGCAAGCAGGCGCAGGATGAAATCTAAGCCTAAGTGTTCCTGAGCCCAGTGCTCTGCCTATCCCACTAATGTCAGGAAGACATGCACATACGATATGTTTGTAACCAACATTTCATGGAAACTATCTACTGCAGAAAACATGAATAACAGGCTGACACGAGGAAGACATGAGCGGATTTTCTGAAATTCAAATTTGTCAGTTTCACTGAATTTTTCAAGAAGATTTGATTAGTTGTGAATTGAAAGTATTGGAAAGTTGCCTGAAAAAAATTGAGATGGGGCAGGACTTTCAGGGGTAGAACTGTAAAGCAAAAAATCATCCATCACCCATGATCTAAATAAAAAAATAGATGGCTTTATTGAATAATCCACAAAAGATATGAATAAGACACAACGTGTTGATCGGCGACGCGTTTCAGATCTATTACACGTGTGATCCATGCACCTGGTGGTGAGTTACCTGGACTTTTCTTTTTCATTATCCAATTGCCTTCAAGCTCTTTAATGCAAAAACAGCCTTAGTAATTTCAAAATAACCTCAGTATATATGGCTATGGGTAAAGTGCTGGTAGCTGTTTTTCACTGCTGTGCTGTCTTACACTATCAGTGCAGTTTCTTCAGTGTCTCATCTTATTTCTATGGCTTATCGCTTATCTGTGAGCTGTGATGTCCTTTCGGTATCCAGATTCACAACAAAATGGCTGCTGCATTCCCTGCCTCAGCTTTCATACTGGCTATGATAGTCCTGCTTAATTGGCTGTGCCATACCATGTCATGTAATAGCTGTAAGACATTATGGGAAAGCTTGAATGGCCACGTTTGAGGGCATGTAAGCCTTCACTGGCTAATGCAAACTTTTGCTTTGTGTTAAATGATGGAGGTCATTTTAGGTGATTTATGCGGGGCAAATTTCCAATTGTTCAAATTTGACAGGCTCAGTGAATACCCCAAAATTTTAGACAAATTCGATTTGCTTCAAATCGATTCCCTCATCTCTAATAACTTATCTGCAACCCCATGATATATATACATATATATTAAGCTAATGAGTTAAAAATAGATTTAGTGTAACCTGTAGTGAAGGGCACTTAAAGAAGGGAGTTTGTTCCAGAGGAGGAGAGCTCAACAGGATGGCTACCAGTTCTCAATGGGGAGTAGAGAAGTGGGCGCCATAGGAGGTATGTATGGTTGTCGGAGTTGGAAGCAGAACTTCTTTATCAGCACAACGTGTAGACAGGGGTGGAACTGTTTTTAAAACAAGGCTGGAACAGTGTGGCTCATTCAGGACACACAGAGGCACTTGAGTGACTGTCTAGGTGAGTCAGACTCAGGAGGAACCGAGGAACCTCCTATGGTGGTCAAGGGTCAAAATGTCTTGGAGGCTTTGTTGCGTAACCACGTTAAGCCAGTATTGTGAATTCAGCAAAATTGTTCAACAATAAAAGAGTATGTCCATCTGTCATTAAGGTCATCACATGGGTAGGGGTCCCAAAAAACATTGTAGATGAATTGAGCAGGTGCGACCACTGCTTTATTGATTGTCCATTAACTGTCTATAAGAGTTTTACAGCAGTTAAAGTGGTTATCCGTATCGTTAAGATACATGGCTTATCGTTTCGATAAGCCATGAATATTAAATCATTGAGAGTGTTAGCACCCACTACGATCAGCTGAGTGAAGAGGCTGTGAGACTTTCAAAGTCGTCCAAGATGATGCACGAATGCTTAAGCCTAAATGGATAACCCCTCTAGTAGAGCAGAGATCACACGTGCTCACTAATGCTTCATTCACACAGTTGGCTTTGGGTCACTCGTTCTTGGGGTATGTGGTGGTCTTTGCAGGCAGATTTCCAGCAATCATATATTTAGCATTTTTTTGTAGATATGTTATTTAAGGGACCACCTCATTAAGGAACTCAGCTCTTCTGGATCACCAGAAATGAAAACCACTGAAAAAAGTATTTCACTTTGTATCTCTCAACCATATGATAATGCTGAGTATTTCTCCGTAGACACTAACAGCTAAAAAAAATGTAAAGAACCTTGCAGGCTATGGCTTGATTGACATTGGTCTTTTATCATTTTAACTACAGAACTAGACTGAAACTTGTTGAGGTTCTAGTTTCTGTAAGACTCTGAAATATACTGTACACCGTATATTTACAGGTGATGTGAGTATTAGTGTAGGTGCTACATGACGACCCCAAGTTGGAATTTCTGTCAAAATCTCTGAAAAATTTTATTTTTGATGGGATCCCCAAAGATGTGGTTAGCAACAATTTTTTTGCATGTTGGAGAAAGAAGAATACTACCGGGACACAGGTCAGACAGAGTCCACCTTGACTCCGTCACCTGCATTCAAGTGTATGGCTTCTTTGAAGCTCTTTTCCATGGGAACCCCAAAAGATGTGGTTAACAACAAATTTTGTGCATGTTGGAGAAAGAAGAATACTTCAGGGACAGAGGTCAGACAGAGACCACCTTGACTTTGTCAGCTACATTTAAGTGTATGGCTTCTTTGGAGCTCGGTTTGGGGTCCCATTGGAATACAGTTTTTCAAGATTCTAACAGAAACCCCAATGAACTTTATAAATGTGAACCTAGGCTTAGATAATGTCTCCTACAAATGTTGACCCCAGTGGTGTGACATTATGGTCCACAGGAATCAGAGGAGGAATCTACATGGAGGCCAGTAAGCTACTTGTGAAGAGGGCTTCACAAGTGCACCAGTATCACATGTGGAGGGACCATGCTGGTAAAGCATTGGTAGTTTGTACTATCATCTACACAAGCATTGTCAAGGGAGTGTGCATCATGGGGGCAGCTCATGAATTTGCATGGATGGCCATGAAGAAGGTTAGTCTGCTTGAAAGTTGTATCCATCTTAGTTACCATATAGGTAGTGAGAACTGTCTCTCCAGAGAAGGAGATTCCTCTCCATAAAGGGAATGGAAGAAACTGAGGATCATGCGATTTTTAAGTTCTTCAGATCACGGATGGTGCATTGTTTTGGTGTAAGCTAACACATTAAGGATGGTCTATGTTATTCTGTACTTGTTTGGATGTCAACTATTCCTAAAGTACTCTCCATTCTTGGTTTAGCTGAGCATATAGTCTGGATACTATGAGTCGAATGACAGTAGCAGTTGTTTGCGTGTTCCTTTTTCCCCAATAAAGTTTGAGCAAACATTAGATGGGCCACTAGACCCAACAAAATTGGTGGCTTTGGCCAATTTAAGGGTGTATGACCACTTTAAGTTTTGGATCTGTCTAACCAGCTCTTAAAGGGAATATATGATCAGAAAATGACCAATTGGTTATGTCAATTTTTAATGCTAAAATTATTTATTTTTTGGCAGTGAAGTCAAGGCTCATCTCCTCCCCTTCTATACCGCACTAATAACACGGTATCCATCAATCACAATAAGTGATGTCACAGCTGACCCCGCTCTCCCCTTCCCTTCACAATGACCTTCGCAGATGCTCATTAGATGGTTCAGTACAAAACACAGAGCTGGAGCCAGTTCATTGCTGCTAATGTTCATGTGTATTTCCAGAAAGAACAGGAAGTTGACTTCTAAAATAGCCCTAGTGGCCAGTATTTCTATTTTTTTAAATACAGATTTTGATATGAAAAAAGAAAACATTACCAAATGAAAAAAATAAATTTCACATAAAAACCTGATTTAGACAGTAGTTCATTTTCAAAAGCTTACAAGAATGTTACAAGAAAAAAATGAAGCACTGTGTAATGTCTAGTGTAGGGCCTGAGGGGGTATATGAGATACACCAGCCCCTCAGGCCCTGCCTTAGACATAACATCATTTTTTCATGTAGTGTTTATCTGACAATCTGCTGCAAACAATTACAATAGGAAGCTAGGGTGTGCACGGATTTTTTTTTTTTATGTCACTGTAATTTCTGATTTCAGGAGGATATTTGATCTCGTGTTGCATTGTCGCTTCTGCTGCTGGAGAACGGAGACAGCTTGTTTTGGAAGTTCACATCTGCATTTGTTTCACTTGAACTAGGTTAACAGCAGGATATTAAATGCTCGGAGGTAGTGATTTTTTTTGTAAATAAATTAGATTTGTAAATAATTCATCACTTTCGGGAATGTAAGCCGTATAATGAAAATATTTTATCCTACAAAATGCGCTATTTTCCAGCTGGTGTAAAAGAACAGTTTTTTTTTCTGACTTAGAAATCTAATTTTCCTTGAATATGTCAACACTGTATAAGTCGCCTTCTGCACAGCACAAATAGCAAAAAAACACTTCTGGGTGCTGATTCAAAATCCCAAGAGCGAGAAAACGGCACCTACCTGACATTCTAGTGCCAAAGTTTTTAAAGGTTACATAGTGTTAATGAAATTCAACTGCACTTGTCTGAAAAGCAATTAGTAGTCCAATTGTTATAGGAATTGTCTAATTTATTTTTAGGAAGGCTCAATAACAATAAGTCCAAATTCCTTGCAGTATATGGCTAATGCATAACTGTGATGGGTCCTCCAGAAAAGAAGAGATGCTGCAGCCGGTATCAGCTGTTCTGGTTCATCCAGTGAGGGAGAGAGATGCTGCAGCTGCTCCCCACGCTGACGTATAGATGACAAGTTGTTCTAGTTCATCCAATGAGAGAGAGATGCTGCAGCGGGTATCAGCTGTTCTGGTTCATCCAGTGAGGGAGAGAGATGCTGCAGCTGCTCCCCACGCTGACGTATAGATGACAAGTTGTTCTAGTTCATCCAATGAGAGAGAGATGCTGCAGCCGGTATCAGCTGTTCTGGTTCATCCAGTGAGGGAGAGAGATGCTGCAGCTGCTCCCCACGCTGACGTATAGATGACAAGTTGTTCTAGTTCATCCAATGAGAGAGAGATGCTGCAGCTGGTATCAGCTGTTCTGGTTCATCCAGTGAGGGAGAGAGATGCTGCAGCTGCTCCCCACGCTGACGTATAGATGACAAGTTGTTCTAGTTCATCCAATGAGAGAGAGATGCTGCAGCGGGTATCAGCTGTTCTGGTTCATCCAGTGAGGGAGAGAGATGCTGCAGCTGCTCCCCACGCTGACGTATAGATGACAAGTTGTTCTAGTTCATCCAATGAGAGAGAGATGCTGCAGCGGGTATCAGCTGTTCTGGTTCATCCAGTGAGGGAGAGAGATGCTGCAGCTGCTCCCCACGCTGACGTATAGATGACAAGTTGTTCTAGTTCATCCAATGAGAGAGAGATGCTGCAGCCGGTATCAGCTGTTCTGGTTCATCCAGTGAGGGAGAGAGATGCTGCAGCTGCTCCCCACGCTGACGTATAGATGACAAGTTGTTCTAGTTCATCCAATGAGAGAGAGATGCTGCAGCTGGTATCAGCTGTTCTGGTTCATCCAGTGAGGGAGAGAGATGCTGCAGCTGCTCCCCACGCTGACGTATAGATGACAAGTTGTTCTAGTTCATCCAATGAGAGAGAGATGCTGCAGCGGGTATCAGCTGTTCTGGTTCATCCAGTGAGGGAGAGAGATGCTGCAGCTGCTCCCCACGCTGACGTATAGATGACAAGTTGTTCTAGTTCATCCAATGAGAGAGAGATGCTGCAGCGGGTATCAGCTGTTCTGGTTCATCCAGTGAGGGAGAGAGATGCTGCAGCTGCTCCCCACGCTGACGTATAGATGACAAGTTGTTCTAGTTCATTCAATGAGAGAGAGATGCTGCAGCGGGTATCAGCTGTTCTGGTTCATCCAGTGAAGGAGAGAAATGCTGCAGCCACTCTCCTCTCTAACTTATAGATGGCGGTGTGTGCTCGGTACTTCAGAGAGAAAGATGCTGCAACCGCTCTCCTCTCTAACTTATACAGTGGGTTTGGAAAGTATTCAGACCCCTTTAAATTTTTCACTCTTTGTTTCATTGCAGCCATTTGGTATATTCAAAAAAAGTTTATTTTTTTTCTCATTAATGTACACTCTGCACCCCATCTTGACTGAAAAATCAGAAATGTAGAAATTTTTGCAAATTTATTAGAAAAGAAAAACTGAAATATCACATGGTCATAAGTATTCAGACCTTTTGCTCAGACACTCATATGTAATGCTGTCCATTTCCTTGTGATCCTCCTTGAGATGGTTCTACTCCTTCATTAGAGTCCAGCTGGGTTTAATTAAACTGATAGAACTTGATTTGTAAAGGCGCACACCTGTCTATATAAGACGTCACAGCTCACAGTGTATGTCAGACCAAATGACAATCATGAGATCAAAGGAACTGGCCAAGGAGCTCAGAGACGGAATTGTGGCAAGGCACAAATCTGGCCAAGGTTAAAAAAGAATTTCTGCAGTACTCGAGGTTCCTAAGAGCACAGTGACCTCCATAATCCTTAAATGGAAGAAGTTTGGGACCACCAGAAGTCTTCCTAGACCTGGCCGTCCAGCCAAACTGAGCAATCGTGGGAGAAGAGCCCTGGTGAGAAAGGTAAAGAAGAACCTCAAGATCACTGTGGCTGAGCTCCACAGATGCAGTAGGGAGATGAGAGAAAGTTCCACAAAGTCAACTATCACTGCAGCCCTCCACCAGTCGGGCCTTTATGGCAGAGTGCCCCGACGGAAGCCTCTCCTCAGTGCAAGACATATGAAAGCCCGCATAGAGTTTGCTAAAAAACACATGAAGGACTCCCAGACTATGAGAAATAAGATTCTCTGGTCTGATGAGATGAAGATAGAACTTTTTGGTGATAATTCTAAGCGGTATGTGTGGAGAAAACCAGGCACCTACTCATCACTTGCCCAATACAATCCCAACAGTGAAACATGGTGGAGGCAGCATCATGCTATGGGGGTGTTTTTCAGCTGCAGGGACAGGACGACTGGTTGCAATTAAAGGAAACATGAATGCGGCCAAGTACAAAGATATCCTGGATGAAAACCTCTTCCAGAGTGCGCTGGACCTCAGACTTGGCTGAAGGTTCACCTTCCAACAAGACAATGACCCTAAGTACACAGCTAAAATAACAAAGGAGTGGCTTCAGAACGCCTCTGTGACCATTCCTGACTGACCCAGCCAGAGCCCTGACCTAAACCCAATTGAGCATCTCCAGAGAGACCTGAAAATGGCTGTCCACCAACGTTCACCATCCAACCTGATGGAGAGTATCTGCAAGGAAGAATGGCAGAGGATCCCCAAATCAGGTGTGAAAAACTTTTTGCATCATTCCCAAGAAGACTCATGGCTGTACTAGCTCAAAAGGTGCTTCTACTCAATACTCATGTGATATTTGAGTTTTTCTTTTTTAATAATTTTGCAAAAATTTCTACATTTCTGTTTTTTGTCAGTAAAGATGGGGTGCAGAGTGCACATTAATGAGAAAAAAATGAACTTTTTTTGAATTTACCAAATGGCTGCAATGAAACAATGAGTGAAAAATGTAAAGGGTTCTGAATACTTTCCGTACCCACAGTATATGACAGTGTGTGCTGTGTCCTTCAGAGAGAAAGAGATGCTGCAGCTACTTTCCTCTCTAATTTATAGATGACAGTGTATGCTGAGTCTTTTGGAGAGAGATATTCTGCAGTTGCTCTCCACTATGCCTTATGGATAACAGTTGATAGTTGACAATTCTTGAAAAGTTTTCCCATTTTTAAGAAGGGTACATAGGATGGCCACAGATTATTCTGCTGTAGGGCCTCCTAGCAGTTAACAGTAATCTGAGATTTTCATGAAGAGTTCAATTTCCCATAGAAGTCAGTTGGGTGTATATCTAATGCGCAGATGTATTGCATCCCCCAGAGAAAAAGAATTGCAACTGCGCTATACTATAAGAGATTACAGGGCATGCTGAGCGGTGGATATGCTGCATAGTGATTAGGAGACGCAACCATTATCTCGGAATTCTCTTACTCTTTGAAATTTTAAATTTCTTCTCAAATTAATTTGAGCCAATATGTTTTTTTGTCTCTTCGTTCCTATATCTGCGTCACTATGGGAGCTGAATTAGCAGTCATATTTGTTGCCATTTGATTTATTAAGAAAAAAAAAAAGACCTGGAAACCAGTCAAATAGAATATTTAACGTCTTGACAGAAGACAATCAAGGACTTGCACTTACATATTTTTATTTTACTTTGCAAAAATTAACCTTTCAGGTCTGTTGTAAGTAGAGATGAGCGAATTTGTTCGGATTCCGTTCCGAATACGAGCGGAATCGAATATTGTTTTTGCAATATTCGTCGAACATAGCCGAACGTCATTAGAATCAGTGGGAGTAGAAATTACCGAATATGTTCGGAACCGATCATAAGACAAACATTCGGCACAAATATGTCAAAATCAGATTTGAGGACAAAATCCGAACAAATTCGCTCATCTCTAGTTGTGAGGCCTCGTTATTAGTGTTACTTCCTCAGTTTTTAGAGTTCCCCGTCCTTCTCTAACGCTGTCTTAAGTCTGTGTTTCCTATGATTTGTATTTATGTATGCTCAGATTATCACCATTGTCATCCAACATATTCACGAGCTTTCGATTTCCTGATTCGTTCAATTTGTCAGCAAGATCCCGAAAAGATCAATCTCAAGAAATAAGCTGCCCTTCCTTATACCATTCATCATAACAATTCCCATACATTCATATCACAAATGTGTACAACATGATCTGTACCACTGAAGACACAAAACAACATCCTCGGCAAAACATCATGGTCCTTGAATTTAGTAGTACAAATAATATAAGCTCTCCCATATTATAGGAAGGTAGTACAGGATAAAAGAGGAGGTTCTACAATATTTATATTTCTGGTTTAATGTAGTATTTTAATGTTAAAAGCCATAAAGCTGTAAGGAGGACTCAAAGAGAAAACTTAAGAGTCCTGTTTTCCTGCCCACGTAGAGAAATCATGTGAGTCTTGTGTACCACATCCACATTACAAAAAAGCATGCGTGTCCCATATGCACTACCTACACACAATGATTAAGATCTCTGGCTAGTATCTCTCATGATACCCTATTTCAGACCACATGTTGCCGTTTGACATGGCAGGACAGGACCTAACGAAGTAGAGATGAATGACAGAGACCAAAGTCCAAAAATAAATGTTTCTTTACTGAACAAGCTAATAGGAAGTATATACATCAGGTAGCAGTTATGAAACTAGTGAACATATCTTCTGCACAATCCAGAGGCTGGAACTTCACGGTTACACATGGTGGTATATTTCTTCTATTGCATATTACACTAGACCAGGAAACCATTACTGGAACCTCCATCTTCTCTTCACGTGAGGACTTCCACGGCTGAGGTGCGCTGCGACTCCTCACTACTATTCTCAAAGTCAATTTGAGGTGGGCCACATGCTTGTTGATGTGCCACAGCATCTTAAGATACCCCTCCGAGAACATGTGTCCCAGCCTTGCTATCTTCTCTTCTATGACCTTCAGATCTGGCTACACTTACACTCATTATCTAGTATAGATAACATTTTATGTAGGCCCCACATGACTGAGATAAAGAATTCTTCTGCCACTTAATTCTTGATATCTTCAGGACATGCTATCTGAGTATGGTCTCCCATCTTCGCACACAACATCCTTGTCAATGCAGGTCCGCTAACATTAAGACCATAGGTCTTTCTGTTCTCAGAACGTTCCACTAACTGCCTAACAAATATGAACCTAGTTCATTATGCCTACTTAATTACTTCCTTAATGTGTTGGCCCCAATAGTTAACCCTGTGTGCAGATAACTAAGTGCTGCAGGCCAAAAAACAGACAAAACAACCTATGCCACAGGTCAATGCATTATATTACTGTAAGATCTTCAAGGAGGTGTGGACAGCTTCTTCCACTCCTTCACAGGCTTTCTATGTCTGGGTGGAGTAAGCAGGACTCACAGACTTTTGAATCTTGAAAGTACCACACAAAATGCTATAATAGCCAACAATAGCCTTTCCCCATAGCACAGACCTTTCACTGGGTTCAAAGTTGTGTTTGCCAAAGATGCAAAAGTCCCTATGGTTATTATGAGGAGGAAGAAAGAGAAGACTTATGGTAAGTAAGAGGAGGATAGAAGAGAAGACCTATGGTCAGTAAGAGGAGGATAAAAGAGAAGACCTATGGTCAGGAAGAGGAGGATAGAAGAGAAGACCTATGGTCAGTAAGAGGAGGATAGAAGAGAAGACCTATGGTCAGGAAGAGGAGGATAGAAGAGAAGACCTATGGTCATTAAGAGAAGGATAGAAGAGAAGACCTATGGTCAGGAAGAGGAGGATAGAAGAGAAGACCTATGGTCAGTAAGAGGAGGATAGAAGAGAAGACTTATGGTCAGGAAGAGGAGGATAGAAGAGAAGACCTATGGTCATTAAGAGAAGGATAGAAGAGAAGACCTATGGTCAGGAAGAGGAGGATAGAAGAGAAGACCTATGGTCAGTAAGAGGAGGATAGAAGAGAAGACCTATGGTCAGGAAGAGGAGGATAGAAGAGAAGACCTATGGTCATTAAGAGGAGGATAGAAGAGAAGACATATGGTCAGTAGGAGGAAGATAGAAGAGAAGACCTATGGTCATTAAGAGGAGGATAGAAGAGAAGATCTATGTGTTAGAACTCTCCTGTTAGGTTTTTTCTATCTTGCAGGTCACATGACCTTTTTTGCCTATTTAATCCTGCTCCGCCCTTCTGGCTTTGCTGGACTTCATTGTAATTTCTACTCTTAAGCTAGCCAGGTGCTTTGTTACCTTACTCAATAAGTTTTGCTTGGTCTTCGGACCTCTATGTTCTATGTTGTTTGTTTGTCTTTACTGTACAACTTCTGTTAGGAGGTGTCCATCTTTCTCCCAGTCCCTAGTTCTTGTAAAGATCCCTTCCTCGCATCTATAGGTCTTCGTACAGACTAGCTGAGGACTTTAGCGGGTCTGATCGCAGGATCAGGTTCCCCGTTACATCGTAGGGATCTAGCTTAGTTCTATCGTAGGGACAGATATCCCTTCTTTCCTTAGTGCTTGTAGCAGAACATAACATTATGGTCATTAAGAGGAGGATAGAAGAGAAGACTTATGGTCATTAAGAGGAGGATAGAAGAGAAGACCTACGGTCATTAAGAGGAGGATAGAAGAGAAGACCTATGGTCATTAAGAGGAGGATAGAAGAGAAGACTTAAGGTCATTAAGAGGAGGATAGAAGAGAAGATCTATGGTCATTAAGAGGAGGATAGAAGAGAAGACCTATGGTCATTAAGAGGAGGATAGAAGAGAAGACTTATGGTCATTAAGAGGAGGATAGAAGAGAAGACCTATGGTCATTAAGAGGAGGATAGAAGAGAAGATCTATGGTCATTAAGAGGAGGATAGAAGAAAAGACCTATGGTCATTAAGAGGAGGATAGAAGAGAAGACTTAAGGTCATTAAGAGGAGGATAGAAGAGAAGATCTATGGTCATTAAGAGGAGGATAGAAGAGAAGACCTATGGTCATTAAGAGGAGGATAGAAGAGAAGACTTATGGTCATTAAGAGGAGGATAGAAGAGAAGATCTATGGTCATTAAGAGGAGGATAGAAGAGAAGATCTATGGTCATTAAGAGGAGGATAGAAGAGAAGACTTAAGGTCATTAAGAGGAGGATAGAAGAGAAGATCTATGGTCATTAAGAGGAGGATAGAAGAGAAGACCTATGGTCATTAAGAGGAGGATAGAAGAGAAGACTTAAGGTCATTAAGAGGAGGATAGAAGAGAAGACCTATGGTCAGAAAGAGGAGGATAGAAGAGAAGACTTATGGTCATTAAGAGGAGGATAGAAGAGAAAACCTATGGTCAGTAAGAGGGGGATAGAAGAGCGGGATGGCTCAGCTTACCCTTCTTTTGGCTGAACATTGGGCTTTAACTATTTTTATTGCATGAACATTATAGAAATATTTATTATTAAGTCACCCTTTTTACCAAATCTTGTGATTCCTCAATGACCAAGGCATCCCAGTATTTCCTGCACAATTCCTGCCCAGCAATGCAACACCATACGTCTTTTGATAAAAACCATGATAAAAAGTCATTCCTTTTACACGCCTCTTTGGAACTGCCAACAGAACTTGTATTAGAAAATAAATCTAGGACTCAATGTCTGGTGGCTCCGGGATTCTTATATAACAAGACGCTCGAAAAAAAGTGAATTTAAGAGAAAATGGATTCAGACCTGTCATATTAGACAGCACTGTGAGTCTATAGCTCAGGAGATCACATTAATGTCTGTTGTCATCATGGATATGAAGGTCTATGTTGTGCTCTGTGGCGGATTCACAGTTTAAAATGACCTCTTGTAAAGTCCATATTAATTCTTTGGGTACGTACATAGCGGTTCTGATTTTTGGTTTCAGTCATCGGTGGAGTTCTAAGAACACAGACCCCCCCCCACCAATTAACAGTAACAAACAGGGGGTACAACATATACATACATACAAGAAAAAACTTAATATAAAGGATTAGTTACCCTTTAAATTCCAAAAATATTGCTGTATTCACTCTACCATTGAGGCCAGACAATTCCTGTTCTGTGGAGATCACTTTTCAGTAGTCTCATTATCATCACAGGCAGTATTTGGTCAGTTTTTTACATCAGTATTTGTAAGCCAAAGTCAGGAAAGGTACAATCAAAGGAAAAGCATAATAGAAACTCATTATCACTTCTGCATTTTTCTCCCATTCCTGGTTTTGACTTAAAAATACTGATTAAAATACTGACCAAATACTGAACGTGTGAATGTGGCCTTAGGCAATAAATAGGGGGTGACAGTTCAGTTCCTCCTCCTTCTCCCTGCACAGAGACATCAGCACATGTCACAGAGCATGCTCACTACTCTCGCATAGTGGTAAATTGGTCATTTTCTGAACACGTTTTTCCATATCCGTGTTGTTGCTATTAAGCAAAACTTTCAGCTTTCACCATAACTGCCCCCAAAATAGTGTACAGAAAATAAAAATGAAAATGATAGAATAAAAAAAATTAAAAAAAAATAAAAAAAAAAATATATATATATATATTTCAGTTTGTAATAGGTAAAAAAAAATAATGGAGGGTACATTCCCAATCTATAAATAACAAGTTTCCCATAGTGATCGTGGTAACATTGAAAACGCCTATTAAATTATTTTTCATGGACAGAATGGGACATAAAAGTGAGTGGAAGACATGGTCGAATCTCCTTGAAAGCTTGAAAGGAAGCGTTCAATATTACAGTCATGGCCAAAAGTTTTGAGAATGACACAAATATTAATTTTTACAAAGTCTACTGCTTCACTTTTTCTAATGGCAATTTGCATATACTCCAGAATGTTATAAAGAGTGATCAGCTTAACAGCAATTACTTGCAAAGTCAATATTTGGCTAGAAAATGAACTTTATCCCCCAAAACACATTTCAACATCATTGCAGCCCTGCCTTAAAAGGACCAGCTAACCTCTTTTCAGTGATTGCTCCATTAACACAGGTGTGGGTTTGATGAGGACATGGCTGGAGATCAATCTGTCATGATTAAGTAAGAATGACACCAGTGGACACTTTAAAAGGAGGCTGGTGCTTGGCATCATTGTTTCTCTTCTGTTAACCATGGTTATCTCTAAAGAAACACGTGCAGTCATCATTGCAATGCACACAAATGGCCTAACAGGGAAGAGTATCGCAGCTAGAAAGATTGCACCTCAGTCAACAATCTATCGCATCATCAAGAACTTCAAGGAGAGAGGTTCCATTGTTGCCAAAAAGGCTTCAGGGCGCCCAAGAAAGACCAGCAAGCGCCAGGACCGTCTCTTAAAAGTGTTTCAGCTGCGGGATCGGGCTACCAGCAGTGCAGAGCTTGCTCAGGAATGGCAGCAGGCAGGTGTGAGTGCATCTGCATATGAGGCGGAGACACTTGGAGCAAGGCCTGGTCTCAAGGAGGGCAGCAAAGAAGACACTTCTCTCCAGAAAAAACATCAAGGACAGACTGATATTCTGCAAAAGGTACAGGCAGTGGACTGCTGAGGACTGGGGTAAAGTTATTTTCTCTGATGAATCCCCTTATCGATTGTTTGGGACATCAGGAAAACGCCTCATTCGGAGAAGACAAGGTGAGCGCTACCACCAGTCTTGTCTCATGCCAACTGTTAAGCATCCTGAAACCATTCATGCGTGGGGTTGCTTCTCAGCCAAGGGAATCGGCTCTCTCACAGTCTTGCCTTAAAACACAGCCATGAATAAAGAATGGTACCATAATGTCCTCCAAGAGCAACTTCTCCCAACCCTCCAAGAGCAGTTTGGCGATCAACAATGCCTTTTCCAGCATGATGGAGCACCTTGCCATAAAGCAAAGGTGATAACTAAATGGCTCAGGGAACAAAACATAGAGATTTTGGGTCCATGGCCTGGAAACTCCCCAGATCTTAATCCCATTGAGAACTTGTGGTCAATCATCAAGAGACGGGAGGACAAACAAAAAACTAAAAATTCTGACAAAATGAAAGCATTGATTGTGTAAGAATGGACTGCTATCATCAGGATTTGGTCCAGAAGTTGATTGAGAGCATGCCAGGGAGAATTGCAGAGGTCCTGAAGAAGAAGGGTCAACACTGCAAATATTGACTTGCTGCATTAACTCATTCTAACTGTCAATATAAGCTTTTGTTACTCATATGTTTGCAATTATATTTCTGTCTGTGATAAAAACATCTGTCAAACACACACATAAAAACCAGAGGGCAGCAGATCATGTGAAAATATAATATTTGTGTCATTCTCAAAACTTTTGGCCATGACTGTACAGCACGGGTAGAGAAATAAATATAAATAATTTTTCTTGCTGCACAGAAGATGACCTGTGGGGGGCGCTGTTTAACCGTAAGTAGAACATTTACTGCAGCGTACAATTTATTTATTTTGACCATATTGGAGCATGTTGACTACAGGAGTCCATTCTTTCAGCCATAGCATAACGTAACAGGCTGCCATGTAAGAGTGAGGAGACTTATAAGTCATGGAATGCTCCTCTGCGAAATTAAATATGCAAATTGTCTCTTCATTGAGGAAGAGGAGTATTAGAACTCTAGTGCCACCTATCGGACGTAGCAATCCTAAAAGTCAATATCGACGCTTTAACGAGCCTTGCAACATGACTTAGGACAAAAGCCAAAGCAGAACCTCAATTTGAAGACACTGTGTTTCGGGGTATTGCCCCTCATCAATTCAAAGTATGAGCTCTGATTTGGCTAGGTGAGAGGCTCTGGACTGGGATTTAAGGGTTAGCGTTTCACCTTGTGCAGAGTGGCAAGACAAGCCTGGCATGTCAGAGTGAGGAGACATATAAGCCGTGCATGCTCCTCTGGGAAATGAAATATGCAAATTGTCACTCTCCACAAGGAATAACGTTACACCTTAGACCTCAGTCCAGAGCCTCTTACCTAGCCAAATCAGATCTCATACTTTGCACTGATGAGAGGTAGCACCCTGAAACAAGCGTGCCAGCAAATTGAGATTCTGGTTTGGCTTTTATCCTAAGTCATATGGCAAGGCTTGTTAAAGAGTCGATATTGACTTTTAGGATTGCTGCTTCCGATAGGTGGCGGCGGAGTTCTAGTCCTCTTCTTCTTTGTAGAGACAATTGAGTTTTGAAGCAACTTTGCTCCAGATTTATTTACTATGCTCACTTATATAGCGCCATCATATTCCACAGATATTGTCATCACTGTCCCATTGGGGCTCACAATCTAAACTCCCTATCAGTATGTCTTTGGAGTGTGGGAGGAAACCGGAGCACCTGGAGGAAACCCACGGGATCATGGGGAGAACATACAAACTCCTTGCAGATGTTGTCCTTGGTGGGATTTGAACCCAGAACCCCAGCACTGCAAAGCAACTGTGCTAACCACTGAGTCACCATACAGTGCTAACCACTGAGCCACCATATGTCAAATATAGCTTTGTTGACTTACATGCTTTATACAATCCCCGGTATTCTGCATTTGATCATTTCAAAGCAATCATGGATGCCTTGAATATGAATTATTTAGAGTTTTGTGTTACATTTTGATCTTTTGTGTCTTTTCTGAGTATAACTCTTCTATATAATTTTCAATCTTTTCCTGTATAACTCCTGCACCATCGGATCCAGCGTTTTAGTGACTGCCGTACAGCGGAACTCAGAGTCTTATTTTCTTATTGCCAGCCGGTGCATTTCCTGGGGCTCATTTGTTGCTGTGATTGATTACGAGAGGTCGGAGGAGCCGTACACGCGTGTAACACAGAGCTGTATAATTGAAGTGGCATTTGATTATTGCATTGGTGTTTTGCTTGCACAGTGAGAACTTTCTTCTTTTTCACTGTGTGCAGTCCTCTTTATAGCGGCAGACGTAAAAATACAACTACTATACTGTACAGGGTACTGTCTCTTCATGCAATACATTTGCATAAGGCTCATGTTCATTTTTTCTCTTACGTGTTCTATCCATGTATTTCACCGATAGAACATCTATCCATTACAGGCTATGGAACTTTTCACATACCGGTGTTTTTTGAAGACCGAATTTTAAAAAAAAGTAGAGACAAGTCCATCCGTCAAGGATCAAAATTACCCATAAAAGTCTTATCATCCGTGAATATCACAGCTAGAACACGGATGCCGTTCATGTGTAAACTGTTTACTGACCATTTTTAGCATTTTAATGGGTAGTAGGAAAAGCTATGTCAATTTATTTAAGCAAATGAGAAAATCACTGATACAAATGTGTTCCAAAAACAAGAGTTTCTGTTCTAAAAACTGTTAAAAAAAACTCTGTGTGCACTTGGTCTAGGAGTTAAATCATTGTTGTCTGACTCATAACTACTAACATTTGGCTCCAGATTCACTAAAAATGTTTAAGTCTCTTTCCATCAGGAGCCTCTCAACCCTGATGAAGCACACTGTGCGAAACGTGCGTCGGGTTGGGAACGTGGAGCCCTCTTTTACTTTGGTTGTAACTATGCATTTGACCATGCTGTAACATTGTTTAAATTCAATTATATTTCGGTTGTTTTCTCTGTTGTGTGTGATTTTAGTCACCACTTTATACAGTGGCGTGTAAAAGTTTGGGCACCCCTGGTCAAAATGACTGTTATTGCGAACAGTTAGGCAAGTTGAAGATGACATTATCTCAAAAAGGCCTACTGTTAAAGATGACACATTTCCTTTGCATTTTAGGCAAAATTTTAAAAAATTACAAAAAAGGAAAAAGGGTCAATGCAAAAGATTTGGCACCCTTGGAGATTTGTGTTCTTATATAACTTTGACCAAGGCGAGATCTTGGGAGACGAGATCTCAGCTCCCGACATCTCACTCTGCGCATGCGCTACTTCCAACAGTCATTTTCCAGAAGGGAAATCAATGGGAAGGGACTCCGCTCACCGCCGACATTTTATTACTGGACAGGGCCCACAGCCTCGCACCTCCTCCCAGTACGGGCTCGCAGTATCGCCCCACTCCTCCACCACCGCTGCTAGCCTCCTTCAGCAGCAACCCTGCATCCTATGACCCCACTCCATGGCAGACGTCACCCCTGGTAAGGTTCCCTTAGAATCGGTCTATAAGATGCACTACCATTTTATTTTAAAAAAAGTTTCCTATTTTCTTGCCCAAAATTTGGAGTGCGTCTTGTGGTCCGCTGCATCTTTTAGTCCGCAAAATACGGTCCTTCCTCATTATTTCTTCATGCATGCCTATCTGCATTGTGCCGTCTCCTGGGGCCTCTAACTGTTCTGCCCATTTTTCCCTTTGTCTGGTTCTTAACGTTGTATGTTTTCCTTGTACTGTACTTTTTTATATACATTTTTATCTTCTTTTCAATACAGTTGTTTATTTTTGCATGTTTATATGATCTTAGTCATGCTTCTCATGTTATGGCTTTCATCAGTAGCCGCAGTTGCATATCCCCAAATAGTGATCAATGATGTGCTATTTTTCATACCAACATGGTAGATGCCAACGGACCCCATTAAAATTCCTGACTGCTTTATAAACACCTGTTTTGGGGCCAAGAGTCTGTCAGCATCCTTCCCTGGGGCCAACAACCTACAGACTGCATTTAACAGGTTCCCCTGGCACTCTCAGCAGTGTCGCACTACTCAGTATAAGGCCACGATCACACGTTCAGTACTTGGTCAGCATTTTACATCAGGATTTGTAAGCCAAAACCAGGAGTGGGTACTGATGTAAAATACTGACCAAATACTGAACATGGCCAAACATAAAGTATCACATTTACAAACCAGGACATCAAAACAGCCTCTAGAATATAACATACTGTAATTAAATACACTTTAGTAAAAAAAAATGATGATAACGGTTCCTAATCTAAAGAACCTAACCAAAGCGCAAGAAAATGTAAATTATTCTAGAAATTTATCCTGTAATCTCTACTTTTTCTCTTGTCCTATTTTGTCATATAGCGCTCTGTGTGTCTCAACCATGCCCCATCCTACTTCTGACCATTCTGTGTGTGAGTGTTATAGAACTAACTGCAGCAGGAGCCTCCCCCCTCTGCCCTAATTAATAAGGGGGCAGGGCTTCAGCCGGCAACCAGCGGAAGATGGAGATTAACTCCTGTATTCTCCACAGGTTATTAAAGAAAATGCTGCAGACTAACAGAATGAGCTGATGCACAGTATTGTCCGCGAAGTCCTCATGGAAATTGGAATATCTGAAGAAAGAATTCAATACATATGTACAATAGTTATGAATTAATCACTTCCATGTCTGGGACATTTTGTGATAAATGTGGTCATTTATATAGGGTGATAGACATGATAAGCATTTCTGTAATATTAGTAGAGACCACGCATGAACCACACTTATGGGCAGAAGTTTTGATGGATAAATGTCCCATGTGGTTGATAAGATTGTATTAAAAGATGGTTTATAGGAGTGATCTTAGAATATGAGAATTGGCTTTAAAATGTAGTAAGATGGTTGTTTTTGATTGCCATTTAATGTAGGATTAACTCTCATTACGATTTGCTATCAATCAGTCAAAAATATTTTTGTGTTTAATTATGAGGTAGATGGAATCACAGGGGATGTTTCGGGATCGGTATTTGTGCGCATGCGCGAGTCGTGTGTGGGCTCGCGATATTTCGAGCGCGGTCTGAGACGCTGACGTCACCCACACCGGTCATGTGACAACTTCACGGACGGTGAGAGGGGGAGTCGTCGAGACCGCAAACGGATGTTGTATTATGCCTGACATGACGAGCGCATGCGCCGCTATATTACCGAAGGGGATGCACCTGTATAGGATCAGCTGTGAGCGTTAACAATGGGTAAGGGGAAATATTTAAGGAGTGCACACCCTCTGCCCTGACACGCCCCCGGAAGAAGCTGGGCGAAACGTGCGCGTCGGGGCAGATGGGACAGGACTCTCTGCTATCATCTCTAACTGCCAGTACTCAGGTATGAGACTCATATGGTCTATTAGCTCTTTTTTTGCATGTATCAATCCGGTTCTTGCCAGCCCTATAGGGGTTAAGGTCAGGTGTGGCCTGGAGTTTGATATCACAGAATTGGATGTAGGTGTCCCATTTGCCTTTACATGATTTCACCATATACTGCAATTGAGCGGTGAGACTGAGAAATTAGGAAATTGGGACATCCGCATGGATAAATTGTGATGTTCACTGTGAGGCAGACAATATTGACAATTTCTCAGGGGTTTTTTGGAAGGAACCATGGATAGCAATATATAGTGGGCTGATAAAAATGAGCACTCATATGGCAGATATATATAAAAATTAATGAGAAGTCTATAATGTCTCTAGACTAGATCTTGCATCCTTTTTTGATGTTGTTATATGGTGGAAATAATTTTATGTAAATAAAATTGAATGGTTATATTCAAATGGATTGTTTATTGATTAATTGATTTTCATGCTCAAATAAGATCCTAGTAGGATTATACTGGGGTAGTGGTGTCTAGACTAACAGTGAGGGCAGCTATGTTTCAGAGTTTAAACATTTATTTCCATGTTTAATATCCCTTTAAGTGACCCTTGTCCTAAGCTAGCCTTGCAATCAGGCTTCCGGCGGCACTATTATGTATATGCATGGAGCTATAATATGGGCTTTATTTGTAAGCTCTGATGTTTACTCATGCTCTTTGACGCGTATGCCGTCTATAGCTTGGCTATGTGATGAGAAAGATCGACAAGAGTTAAAGATTGAGATCACATTGGCAGCAGGAATGTTACCTACCCCCTTTCCCATTTACAGAATTACTCAGCTACAAATGCACTTTTACTCCCTTTATGCATAAAAGATAAATCAGCAGTGATTCACTCCAGTGTTCCTATGACATTTTAGTAGGTCCTAGGGCGCCCCCTCCTGTTTTCATGCAAAAATGAGTAATACGCCAGACAGTGTTGATAATCTGGCTTCCTACATCTATAACATTATGTATAAAATTGCCACAAGAAGTGAACGAATATGATACAATGTTGCAAATTAGCAGCAAATTCTAAAGGGTAACATTAAAGAAAATCATTCCATCATCAGAGGCCAATTGTTTATAATCGTTTATAATCCACCTGAACAGTCGGACTCGACTATCTGCTCCTATTTGTACATCTAATT
Organism: Oophaga sylvatica; assembly: GCA_033576555.1. Classification (NCBI taxonomy): domain Eukaryota; kingdom Metazoa; phylum Chordata; class Amphibia; order Anura; family Dendrobatidae; genus Oophaga; species Oophaga sylvatica. The sequence goes on from JARQOD010000009.1 coordinate 50,895,488, forward strand.
TGAAAGGCTATAATATGTTTCCACTGCAGGAGCTAATGACAGCAATGGCACAGATATTAGATGGGGACTAGTCGAGTGTTATGGCATCTACCCATCTTTTGGAAATCGAAAAGGGAAAATTAAATGTCCCTTACTATAGTAATCCCAGACAGTGGCAGTTTTATTCATCTACATGTTTCAAAGTTGAACAAAATCCTTCATCATAAAAAAAAAACGCAACTGGGGTTTTGTCCTAATGAAGGAGTATGTTCAACTCTGAAACATCATCATCTCCATTGGATATCTTCTTGACCAGCAGCGCAGCAGTTTTGTAACGGGTTTACCACGACAGAGAGAAGCCAGATGACCGCAGTGTCTGATTTTTTCTACTGCACTGATTAGAAGCACTTCACCTTCATATTAAATCGTGCAGATTTATTTTAGCAGTGCATTGGTTAATCTGCTCCTAGAAGCTTTCCTGCATTAAGGTTTTCAGCTGTTCACTGTTAGCCACTCCCATCTCCATGTTAGGAGATGGTGGTTTGTAGTTTTTGTTCGAGAAAGCATTTGGTGGATTTATCTAAGACTGTTGCTAGGTGTTGTGTGTACTAATCCCTCTCCTTCTTCTACTTTAATTTTACCCCATCCTTGTTTGTGTGAGTATATTTGTATGATTGGTATTTATTTCCTTTATCCCTGTTCGTATTACCTTGTTAGTCTGGCTGGTGTATTACAGCAAACTACTACTCCCCTCTACCGTGGGTGGGGGAAAGGTACAGACTGAGGGCGGATTCCGGAGCTAAGGCAAGGTACGTGGCCCCGGCGTCTTCACCATCAGAAGTAATTTGGGGAACAGGGCAATCTAGGGCTCCCCCTAGCGTTAGGGTCAGGTAAGGAGCCTCTGGTCCCGTGACACCCGACAACACCAGAGTCATAACAAGTTTTATCTGCATATCCCTTTCTACTATTGCATTTTCTGCTGGTTTTATGGTGACTACATGGTGCTGAGTGACAGCTTCACTACAATCCTAAAAGTGGTGGCCAAAGTGTCACCATATAAGCAAAATATTAAGATCAGAGAGTCCTCAGTAGTCTATGTCTGATGAAGAGACCCTGGCAGTCTCGGAAACTTGCAATTTGTTATCATCTTTTTAGTTAGCCATTAAAAGGTATCAACCACTGAGGACTCTCAAATGGTCGCATCACTCATGTGACTGCTCTCCAAACCATCCGGATCGTCGTGGGACAGATATGGATTATCTTCTTGTCAGACAGGTGAGGAATATGGTATTTTATTATTTTTAATTTTTCAAAATAAATGGTAAAAGAGGGTACGGATTTTTATTTGAAATAAAGGATTAGAAACCCCTCTTCCGCAAGCCAGGACTTTCATCTACTGGTAACTGACCCATATATTCTGCTTATATCTTTTATCCTACCACTATTGTATTTTAAAATCTGACCATTATATAATGTGGTAGTTCAGCTCACTTAGCGGTACGTGGAGGTAGACAACAGGAACACTGTCTCTTTAAATCATCTGTTGGTTTATTAGACAGATAGAATAAACCAACATGAAGGAAAAAATAAATACAGCCCTTTGGGGCAAAGCAGGAAAACAAAGAAAACAATATGCTGCAACACAATCCATACAATTGCGGGGATCAATCTCTAGTGGACACAAACCATTGAAGATCCTCTCTCCAGCCCTGCTGAACCAAGACTGCCTCTGGAGTCCAAGTATTTAAGCCTAAGATCACACCTTGGGTGGAGATAAGGTGGACATCCTCCCACCCGCTCTATGGATGTCCACATAAAAACAAGCCAATTATACAAATGAGTTAATCCCTCACCACACTAAAGGTACTGCCACACTAAGCTATCCCGCTAGCGATCTCGTTAGCGTCGCATACTAATGAGATCGCTAGCGGGATTGTTTCTATATCGCTAAATGCGGCCACATTTAGCGATATAGTTAACGACGCTATCGCCGCTAGCGATCTTCTTAACGACTTTAGCGGTACAAAAGTACCGCTAAATCGCTAAGAAAAGGTGCCACACTAGCGATATATACTTACCCAGCGGGAGCGCCGACGAGAAAATAGGGTCCGGAACGATTCCAGCGACGAGCGAGATCACAGCAGGAAGCTCGTCGCTGGAAGCTGCCGCACACAACAACATCGCTAACAGGATCGCTAAATAGTGACGTTTTTTAGCGATCCCGTTAGCGATATTGTTTAGTGTGGCATACCCTTTAGTGTGCTGGCCGAAAAACTCTGGGTTTTATATCACTGATGCCATTAAGAGTAGTGAATCATATCTCCCCTGCAGCACTTTACCCGTGACTTTGTCACAATATGTATAACCATTATGTATAATAATAATCTTTATATAGCGCTAACATATTCCGCAGCGCTTTACAGTTTGCACACAATATCGTCGCTGTCCCCGATGAGACTCACAATCTAGATTCCCTGTCTTTGGAATGTGGGAGGAAACCGGAGTGCCCGGAGGAAACCACGCAAACAAGGGGAGAACATACAAACTCCTTGCAGATGTTGTCCTTGGTGGGATTCGAACCCAGGACTCCAGCGCTGCAAGGCTGCAGTGCAATCCACTGCCCCGTATGTAGTGTATTGTCTAATGTGCCCTTAAGGCAATTAAATAAATAATTTAACCTTAGGCTGCTCTTATATCTCGATCCATTAATCCACACGTCCGTTTCCTGGTTTAACGTTCCATTCTACCGGGGTTGGTTTCTGGCCTGATATAACCCTGTTAATGGACCAGGAGTATATCGAACGAGGAACGAGGCAGTCCTACTGAGCTGACCAGGTGCTCTTTCGCTCGTGCTATTGCAAGGGACCTCTCAACCTGTCAGGGTGGTGGGTGAGTGTGGTGCCACATCAGTGATTGTGTGGGCCACCTCCTCTTACTCCCTGGACCTCCCTGGACCAGTGTCGACAGGGAGTTTCTGTGTAAAACTGACCAAGCTGACCTTACGTGTCCCCAGTTGGTACAAATGGGAGACCTTACCACGTCATCCTGCTGGCGTAATATTGACGTCAGGCAGGGTGGTGAGGTGCGGATCCTTCACATGTGGTGGCAAAGGATAGATTCTGCATGATCTCTCTGGTGTCATTCATCACAGCGATAACGCAAGTAAAAAGTTCTAAAGTCTGTGAATCTTTTTGATCTATTTTCTGGCAGATGGATTTATTCCTCACCGCTGTTGCCATGACTTAGGTCGGCAGCCGGGACTGTCCACTATTTTTTAGCCGTTCTAGACTCAAAAGGTAATTTTGCTCCTGTGAACTAAAAAACAGCAGCGATCCAGCACGCAACATTAATAAATCAGTGTGAATAGTAGTCTTAGTCTGAACTGGTTAGATAAATGCTACACTTGTGCCATGTCCTCTCTTTGGATGTGGCTGCCTGGTTTATCGTGCTGATGGCGAAATATACAGGATTCACTTGGGTTTTTACCATGGTAATTTAATCCTTCAAGAGGTAGCAATGCAGAAGGCTCTTTAAGTGGATTTTTATGTGTTTTTTTCACCTTCTCTTCACGTGATTAATCATTTATTGCTTTGCAATATGATCTCTAAACTGATAGTTGATCTATTTTACAACATAATGCCTGCTACTCTACAGTATATGGATTTCAGCTAATGGAACCCAGGGGACAATGGACATGACCCCATTAGTCACAGTGGTCATATATTTCTTACATTTACTATACGTTCTTCCCTGGAAGAACTCTGAGGTCAAAGTCAAGAAAAATTAGGACTTCCACATTGCTCTACGGTGATGTCCTGAACGTAATTTTTTTACTATACCTTGCTAAGATCATCTATTTGCTTAGCATTTAACTTGTCCCCAATGTTATGGAAATAAATAAGGGGGTGTCCTAACTCGACAAGTTGTCACCTGTTTGTGGCATAACTTGCCAATCGCTGGGGTCCTAACTCAGAGATGGTCAAATGGATGATGTTCTGGCCACAGCTCCATTCATTAACGGGACCTCCAGAGATAGCCGAGATCTGTATTCGGAGAACTGTTTTAGAGCCCCTTTCATGAAGTCCAAAAGGGCCAGAAATAAATAACGTGCTGGTTTGGGATACCCCCTTCAGCTGCCCATGCTGCTTCCATCACCTGGAAAGGAGTTTTTTTTATATCATAAAGCCATTAGAAGATATTAGAACGCCTTTTTGGGGGCTATATCTGCTATTAGGGAGGAGCTGCAATAATATCATTTTAATCCCCCCAATGACCTATGTTTATCCCAAAGTGATGCCACTGAAAAGTACAAAAAAAAAACTGAAAAATCAACAAAAAAGAAAAACAATTTTTTTTTTTTGAAAAATAAAGTAAATTGCTACGTCCTTAAGGCCCCCCCCCAAAAAAAATCCTATATTTTTAATGGAGTTTTCTAATTTTGTAAATGTATATCATATGCATAGGATTTCCCATAAATGTATGGAAGATATGGGTGCTGATAATAGGTCTCAAGAACTAAGTCCGGACGCGCAATGTTGTCAGTGGAGGAGAAGTCAGAATTTACGTAATGAGGCATCATTTCAGCCAGTAGCGGCAGGTCCCACCAATGGGACTTATTTTGAGAGAGGATGCCTGTCGTCCACCATTGACAGCGGAGAGGTGGTCAGAACTTCAACATAAATTTGACCACTTCTCTTCTGAAAATGGGACCTTTTTTTTTTCGAGAGAGATTCAGCTCCCAACATTGGGACCCACATCTTTAATATATTTATGCAATATCCTTTGGACAGACCCAAAATATGTGAGATGGGAGAACCCAAAACCATATCTTTAGGGGGCTCTTTAGTGGACACAACGACTTTCTATCGGTCCTGCTCCATTAGAGTATTTATGTTAAAAGAGTGACAGACGCCGTTCATATTTCCATTTCCTCAGCTCGTTGACTGGTTTCATACATCTCGGCTTCTTGTTTAATTGTAATGGGTCCATTAAGGGGTTAGGGAAAAAAAAAACATCAACAGCGAGCTGACATTGAAATATGCGTAATTATAACAGGAAGGAGCTAAAGTTATGCATCAGCACATAATAAAGCAAAAGTGTCAGAGACAGTATAAAGCCAAATGTATCAAGGAAACTCCGACTCCATAATGTGCGTACAGGTTGTTACATTTGCTAAAATAAATTGAAGGTTTAAATTATCTTGGTGTCATCTGCTTTCATCGTGAACAGAGGGCGGCATACGATCCGTCAGCTGTAGCAGTCCCCGTTACTTTAGATTACTTCGGCAGATTGCGCAGACCTGTTTGTACATAATTTTATCTCACATGGAATTTAATAACCCACATATCATGGTGCTGCCGCGCATTCTGAGAAAGTGCAACAAAAACTTTACCAGTCTGTATCATAGAGTATACTGAAGCGCCATTGACGAGAAGAGCTGGTCTACTACGTCTGAATATCCACCTCCAGTAGGCGTATACGCCCCAAAATGATGCACGTTTTCTCGGCCGGCACCATTATTGTCTACGGCCCCATCGATCCATTTCCAAATCCCCTTCTGCGGGAAGGTTTGGACTCAATGAAGGACCCATGAAGATAAGCGCAACGTGAAAACACCCTAACACTTTAGCCATGACTGACTCAAGATGAATTGTCCTCTAATTCTGCCCCTTACAGAGGCAAAGTCTATCATCCACCACCTGGAAGGACGGTCACATAGCTGGGTGTGTACGAACTGTTTCGGGGATGTCCTTTAAAGAAAAAAAACTGCAGATCGTTATGGTTGAACATGTGGAATAATTTATGGCAGTGCACAGATTCTTGATGGTTGCAGTCCCAAAACATGGCACATTGCGCTTGATGGTTCCAGTCATAAAATACATTGTGTCCAATAGAAAGAAAAAATATCGGGACGCCACGAAAACATGTTATCTCGTCCTCTTTGATGGTGCTCAAGAAATAACATGTAGACGGTCCAATAGTATTGTAGAAGAAAAGAAATTGCGGCAATCACCCGTACATAAAATTCTGAAGACTTTATTTCCAAGTACACAAAAGTAAAAGCACTTTAGTGAAAGACATAGTCCTATGTACGGGCAACAGCCGTTTCGCACCGAGCAGGCGCTTCTTCCTTGGAGCAAAACAGCTTTTGTCCATGCTTAGAAGTATGCCATTCACTACCACGCTGTTACTTTTATCTACTCGGAAGTAAAGTATTCTGACTTTTAGGCACAGCTGAGTGCCGAAATTTATTTTCTTCTGCTATAATATGCTTTGTGGTTGCAGTACATAATAAATGCTACAATATGATTAGGGGAGCAATAAACATTAGAGGGGGTACAACGACGTTCGTTGATGACTTATCACTTATGGCGGCACGTGATGCTTAAAATGTCTAGAAAGTATATCAAGCTTTCAGACACAGTCACAAATAGTTTAATGAGGCCAATGTCAATTACACAAAGACTATAGTGTGCGACCATCAACAAAACAGACATTCCAGAAGGAGGGACACGTCCCAAACATTTAAATGGAAACCTGTGTTGTGCAGAAATTCTATTTACCTGCAAATATAATGTCAGATAAATAGCATTAAAATCATTTTAGGCTGGTTTACTGTAGAAGCGTACTGGGAGAAAGTGAACTTATATCCTCCCTGAGACTGCTTGCTTCCAGTCAAATCTAATTTTCTCCCCATGGCACACATATCTCTCCCAGCCCATTACTAACTTAACAGAGAAGACTCCTTCCTCTGTCATTTCAAAAAGTGTTGCCTCCGTCCTCTCACTGTTTGCTCCTCGGTTATGATCCTAGGTGACACCACTATGGCACCTTTTACCTTGATGATGCCCAAAATCACACTAGGTAACCAATTAAACAATTTCTGCAGACTATTCATCACTTTTTTCCTGGCCTTAAACTCATTGTCTCTTACACAATTAACTAGACATCTCCTCTCTCTAACGCCAAAATATTGCCTACACTGAATTTACTTTTCCAAATTCTAACAGAGTCACAAAGGTTCAGATTCACAACACTCATATTTACATCTTTACATTACAAAATTACATCTTCAGAATAGGAGGAATAGAAATAAGCAACAGCACGTGTGAAAAAGACTTGGGTATACTAATAGATCACAGACTACACATGAGTCAACAGTGTGATGCAGCAGCAAATAAAAAAGCAAACAGAGTTTTAGGATGTATTAAGAGAAGTGTAGAGTCTAGATCACGTGAAGTAATTATCCCCCTCTACTCCTCCTTGGTCAGACGTCATCTAGAATATTGTGTCCAGTTCTGGGCACCACATTTTAAAAAATACATTGAAAAACTGGATCAATTTCAGAGAAGAGCTACTAGAATGGTGAGCGGACTGCAAAGTATGTCCTACGAGGAACAGTTATAGAATCTGGGAATGTTTAGCTTGCAAATATGAAGGAGAAGAGGAGACTTAATAGCTGTCTACAAATATCTGAAGGGCTGTCACATTGTAGAGAGATCATCCTTATTCTCATTTGCACATGGAAACATGAGAAGCAATGGAAGGAAACTGAAAGGGAGAAGATACAGATTAGATATTAGAAAAAACTTTTTGACAGTGAGGGTGATCAACGAGTGAAACAGGCTGCCACTAGAGGTGGTGAGTTCTCCTTCAATGGAAGTCATCAAACAGAGGCTGGACAGACATCTGTCTGAGATGGTTTAGTGAATCCTGAAATGAGCAGGAGGTTGGACACGATGACCCTGGAAGCCCCTTCCAGCTCTACCATTCTATGATTGTACAGGGCAGCAACATCACAATACCAACATGTTTCCAAACTAATATTTCATACGGTTGCCTAATGCTCTGCAGACACCTGTCCTTACAGGGGCTGAGTTTGAGCTTATTGCAACAGCATGCATGCCTCTCTATAATTGCAGCACTCTTTACAGACTTCATTTTTAGTGATCTTCTTTGAGAAGATCTCCCTGTCTACTTCCATTCTCTCCTTGTTTTCAGGAGACTTCTACTTGCCTTGCAGCTTCAGCCACACACTGACTCACTTCCTTCTAGCTGCATATTTATATTGACACGTATTATCTTTTTAACAAAACAGCATTTCATGACAACAATCAATATAACAGTACAACCTCTATGTATACTGAATTACGCTTACAGGTGAGTCAACCGTGAACACATTTATATAAGCAAACAGTCCCATTGGTAAGGGGTGATAACATTAACTACCCCTCTAATGGTACTGCCACACTAAACAATCCCGCTAGCGATCTCGTTAGCGTTGCATACTAATGCGATCGCTAGCGGGATTGTTTCTATATCGCTAAGTGCGGCCACATTTAGCGATATAGTTAACGACGCTATCGCCGTTAGCGATCTTCTTAACGACTTTAGTGGTACAAAAGTACAGCTAAATCGCTAAGAAAAGGTGCCACACTAGCGATATATACTTACCCAGCGGGAGCGCCGACGAGAAAATAGGGTCCGGAACGATTCCAGCGACGAGCGAGATCACAGCAGGAAGCTCGTCGCTGGCAGATGCCGCACTGAACAACATCGCTAACGGGATCGCTAAATAGTGACGTTTTTTAGCGATCCCGTTAGCGATATTGTTCAGTGTGGCATACCCTTAACAGGTGTGTCGCTAATGTAATCCTATAGGACAGCATAGATAGATAATGTAATATACAGAGATTTGTTAAATGACAGAAACAAGGCCAATGAATTTACAAATTCCAAAAAGAGAACAAGTAAATGCTAGAGTTAAGCAACAAGATTTGCAAAACCCTGGTTAAATGGCCACGTCGGTAGTCCATGGCTGTCAAAGCAGAACCCTATGAACCTCCTCCTGCCTGTCCTATACCCAACGCCTTGTGTGATTTGTAGGATAGATGGATGGATGGATGGATGGATGGATGGATGGAATAGATAGATCCACCATATACTGTATGTTCTATAGTAAATCTGATCTGTCATGACTGTCATCTGGTAATGTATCCTCTGAATTCTTACAGAAGTCATCTCTTCTGCGGAACAGTAAGGATCTCACTTCATTGCTCTAGACTTCATCATTACCTTGATTTATGTTTGTGCACACACACAATCAGATCTGTTAGCTTTCTTCATTTGCCCAGATTTATATGCCATAATTCTTAGGAGGGAAAGTATCTGGGTTTGTATTGTGTTTATTTGTCTTCTATACTAGCAAATTAATTCCGTTGATTTGTTGACGTTGAGGCACCTTTGCTACGGCTTGTGGATTTGTTACATTACAATCAGCTCTGGGAAACAAATCATTGATCGCTGAAGGTGATATATCAGCAAGATATTCTCACAGCAGTACAATAGGAAGATGCAGACCGAGCTCACGTCTCTAGAATTTCCCTTTCTCTTTTTTACGTTTCTGAAAATCAATATTACCGGCTGGTGTTCTCGGAAGACAGAATCAGCACCTGCTATGTGGTCCCTGGAGAAGGAACCTAGTTTAAGCATGTTGGTCTTATCCAGGGTCATTCCACCCCCTTAAGAAATCCTTGAGGAACCTCCGAAACAATAATAGGACCCAAAGTTTCAGTAGAAGTCAACCCCATTTTGAGATTGGAATAGTGAGAGTAGGATTCTTTGAACACCACAGGTTCAGACATGGATATATCATTGGTGCAACCTGTGCAGATGCAAAGGGGTCCACTTGGTACCTCTATTCAAAGCAGGGTGGAATAGTGCTTTATGATTAGCTTTTGGACTGCAAAAGTCACATGTATTATTTTAATACAGAGGTCCTCTCCTGTTGGTGTCCCCTTCTTGGCTGATAGAAAGGGCTATGGTTCGTTCTTCAGGTACAGCGCCATACGTTTTGGTAGCGGTTGTGTTTGGTACTGCAGCTCAGTCCCTTTCAGATAAATGGCCCTGAGTTTCAGTACCAAGGATAGCCCCTATCGAATCATGAAAATGTACTTGAGGAAGGTCTGTTGCCCCCTTTAGTGAGCTGTTAGGGTTTCACCCCCATAATCTTATACAATAGTCCTGAAAATCGTTTTAAAGCTCTTATAACCCATTGGAGCCCAATTGTGAAAAAGCCAAGCTAGCCCTTTTTTTTAACATGCCCCACTTGTTTGGTCTACTTCTGATATTTAAGCCCTACTCTTAGTCAATTGTGAAAATTATAAAAGCTTATCATCCAACTAAACATGGTCACAAGTTAGTTTTGTGTAGATGATGCCTAAAGTGGTTGTACGGAACTTTGACTTTGACGGGCTATCCTTAGGATACGTCATCGATGTATAGTCAGTTGGGGTGCGACACCCGGCACCCCGCCGATCAGCTGTTCTCAGTGTCAGCGGCAGCTGGAACTGCTCAGTTTTGGAGCTGCACAGCCCCGTCAACAGAATAGTGGCCGCCGTCGGATACTGCACTTCCGCCTCCTACTGGCACAGATATGCAGTATCCAGAGGCAGCCAGTTTACAGTTGACAGAGCTGTGATATGAAGGTCCAAAAATGAGCATTTCCGGTTGCGCTGACACCAGGAAGGGCTGATTGAGGAGGAACCTGGTGTCGCACCCCAACTGACCAAACATTGATGACCTTTCCTAAGGATGGACCATCAATGTTAGAAAGCCCTTTAAAATTGCCCAGTATGACATCGTTCCCCCGCTGGTAATTTGGATGCACCCGGTGTAAACATTTTTGCATCAGTATTCTGCCAATTCTTGCACAGAGTGTGATTTCATGTGCAAAATTTCTTTCTGTTCAGCAATGGCAAAATATTTATAGACTTTCATAACCTTTCCCAATATATGCAAAGAATGGCTTGAACGAATCATGAAACTGTAACACAAATGTGCTCTGAGCGTTTTCAGATTGATTGCGCCTCTGCAAAGTGTTTTTTATATTTGTATTTTTTCATTTAGAATGTCAGCGTGCAAAATGATTTTTGCCCGTATTCTGCATTCCTCAAGGAACCGCAGCAATGCTAAGATTTCTACTGAAAATGTTATCTCCGTCCCGGTGAATTTTTAGGCATAACTTAACCTGTCAGACTGTTCTGAAAGGCATAAAAGGTCGTAAGTTGGGATGTTTACTGGCTTAAGTGCTGAACGTTTGCTGGAGCTTCTGGTATATACAGAGCTAATCAGAAGAAATGCCAATGCAATATTTTGAGAGCTAATTATCTAGAACAATCAAAATAATTCATTATGACTATGGATTCCACCTGTCATCATTACAAATTATTTGTTATACTTTTATTATCTTTTCAACGTAACAAGACAAGTTCATATGCATCCAATAAAATCCCATATAATCCCAATTTAATCCCAGACCTTTCACAGAAAAATGGAGAAAAGCATAGTATTGCTGCTCTTTTGCCCCGCTAAACTGTTTTTGGTGCACATACCGGTATAATATGTCCAGAAACTAACCTGACTCTCATCCTCTACAATTTGCCATCCACTTCTTTTCATTTTGTGGTTCCTTTTCATCACCATTCTGCCAGCACTCCAGGTGCTGGAACTTTGCCATTCTGCCAGCATTCTAGGAGCTGGAACTTTCATTCTCTTACTTCCCAGAATGCACTGTCCCTACAGTTTTCTAATGCCTCACCTCATTGAACTGAAAGCTTGCCCCTTTTATGAATATCCACAATTTAGCAGGTAGGTGAACAGTAGTAGAAAGACAAAGAACGAAAGCTACTTTTCATACAAAGGACACTCAACACTGAAGACCAGCAGAAGCTTGGGCAGGCAGCAGACAAAAATCAGGGTCAGGGTACAAGCTGTGTTTTAAACCCTGAGGAACACATTTGCAGAATCCATAGAACCATAATGTGCTAGGAAAAAGTGTCAGGGGAGTATCATCTGAAATGTAATTGTCCTTTCAGGTGACATTTCAGAATAATCTGTCTTGTGCGCATGAAGAATAACACTATTTCTGGCCATAGTATGACTTGGATCCAGCATTTTTCACCAATTTTCCTTTCTGCTGGGTCTACTGTATCTCCAATTCTCAGTTGTCTCTGAGCTAGTGTATCCTAACTGCTGGGATGTCTCCTACACACAGCACACACAGACATGAGGTATTCCTGCTGTACTGTCTCTATGTAGCACATGTTCAGAAGTAGCAGGATCATAGAGAACATTACACAGCACTATACTGAGCAGTGTGGCTGGGAATCCAGCACTATACTAAATCACTCAGTACGCATAGGCTGCCATCATTCTCAGCAGCACGAGTCCTGTTTACAGAGGACGGACCGCTGAGAACGATGATCATTTCAGCTGACGAACAAGTGTTTTGCTCATTCATCAGATCTTGCCTGTTTACACGGCAAGATAATTGTGAAACGAGCATTTTTAACAACGCTCGTTTATGATTATCTTGCAGTGTAAATGCCCCCTTAATGAATTCTGCACATTCAACAGTAGCTGTGACAGTGAGTCCTTCATTAATACTCGCGTGCACTATACCAGTCATCTCCACTATCTTTATAGGGTTAGTCTGAAAATAGTCAGTTATTTACCTCCCATCTTATGGATAGGAGATTACTTATCACTGGAGATCCTACTGCTGGGACTCCCAGAGATCGGAGATTGAGGATCTAGTACCAGGACCTGCAAGAGTCCAGTCTTGAATGGAGTGAACATGTGTATGCTCAGCCTCCACTCCTGTCATGTATAGTGTACAGTTCCTATAGCGTCTTGTGCTTGGGTGCGAGGAAAACACAGGAGACATAGGTTGAATGAAATGACTTGTATTACTTCATACAAGCATGCTGAAAAGTTCACACAGTTTGCAGGAACAGCGCAGGAGACACAGCAGGCCAGAGTAACTTCAAGCACTACAATAAATCTCCAAAGCAGGTTCAGGATCTCTTCTCTGTCCGTAATTCCTCTGCAAACATGGATTCACCAAACAGCAGGTTTCCAGAGTCCAAAAGTGTTCCAAGGTTCCTCAGTAGGGAATAGCTGGAGTACAAGTCCAAGGCTTCCAGGAGTCAGGTCACAGACTGACTGAGGCTTGATTCAGGAGCACTGATTGTTCAGCTGAGGCTGCTTAAGAAGCAAGAGGGAAGAATCAGGGCGGGAACATGAAAACTGGAAACTCCATATTAACTGAGGGCAAGAGCTGCAGAAAGACAGAAAGCAAAATGGCCGACGAAAAACTGAGTTTCAAGGAACATGTCAACAGAGACAAAGAACCTTACAACTCCATTCATTGTTTGTGAGACTGCCAAGTGCTGTAAACCAGAGCCCCGATATTGGGATCACAGAGTTTTCAGCAGTTAGACCCACACAGATCAGTAAATTAGTCCCCATCCTATTAGAAGGGAACAAATTAATATTTTGGGAATAACCCCGAGACCATTTCACCAGAGCATTCTTTTATACAGATTTACCTTTTTTTTTCATTAATTTAAAGTATACCATTTATTTGACTTGCAGTATCATGTTCCATAATTAAAGGATTTTTTTTCTAAATTCTAGTTGCTGGTTATGATGCTCGGCGCCACACCTAACCTTATCCCTAAGAATAGTTTCTCTATCCCAAGATTTCCCTTGTTCAGTTAGATATTAATCAATCCACGTACAGCAATGAGGTATAGTAGATTTGGGGGAAAAAAAGTTGCGCTGACATGCTGGTGTTTAATAAAGTGCGTAGTGTTACATGATAGTGATTTACAGCATGTTCCCTGGTGTTAGACAAGGAGCCGAGCTGTGATTGCTGCACAGTGCCATCACTCTCATTAGTCTGTTGTTTTCCAGCTAGAATTACATTTAGGGCACACGAGTGTAAGGAGGACAATCCAGGCTCTGTGTAATTAACATTATTAGTGCTGGAGATAGAAAACAGAACATGAATGATTATTGTAATCAAGAATAAACGCTCTGATATATTTCACTGCTTTCCGGATACACCGAGCTTTTTTCAAGGAGAAAAGCGCCGGAGAAAAATTAGCCGCCACAATAAGTCACTCACTCTCGCACAGGACTGAAGGCTGGATGTTATATTTTATGCTTGTTCAAATCAAAAATTTGCAAAATGTCCACCCAACAGCCTTGTTAAAATGTCATCCGAGCCTCGATAGTATGGAAATGTATAAGTATATTGTTCAGGAAAATGCCGACAAAAATTGTAAGCGCCAACTTTAGAGACACTGCGCGCTACTCTGCATAGCAGTGGGGGTGCTTCTTTTCGTTGCGCAAAACACATGCTAGAACCTGGAGGCAGATATCATAGGATGAATAATTGATAATAGGTGAAGGGTGCTTTAAAAAAAATAGAAAAAGTGGCACTCACCATTCTTAAAAATGATTTTTTTTATGGATGGTGAGTGCCACTTTTTCTATTTTTGTGTCTTCTATCAATTTGAGCACCACGAGATCCCTACAGTCATATGGTATATCCTATAAGTCATATTTGATGGGCTCTGATAGTGACGAACCACCTGTTTGGCTTTCTGTAAAAGGTGACGGGATTACTCCCCTCCACCCACATGTCACTGAGCATGTCCTCACACTATCTGTAAGGTTTATCCAGTGTTTTACGGCTTTCTTTCCCTATCTCTATGATTAAGCCGTGAGCCAGGAGTCAGACACATCACTGGTGAAAACTATGTAGCCTAACAGGGGCCCAAGAGGTAAGGGGGCCCATTTGTACTTTAAAAGCAGCATGCAGCTTCTGTCATAGGGACCCATATACCGTTCTTGCACATTCTTCGTCTTGTCCACCACTGCTTTGAGCAGTGACGTATTCTCACTATCCAGATTCACTAGAAAATGAATTCTGTATTCCCTTCCTTGGCTTTAATACAGGCTATGATTCAAAAATTATCGTCTTTGTCTCTCTACAGGAAATGGAGGAGGGTCTTTGTCTCTCTACAGGAAGTGGAGGAGGATCTTTGTCTCTCTACAGGAAGTGGAGGAGGGTCTTTGTCTCACTACAGAAAGTGGAGGCGGGTCTTTGTCTCTCTACAGGAAGTGGAGGAGGGTTTTTGTCTTTCTACAGGAAGTGGAGGAGGGTCTTTGTCTCTCTACAGGAAGTGGAGGAGGGTCTTTGTCTCTCTACAGGAAGTGGAGGAGGGTCTTTGTCTCTCTGCAGGAAGTGGAGGAGGGTCTTTGTCTCTCCACAGTAAGTGGGGGAGGGTCTTTGTCTCTCTACAGGAAGTGGAGGAGGGTCTTAATCTCTCTACAGGAAGTGGAGGAGGGTCTTTGTCTCTCTACAGGAAGTGGAGGAGGTCTTTGTCTCTCTACTCTACAGGAAGTGGAGGGGGGTCTTTGTTTCTCTACAGGAACTGGAGGAGGGTCTTTGTCTTTCTACAGAAAGTTGGGGACAGTCTTTATCTCTCTAGAGGATGTATAAGATGGTTTTGGTCTCTACAAGAAGTGGGGCAGGTCTTTGTCTCTGTATAAGAAGTGAAGGAGCATCTTTGTCTTTCTACAGAGAGTGGGGGAGGGTCTTTTTTCTCTGTATAGGAAGTGGAGGAGGGTATTTGTCACACTGCTCGTGCTCTCCTGTTTGTCAAACTGCATATAGGCATAAAAGAGAAGTGATCTTTCAGTTCAGGGCAAGCAAGCACAAGGGAAGTGAGGAATTGAAGGTCCAGCTCCTATAGTGCTGGCAGAATGCTAATGAAGAGGAACCTCCCATTCAAAAAGCAATTTACAGAGTATGAGAATAATGACAATTCGGACATATTAGACTGTTATATGCACCAAAAGCACTTGTTGTGTTTGTGTGAGATGAAGGCAGCTGGCTAATAGGTTTTGTGTGTAAGGGTGGGTATGCTTTAAAAATGTATAATAATCATATTTTCCCAAGCTCTTATCTTAGACCATCTTGGCCAATTTAGCCTGTTACATTGCAATGGGTGCATTCATTTTTAGATATTTTACAAGAATCCATTGATTTTACTGGATAATGTGGCCAAAGCAGACGATCTATTCTGTGGCTACACTGTGAGATGAGAGATACAGATTACAGCCTCAAGAGAGTTCTGTCAGAGGCTTTCCAGTGACTGACCTTAGTAACCTTGACCTAGAACGGCAATTTTTTTTTTCTCTTTGCACAAATAAGTATCCTTATCTCTAATAAATGTTAATTTACACAGCTCGAAAATCATTTGCAGCTGTAAACAGGAACACGGGTGAACAGATGAATAATCTTGTATCAAGTTTGGATTTAATTAGGTTATGGCCTGAGCTAATCCCAGTAAATAATGAATAGAAGCCGCACATGGAAAATAACAAGAAGGATTCCAGTGTCATAAGGTAATGGATCTGCGTCACTTACAGGACGCGGCTGCTGCCCAGGTTCTTACTGAATCTGATTCAAGGCGGCAGATGGACACCTGCTATTATCCAAATATTATATTACTTTATCTTTACTGGTAAATGATTATTAGGTAGAAGAGATACAATTGCAGCAAAAATCAGATACAGCAACAGGGGATCTTTAACCCATTCATCAGTGGCGTAAATAGTGTCCAATGGGCCCATGCATTGTGCTAGATCCTATAAAGACATATGTGTTTGCCCCCCCCATGATAGAGTGTTTTCCATTCTGGCCCCTTCCTGTAATAATGTCTCCCATCATGGGCCCCTTCCTGTAATAATTTCCTCCGTTCTGACCCAAATCCTGTAAAAATGTCCTCCATCCTGGCCCCTTCCCGTAATCATGTCTCCTATCATGGGCCCCTTCCTGTGTTAATGTCCTCCGTTCTGTCCTGAATTCTGTAATGATGTCCCCCCATCATGGATACCTTCCTGTAATAATGTCCTCCTTCCTGGCCCCTTCCTGTAATAATGTCCTCCGTTATGACCCAAATCCTGTAATAATGTTTTCCTTCCTGTCCTCTTCCTGTAATCATGTTTCCCATCATGGACCCCTTCCTGTAATAATGTCCTCCATTATGACCCAAATCCTGTAATAATGTCTTCCTTCCTGTCCTCTTCCTGTAATCATGTTTCCCATCATGGGCCCCTTCCTGTATTAATGTCCTCTGTTCTGTCCTAAATCCTGTAATGATGTCCCCCACCATGGGCACCTTTCTGTAATAATGTCCTCCTTCCTGGCCCCATCCTGTATTAATGTCCTCTTTCTAGGCCCCTTCCTGTAATAAAGTCCTCCTTCCTGGCCCCTTCCTGTAATAATGTCCTTCTTTCTGGCCCCTTCCTGTATTAATGTCCTCTTTCCTGGTCCCTTCCTGTAATAATGTCCTCCGTCCTGGCCACTTCCTGTATTAATGTCCTCTTTCTTGGCCCCTTCCTGAAATAAAGTCCTCCTTCCTGGCCCCTTCCTGTAATAATGTCTTCCTTCCTGGCCCCTTCCTCTATTAATGTCTTCTTTCCTGGCCCTTCCTGTAATAATGTCCTCCTTCCTGGCCCCTTCCACTAATAATGTCCTCCTTCCTGGCCCCTTCCTGCAATAATGTCCTCCTTCCTGGCCCTTTCCTGTAATAATATCCTCCATCCTGGCCCCTTCCTGTAATAATGGCCTCCTTCCTGGCCCCTTCCACTAATAATGTCCTCCTTCCTGGCCCCTTCCTGCAATAATGTCCTCCTTCCTGGCCCTTTCCTGTAATAATATCTTCCTTCCTGGCCCCTTCCTGTAATAATGTCCTCCTTCCTAGCTCCTTTGTGACACATCCAGCTGAAATAGGCACTGGTGTTGGCGGGCCCCGTTCATGCATGAGCGCAACCTCTGTGACTGCGATTGTTACACCCCTAACCTTCCTGATGCCACCAGTTTTTGTGTCTTTTCCTTTTTTCCAAGAGCCATAATATTTTTTTATTTTTTTGTCCTCAAACCTAAATGGGGTCTTGTTCCATGTGGGACGAGTTAAAGATTTTTTTTTTTTTATTTTGTCGAACAAAGAAACTTATGAAACTTTGCAAATCACTTTATTAAGGGATTGATCTTCATTCTTGTAAAAAAAAATGCACGTAAGTGGCTTCCAAACCTCTGCTTTTCCCCAGTCTTTTTTTCCTGCCTTCAGCTGCCTTGATATCAGAACATACTTATTTGGAGTACAGATGATGGCAGTGATGGGTCAGCACCTGTGTGTCTCTAACTCAGCTATGACGCCCTGCTGTGAACAGGTAATTGAAGCAGGTTATCTGATGGAGAGCAGACATGAAGTCTAGTCACAAAGGCTGGGAGGTGACACTTTCCTCACATTTCCTCTCTTCAAAGTAACATCGGGCTGAAAACGTCAGATGCTCTGGCACCGGTGTCCTGTTATGAATATTGGGGTTTTGTCACAGGTTTAGGACCTATAGTTATGGGAGACATATTTTCGGCGTAGTGGCGAATGTAACTTACATCATGGTGCAGTCTGCTCATCAGCCCCGAGTTAATATCGGCCATAAGGATAGTGTTATATACATGCCATGTTTCCTATCTATCGAAAGCTAAAATTATGATAGGAAATATGGCATTAACGGGGTTGTCCGGTCTAAATGAAAAGTCTACGGGATAAAATGATGAAAATTCCGCCATTCTTTTTTGGATTTGGTTGTTAATGATGCACAGGGTATGGTGAAAATACCGAGCAGCGTAATTCTCCAGGTTAGCGCCATTTTGGTGATAGTAAACTTATAGTTTTTATATATACTTTTTTGTTTTAAAAAAAATTCTGAACCCTGTAAAATAAAAAACGGATTTCTGAGAATCCAATGTTTTATTTTTTTTAAATGACAATAAACCTGTGTGGGGTGTTTTTTTATTCTGCTGTAGTTTTATTGATAAGATTTTGAAACATTTATGACATTTTGATCACTTTTTATGTGTTACAGTATATGGTGATTCTAGGTAACCTGTATATGGCAGTATTATCTTGGCACTATATGGTGATATTAGGTAACCTGTATATGGCAGTATTATCTTGGCACTATATGGTGATATTAGGTAACCTGCATATGGCAGTATTATCTTGGCACTATATGGTGATATTAGGTAACCTGCATATGGTAGTATTATCTTGGCATTATATGATGCTTTATATGAGATATATATGGCAGCTTAGAGTGGTATTATATCAGCTGTGTATGTCAGTCTTATCTTGTCACTATATGGTTATATTAAGTGAGCTGTGTATGGCAATATTATCTTGGCACTATATGGTGATATTAGGTGAGTTGTGTATGGAAGTATTATCTTGGCACTAGATGATGCTTTATCTGAGATATATATGGCAGCTTGCAGTATTATTATATCAGCTGTGTATGGCAGTATTATCTTGGCACTATATGGTGATATTAGGTGAAGTGTGTATGGAAGTATTATCTTGGCACTAGATGATGCTTTATCTGAGATATACAGTCATGGCCAAAAGTTTTGAGAATGACACAAATATTAATTTTTACAAAGTCTACTGCTTCACTTTTTCTAATGGCAATTTGCATATACTCCAGAATGTTATAAAGAGTGATCAGCTTAACAGCAATTACTTGCAAAGTCAATTTTGGCTAGAAAATGAACTTTATCCCCCAAAACACATTTCACATCATTGCAGCCCTGCCTTAAAAGGACCAGCTAACCTCTTTTCAGTGATTGCTCCATTAACACAGGTGTGGGTGTTGATGAGGACATGGCTGGAGATCAATCTGTCATGATTAAGTAAGAATGACACCACTGGACACTTTAAAAGGAGGCTGGTGCTTGGCATCATTGTTTCTCTTCTGTTAACCATGGTTATCTCTAAAGAAACACGTGCAGTCATCATTGCAATGCACAAAAATGGCCTAACAGGGAAGAGTATCGCAGCTAGAAAGATTGCACCTCAGTCAACAATCTATCGCATCATCAAGAACTTCAAGGAGAGAGGTTCCATTGTTGCCAAAAAGGCTCCAGGGCGCCCAAGAAAGACCAGCAAGCGCCAGGACCGACTCTTAAAAGTGTTTCAGCTGCGGATCGGGCTACCAGCAGTGCAGAGCTTGCTCAGGAATGGCAGCAGGCAGGTGTGAGTGCATCTGCACGCACTGTGAGGCGGAGACTCTTGGAGCAAGGCCTGGTCTCAAGGAGGGCAGCAAAGAAGCTACTTCTCTCCAGAAAAAACATCATGGACAGACTGATATTCTGCAAAAGGTACAGGCAGTGGACTGCTGAGGACTGGGGTAAAGTTATTTTCTCTGATGAATCCCCTTTTCGATTGTTTGGGACATCAGGAAAACGCCTCATTCGGAGAAGACAAGGTGAGCGCTACCACCAGTCTTGTCTCATGCCAACTGTTAAGCATCCTGAAACCATTCATGTGTGGGGTTGCTTCTCAGCCAAGGGAATCGGCTCTCTCACAGTCTTGCCTAAAAACACAGCCATGAATAAAGAATGGTACCAGAATGTCCTCCAAGAGAAACTTCTCCCAACCCTCCAAGAGCAGTTTGGCGATCAACAATGCTTTTTCCAGCATGATGGAGCACCTTGCCATAAAGCAAAGGTGATAACTAAATGGCTCAGGGAACAAAACATAGAGATTTTGGGTCCATGGCCTGGAAACTCCCCAGATCTTAATCCCATTGAGGTCAATCATCAAGAGACGGGTGGACAAACATAAACCTAAAAATTCTGACAAAATGAAAGCATTGATTGTGCAAGAATGGACTGCTATCAGTCAGGATTTGGTCCAGAAGTTGATTGAGAGCATGCCAGGGAGAATTGCAGAGGTCCTGAAGAAGAAGGGTCAACACTGCAAATATTGACTTGCTGCATTAACTCATTCTAACTGTCAATATAAGCTTTTGTTACTCATATGTTTGCAATTAGATTTCTGTCTGTGATAAAAACATCTGTCAAAACACACGTAAAAACCAGAGGGCAGCAGATCATGCGAATATAATATTTATGTCATTCTCAAAACTTTTGGCCATGACTGTATATGGCAGCTTGCAGTATTATTATATCAGCTGTGTATGGCAGTATTATCTTGGCACTATATGGTGATATTAGGTGAAGTGTGTATGGAAGTATTATCTTGGCACTAGATGATGCTTTATCTGAGATATATATGGCAGCTTGCAGTATTATTATATCAGCTGTGTATGGCAGTATTATCTTGGCACTATATGGTGATGTTAGGTGAAGTGTGTATGGCAGTAATATCTTGGCACTAGATGATGCTTTATCTGAGATATATATGGCAGCTTGCAGTATTATTATATCAGCTGTGTATGGCAGTATTATCTTGGCACTATATGGTGATATTAGGTGAAGTGTGTATGGAAGTATTATCTTGGCACTAGATGATGCTTTATCTGAGATATATATGGCAGCTTGCAGTATTATTATATCAGCTGTGTATGGCAGTATTATCTTGGCACTATATGGAGGTATGAGGTGAGTTGTGTAGGGCAGTATTATCTTGGCACTATATGGTTATATTAGGTGAGCTGTGTATGGCAGTATTATCTTGGCACTATATATATATATGGCAGCTTACATTGGTATTATATCAGCAGTAGAGTTGAGCGATACTTTCCGATATCTAAAAGTATCGGAATCGGAATGGTATCGCCGATACCATTAAAATATCGGCGATACCTGATACCGATACCGGAAATCCAATGTAAGTCTATGGGAACAAAATATCGTAACTAAAAAAAACCATTCTTTCCTTGTAAACACTAAATATACACACATAGAATACATATATATATATATATATATATATATATATATATACATGTCATTGTGACATATATATACATATATTTATAGTTTATACACTTCTACATAGTAAAATAGCCTCTGATTCAATTGCCGGGTAAAGTCGGCTTTTGTGAAAAGACAGAAGCACCCGACATGAAATGACACTTGGTGTACATAGGGTTAACCATGTCTTTTCATGTCGTTTGATATCTGATTTGCACAAACAATTACATGAGTGGCTGTGTGCAAAATTTCACACCTGTAGGGGTTAATTAAAGGTGTAAATTCGTAGCAAAAAAAACGGACTTTTTTGCTACGAATTTACACCTTTAATTAACCCCTACAGGTGTGAAATTTTGCACACAGCCACTCATGTAATTGTTTGTGCAAATCAGATATCAAACAACATGAAAAGACATGGTTAAAGGGTATGCCACACTAAACAATATCGCTAACGGGATCGCTAAAAAACGTCACTATTTAGTGATCCTGTTAGCGATGTTGTTCAGTGCGGCAGCTTCCAGCGACGAGCTTCCTGCTGTGATCTCGCTCGTCGCTGGAATCGTTCCGGACCCTATTTTCTCGTCGGCGCTCCCGCTGGGTAAGTATCTAATCGCTGTGTGGCACCTTTTCTTAGCGATTTAGCGGTACTTTTGTACCGCTAAAGTCGTTAAGAAGATCGCTAACGGCGATAGCGTCGTTAACTATATCGCTAAATGTGGCCGCATTTAGCGATATAGAAACAATCCCGCTAGCGATCGCATTAGTATGCAACGCTAACGAGATCGCTAGCGGGATAGCTTAGTGTGGCAGTACCTTAACTCTATGTAAACCAAGTGTCATTTCATGTCAGGTTCTGCATTTTCACAAAAGCCGGCAATTGAATTAGCGGCTATTATACTATGTAGAAGTGTATGAACTATAAATATATATATATATGTGTCACAAATTCAATGACATGTATATATATATATGAGGTGTAAAATTGCTGAAAAAAAATGCGTGGGCTCCCGCCCTATTTTCGCAACCAGACAGACAAAGCCAGTGAGTGGGGGCAGATAATAATAGCCCAGAGAGGGACCATTATTTTTGCCCCCCCCCCCGGCTACTAACATCTGCCCCCAGACACCCCAGAAAAGACAAATCTATAATTAGATTCGCCCTTTCTGGCACTTTGCCCGTCTATTCCCATTGCCCTGTAGCGGTGGCGAATGGGTTAATATGGGGTTAAAGCCACCTTGCTATTGAAAGGTGATCTTAAGCCAGGTTAATAATTGAGAGCTGTCAATTAGACAACTATCAATTATTAATCCTATTGCATGAAATAAAAGTAAAACACACACACTTTAATTAAAAATCATTTTAATGAAATAAAGACACATGTTTTTGACCATCTTTTATTTTACTGCAAAAACCATTTCCTGTAATAAAAATAAAATAAAAAAGCAAAATTATTCTTACCTATCCCATGCACAGTCAGGTCCCACGGTGTAATCCTTCAGAAAGGGTTAATGTTTACTGCAGGGACCGCAGCTAATGCTGCAGCCTCACAGTAAACCCCAAATGAATGAGTTCCTCTCCTGGCTGACAGGAGAGTAAAGGCTGGGTGTCACATAACGATACACCAGCGATCCCGACAACGATATGCACTTGTCAGGATCGCTGGTGTATCGCTACATGATCGCTGCTGAGCTGCCAAACAGGCAGCTCAGGCAGCGATCTGGGACAGCGACACTGCGGTAACATCGCTTAAGGGCCCGTCTCACATAGCGATATCGCTACCGAGATCGCTGCTGAGTCACTACTTTTGTGACGCAGCAGCGAGCTCACCAGCGATATCGCTGTGTGTGACATTCAGCGACGATCAGCCCCCCTGCCGGGTATCGCTGATCGTCGCAGAAATGTCAGGACCTTTTTTTGATCGCTGGTTTCCCGCTGACAGGCACGCATCGCTGCGTGTGACAGGCGGGAGACCAGCGATCCGCTGGTAACCAAGGTACACAGCGGGTTTCCAGGCGCGGGGCTGTGCCTAGAAATCCGCTGTGTACCTTGGATACCAGCGCCCTGATGCAGGGGAGCTGGTATCCAAGGTACACAGCGGGTTTCCAGGCACCGCGCAGCGCTTGGAAACCCGCTGTGTACCTTGGATACCAGCGCCCTGCATCAGGGCGCTGGTATCCAATGTACACTGCGGTAACTAAGCGGTTACCCGCAGTGTCGCTGTCCAGATCGCTGCCTGAGCTGCCTGTTTGGCAGCTCAGCAGCGATCATGTAGCGTACCAGCGTCGAAATGATACTTCGGATCGCTGTGATCGTATGTAGACCAGTTTAGTACCAGTATGGATCCAGCGCCATCAGGGCGCTGGTATCCAATGTCACTGCGGGTAACTAAGCGATGTTACCCGCAGTGTCGCTGTCCCAGATCGCTGCCTGAGCTGCCTGTTTGGCAGCTCAGCAGCGATCATGTAGCGATACACCAGCGATCCTGACAAGTGCATATCGTTGTCGGGATCGCTGGTATATCGCTATGTGAGACCCAGCCTTTAGTTACCCGCAGTGTACGTTGGATACCAGCGCCCTGCATCAGGGCGCTGGTATCCAAGGTACACAGCGGGTTTCTAGGCACAGCCCCGCGCCTGGAAACCCGCTGTGTACCTTGGTTACCAGCGGATCGCTGGTCTCCCGCCTGTCACACGCAGCGATGCGTGCCTGTCAGCGGGAAACCAGCGATCAAAAAAAGGTCCTGACATTTCAGTGACGATCAGCGATACCCGGCAGGGGGGCTGATCGTCGCTGAATGTCACACACAGCGATATCGCTGGTGAGCTCGCTGCTGCGTCACAAAACTAGTGACTCAGCAGCGATCTCGGTAGCGATATCGCTATGTGAGACAGGCCCTTAAGTGGAAAGCTTAATTGATTGCTTTCCACTTTCACTTCAGGTCAGCCAGGGACACAATCAGTGACGTCAGAGGGAACTGATTAACAAAAATAGGGGTTCCCTTCGAAAAAAAAATGGCGTGGGGTCCTCCCTATTTTTGTTAACCAGCCAGATGAAGCAGACCGCTGAGGCCTGGATTTTCAGGCTGTTAAGGAGCCAAGATCCATGGACCTTGCCAGCCTGATAATACCAGGCCACAGCAGTCTGCATATCTTGGCTGATTAACAAAAATAGGGGATCCCCTCAAAAAAAATTGGCGTGGGGTCCCCCCTATTTTTGTTAACCAGCCAGATGAAGCAGACCGCTGAGGCCTGGATTTTCAGGCTGTAAAGGAGCCAAGATCCATGGACCTTGCCAGCCTGATAATACCAGGCCACAGCAGTCTGCATATCTTGGCTGATTAACAAAAATAGGGGATCCCCTCGAAAAAAATTGGCGTGGGGTCCCCCCTATTTTTGTTAACCAGCCAGATGAAGCAGACCGCTGAGGCCTGGTTTTTCAGGCTGGTAAGGATCCAATATCCATGGACCTTGCCAGCCTGATAATACCAGGCCACAGCAGTCTGCTTAGCTTGGCTGGTTAACAAAAATAGGGGATCCCCTCGAAAAAAAAACGGCGTAGGGGTCCCCCTATTTTTGTTAACCAGCCAAGTAAAATGCAGACTGCTGCGGCCTGGTATTAAAAGACTGTCAAGGCCCATGGATTTTGGCCCTCAACAGCCTGATAATACCAGGCTACAGCAGCCCCACATTTGGCGCATCAAAAGATGTGCCAATTGTGGCACTTTACCCGGCTCTTCCCACTGCCCTGTAGCGGTGGCAAGCGGGGTAATAAGGGGTTAATGTCACCGTTGATTGCACGGTGACAATAAGCCCGGTTAATAATGAGAGGTCGTCAATAAGACACCGATCCATTATTAATCCCAAAGTTATTAAATGTGTAAAAAAAAGACAAAGCAAGAAAAAAGTCTTTTAATGAAATAAAAGAGACAACACAGTTTTCATTAATTTTATTATACTCTCATTCCTGCGACGCCATCGATCTCCTGTAAAAAAAGGAAAAAAACAAACCAACAGTATACCACCTGTCCGACGCAGTCCATAGTAACGATTGTCCCACGACGATCCAGCTCTGCTACATCGCAATGACAGGCAGAGCCTGTCATCGCGACGCAGCACAGCTGATTACCTGCTTCCCCGGCGGTGACGTCATCGGACTGCTTTACGGCCGCGATTACCCAGCAGTCACTGCAGTTATCGCGAGAAACTGCATGTGACCGCCGGGAGAAGAGGATGGCGGCCATCAAGCAGTCCGGGATGTGACCGCCGGAGATCTTCTGCCGGGTAAGTGCCGCTGACTCCTGACAGACCCGACCGACGGACCACTGACAGTGACATTCCGATTCCGGTATCCGATATGACGAAAATATCGGTACTTGGAATCGGAATTCCGATAGAGCTAATAGCGGCCGATACCCGATACTTGCAGTATCGGAATGCTCAACACTAATCAGCAGTGTATGGCAGTATTATCTTGGCACTATATGGAGTTATGAGGTGAGTTGTGTAGGGTAGTATTATCTTGCACTATATGGCGCTATTAGGTGAGCTGTGTATGGCAGTATTATCTTGGCACTATATGATGCTTTATCTGAGTTATATATGGCAGCTTACATTGGTATTATATCAGCTGTATATGGCAGTATTAGAAGAAGAAGCTACTTTCCTTCTTGTAAGGGCCCCATTTTCTATACTACCAGCCCTGCACGCTCGTACGGTTTTCCAGAATTTCATTGCATTGCATTGAATTGATGAATTTAAGGTTGGCGGGAAAAAAAAATGAAGATACTTCACAGTTTGTTTTTGAGAGGAAGTTATTTTTTATCAAATCTGAGTACAGAGCGGAGGTTTTCACATCCTCCCACAGGATCACTTTAAAAGCCGTGTATAACAGAAAATGACTGCTGTAAAGTGCGTGTAGTGGACAGAAGAGCGCAGCGTGCCGGATCCTCTCCAACATGACTTATTATTATTCCCTTTCATCAGCAGCTACTTTACTCACAGACAGCTTTCTTAAACATCCTACTTGAATAAAATGTGTTCCCAATATGCGGTGCACCCGGGTAAATACAGTTGTCGGAAGAGCGGCGTGCTGGTTCGATGTTTCGATGCAGATACACTACAAAAAGCCATTAAAGGAAAAAAGTGAAGTCAAATTAAAAATATGGGTTCGCCATCTCATATCAACAATTTTTAAAAAAAACATTTTTTTTTTCTGAAATTAACTTACAGTCGTTTCTTACGGAACATTTAATTTGCACTGTGTGGCGGCTTTATTATTCCTAAACGTTTTATTGTAAAATATTGGAATGTGGTCCTCCATATCGTTCTAAATTCCTCCATTATAGAGGCGGGATGCATGCAGGGAAAGGTTCAGAGCCTCAGAGACTAAATCACTTTCTCCCATTCTTTATAATATTGATTAGGCATGCAATAAAGGATTTTTTTAAGGGTTGTCCCACTAAAATTAAAACATACAAACTTAAAGAACTTTTGATAAAGAAGTGCTTTTGTGATATGAATGCATTACAAAGTATTTTTGGCCTACGATAATGCAGATATAGCAGCCGCTAGTTTTTTTTTGCTGTGTCCCAAAATACTGTACGGTAGAAATGCTTTGGTCAGTTATGGTAAAGATGTGTCTACAGGCAACAGTGAAGCTTGGTGGAGGGTCTTTGCAAGTTTGGGGGCTGCATTTCAGCAAATGGCCACCCACTTGCCTCGGACACAGTCATAGTCATTGGTGGAGAGGGAGTACTCTCACCAAGGGCAGCCTCTCCTATTTGCAAAAGGCTTAGGAGTTTTTTAGAATTCATAGGACAAAGACCCTCAGAATATTCCACACAACCACACCGATACCATAATGCACGCTGGGGACCATGCCACGCGGTCGGGGAGGTGAGTATGCCGGCGTCCCTGCATGGAAGGGGAACCATACAGTGGCGCCAGCAAATGGTGAAACACACAGCACACACAGATTTGAGGGATTCCTGCTCTTCTGTCATTACGTAGCTTATGTTCAGAAATACCAGCAGCAAGGAAGACATTATACCTCAGTGTAGCTGTGAATTCAGCTCTGGAGTGAGATAAACACTTACTAGAGATTAGGAGCCAAATCTGTCTCTTTGCCTCACTTATTCCTGCTCTTCTGTCTTTGTGTAGAACATGTACAGAAATAGCAGCAGCATGGAGGACATTGTATAGCAGTGCTGAGCAGTGTAGCTGTGAATTCAGCTCTGGAGTGAGATAAACACTTACTAGAGATTAGGAGCCAAATCTATCTCTTTGCCTCACTTATTCCTGCTCTTCTGTCTTTGTGTAGGACATGTACAGAAATAGCAGCAGCATGGAGGACATTGTATAGCAGTACTGAGCAGTGTAGCTGTGAATTCTGCTCTGGCATGACATAAACATTTACTATAAAGTAGATGCCAAATCGATCTCTTTGCCTCACTTATTCCTGCTCTTCTGTCTTTGTGTAGAACATGTACAGAAATAGCAGCAGCATGGAGGACATTGTATAGCAGTACTGAGCAGTGTAGCTGTGAATTCAGCTCTGGAGTGAGATAAACACTTACTAGAGATTAGGAGCCAAATCTATCTCTTTGCCTCACTTATTCCTGTTCTTCTGTCTTTGTGTAGAACATGTGCAGAAATAGCAGCAGCATGGAGGACATTGTATAGCAGTACTGAGCAGTGTAGCTGTGAATTCTGCTCTGGCATGACATAAACATTTACTATAAAGTAGAAGCCCAATCGATCTCTTTGCCTCACTTACTCTGCTCCTCCCTCCCCTCTCAACACACATCAATAGACATTTGTAATCTGATTCCTCAGTGAGTTGTGAGTCAGACTTTTCTTAAACAAGAGGTATTTTAATTGTCTTTCAGAGTGAATTATGTGTTCTGGAGGCAGGCGGAGGAGAAATGGCTCCTAAGTGAAGAAATAATATTTCCTTAAAAAGCATTATTAAATCTTATATTCCCTTGTGCTATTGATTTATGCAAATTTGCTGAAATGACAGTGGCCAGCTTGGAACACATAAGTATATTCATTTAAGGATTTTTTTACAGTATCAGTAAAAAGTGATCAATAAAGAATTCATCAGATAATATTTTCTTTTCAAGTCAAATTTACTTTAAACATGAAAAATGCTGAAGGCGATGAGATATAAGAATACATATTATGAAGCTTCTGCTCAAAGGCACTCATTTCTTAAATGCTATTATCGCTTTTCTAGGACACCTTGATGCTAGCATTCTTTCAGTCTTATAGCCAGGAGGCCTTCGCCGTACGCTTCACTTTTGATCTTCACATAGATGACAGGTTTTTTTTTTGCTTACATTTAATACGTATTATGATATTGCCTCTAAGTGCCTATGAATACTGAGATTTACCCATCATGTTTAAAAAATGATTTTAATTTCACACTGTACATTGCCTGGAAATGACCTAAATTTCCTACATCAATATCGTGAAAAACTCTGAATGTAGTTCTGATACAATAACAGATATATAAGGGTGTGCATATCATAGAAGCAGACCATGCACCCTTGGAGAAAGGGAGCTTAGGACTAACTGGCTGCACCCTCTTGCTACTGTCTCTAAGCCTATGTATAAAAGGTGACAAGGAAAAAGCATGCACCCTTAGACAAAGGGAGCTTAGGACTAACTGGCTGCACCCTCTTGCTACTGTCCCTAAACCTATGTATAAAAGGTGAGAAGGAAAAAGGATGCACCCTTGGACAAAGGGAGCTTAGGACTAACTGGACGTGCCTTCTTGCTACTGTCTCTAAGCCTATGTATAAAAGGTGAGAGCGAAAAAGTATGCACCCTTGGATAAAGGGAGCTTAGGACTAACTGGACGCACCCTCTTGCTACTGTCTTTAAGTCTATGTATAAAAGGTGAGAGCGAAAAATGATGCACCCTTGGGCAAAGGGAGTTTAGGACAAACTGGCCGCACCCTCTTGCTACTGTCTCTAAGCCTATGTATAAAAGGTGAGAAGGAAAAAGGATGCACCCTTGGACAAAGGGAGCTTAGGACTAACTGGACGCGTCCTCTTGCTACTGTCTCTAAGCCTATGTATAAAAGGTGAGAGCGAAAAAGGATGCACCCTTGGACAAAGGAAGTTTAGGACTAACTGGACGCACCCTCTTGCTACTGTCTCTTAGCTATGTATAAAAGGTGAGAATGGAAAAGGATGCACCCTTGGAGAAAGGGAGCTTAGGACTAACTGGCCGCACCCTCTTGCTACTGTCTCTAAGCCTATGTATAAAAGGTGAGAGCGAAAAAGGATGCACCCTTGGACAAAGGGAGTTTAGGACAAACTGGCTGCACCCTCTTGCTACTGTCTCTAAGCCTATGTATAAAAGGTGAGAAGGAAGAAGTATGCACCCTTGGACAAAGGGAGTTTAGGACAAACTGGCTGCACCCTCTTGCTACTGTCTCTAAGCCTATGTATAAAAGGTGAGAAGGAAGAAGTATGCACCCTTGGACAAAGGGAGTTTAGGACTAACTGGACGCATCCTCTTGCTACTGTCTCTGAAGCCTATGTATAAAAGGTGAGAAGGAAGAAGTATGCACCCTTGGACAAAGGGAGTTTAGGACTAACTGGACGCATCCTCTTGTACTGTCTCGAAGCCTATGTATAAAAGGTGAGAAGGAAGAAGTAAACAACTAGCGCTCTAAGCTGTATAGTCAGATCCAGGCACCTTACTGGGACACCAATTTCGATCATTAGTATAGGGTACCCTTTCTTCTAAGTGGTCATGGGTGCAGTTATGTAGCCAAAATCAGTAAGTAAACAGACCTTATACCTATAAATTACTCCCTAAACAGAAATAAATACCTAACAATATATTTGAAAATACATCCAATTTTTTATTACCATTAAAATCAAATACATATATACACAACTACTTAAAAAAGGTTAAAAACACCCCATAAAACTCAGAAAAGGGGGGCAGTGTGGTTAGTGGTAAATCACGCAATGGCTCCAAGTAATCAGTGTTATACAATATCAATCAAACAATAGGGGTACAGAGCAAATGTATAAACAGGATAGAAAACACTATAATAAGGGGCATCAAACCATGATTACAAGATTAAATAGCATGATAAATATAATCAGAGACCTAAGATATGAGAATGACTCATCAGAGGGAGTTCCTAACAGTATACAGCCATGTCAAAGCACAGAACCCAACACAATCCACAGTAAATGGACTAATGCCAGACCACACCGCCCAGTACCCTGATGTGCTTTCGTATAGCTTTGTCAGGTGCTCAACAGACCTTGCCTGATGTCCAAGTAATATGGTGGTCAATTCACTCACATTCTTAAGACCTCCATACACATTGATTAAAGTTGTCCAAACCTGTCGCTTTTGGTGGCACTGGCCAACTATCTGAGTATGAAAGTTTTCCATGCCCTCTGCGACCAGTGATGTCTGGGGAGAAAAGTATCAGGCTGGTGGAAGTTCAACACCCAAGCCTTTTTTTGTAAGGGAAGATAAGCAGATGCTGGATGTGTCTGGCAGTGGCTTTCTCTTTATACGCCCTTGGAAGAACATGAACACTTGGCGGAGACAGATATCTCAAGTTTATGGCCAGCTTCAGGGTGTACTGTCAGCTAAAACAAAATGCGATTTTGGGCTTCTTTTTTAACAGCAGAAAGATCTGTGCACAGGCTGTGAGCCATGCAGCTCTCTCCCCTTTCCTAGCAGTAGTTTGATACATATCAGACTGTGCAATGGGGGTCTGAGCATGGAAATACTTGAACACACACTTCTAAATGGAAGTCCGTGTTACTGTTCAGGCTCGCTACCCAAATAAAGCTTATTGAAAGGCTGCAGTGCAACCAATCAACAAGCTATAAGGCTGTGGGCACTTCTGGCCCTATCACAGCCATGCCATGTTTTGTCTGCTTTGCCTTAGCTGGTTATTAAAAATATGAGAGACCCCACTTCATTTTTTTAGGGTCTCCCCCATTTTTTATAACTAACAAAGGCAAAGAAGGCTGCTGAGGGCTGATATTAATAGGCTGGGAAAGTCCATGGATATTAGCCCCTTCCAAGAATAATAACACCAGCTGACAGCTGTCTGCTTTCCCTTGGCTGGTTATTAAAAATGTGGGGGGACGCCAATTAATTTTATTTTTTTATTTATTTATTTAATAGGTTATATAAGGCTAAAAACACCCTTTATTGCGACATGAAAGACACTAAAGGGTGCCAATTTATTAAATGTAGTAGTGGGCTTGTGACATTAAATATCTCCAGGACATCTATTCTATCTATTCTATCTATCTAGCCATCATTTCCCTATCCACATTTGTTTTCAGCGCAATTGTCCTGCTTTAAACCCCATTGTGCTTTTTTTCACATCCCCCCTACCCCTTATTACACCCATTTTACAGCACCAAAGTTCGGGTCCCCATTGGCTTCTATGGGGTTTGGGTTTTGGGTTAAATTCGGGTACCCGAACTGAACTTTGGACTAAAGTTCGGACGAACCCGAACTTCCACGGGTCCGCTCATTCCTATGTATTGTATGCAAAATAGAAAAGCTATACAGACAATTAATGCGGATTGTGGGTTCCAAGAAAAATTACTTTTCTGCAGGTGTAGAGTTTATCTCATGCAGCAGAGAATCATTACATAGGACTTACCAGAATTGCCGCCATGACTCTGAGCATCATTTATTAATGTCAGCAGAAATACCAGCATGGTGCTATAGCACTAACTGGTGAATTGTAGACAATCACGTTTATATAACCTACCTGACCCCAATTCATGGCTTCTGAAAGCCCTCAACCTCCCCGGCTCACACCTCCGCATACAGCTTCTATTAATATATTATTATACAGAGCCACCACAGAGGAAGAGGCTGAATTCAATTGTGGGGAAAATTGTAAAACCTTTGCATATGTCATGCATGTAAACCTGATATATGCCGTGAGCACAGAGCATTTACACATTGTCAGAAATGTCAGCCTCACTGCCTGTACAAAGCTGTAAAGTGACATATATGCATGAATAAATGTAACCTTTTCTTCCTCTGTTCTATTCAATGTGTTTTTTTCTCATTGATAGAATAGATAGATAGATAGATAGATAGATAGATAGATAGATAGATAGATAGATAGATAGATAGATAGATAGATAATGGATAGAGAGACAGATAGAGATAATAGATAGATGATAGATAATAGATAATGGATAGATGAAAGAATGTTGATAGATAGATAGATAGATAGATAGATAGATAGATAGATAGATAGATAGATAGATAGATAGATAGATAGATAGATAGATAGATAGATAATAGATAAAAGAATGATGATAGATAGATAGATAGATAGATAGATAGATAGATAGATAGATAGATAGATAGATAGATAGATAGATAGATAGATAGATAGATAGATAGATAGATAATAGATAAAAGAATGATGATAGATAGATAGATAGATAGATAGATAGATAGATAGATAATAGATAGATAGATAGATAGATAGATAGATAGATAGATAGATAGATAGATAATAAATAGATAAATATATGATAGATAGATGATAGATAAATAGACAGATAGAAAGATTTTGAACAATGTGCAATTTGATTCAATTTGCCAAAAAAGAAGGCCCACTACCATTTTACCCAAAGTAGAAGCTTGCATCAGCCAGGTTTCCTGTAATAAGTTGCCGATGTTACATCACATGGTATAGCATAGCCAATCACGGACTATCACAGCCAGTATAAAAGCCAAGGCAGGGAATGCAGCAGTTGGACATTACTAATTCTGTGTTTGCAATAAAGTGCTTGAAAAGGGTTCAATGCAGTCCTAGGAGACCTCAGAGCATTACTTCTATTTTCAAGGCATTTGGAGGTTTTGACATGCTTGGAATTTACAGCAAATCAATTAGCTGAGAATCCAATTTTTGCGAAAATTTAGATGAAGCTGATGAAAGTTAAGTTCAAAAGATTAGTTAGATGGATGGGTGGATAGATAGATAGATAGATAGATAGATAGATAGATAGATAGATAATAGATAGACAGATAGATAGATAGATAGATAGATAGATAGATAGATAGATAGATAGATAGATAAAGAGGCAGTTTGACATTGTACAATTCTCTCATTTGGTGGGAACGTTATTACAGTCTATCAATGTGTCTTTCCTTACTTTTCCTCTTGGCTCAACATATCCCAATATCTGTGGCATGAGATGGCCAGATCTAGAAAGAAAAACATGATTTTGTGATACTTTGTCAGGTGCTGTCTATGTTATATTTGTCCATATGTGGCCAGGTTGCAGCCTTTTCAAGGTTTAACTTGCTAGTATTGTATCACGACGGACTTAAAGAGGACCTGTCACCAGGTCAAATGCACCCAGTTTTGCCCTTATTTTATTCCCGCTGCTCCTTGAGTTTTCTTTGGGGTGGGTGGGTTTCGTTCTTTTTAAATCCACCATACGGTTCTAGAGATATGGGCTTTTTCATGTAACGGTGATTTTTTTTTTTGGTCTTAACTAAGGGGGCATGGATCACAGGATCCTCGGGGGCGTGTCTTTATTCTTCTCTACATTATTACACAGTGAGGCCACGCCCCTTGGAAAATGCCATAAATGCTGGTACTAAATGAAAGCCTCATATCTCTGGAATCGTAAGGCGGATTTGAAAAAAATAAAAAATGGATTTCTTCGGGTGACAACGAGAATAAGGTAAAACTGAAAACTACCCTAGTGACAGATCCTCTTTAAAAAAAATTTTGAGTGGACACATCTGTAGCTGTAGCTTCAAAGTCTGAGACTCTTGTATCACTGTCACTTGGGTCTGTAGGACACGGACCACTGGGGACAAGACAACATGAACATATCACACACTACGTTCTTCGGGATTTTACTCTCCCTGTAGCTGCTCCTTATTTCTATTCCGTTGCTTCTTGAGATACTATCCTCAAAACAACCCAACCATGGTACAACGTTAAGCGATAGATTAAATCAGATGACCATAATGAATGACTCGGGTCATCCGCCTGATGAATGTTTTTCATTCCTAAACAGCAAAGTCTGCCTGCACTGTCATGATGGATGTGGCTGATATATTGAATAATACATCAAATAAACAAATCACCAATGTACCGTGCAGAAAACACAGCACCGGGGACGCGAATGATCCGCACTGCATTAAATAGCATCACTTTATTCTAGTATATAATTAATCAAGGCAAAAGCTTATTTGTTATGTCCTTATATATATATATTTTTTTAACATAGTCTGTGGACTACGTGTATGACACTTGTGATAAATGATATTTTTGTAATATCTGATTTAAAGCAGTTCTGTTGTCAGAATTTCACAATGCAATCTTACATTATTAAGTAGATCCCCCTTAACCTGATGAGACCGATATATTTTCTCTGAAAATCAAGGTTAGAATGGTTCTAGAGTCCTGAAAATAAAACGAGTCAAGAGTGAGAGGTCATCGTGAATCCAAGTGTATTTTGTCTCCTCCAACCCAACCCAGCCTGACTGAAAGGTGCAGTTTGTACTGAGCAGTGTGAGATCTCAGCAGGGAGGAGGAACACTGAAGAGATGACAATCAGGCTAGGTGGCCGGTAATTCGACATCATGGAGGAGAGACACTGAAGCACGGCAAATCAGGCAAGTTGGGAGGAGAATGAGTTTTCACAAGAGATCATTTTAATATGATATGCAATCTGTTTTGTGCCATCCGGTTCCATGGACAATACCTTTATAAATAATTATTGCAAATATCATAAGGAAAAGTTCTAGCTTTAAGATATTGGTGATACTCTCCTCACTTGGATACAGTACCAGGCTCACATTGGCCAGGTCTTGCTGCTCTTTTGATCGTTACCCAGTTCACTTCTATGAAATTACACTGCCTGGCCTTAAATGCCAGCTCAGGTGGCAGAATGCTTCCTGAGTTTTCAGGTAGTTGGCAAATATGAGTAGATCAGGCAGATTTTCAGTTCACATGTTTGAGCATTTTTTTTCAGAGAAATTAGTTTTGCAGAGAAGTTAATGTTCCTTATTATACTCTGAGGTCTTGCAGACCCCTGAGTATAATAAACAGAACATGTAGAAAAGAAAAGACATTTTTATACTTATCTCATTGCTCACCTTTTTGGCCCATCTGCTTTTCATCACCACCTGTAAGGAACTCACTGCATCTTGAGATCACCGCCACATATGCTGATATCTTCGGGCGTCTCATGTGAAGCTGGTACTTCGGGCTGTAATGGCGTCGAGGAGGGATCTGAGAATGCAAAGCAGGGTCACGACGTACACTGTGACATCATGATGCCATGACTTTTCACCCGCTTGCACAGGAGCCTCCCAGACTTTCATCAAGTCTTGGTACAGCATCTGAAAATGCATCAAGGACTAGACAGTAAATGCAGAAAAGCCTGAGAGGTGAGTATGAAAATTTTTATTTTTTTAACACATGATGCCCTTTTACGGTTCAGAACAATGGTGGCCAGCAGTTGTCATTTTGCTAAGTCTGTGCCGAAGCAAATTACAAAGAATCTGTATTTTGACAAATGCAGATTTTTTTTTTTAAAATTCGAGTAGATTTCAGGTTTATTCTCTCATCTCCAATAGTCGGCATACATGCTGCTACTGTGGATTGCTTTCCTGATTTTTGCTTGAACATTGACAAACCCAGCTCTGCTACATCACTGTGTATTTTGTTTTATGGCTAGTCTGTTCTGCTTTAGAAGTTGTGACTAACTCATTTTTGCTACATTGCTGGTACACTTCTACACCACTGGCTAGTTCTGTCTTGGACTCTGTGACTAACCCAGCTCTGCTGCATCTCTGGATAAATCTGCTATACCATTGGCCATTTCTGTCTTAGGTCATGTGACAAACAAAGCTGTGCTATATATATAGGTAACTCTGGGTAACAATGGACAGTTTTGCCTTTGACCTTGTGAAAAACTCAGCCTGCAAGAGTTAACTCTGCTCTACTGATGACCAGCTTTGCCTTGGACTCTGAGACAAACTCAGCACTACTAAACTGCTTCCATCCCTGCTTTGGACTCTGCGGTAAACTCAGCTTTGCCATATCATCGAGCCAATTCTGCCATCTCTACTTTAGACTCTGAGTCAAACTTAGCTCTGCTACATCGCTGAGTCTGTTCTGTTTATCGGAGTCCATGATTTACATTTGCTCCTTATATTGTTGTTCTGCCTCCACAGTTTTCATTGTTTCTTCTGAATCTTCCTGTTACACCAACCTCATCTGTTTCCAGACCGAGCGCTTCACAGTGAAACATAACAATTGTGTCATAGCAAAATACGTTAAATTAGTAGGCGGTTTCATTTAATCACAGGATGAAAAATATACTTGTTATAGATAAGAAGTCTCATAATTAACCAAGAGCTTGCAATTTAACAAGTTACCTTTTCATGACCCCCATGCAGATGACACTCTCCTTTGGAAAAAGGTAATTAAGGAAAATCCTAATCGCTAGCAGATGTGAGGACAGTCTTGGCTTAACACACAAGAATGCAAAGAAGGGCAGATTTATGATCGGTAGAGATAAGATCCTCAGCTAACAACAAAACGTAAAATCTTTTGTCTACCTTATAGAAATTAAGTGAGGTTTCATAAAGGTCATCGATATAATAGACAGGAAAGTCATATTTTTGGAAATGTAATGAAATGGCAAACGCAAGGCATGGTTTCAAGTTGCTGGGCAATGGGTCTCGTGCTGTCACATGGATATCGGCCAAATAGATGATAATATTTATGGCATGTATCCTATCTATGAACAGATAACATTGCGAAAGTAAAAAGATGACAGTAATATCTCCCACCTGGGACCTTCAGGTGCAAAGATATCATAAAAGTTGGGAATCTCACAATTCTTTTAAGACTAAAATACATCCTATAGCTCTCTCCGTAGTTCCGCCCTGTTATGAGTCACCAGAGGTGAGATATGTGGGTGTAACTTGGTTTAATAAAAAGCCAATGCCAGTTATGATTCTTGATCAATGGCAAGAAGATACATTGTTGTGTAAGATTGATCCACGTTTCACTGGAGTTCTTGCCTTCCTAAATCTGAGCCATTTCCGTGACCCTGATTAAGTTTCTTTTGTTATTCCTTTTTATTTTATGTAATTGTGTATACTGTATTGTTTTGTTTGTAAAATC
Organism: Oophaga sylvatica; assembly: GCA_033576555.1. Lineage (NCBI taxonomy): Eukaryota > Metazoa > Chordata > Amphibia > Anura > Dendrobatidae > Oophaga > Oophaga sylvatica. The sequence goes on from JARQOD010000009.1 coordinate 50,933,296, forward strand.
ATTTGTATATTTTAATCAATAATGCCTACTTTTCGAATTAAACATAGAAAAATATAATAGCTCTGTTCCTCTTGCTCTGTATACCGCACCCCATTGGTGGTGTATTTACTATATGGTCACTGTGAGTTTCGTCCATCAATCGTTGGTCAATTGTGTATTGTCCTGACGATTGGAGGCAGAGGAGTGCTGTTACCTTGACAAATTGATGGCAACAGTTGGATCTGCGCAATGACAATACTTAGATGATACAATACCACCATTACAGCAAACAATGAGGGCATAGTATAATGAGTATCGAGGAGAGACACAATAATGGGTGTGTCTGAGAGGTATCTTACCCAAAACATATACACCTTTGATAAAAAAAAATATCATTTTATTTCTTTATTCCAATATTATTCTACATGCAGTTTGCATATCACTAGGTGAAGACGTATTCAATAATTAGTGATCACTTTTCAACAACAGTGTTACAAATAATGCAAAAAAAAAAAACACAAAACACGAGAATAAAAGTCGAGTGCAAAATCAATGTTTATTTTCCTGTCTGTAAAGGGATTTAGTTCCCTCTTGTGGTTTTCCTATAAATTACAGTCAGAAAAGAATTCACTGGGAAAAAAAAAAGTCGTTCTGGAATAATACTAGAGAGAAGAGAAAGCAGGAAGAAATAATTAGGATACAGTGGATGTAGCCTACGGGTACAAAGTGGAAGTGGGCTTAATTCTTAAAGGGGGTTTGTCCACGTTTGGGGAATTTTTTCTATTTTTGCTTTTTAATTAAATGCATGTATTTGGGTTTGAAAAATAATTTAATAATAATTTCATTAAAAATGTTGCACCGTTTGGCTTTTATAGGCTCTTTGTTTCCTTGCACTTTCATTTTTGATGTGGTCGATGGTCATAAATCAACTGAGAGCAGTTTGGAAAGAGACGATAAAATAAATACAAACTCTCCATTAGAATGTCACAGCGGGCTCACTGATGGGTTTTCAGTTAACTCATTCTGCAGCCAGCAATAGACAGTGTAACTCTGAGGCTGTAGAAGGAAAACGATGTGAGATCTATAATGAAACCCAATGATAAAAATTATTGTAGCCACAAATACATTTAAGTAAGAAAAAAAATCCCCTTTAATAGATTGGGAAAGACATGTTTAGTATATGTAATGGGTAGAAGTTCTCATAAAGCTGGTATTTAGTAGAAGGGTATGATAGATTATTGATCTGGGGTATAAATATCAATGATTATTGATCTGGAGTATAAATATCAATGAAGCTCCCAAAAAAGTAATAATTAGTGACTAGGGATGAGTGGAACCGTGGATGTTCGGGTTCAACCGAACTTTAGTCCATATTTGCGTGTGTGTGTGTGTGAAACAGGTGAAATATAATGACGTAAATGATGTTTCTTTTTTTTTTTTTTTCCTGTATTTATTTCTCTATTTCTTTATTTGTTTATTTTTTGCTGCACTTTTTGGATCATAGACACAAAAAACTAAAATGTTATGGCTCATGGAAGGATAGGTTAGTACAAAAAAAGAAAATTTTCCCTGTTGGGAAGGGGTTGCCACTTAGTGCCAGTGACTGGATGCAGTATGATCACCAGGGACGTGATATATATTGCTAACTACAACTGATGAGTGAACGTGCTGTGATAAGGTGTTATCTGAGCATGCTCGGGTGCTAACCGAGGGTCTTCGGTGTGCTTGAAAAACTATGTTCAAGTTCCCGCGATTGCATGTCTCATGGCTGTTCGACAGGCGCAACACATGTTGCTTAACAAACAGGAAATGAATGCATGTGTTGCGCCTGTTGAACAGCCGTGAGACATTCAGGAGCGGGGACTCGAACATCTTTTTCTTGCACACCAAAGTCACTCGGTTAGCACCCGAGCATGCTCGGATACATCACTACTAGCAAACAAAGACTCCTCAAGGACGCACATAGCTTTGATTCTCAGGGAACAGATGATTATCCCAGCCGTGACCGCCATGGACTAGCTGCTCTGCATAGCACTGACCACTAAGGGTCAAGCACCTGGGACCATAAATGATCAGACGCTACATGACCACCAGGGACTGGGCAAAATGTAGATCTTTAATCACTATAATATTAACAATTCGTCAGTATGACTAAGGCCGGGGTCAGACATGCGAGAATCGTGCGAGTCTCTCGCATCAACACCCGGCTCTGCCGCCAGCACTCGGACAGGAGAATGCGCCGGATGTTGATGCGACCCTGGCCTTAATGCACAATATACTAATCTCATATATTTCTTAAAGCAAATGGTTAGTCCATCCTGAGCAAGAAAGTATATTAACCCTTGGTAATAACAAATGTGAGCTATGGATCCACATCTAGGGGAGCGTTATCCGAGTGGGAAGACGTCCAGTAAGCAATGTGCACACGACGTTAATGATCACATTAATGAGCACAATGTAATAAGCCGGCTGGATTTCTCTGACTCACGAAAACATCCTTGGCACATCTTCTGATACCCAGCGAGAAGTAGAGCATGAAAATCGTTTCCTTCTGATCTTTGCTGGGTTCCAGCCTCTCCCTATACTTTTCCTGTAGGGGAAATCTTTGAGGTCTGTGTGAACCATTTTAGGTTCTTACCAGAATAAATATTAAATAGTTAATTACACAGGTCAGTAATTTTGTGAGCTGTCCCGCACCGGTCCACGCACAGATTTCTAGGAGGTCTCAGCAGAGTCCAGGAGCTTTGCTGATCGGAGGTCTCAGACCTTGCTTTTCTACAAGTTTTGGATAAAACTTAGCACTAAATAAAATGGCCCATATCTCTGAAACCGAATAGCGGATTTAAAAAAACAAACAACTGAATATTCAGGGGAGCAGCGGGAATAAAATAAGAGCAAATTATACTTTTGACCTACTGACAAGTCCCCTTTAAGGGAATATATTGCATTACAAAATACACTTTGGATACTGCCTTCTTCCAAAATAGCGCCACCCTTGACTATTGGCTGTGTCTGATATTGCAGCAAGTAAATGAGAACAGAGCTGCAGTGCCAGACTTGTGCCACTCTTTCTGTAACAACATCTAAATAATGAAGTAAGAAATCATCATTTATGTCATGCCCTGATGGTTACGCACATACTTCACAAACAACTAAACATGGATTTCTAGTAAATTGACAGAAATAAAGGTCAGGAAGTAACTCAGAATGTTTTGGTTTCAAAACAATGAATTTTATAAATGAGTCAGATGTCAGTATAACGATAGGTGTAAGTTTCATATTGTTTGGCAGGATGTTCCCCTGCCACAGTCCATTATGTAATTGAAGCCAGTTCAGACAAACTCACTAGCAGGGCCGGCATTATGAGGGAGAGTGAGCTGGGCAATTGCACAGGGCCCCCATTCTCGACAAGGGCCCCTAACCAGTGGAGGACTATGGGGTGCAATATACTGTATGGAGGACTATGGGGTGCATTATACTGTATAGACGACTGTGGGGTGTGAATTATATCGTATAGGGGACTATGTGGTGGGCATTATACTATATGGAGGACTATGGGGTGTGCATTATACTGTATGGAGGACTATGGGGTGCAATATACTGTATAGACGACTGTAGGGTGTGAATTATATCGTATAGGGAAACTATGTGGTGGGCATTATACTATATGGAGGACTATGGGGTGTGCATTATACTGTATGGAGGACTATGGGGTGCAATATACTGTATAGAGGACTATAGGGTGCATTATACTGTATGGAGGACTATGGGGTGCATCATACTGTATAGACGACTGTGGGGTGTGAATTATATCGTATAGGGAACTATGTGGTGGGCATTATACTATATGGAGGACTATGGGGTGTGCATTATACTGTATGGAGGACTATGGGGTGCAATATACTGTATAGAGGACTATAGGGTGCATTATACTGTATGGAGGACTATGGGGTGCATTATACTGTATAGACGACTGTGGGGTGTGAATTATATCGTATAGGGAACTATGTGGTGGGCATTATACTATATGGAGGACTATGGGGTGTGCATTATACTGTATGGAGGACTATGGGGTGCAATATACTGTATAGAGGACTATAGGGTGCAATATACTGTATGGAGGACTATGGGGTGCATTATACTGTATAGACGACTGTGGGGTGTGAATTATATCGTATAGGGGACTATGTGGTAGGCATTACACAGTATGGAGGACTATGGGGTGCATCATACTGTATTGTGGGGTGTGAATTATATCGTATAGGGGGCATTATACTATATGGAGGACTATGGGGTGTGCATTATACTGTGTGAGGATTATGGGGTGCGTGTGGGGACCAATGTAGTATTTGGAGAGCTATGTGGATGCAATTATAATATTTAAAGGGCTATTTGAGGGCCATTATAATATATGGAGGGCTATGTGGGTGTGTAGCCCTGGTGTTAGGCACACGCAGTACCCTGGAGAGTGTGTGGCGAGACAGCAGTTTAATGCTAAATACCCATTCACTCAACATACACTAGACACACCCTTAGGGTAGTGTAGTTTACTATTGAGGGAGTGGTCAGGGTGTATGTTTGTTGAGTGATTTTGAGTCAGTGTGTTTCCTGTCTTCGGACAGAGCAGACGTCTGGAGTTTAGCTGGAGGGAGGAAGCAGTCCAGCCTGCTCATCATCAGTTCAGAACGTGGAGGCTGGTACAGGTGGTCTAATTCACCTTAGCCTAGTCAGAGCTGTACCTCATCAGAATACATCGGAAGAAAGAAGAAGCTTAGTGCAGAAAGACTTCAGTCACCTGTCTAAAGGACAGTGAAAGGTTCAGAGACGTGCTCCTGCCTAGTGATAACTGAGAATCTGTAACTAACTTTGAAGGAAGGGAATGAAGGAAGTGACTACCCGACTTTATGCAAGTGTGAGTGCTTATGCTACCAGCGAGGACAAGGCGAAAGGCACAGTGGAAAGATAATTGTAAAGGTGCTTTTGGATTGAAGAAGTCCCGCACATTGCAACCGGTCACTGGGGACCGAAGGATCACTATTAGCTTCAAGCATAGTGGTAAGAAAACCAGGGATTTACCGGACCTTAGGTCGCGGCAAACAGCACCATATAGTCAGTACGTAACTGGGGTCAGGGGGAGTGAAGACTTTGAGCCTGATCAGCAATATAGGAATTCAGCTCTCTCGCAGGAAGGCTCCTACCACAAAACTGACTGGGCAGTACAGCTATGGATTAGCTGGAGTTATTGAGGGAACTACGCTTCAGGCTGGTTGTACTCATCGTGTTGAAAGTAAAGGAGGCCCCTAACTTGTCCAGCTGCTGTCTCAAGATACACTCTCCTTGGATCAGCCTCCCTGGGACCTGCCTGAACATCTTACAAGTAAAGGTATGGAAAGACGCTGACCGTGTGAGACTGTGTTATTTATCTGCACTCGACTTCACTAACTTCATAGACTTTGAGGGACCAGTCCCACCTGTAGGGGACCCGACATCTAGCTGCCTCACCATCCCCTCAGAGATCTACAGCAGCGCTGGTACTAATTACCAGAAGACTACAGGTGGCGTCACGAACTGTATATAAATCTATCCCCTGTAAATATATCCCCAACCTACGCCAGACCGCCCGGGCCACAGACCGAGCCACAGCTACCTGTGACAATTCCCATAGACTTCTACGGGCTCGGCTCTGAGTACCCCATTGCCCTGGTAATCCACAATTGTGGTGGCGGGTCGAGACAACTTGGCGTCACGAACAGGATGCGAAACTCGCAGAATTGCGAGCCCTGTGTGCCTAAGGAATTGTTTTTGTGAAAAAGGACTGTTTGCACTTTTGGCGCCAAAATCGCCATTTTTGTCGCCATATTCGCGCCCTCAGGCGCTGGAGAAGAAGGTGGGCGTACCTTCGTGGGCGTCTACCCCCTGTGGCGCGAAGAAAATGCCTGCCCTCTCAAAGTGCTATTATAACATGCGGTCCTGCCCTACAGCAAAGGAGGTCCGCCTCCTCTTCACCTTCCCTGAGAGGAGGAGGAGACGCAAACCCCACCTCCACGGAAGAGACCGGATGTCTCCGCAGGAAGAAGAAAGAATCTTCTGGAACATCATGGAAGCAGGACGTGTGCAGCCGAGCAGGAAGCGGAGGAAGGCAGGCCCCGTGCCCCAGCCAAGCTGCCACCAGCACCGGAGTTATCCGTGGTCCTGCACCTGCAGCAAGCGTTGCTAGAGATTCAGGAAGAAAATGCACGCCTGAAGAAGATGGTCCAGTACCAACCTGGCTTTGAAGAGATCGAGAGACGCCGGCGTACCCTGGAGCAGCGGAGGCTGTGGGGCACGGTGATCTCTCCCCTCAACGACCCCCACGATTCCAGTTACCGAAGATTCTGCTGCCCAAGGCGAAGGAGCAACCGGAGGCTGCCCCCGAAAGTACCAATCCTGATCCCACCGGTGAAGCGGTGGAGGCGAAGGAGGTTGAGGAGGTATCGCCAGTTCCGGAACGCCCCGCCGGCCAGGAGGCCGCAGCAGATGATCGGTCCCCGGCAGGGACACCGGAGGGGTCCTGTCCGTCACTACCAGACGTGGACTGGGACGAGATGGCGCGCCTGGATGACGTCGCCTACACCGCCCAGTGGGAATATGAGTGGCAGCGTCGTGAGGAGAAGCAGAAACGCCAGCAGGAGGAAGAGCGGGAAGCTCAGCGGAACCGTCAGCGACAACATGCAGAGCTGATCGCGGACAAAGAGAGTGTCCGGAGAGAGAAAGGTACCCTGAGGGAACCGCGGCGGCAGGGGTGTGTGACTGAGTTCCAGCTCCGGAAGGGCTGGGGCTTCATCCGTGAACCGGGCCTCTACCCAGGGGTCTTTGTCAGCAGGCGTGACGTAGAATCCCACCTACCGCAAGGCCATCCCGGGAGGGACTTAGTAAATGGAGACATTGTCACATATACACGGCATTGGGGAATGAAGGGATGGTATGCCCTTAACGTCACCATCGTCCGTGACCCCGTCCCAGACGCAGGTAACGTCACCACTACCGCAGCGTCCCCGTCTCCAGCTCAAGCAGTATCCGGCCGTGCCCCAGCATCGCCCCCTGCAAGTTCATCGCAAATTCAAGCCACCTCTACATCGCAATATGCGACCCAGTCTCAATCGCAATCCATGACACGGTCCATATCGTTGACTGTGATTGAAACGCAATCGGTGTCACGTGAGGAGAATGTACCCGTTGCGCCCCTAGAGGTTCGCACGAGAACTGTGGCGACCCAGACCCTAATCGCAGCGCATGATTTGTTAGTCCTGGGATCTAGGGCCCATTGCATTGTTCCAGCCCCCGGGGTGGAAAGTGTATTAGAAGTAAATGAATAAATAGTAAAGAAGAATCGGTGAGATCCCTATAGGGTCTACCATAAGTAATATTGTAGAAAGTTTGAGAATGTTTTACAAAATTTTGCATAAGTTGAAGAGTATAATGCATATATATTTTGCTAACCGTAGAATGCCCGGCTGGGTAACCAGAAAAAGTTTTGCACTTTAGTATAATAATGTGATATTATATCTATGTCTTTGGTTTTACAATGGACTTTGAGGTTGAGGACTGTGCCAGCCCAGAACTTATTTGTACATAGTTGCGCTTCGGTGCCTTATCTTGGTTTTACATAAAACCAGCACAACTACCTCTGAATACAAAAACCCGTGTGGTGTGGCACTGAGTGAGGTCTGCATTCGGATGTCCTGCAGCCCACCCAGGACCTACGTTGAAGGTTTGGTGCGGGTCCTTCACAAGAATACTGTATATTTATTGAATGCTATTTAATACTTTTGTATTTCTATATATAATGTTAATGTTTGCAACGTTCAAGATATCCTCACCTCCCGGATGGGACGAATTAATGTTATTGTTAATGTTTTCATGCATAAACAAAATATCTCTTTTGTATTTTACAGCCCGGGAGTGCTGTCTTTTACCATGGGGGAATGTGTAGCCCTGGTGTTAGGCACACGCAGTACCCTGGAGAGTGTGTGGCGAGACAGCAGTTTAATGCTAAATACCCATTCACTCAACATACACTAGACACACCCTTAGGGTAGTGTAGTTTACTATTGAGGGAGTGGTCAGGGTGTATGTTTGTTGAGTGATTTTGAGTCAGTGTGTTTCCTGTCTTCGGACAGAGCAGACGTCTGGAGTTTAGCTGGAGGGAGGAAGCAGTCCAGCCTGCTCATCATCAGTTCAGAACGTGGAGGCTGGTACAGGTGGTCTAATTCACCTTAGCCTAGTCAGAGCTGTACCTCATCAGAATACATCGGAAGAAAGAAGAAGCTTAGTGCAGAAAGACTTCAGTCACCTGTCTAAAGGACAGTGAAAGGTTCAGAGACGTGCTCCTGCCTAGTGATAACTGAGAATCTGTAACTAACTTTGAAGGAAGGGAATGAAGGAAGTGACTACCCAACTTTATGCAAGTGTGAGTGCTTATGCTACCAGCGAGGACAAGGCGAAAGGCACAGTGGAAAGATAATTGTAAAGGTGCTTTTGGATTGAAGAAGTCCCGCACATTGCAACCGGTCACTGGGGACCGAAGGATCACTATTAGCTTCAAGCATAGTGGTAAGAAAACCAGGGATTTACCGGACCTTAGGTCGCGGCAAACAGCCCCATATAGTCAGTACGTAACTGGGGTCAGGGGGAGTGAAGACTTTGAGCCTGATCAGCAATATAGGAATTCAGCTCTCTCGCAGGAAGGCTCCTACCACAAAACTGACTGGGCAGTACAGCTATGGATTAGCTGGAGTTATTGAGGGAACTACGCTTCAGGCTGGTTGTACTCATTGTGTTGAAAGTAAAGGAGGCCCCTAACTTGTCCAGCTGCTGTCTCAAGATACACTCTCCTTGGATCAGCCTCCCTGGGACCTGCCTGAACATCTTACAAGTAAAGGTATGGAAAGACGCTGACCGTGTGAGACTGTGTTATTTATCTGCACTCGACTTCACTAACTTCATAGACTTTGAGGGACCAGTCCCACCTGTAGGGGACCCGACATCTAGCTGCCTCACCATCCCCTCAGAGATCTACAGCAGCGCTGGTACTAATTACCAGAAGACTACAGGTGGCGTCACGAACTGTATATAAATCTATCCCCTGTAAATATATCCCCAACCTACGCCAGACCGCCCGGGCCACAGACCGAGCCACAGCTACCTGTGACAATTCCCATAGACTTCTACGGGCTCGGCTCTGAGTACCCCATTGCCCTGGTAATCCACAATTGTGGTGGCGGGTCGAGACATGGGGGCCTTTACACTTTATAAAGGGCTATGTGGGGGCAATTATACTGTATGAAAGCAATTATACAGTCTGAAGGTTTATGTGGGGTCCATTATAGTGTGTGGGGGCCTTTATGCTGTTTTTAAGGCTGTGTGGGTTTTACATAAGTGCTTTGCAGTCCATATAGGCACACAGACTACAGATACGTCTAATGACACACGGGTGACATTTTATATGTGACCCGATTGTAGATTTGCATTTCATATTGTTCTCCATCCTGCCCAGACCATTATGATGTCTTCTTCTGGCAAAGGCACAGTTTTCTACAAAGATGTTTTTATTCTCTTTCTATTGGACTCATCCATATCTATAATAACAGATCACTATAAATTCCAACCCCGAGCTAAAGACAGATTTGTTACTGAGTCCTCTGCGAGGATCCTGGGTCTAGGGTATCCAGTGAGTGTCGCTTTTTGACATATCAAGTGCATTCTATATTTTGACTTCTGTCATTTTCATCAGTCATGTGGCCATGTCAGTGCCATGTGATACAAGGAGCAGCAACCTGTTGTTGTCATTCATATCTGTCATTACCGTTTACTACTCAGATAAAGTAGCACAGTAGCATGACACTCAGCTCCCGCTCGCAGCAGAGCAGGAGCCGAGAGTCATTACCATATCGCATCCAATGCTCTTGCATCGGATGCCATACGCTAGTGTGACCCCGGCCTTAGTCATATTATTGCATCATTACCTTAGTTGTGTCTGATTGTGCTTTGTTCTCTGATCTTGTTGCCGGACCTAAGATTTGTTGTCACCATTCATGTAGATTTTCCCTGCTGCTCTTGACATTCTGATTACAGATACCTGTCCCCGCACTTGGCCTCTGACAATCCGTTTATCTTACTCCCTTGTCTTGATATACTCTCCTGTGATTCAACCTCAGACTATTACCTGACTATGTCTTTGTCTCGCACCTCCGTACCATGAACCCACCTGGAATCTGAGCTCAGACTTCCTGAGTACCCTGTCTCACATCTGATACTGTTTTATTCTCTGATCTTATTGACAGACCTAGGATTTGTTCTGACCATTCGTGTGTATTATCCCTTCTGCTCTTGACGCTCTCTGACTGCAGGTACCTGACCACAGACTTTGCCTCTGACTATCCATTTATCTTACTTACTTGTCTTGACATATCCTGCTGGCATTTGACCCCAGACTGTTACCTGACCAAGCCTTTATGTCGCCCCTCTGTACCACGAGTCCTCTTGGTATCTGACCTCAGACCTCCTGACTACTCTGTCTCATGGCTTATCCGTGAGTAGTGACTCAGTGTCACAGTTATTACCTTTTCTACAGCAGATGCGATGGTTTTCTTTTGCTTTCCACTTCTTTTCCCTCCATAGACCAGTGTTTGGGGTATGCATTGTTTAGTAAGCCAATGTTAACCAACATCTGCACTGATGCAGATCCTAGAACCTTCTGTGATAGATGGACCATCAAACCACCCCAAGTTAGAGATGGGAAAGGGGTATTCTTATTCTTGTGTCTGCTTTCATTATGCTGTTGTGACAGCTTTTATCTTACATAGTGTAAAGCTTATTTCCAAAGAGATCATCCACCAGAGGTTGGTCAAGTGCACACAGTAGTTGCACTTCAGGAGAGGAGTTAACTCCTAATATCCCAGCTATTTCTCTCCAGCCCATTTACTTTTATACAGCTATTATGTACTCACCTCCTTCGTACTCCATTTTGGCTCCTGATCAGCTACTGTTACTTATAATGCAAAATCAGCAGCCCCCACCTTCGGCAGTTCCCAGAGCAGTTCAGCTAATCATGGCTGTCACTTTTCTGAGCTGTGATAACAGTATAGACAATATTTGGATAATATAGTGATAACAGTATGGACTTCAGATCAATGACAGTAGAAGAAGGAACCTTACTAGAACAGTCACTCAAGGAGGAGTGCCCACACCCCAAAAAACAGGAAATAATGAAACTAAGAAATGTGAGCTACTGAAGAGACAACTGGAGAATGTCTCTTTAACAAAGACCAGAGATTGTTGAAGTGCTGCATGTACCTGGGTGAATAAACACCATTTTTTTTAATCAAATTTGTATACTTCTGTCTTTTTTTTATTATATAATGTTGATTCCTGCAATATAGATACTGTACCAGACACAGAATGGCTGTACAAGGAGTCACCATGCCCTCATAACCTGTCTGTACTTTGTGCACCGTAACAGATTCAGATAGAGTACACGTAAGTCATTGCCGCCAGCCACAGTGACCATAAAGCATGGTGCTGACCTCTTCCATGTTTCCGATGCTGAATAGTGCCCCCAAAGAAAATTAAAGGTCCTCTAAATGCAGAAAATGTGCAAAAATTATCCCAGAAGTTTCTCAATCTCCTACTTGTCTTTTATCCTATTTTGGGTGATATTTCGAGTAAAAGTGAAAAAAAATCTAAAGAAATATTTTCTATGGGTGAAAGGAGATCAGCTACGTCCGCCTTCCTCCGCTCATTGTCCTATGTCTGACTGTTAGACAAAAGGCTGCAGCAGGAGCCTCTCCCCCTCAAGATCCGCTCCTGGCAGCTTCCTGAGCAATTACTGACCAATGGAGTACAAGATGTAATCAACTGGAGACAAGATCGGAAATGCCGCAGACCATGATAGCATGTTTAGGCCACGCAAGTTGCTCATAGTGGCACAAGCAACACTCGGCCAGGCGTTGTGTTAAAAAAGAGCTCGTAGGACTCTGGAGAAGTTTCAGTGTAATGGAATCTAATTTTACTGCATATATAAACTGGTATATAATCACAGATTTTCTAGGTCTTCCTGTAGTTGTAGCAATCTTCCCAGTCTTCTCTAAGATTGCTCCCTACTTGCCCGATGCCTGGAACACTGGACTCCTACCTGCCATGTGGCCTCAGCCACACCCTGTGTCTCTTCCTGAAAACAGCTTCTATATATAGACTCAGTAGGTTCTTGAACAACAGTGACCTCTAGTGACCACAGGTAAGAAAACCACATTTATTCATACACATTGCAGGAAATTACAGAGAGGGATGGCAGCGCTGACATGTACATGATCATTCACAGCTTACCCTTCTTACAAGTAAGACTCGGGTATTGGGTCACTGATGTAACGTTTCTACTTGTGGAGAGTAAGAGTGAAAAATGTTAATGTAAGGAGACTTATAGGCCATGCAATACTCCTCTGCGAAAATAAATATGCAAATTGCCTCCTCAAATAGGAAAACGACTTGGACTTTATTGCAACCTATTGGAAGTAGCAATCCTAAAAGTCAAAAGTCTCATATAGCCAAATCAGAACTCCTGCTTTGCACAGGTGAAGAGCAACACCTTGAAACGCCGGTCTGCAAACTGACACTATGGTTTGGCTTTTATCTTAAATCATATGGCAAGGCTCGTTAAAGGGTTGATATTGACTTTTGGGATTGTTACTTCCAATAGGTGGCACTACAGTTCAAGTACTCTTCCTCTGGGAGAGGCTAGTTGCATATTTAATTTCCCAGAGGAACATTGCATGGCCTATAAGTCTCCTTGCACTAACATTTTTCACTCTGTTACTCTCTACAAGTAGAAACGTTACCCTTTAGACCAGGGGCGAGGAATCTCTTTTCTGCCAAGGACCATTTGGATATTTATATCATCCTTCGGGGGCCGTAGAAACTCCACCCACAAAGTACATCCTGACTCTGGCACTGGTGTCAGGACGTTATCTTTCATTGCATGACCTTCAGTGTTCAGTAGTGAACAATGTGTGTGAGTGCTAACAGAGCAAGAAGAAATTAATGAGCTGCAGGCAATCAAAATACAGCTCCCTGCCAAAGCACTGTTGTCCTGAGAATCTGCCCGGGGGCCGGATAAAAGGTCATCGAGGGCCGTAAATGGACTTGGAGCCTGAGGTTCCCCACCCCTGCTTTAGACCGATCAGAAGCCTTTCATACAACCAAATAAGATCTCATTCTCTGCACTGACGAGGGGCATTACCCTGAAACATGTCTCTACATATTGATATTATGGTTTGGTTTATATCCTACATTACGTGGCAAGGCTCGATATTGACTTTTAAGATTCTATTTCCAATAGGTGGCGCTAGAGTTCAAGTCCTCTTCCTCTCTGAAGAGGCAATTCTAATACACTGATGATTTATGTAACGTTTTTTTCTGTTCCTTGCTGATAGTACATAAAGTGCATTACCATGCCGGAGTCATTTTCATTGGCGTACATTAAACTTGATAAATAGATTTTATGCACTATATGTATCCAAGTGTGGACTGGGTGGCTAGAAGAAACATTTCACAGCCTGAGCGTGCAATGCAAGGGTTAGACAAATGAGCTTTCACACCAGGACAAACCGAGATGATTTGATATAATTACGCATCCCTTATGCGATCTGCTATACTTCGCACGCGCTGAGCGCGGACTGTAACTCAGCAGCGCCATCTTGTGGATAGAAGTTGTAAAATGGGTTCATGCATTTAAAGGATATTTGCATTCTACCTGGAGCGAATCCCCCTTCCTATAAATTCCCAGCAAGGTGATCGCGTAGTCTCACATATGTGTTAGAGTCAGTGCTGGCTCTGCAGGACACTGATATGCACTTAGGTGGGCAGCGCTGTGGTTCTAAAGTGCTGGGCTACAGTTATGTAAAGGGCAGTAGTTTTGGTGCCATGGGGAAGAGGTGTAGTAAAACTGCACGCGACAACTAGAAAATCTGTGATTGGCGTAAACCTGCTTCCCTGGCTGCAGCATTTACGGACTAGTCTCCCATTGAGCACATCTGGGACGCTATTGGTCAGTAATCACTCAGGGAGCTGCCAGCAGCGGATCTTGATGATTTTCCAAAGTGCAATAACCATTAATAACCTCAAGGCTGTAAGTGCGAGGATTTCTGCATCTGCAGTTCATACCCGATATTGAATAAATTGAGATATTTTGAAAATTTTGTTCCCATTGCAGTTTTCCTTTCTCACCCTTCCCAGGTCCAAGGTTGAGTTTACGCCGCTGCTCCCGGTAGCTTTTATTGCCTGCAGCTCTGACGCCCAAGTTGAGAGCTGACAAGCTCACTGATTGGCTGCAGTGCTATTGACTTGGAGATTCAGTGTTGGACCATGGGAGGGTGAGTAAAGCACTATTTTTGGGGGGTTGTATTTTTTTATATACAGCTATGAGATACGTAATATGCATTTATTTTTGGCTGTCATTTTTGGATACTTTCCGCATTGCTCCACAGCTCCTCTACTTTCTACCTTCCCTCAGTGATGACAGGCAGAGATGTTACTGACAATAAGTTTTTCGGCGTTCTGCGAGATGCCAGAATTGTAGTCACACTGTATGACCTTGCCGCAGGAAGGACGCACGATATAATCCACGCTGACCCATTTTCGGAATCGGTCTTTGCCTTCCTTGCTCTTCCTCCTGTGCGTTTAGCATGGCGCGAGTCTCCGAGCTCATGTGTTAAAATGTCAGTGATTTGATTAGCGCTGTGCCGGTGAGGGGAGCGCCGCCCGGCTCCACTATGGCTCTTTACACAGTGAAGCTTCTTCCTATCTTTGCTTTCATAATTACAGCTTCTTGAATATTCATTAAGTGCCGTCTTGATTAAATGCAGATACTGGATGATTAAACACCAGTGGATAATTTTGGGGAAAGAAGAAGAAGAAGAGCTGGGTGCGAATGTGATTTTATTCTTTAGGACTTTATACGCAGGGATTAATGAAATAAATACATAGATGTCCAATTAGGAGGAAATAATGAATCAATCAGTGTGGAGCTGTTCACCTCCTGCAACAATTATACAATTAATGATCTGACAATCACAGAGGCAAGAAGAACGTCACACTCAGCTACAGGGGTACACTGCGAAAATATCAAAGGGGCTTCGCTTAGAAGTCAGATCCTCAGGTGCCACTGAGGTGTATTATGAGGTTCCGCAGCAGCTGAGGTGTTAATTATGATGTTCTGCAGCAGCAAAGGTGTATTATGAGGTTCTGCAACAGCTGGGATGTATTATGATGCTCTGCAGCAGCTGAGGTGTAGTATGAGGTTATGCAGCAGCTGAGGTGTACTATGAGGTTCTGCAGCAGCTGAGGTGTATTATGGGGTTCTGCAGAAATTGAGGTATATTAGGAGGTTCTGCAGCAGCTGAGGTGTATTATAGTGTTCTGCAGCAGCTGAGGTGTATTATGAGGTTCTGCAGCAATTGAGGTATATTAGGAGGTTCTGCAGCAGCTGAGGTGTATTATGAGGTTCTGCAGCAATTGAGGTATATTATGAGGTTCTGCAGCAATTGAGGTATATTATGAGGTTCAGCAGCAGCTCAGGTGTATTATGAGGTTCTGCAGCAGCTGAGGTGTATTATGAGGTTCTGCAGCAGCTGAGGTGTATTATGATGTTCTGCAGCAGCTCAGGTGTATTATGAGGTTCTGCAGCAGCTGAGGTGTATTATAATGTTCTGCAGCAGCGGAGGTGTATTATGAGGTTCTGCAGCAGCTGAGGTGTATTATGAGGTTCTGCGGCAGCTCAGGTGTATTATGAGGTTCTGCAGCAGCTGAGGTGTATTATGAGGTTCTGCAGCAGCTGAGGTGTATTATGATGTTCTGCAGCAGCTCAGGTGTATTATGAGGTTCTGCAGCAGCTGAGGTGTATTATAATGTTCTGTAGCAGCGGAGGTGTATTATGAGGTTCTGCAGCAGCTGAGGTGTATTATGAGGTTCTGCGGCAGCTCAGGTGTATTATGAGGTTCTGCAGCAGCTGAGGTGTATTATGAGGTTCTGCAGCAGCTCAGGTGTATTATGAGGTTCTGCAGCAGCTAAGGTGTATTATGATGTTCTGCAGCAGCTGAGGTGTATTATAATGTTCTGCAGCAGCTGAGGTGTATTATGAGGTTCTGCAGCAGCTGAGGTGTATTATGAGGTTCTGCAGCAGCTGAGGTGTATTATGAGGTTCTGCAGCAGCTCAGGTGTATTATGAGGTTCTGCAGCAGCTCAGGTTAGATTCAGAGTAGTTATGAGGCTCGGTGGCGCTCTTCTCTATAGCATCGCCAGGTTCTGACATGTCAGGTGATGTTCATACAGTCCAGCTTTTCAGTGGGACTTCGGATCGCTGTATCCTACTCCCCAGATGTTCTGCTGAGAATGAGCCCTGCATCCGGCGTGGCCTCGTGGAGATTGGCACAGAGCTGTGGAGCACGGCACATACATTACGCCCCACCAGGAGCATTGAGCTGCACTTTCTATAGGCACAGCGCACTTCATTAGCTTTTCCGTCTGCCCGGTATCTGTGCGCACTAATTACACTGCCCCAGAGAGGCCGATGCTTTCCTATCTCCACCTCGCAGATGGCACATTAGAATGGGCTTTGTTATTCTGAATTTAAATGGGAATGAACAGGAAAAAAAGAGAAATTGCAGCCTTATGTTCTACATTACTGTAAGGAGAATGTATGTGAATATGATTTATAAGGACTTCAAGGGAAAGTCTACTTCTACTGTAGACGATGAGTCCATCATTCTTCTCCAGTTATGTCTGAAGATAAGTTCTGCTGGTTTCCTGTTAAAAGTGTTTTTTCACCTACAACTCTTTGGGAGCGATGATCATACATGTGCACTACCGCTACCATAGACCCAAAAGAAAGACTGATTGTTCACTTTTCCAGTCTTTTCCATCTGTCCCAGATCGCCATGATGATTTCTTCCAACCACAGCTCATCTGAAGAGATAACAACAAAAACACATTAGACTTCCCCATAAAAATATTACTGCCCTTTGTAAGCACCCTAGAAAGCAATAGTACTCTTTTTTTGCCCATGTCAAAGTTATAATGCCCCCTTTATAAACCTGTGATTATCATACCATGAGTGCCCCTATAATGAAAAAATGCCGCCTGGGTGTCACCTGAATAATAATGCCCTAATTTTCTCTAAAAGTAATATTGCCTTTTCAGTGCACCACAAAAAGTAATAATTCCCCCTGATGTCACCATGTAAAATAATGCCCTAAGTACCTCACCAAAATGTGCCTCCACAAATAGTAACATTTACCTGTGTCCCCCACATATAGAAATATTACATTTTGTGATCATGCCCCCTAATTCTGCCCGTATATAGAAATAATGTTCTTTGCGTACCCCCTTGTATAGTAATAATGCCCCCTGACTCACACTCACTGTCTATATTTTATATGCAGAATCGGTAGGATATTCTACGAGATGAAGCTTCAGTCTGTCTTCACTGCCTCCTGCTTGCAAGAACTGACAGGGAGGAACCTATCACAAGAAAGAGTAAAGGGAGATCAGTTCAAACTATATCTGGGATACAAAGAGCCTGTAGGGTTGAACGTACAGCAATTCTCTGTCACTAATCTGTTACTACTGTCAATACATGAGACACAGAAGAAATGAGACTCTGTTTCTGCTGCCAAGTCAGTGGCATGATATAAAATGAAGTAAACAACATTGCAGACAACCCTTAAACAGCATATTAATTACAACACAAACGGCATACACAAGAGCCTCTGCATTATTCTATAAGAATAGTTTATGCTACCTTATGTAAGCAAAAATATGCAAAAGTGACCCACTGCCCAGAAAATCCAGTCAACCAACCAACAGATTAGGGACGCCTGATAACTTTGGGGTGGAATGGTCACTTGTCCTCAGGGAAAAAACTGAGGGTTTTTTAGATTTTTTTGCCCAACTTTAAGGCTACTTTCCCATAATGATCTTTTGATGAGTTTTTATTATGAGAATTATGTTATTTCTTGGGTTTTTTTTCATTGCATTTTAGGTACTTTTTTTACACATCTTTTTATTGCATTTTCTACCTTGGTGTGTCAGGCTTTAAATGACGCTGAAATGGAAACACACTAAAAACACATATACATTTTTACCTAGGGATTTTCCGCATCTAATGCAATGCTATGGGGGAAAGTATGCACGTAAAACTCAGCGTACCTGCAAGGAAAATTGGCATTTTGCGAATTTGAAACAGTTTCCGCAGGTCAGTGTATGCTGAATAAAAAAGAAGCACAGTGGGCATGAGATTTATTTAAATCCCATCCACTTTACGAGAATTGTAGAAAGCTATATCAAAAACTCGATATTAGAAAAACCAGTACAGGTGCTATCAGTGTAAGTGTGCCCGTGTGTTACATAAGTATGACATATGTGTAGCATCCATGTGCGATCCATGTGATGTATCAGTGTGACACGTATTAGCGCCTGGGAAAAACAGCACAGTTAGCGCTGTTCCCAGGCGCTGGGCATTGAGTACACCTATTATCATAGTCACCTGGCTTCCCTGCGATCAGCGAGACCAGGTGACGCTGATGAGAGTGGGAGTCTGTTTATAATGTATATTAAATAAATAATTGGATTAAAAAACCTGTGTGGGGTCCCCTGTAATATTTTCCTAACCAGCTGAGGGAAAGCAAATGGCTGGATGCTGATGTTAATATTCTGGGAAGGGGCCAATAGCCATAAAGGTTCCCAGGCTATTAATATCAGCTCACAGCTGTTTGCTTAGCCTTTACTGGTTATTATAGGGGAGAACCCATCAAAAAAATGAAGTAGGGTCCCCACCATATTTACTAACTCACAAAGGCTAAACAGACAGCTGCAGGTTGATATTAATAACCTAAGAAGGGGCCATGGATATTGTCCCACTTCCAGACTTAGAGCGGCAGCCCTCTCCTGCCCCTGAAATGGCACATTCATTAGATGCGCCTATTCTGACGCTTAGCCTATGCTCTTCCCACTTGGCCTGGTGCGGTGGCAAGTGGGGTAATAGTTGTGGAGTTAATGTCAGCTGTTTTATGTTCGCTGACATCAAGCCCAGGAGTTAGTAATGGAGAGGGGTCTATTAAACACCCCCATTGCCAACCCCATAGTCAAAATTAATAAAGACACAGACAGATTAAAGTGGGAAAAGGGAAGGCTAAGCGCCACAGTTGGCGCATCTAATGAATGAATTCCAGCGAAGGGTCCATTTAAAGAAGAATTATTTTACTGGACCCTTTGCTGGATTCCTTCTTTTTTTGTGAAACCTTGCAATACTACAGGATCAAGGGTGAGCTGATTGCATGTGGACCCTGCAGAGCCTCACACTGCTTTCATCTAATGGATGCACCAATTCTGGGGTGGCTGAGGGCTGATGCTCTTAGTCTAGGAGGGAGTTAATATCCATGGCCCCTTCCTAGGCTATTAATATCAGCCCGCAGCTGTCTGTTTAGCCTTTGCTGGTTAGCAAATATATGTGTGCAGACCCATAGATATGAATGGGTCTACGTATGTAAGTGTCTCCGGTACGCGTGGAAACTGTCACCACACATACAAGACACACTGACGTGTGAAGGGGGCCTAAGACCCATATCTTCCCTGAGAACTAAGATGCCATAAATATTTAAAATGGGAATACCTCTTTTAGAGTTATTTAGGCAAAATAATAACCAGGTACGTAATAATCTGATATCCTCACTTAGAGCCCAGTCCCATTAATTATGATAAACAGATTCTCTCCATGTCCTGATTAATTAACATAATTGTAACATGGCTCTAATTTCTTATTAACAACTTGAAGACAGAAAGCAGATGCTCCTTCATTTCATGTTCCTGTGCTTATCCAGCTAATGACGAACCGTGGCTGTTTATAAAAAGAATGTGAGGGTTTGGAGACATATAGACTTCCCTAGTTTCATTGTATATTTATTTTTAGAAAACTGCATCTCTTGGATCTTTTGAGGGTATTTGTATTAATTGCATTTTGAAGTTTTAAGACATCTGGAGTCACATACTCATTTTTTGTTTGCCTGCCCTTAGGACCTTAATGAAGACGTGCAAACATTATTTTGGTGCCGTCAATGCAAAAAAACATCAATGTAGAGATGACGTCGGAATTTTAAAGCAACTATACACAACATACTAATTCCTGCTGATCCACCATAACACTATGAGCAGTGAATGACATTTTTTATCTTGAGAAACCTGACAAAGGTTGGGATATACAAGTCAAAAAATGGGCAGGAAGTTCTATGTCGTTGTGATGGAAGTGGGTAAAAAGTTAGATAGACTTTGACAAGGGCCAAATTTTGGAGCCTAGACGACTGGATTAGAGCACAACCAAAACAGCAGGTCTTGTGGGGTGTTCCCTCTATGCAGTGGTCCAAGGAAGGGTAGCCAGTTAATCACAATCATAGGTTCCCAACAGTAGTGGACACAACCAGAAGATTGCCACTGTGAAAGAACAATAAATGGGTCCTTTGTAGGCCAATAGCTCATCATAATGCACAATTTCACCTGCTTTGGAGCTGGTAATGGAATACCAACCAATGGTAATGGTAATTCCAACCAATGGAATGTCTGCCTCTGTTTTCCAAAGCTTATTGATGCACATGAGGAGGGAAGGCTAGCCTAGCTGGTCAGGTCCAATTACAGCTGGTCAGGTCCAATTACAGCGAAGAGCTAGAGTAGTACAAGTTGGCAGACACAGTGCATAGCAGCTTGTTGCATTGTCGGACACAGACAGAAGAAGGCCCTGTGCAAGACCAATTTATGGACCCTTTGTAGTCCAATAGCTCATCGTAATGCACAATTCCATCTGATTTGGAGGTGGTCATGGGTAGAGATGAGCGAATTTGTTCGGGTATTGGCCCCGAATCTGATTTTGACATATTCGGGCTATATTCTAACACTATTCGTGCCAAATGTATGTCTTATGATCGATTCCAAACAAATTTGTTAATTTCTACTCCCATGGACTCTAATGATGTTCGGCTGTGTTCGACGAATATTGCAAAAACAATATTCGAGTCCGATCGTATTCGGAACCGAATCCGGACAAATTCGCTCATCTCTAGTCATGGACCTCCTTAACTATTGGGCTCTTGTGCGACTCCAGAGGTTGTATCTATGATATGTCCACCCCTGGCTTGCTGTGCATGGAGACTGGTCAGAGTGCTCATGCTGCCTCTGTCACTTCAACAAAAGCACCTCCAATATCGGAATTTCAGCATCAGAACTCGACCATGGAACAATGGAAGAAGATAGCCTGTTCTGGTTAATCATATTTTATGTTACACAATGTGGTTGACTGTGCCTTTGCGCATGTGCATTTCTTACCTTAGTAAGAGATGGCACCAAAATGGGTTGGGTAGGAGTCAATGTGATGATCAGGGTAATGTTCTGCTTGGAAGCTTTGGGTCCTGGCATTCATATAGATGTTAGTTTGGCACGAATAACCTACCAAAAGATTGAACAGACACCACTGCAAAAACTGTCCAGGAATCCTTTGAGGAACATGACAAAGTTCAAGGTGTCCTCCAAATTCCATCAATCTCAACTTAACTGAGCATGAACAATGTTTCCAAATTTTTACATCACAGGAGTAATCATTTCCTGAATTAAGGCAGTGTGGGACATTTCTTGATGGTGAGCACTCAAATAATGCTCATTTTTGGATCCAAGGTACCGTAATGCAACATTGAAGAAAATTAGTTGGTGAGAACATTCAACTCATAGAGATTTAGACCTGGACCTAAGGCTTCTTAGCTTGAGTTATAACCCAACCCTACATTTCCTTACAATGAGTTAAAAAGTGGGAGTGAAATGCCAACATTTTCCTCCATTGTTTCACCAAGGGATAGGCCCAACATGAGGACTTCAAAGTATGACATTGAGATTGGCTATACACAACTTAATCGGCACTTGTTTAATAATTTGTTCCCATGAGTCAGGACCCAACAATCTGCTGATCTGCAGACTGTTTATACAGCTGATTGAATCCATGTTTACAAAATCCAATGATCAAACCAAACGATGAGGAGGCACATTTTGGAACCCTGCCTTGGGCACCAGCGGTGCTTGAGATTAAAATTTACTAAATATCATTAGCTGCAACTTTACATGGTAAAAACGTCTCGTAAAAAGTGACCTTATTGCCTTTTGCAGTCAACAAGAGCATTCATATTTCAAGGAGAAAAAAAAATGAGAAAAATCTGAAAAATGGGCCATAAGTCAACCTTTACTCTCTCCCAGTTTTCACACTAAGCTCATAGTGTCATCCCACATAGTAGAAAGACATTTGGAATTTGCGGTAGGGTATAGCGAAATACCGGTTTTATCTTCACGCCTCAGTGCAGTAACCGTTCCTTTTGCCCTTTCCGAACACGACCTATGTAGACAGTCAGCCAAGGTTCATCACGAGGCCAACCATAGCCTCAAGAAGATCTAGAATAACCTTCACCATGAAATTTTTGGAAGAAAAAAAAAACAAGAGAAGAGACAGAAAAATAGGAAAATGTCAAGGGTGACTTGAGAAGTTTAGAGTTTCAAGTAGACTGGTAACTCTATGACTTTGTGTCTCTGGTAGAGCTTTGTGAAGTCTTAGGAAGCAAACGTTTTCAGATCCTATCTCAAGACGTTGCTTCTGATGTGTCGATGCACCAGGGGATAGCCCCAAAGCTTCGGGGGCCACTTTCTTTACTGACAACGATTGCGGAATCAGGTGCAGGCAGCCCGGCGGGAGGATTAGCAAAAGTCAACGCAACGCTCGGAATTTCTGATTGGGCTTTATGTTGATGATGAATGCCAAAAAACACATTACAGTCGATGAAAGAAACAATTTGACCTTTCTACGGTTCTTCAAAAGATCATATCTGTCTGATGCATTCAGAAGCTTTAATCGTCGTACTCCATGTTCTAGTGCTAGGATAGAAAGCTTTCGCTAATCCACATCTCGGAGATGCTCAACCTTTTATCATATTCCTGCAGGCAGCACAAAGTGGATACTTATCACACAAAAAAAAGTTTAATTATAGGAGCTCACGTCTTTCCTTAATACTGTCAGGGCCCTTATACCACTGTTGACAAAGAAGTAAACGTGTTGTCATTTGTAGGCTCTTCACTGACATATCCCATCATAATATCCAAATTTTGAACAAGAGCTAATTGCATAAAGATTAAGCCGTAATTTCTCCATGTGATAACTACATGTTCACCGTATTATCCCATCTGCATGATAAGAGGGAGATGTCAGACCAATATTGATGTAGATGGGATTGAGCTGCAATACCACAGCCAGCCTGAGGACAGGTGGCACTGTTTTAGGATGATTCAGCTATGTTCTGTCACTCGACAAACTCTTTAAGGAATTAACTAAACTTTAATTTCATTTTTTTAAATATTTTTTTTCAAAATGGAAAGTTATAAAAGTGTGCAAATCACTTTATCAGGGGATGTGTCTTCATTCCTGTAAAAAAATGCATATAAATGGTTTCTAACCTCTGGTTTTTCCCAGTCTATTTTCCTGTTGTCAGCTGCATTGATATCAGAATATACTCATTTGGAGTACAGATGATGGCAGTGATGGGTCAGCTCCTGTCTCCTCCTCTTAATGTTGTGTTTATCACAACAATCTCCTGCAGCAGGCTTACAGTAGAGGAAGAGACAGGAGCTGACCCATCACTGCCATCATCTGTACTCCAAATGAGTATGTTCTGATATCAATACAGCTGAAGACTGTAATAGATTGGGGAAAAGAAGTTATTTACATGCAATTTTTACAGGAATGATGAAAAATCTCCTAATAAAGTGGTTTGAAAAGATTAAAAACTTTCCATGATGGACAAAATTATGAAAAAAAAAATTAAAGTTTAGGTCCTCTTTAACGAAAAGTCAACTAGTAGAAAAGGGAACCTGTTTTTTTAGATTTGGGGATAACCGCTATATGAAACTTTACAGGATCAGTGATGAAATCTCAAAAATAAAATTTGTTCTTCAGTATTACCACAATCTCATTTCCATTGTAGATCAGTAACTCAGTCAATATATTAATATTTGGGAAAATTTATAAAATCTGGTATCAGTTTTAAATGCACTGGAGTAAGATGTGCATAATTTATTCAGAGGAACACACCCCGAATTACAGGCCAAAAGTTTTGCGATTGACATAGATTTTGATTTTCTTAAAGTTTGCTGCTTCAATTATCAACATTTCACAAGTTTTAAAACTTTTCAATGCCAAATACATGAAGTTAAGGCAAAGATTCAATATTTACAGCGTTGTCCCCTATTATTCAAGAGTACTGCCACCCTTCACCCTGGCAGCTGGATACCTGTGACTCTAAATTTGCTGTGTATGCCATTAAATGTCCCTGTGGGAAGGTCTATGTGGGCGAAACTACACAGGCGGTGAAGGACCGAATATCCCAACATAAGTCTGATATCCGTTGTGGACGACAAAATTTACCAATTCCATACCACTAGCTTGGCCCGTGCGAAATTTTCGCACATTGGTCGTCGGGGGTGCAGGCAATTTCAGAAAAAGCAAGCTGGTCAAATGTAAATGTATTTCATGAGATGATGAACACAGACAGGTATTTATATATGTGGATTGGTAATACAATAAATTGGTTTGATAACTAGAGGCCAAAAAATGTCTTCCGGGTTGAGGTGCCACCTGCAGGTCATTGTGTCTTTCTGTAGGTTTATGAAAATAAATTATTAAACTGTCTTTAGTGATAAAATCGTGAATGTGTAGTTTGTTTGGCTCTTTTCTTGCTGAAGGGGGCAAGTTTACCTTTCAAATGGTGTATCATTTGTGTGTGTGGGGTGAAGTAATCAGCGAAAAAGCAGTGCATGTATACAAATGTGTTTGCACATGAGCCTCACCTGCAGTCAGTGAAGTGTGCAATCCTCCAGTGTGCCTGAAATAGGCTGGGCAAGCACTTGAGCAAGCTGGAAAGACCCAAGGGAAATGTTTGGATTTGTTTGTGATGTCTGTAAGCAGCTTTGTGGTAGTGGGCTTTGGGGTAGTGTGCTGCCACCTGCAGGTAATTTGACCTTTCAAATGGTGTATCATTTGTGTGTGTGGGTGCAGTATGAACGGAGATACAAAGTAATCACCGAAAAACAGTGATTAGAAATAATAGAATAGATTTCCATATTGCAGGTCATACCATTGCACAATTGAAGTTTTTGTTATTAGAACAGGTCCAACAGAGCAGGATTCAGGTCTGGGGAACGGGTGGGCCAGTCCATAGCTTCAATGCCTTCCTCTTGCAGGACTTGCTGACACACTCCAGCCACATGAGGTCTGGCATTGTCCTGCATTAGGAGGAACCCAGGGCCAACCAGCATATGGTCTCACAAGGAGTCTGAGGATCTGATCTTGGTACCTAATGGCAATCAGGCTACCTCTGGCGAGCACATGGAGGGCTGTGTGGCCCTCCAAAGAAATGCCACCCCACACCATTACTGACCCACTGCCAAACCGGTCATGCAGAAGGATGTTGCAGGCAGCAGGTTCACATTCAGCACATGTGACGGACATGAGAGAGTCTGGAGATGCCGTGGAGAGCGATCTGCTGCCTGCAACATCCTTCAGCATGATCGGTTTTGTTAGTGGGTCAGTTATGAAGTGGGGTGGCATTTCTTTGGAGGGCCGCACAGCCATCTATGTGCTCAATGAACCTTCAGTGACCTGCCTCCACCAAAATGGCGCCGGCATCGATGCATGCACAGTAGCATTTATTGGCAAGCGATGCTCTCAATTTGCAACTCATGGTAGCGCTCACCTTTTCTTCTGCAATAATTTTCCCAGATGTCCCAAACAATCTGAAGGGTCTTCCTCAGGGACAATAATAGCTTTTTTGCTGCCCTTCTTGACACTAGGCCAGCCAGTTACCTGCCTGCTGCCATTCTTGAGCAAGCTCTGCACTGGTGTTGAACCGATCCTACAGCTGAATCCTTTTTAGAAGACATTCTTGACTAACACATGCTGGACTTATTTGGCAGCCCTAAAGCCTACTTTACAGCAATTGAATCTCTCTTTTTTAATTTTTGACTAGTTGATAAATAGTTGATTTAAGGGCAATTTTACAAGCAGCAATATCCTTGCCTGTAAAGCTCTTTTGACGCAAAACAATGATTACTGTACGTGTCTCCATGGAGGCAATTATTATTAAAGGGGTTATCCACTACTAGGACAACCCCTGTTTAAAAATGAATGTTTTTCCCGTTAAAATAAAAATACTTATGCTCAATTCTCCTGCTTACTTGAGCCCGTTGCGTCATGCGAGTCCTCCATCCAATCAGCACCGGCTTCATTGTCCCCGCCTTCAGACAAATCAAACATCAAGAGAAAGTAATAGAGCAGCCAAGCCCTGACTTCTTGTTGGTGTTCGATTCATCCAAAAGCAAAGAGAGAAGCCAGCGCTGATTGGGTGCAAGGCTCGCGTGATGTAACAACCTCATGTGAACCCCAAGTACGCGAGTACCAAAACTGCTGGAACATCCCCAGCACCGGAGATGAGTATAAGTGTTTTCATTTTAATGGGGTAAGAATTCAGATTGCGAACAGGTTGTCCTAGTAGTAGACAACCCCTTAATTAAAAGTCAATAATTTCCAGCATCAGCCAGCTTTTAAAGCAACCATTCTCCTCTTATAATTCAATCAGCATGATAGAGTGATATCAGCTACCTTGTCCTCGTTAACACTTCCTCGTGGGCTACCAAGAAGTTCATTGAAATTATGTAAGCACATTTTGTGGCAGAGCTGAAATTCAGTGGAAATGGTATTTTTTTGATTATGTAAACTTTCCTGGCATCTTTTTGCAATTCATCTGATCTTTCTTCATAACATTCTAGAGTTAAAGTAAATCGTCTCTATAAAAAACAAAAAAGCAAACTTTCCAAAAGACAATATTTGTGTCCGTCACAAAACTTTTTGCCACAACTGTAAATTTGGTGTATCTCTGGCTGTCCATGCACCAAAAACTCAGGTTGGATTTACTCCAATTTCTGAAGTAGATGACAGTAAATTGGTCTGGACACAAAGTGCCACCCAGAGTTTAAGAAAAATGAATAGATTGGCAAATAATAATAAAAATTAAAAAAGAAAAACAGAACAGCCCTTAATAAAAAAAAGACCCATACAAAGTATGTGCCATCATGGGAACTGATATAAGTCACAAAATTAAAACTTGTCCTATAGTAATTAGCGACTGAAAAAAGTTTTTTAACTGCCTCTGACTTTTCTCCAGAATGTGAATATTAAACGTTGAGGGAGCTTCACCACTCGTAGGAAAAATGGAGCGTCTGACTGGTCTATCCCAGTAGGAGTCTTTCACTGGGACCGGGCCCTGGTGCACTAATAAAAAACGTACAAATTGATCCGGCACTCAAGTATGCTTGAAAAATAACGATTTATTGATGAATACTCCAATATTTTGTGTAACGTTTCGGTCATAAACAGACCTTCTTCAGACTGGAGAATACAAATAAACATATAAACATATAATATAATCAGTCTATATAATAAATTCGTCAAAAAATACTCTGAAACAATGGAACAATGTATAGGAAAATAAGAAATAATGATATATATACAGAAAATATATACTTTGTAGAGTAAATCAACTCTGGTAAAATGATGAATCATTACAATAAGAAAATGAGCACAGGTATCTCACTGAATTGCTTTCAAGTAAGAATAATTGATGATAAAGGCACTAGACACTGAAAGGACTATAAGAAATCTGAGTATGTATATACCCCTAATAAGTGATGAAATACATAAATACTATATAGTAGGATCATCAATGTTCTGAATATTGGTATCAAAAGATGTGATAATATTTGACGGGATATATAGCATAGTATATATGAGATAATAAAGAGGCCGTAATAAGTAATAAGTAAACTCACTATCCTTACCCAGTGGTGTTGGAAACAAATTATAAATAGAACCGATATGAGATCTGTGGATGAATAGATAAAGAGACCGCTTAGATGTGGTAGAGAATCACAGCTATCCAGTGCAGCATAGGTAAGCGCTATAACAGAGATATAGTATACGTCTGGTGGCAATAGAAAAGGTGCACATGCTTACCAGGGGATCGCCTGTGAAGTAAACAGGAAAAACACTAAGTAGTAATGCTGAATTAGCTGTGGAAATGGCGCTGTAGGTGAGCCCTGCACGTGTGTGCTGTATATAGTGGCGTTACCGGAAGTGACCTCATTCCTATTGGCTGTGCTGTGGAACGCAGATGGAGCGCTTGGTAATTCTCGTGAGCCGGAAGTGCGTCATAAGTGGGCGTGGCCAAGTGTCAAAACACTTTGGAACGCTGGTGGAGCGCAAACAAAGAGGCGGTCTCTAGGTGAAAGAATCCAGACTTCATATGGTGTGGATAACACAGCGCTGGAGCGTGAATAAGGTAAGTATGGAAAGAGAGTGCTTATAGATTTGCCTAAAAGAAAAAAATAGATAAAGGTTAATGAGGAATAATAAAGATTATCCGCCAAAAAATGAGATTTAGATTATATTACATTGGAGCGATCCCAGTATATAATGTACATATATTTTAAGTATGACAAACATATCAAACTTATAGAAAACATATAAAAGGTACTTTAATATGGTATAACGAGTGCTAAACAGTCAAGAGGCTCCCATATATGGTAAATATATATATATATATTATAATATAAAATAAAGAAGCATAAGGGCAGTTCACTGTTACATTTTAGTAAATCATACTAGTATGACATTTCACAAAAAGAACTGGTTAAGCAAATTATATCAGACTAATAGTATCATAGTCCCTATTGAGACCTTTTGGTTCAAGGGACTGTAAGGTATGTATCCAATATGCTTCACGGTGACATAATGCTTTAATTAAGTTTCCGCCTCTTCTATTGATTTGTACCTGTTCCAGTACCATAAACTGGAGTTGTGCTATCGAGTGGCCCATGGTATTGAAGTGAAACGGGATAGGAAGATGGTCCTTTTTACATCTTATATCCGATTTGTGGTGGGATATCCTGTCTTTTATGGCCTGCGTCGTCTCACCAACATAGATCTTGCCACATGGGCATTTTATGGCATAGATCACTGATGTGGAGTCACAAGTAAAAAAACCTTGAATGGGAATACGAGCCCTGTTTGTGGATGTGAGAGGAATGACCCCTTGAGTATATTAGCGCATTGTGCGCAGTGCAAACATGGGAAAGTCCCCATCCGTTTGGAGCGAAGAAATGTTTGTTTAGGAACAATCTTGGTAGAGCCTATATCAGCCCTGATGAGTTTGTTGCGTAAGTTGTGAGGTCTTCTGAAACAAGGCATGAATGGAACTTGAAATTCCGGTACATTAGGAAAACTATCACGTAGGACATGCCAGTGTTTCCTGATTTTGCTACGGAGTCTGTACATGAAGGGGTGATATGTATGTACAAAGGGTATTCTGGGAGGTGATATTGTTGAATTTGGGTTAGAACGGGATTGTGATTCCGTTAGTAAAGAGTCTGGATAGCCTCTCTCCCTGAATTTTGACTCCATCTCATGTAAATGTAAAGTGAGTTTCTCTGGATCGCTGACAATTCTATGAACCCTTTCAAATTGGGAAATAGGTACCGATCTTTTAACAGCCTTGGGATGACAACTCTGGTAGTGTAGAAGACTATTACGATCCGTATCCTTGGCATATAAATCAAGTGACAATTTACCAAACTCATCAAGTGATATCTTTGTATCTAGGAAATTAATCTCCTGTGAACTGAATTCAAGTGTGAAAGATAGTTCAGGCCATATTGAATTGATGAAGTTGTGGAATTCAATCAGGCTCTCCATCGACCTTGGCCAAACAAAAAATGTCATCGATATAACGACGCCATACAAGACAGTGATTTTGGTATAGTTGATTAAGATAGATTAATCTAGTTCAAAATAGGACATGAAGCAGTTGGCATATGGGGGGGCCACATTTGACCCCATTGCAGTGCCTTGTTTTTGAAGAAAAAAATTATCTTCAAACATGAAGAAATTTTTGGTAAGTACCAACTCCAATAGTTCTAAAAGAAAGGAGATGACTGGATCGGTGAATGAAGTTTGTAGTAGTAATCTTCTAGTAGCTTCAATGCCCTTTCTATGCTGGATGGATGTATAAAGATTATTAACATCCATCGTAACGAGTATTGTACCTGTAGGTACTGTATCGATATCCTTTATGAGTTGAATGAAGGATTGGTATCTAGTAAAAGGATGGAACATCCTTTATAAGAGGTGTCAAGACCTTTTCGAGTACAATAGATAGGGGCGATAAAATCGAGTCGGTTGATGCGACTATCGGACGTCCTGGAGGTCTATCCAATCTTTTGTGGATTTTTGGTAGGGTGTAAAACACTGGGATAAGTGGGTCCACCTTAGTTAGAAAATCCCGTGTTTTTGTATCAATACTCTTAGCTTCAAATGCTCTATTCAAAACCTCGGAAATTTGGATTCTTAATGATGCAGTGGGATGTGTGGAAGTGGCTCATATACCACGGAGTTAGCCAGTTGTGATCTAATTTCATCCACATAAAATGAACGGTCCATAATGACCGTGGCACCCCTTTATCCGCGGTTTGATTATGATGTCCTTGTCGTTCATGAGAGATTTTAAGCTATATGATCCTCTCGACTCAAATTTGGACGGAACTGAAGATCCCTTTAAGAATTTCTTTAGAATATGTGGTAACCTCTCTGTTAATCAAGGAGATAAAAGTTCTACTGGATGGCTATTCTTGGGTGGAGAAAAGGTACTGCGTAACCTCAGTCCTAAGTCTGATAGATTAAGTGGTGACGATGGTGTGGTGGATACAGTATGACGGTATCTCGCTAAAATGTGCCTTCAATCTGAGATTCCTATAGAAACCTCTGCAGGTCTAAATCTAACTGAAACGTGTTGAATTTATAGGATGGACAGAATGATAAACCTTTTTGTAATAAATTCATTGAGAAACACCCAAATTTTTGGATGAAATATTAACCACTAGGTTAGTATTACCTGGGATCTCGTGTGTACCCGTGACGACTTGTATCTGCGACATTGGCCCCCCGCCTCGTCCTCTTTTTGTTGAAACCTCCTGTTGGAACCTAAAAAGAAGCAGAAGAAGAAGAAGACGGACGATTGTAGTCGCTGTCTGAACTGGATCCTGATGTGCCTTCTGTATTTCTGTAAAAACGATGATAAGGACGGGAGGAGGAGGAGCCCTGCCATTATAGACTCTTTTCTGGAGATAATCCTGAGTGTCCCGCATGAATTTTTGTCTTTTTCTCTTTTCAGTTTCTTTTCTGAAGGAGTCCAAATTTCTTTGGTCCGGTTTTGATACTTTCAAATTCTTCTTTGGATATAGATCTTTTAGTTGTGTCTCAATATTAGCGACTTTTTCTTGGCAAACTTTAATCTCTTTATTCAGATTTTCTAATGTTAGTGTCATTAGTCTAGGGAACATTTGTTAAGGATAAGTTCGAATTTTTGACAAAATTCTGGATTATCTTGGAATAGAGTTGGTCGAAGGGATACACGTAAGCCCCGTTGAATTCTTTGGGTCTTGATATATTCAGCAATCGTGATGCTGTGTAATTCTAGGCCTGTCAAAGGTCGAGCCTCACGTTCCAGATCTCGTGATTTAAATTCATACCTGAGATCTGCAAAAAATCACTTGAGG
This sequence comes from Oophaga sylvatica, assembly GCA_033576555.1. Taxonomy (NCBI): domain Eukaryota; kingdom Metazoa; phylum Chordata; class Amphibia; order Anura; family Dendrobatidae; genus Oophaga; species Oophaga sylvatica. The sequence goes on from JARQOD010000009.1 coordinate 50,965,039, forward strand.
TCGTAACCTGTGCTACAATGGCAGCAACTTGACTCTCACTATATGAAAAACCGTTGCGGTCATATCTTATAATGATCAGAAAAAACAAAAAAATGTAAAGATATTTATGATAAATTCCTTGGTGATGAAAATACTCGTATAGGAGGTCCTAATGGAGAGACCATAAAAGGGTGCCGTGAGAAGGGCAGTAACGTCTAATGTATATGCACGTCACTCCTTTATTTAAAGGTGGTGCAGGATGTGGGATGCCAATCCCTCAATATCAAACGTACAAATTGATCCGGCACTCAAGTATGCTTGAAAAATAACGATTTATTGATGAATACTCCAATATTTTGTGTAACGTTTCGGTCATAAACAGACCTTCTTCAGACTGGAGAATACAAATAAACATTATAACAGATCTCAGGTAGTGAATTTAAATCACGAGATCTGGAACGTGAGGCTCGACATTTGACAGGCCTAGAATTACACAGCATCACGATTGCTGAATATATCAAGACCCAAAGAATTCCACGGGGCTTATGTGTATCCCTTCGACCAACTCTATTCCAAGATAATCCAGAATTTTGTCAAAAATTCGAACTTATCCTTAACAAATGTTCCCTAGACTTAATGACACTAACATTAGAAAATCTGAATAAAGAGATTAAAGTTTGCCAAGAAAAAGTCGCTAATATTGAGACACAACTAAAAGACTCTTTATCCAAAGAAGAATTTGAAAGTATTCAAAACCGGACCAAAGAAAATTTGGACTCCTTCAGAAAAGAAACGGAAAAGAGAAAAAGACAAAAATTCATGCGGGACACTCAGGATTATCTCCAGAAAAGAGTCTATAAATGGCAGGGCTCCTCCTCCTCCCGTCCTTATCATCGTTTTTACAGAAATACAGAAGGCACATCAGGATCCAGTTCAGACAGCGACTACAATCGTCCGTCTTCTTCTTCTTCTGCTTCTTTTTTAGGTTCCAACAGGAGGTTTCAACAAAAAAGAGGACGAGGCGGGGGGGCCAATGTCGCAGATACAAGTCGTCACGGGGTACACACGAGATCCCAGGTAATACTAACCTAGTGGTTAATATTTCATCCAAAAATTTGGGTGTTTCTCAATTGAATTTATTACAAAAGGGTTTATCATTCTGTCCATCCTATAAATTCAACACGTTTCAGTTAGATTTAGACCTGCAGAGGTTCTATAGGAATCTCAGATTGAAGGCACATTTTAGCGAGATACCGTCTATACCTGTATCCACCACACCATCGTCACCACTTAATCTATCAGACTTAGGACTGAGGTTACGCAGTACCTTTTCTCCACCCAAGAATAGCCATCCAGTAGAGACTTTTATCTCCTTGATTAACAGAGAGGTTACCACATATTCTAAAGAAATTCTTAAAGGGGATCTTCAGTTCCGTCCAAATTTGAGTCGAGAGGATCATATAGCTTTAAAATCTCTCATGAACGACAAGGACATCATAATCAAACCCGCGGATAAAGGGGGTGCCACGGTCATTATGGACCGTTCATTTTATGTGGATGAAATTAGATCACAACTGGCTAACTCCGTGGTATATGAGCCACTTCCACACAATCCCACTGCATCATTAAGAATCCAAATTTCCGAGGTTTTGAATAGAGCATTTGAAGCTAAGATTATTGATACAAAAACACGGGATTTTCTAACTAAGGTGGACCCACTTATCCCAGTGTTTTACACCCTACCAAAAATCCACAAAAGATTGGATAGACCTCCAGGACGTCCGATAGTCGCATCAACCGACTCGATTTTATCGCCCCTATCTATTGTACTCGAAAAGGTCTTGACACCTCTTATAAAGGATGGAACATCCTTTTTACTAATACCAATGCCTTCATTCAACTCATAAAGGATATCGATACAGTACCTACAGGTACAATACTCGTTACGATGGATGTTAATAATCTTTATACATCCATCCAGCATAGAAAGGGCATTGAAGCTACTAGAAGATTACTACTACAAACTTCATTCACCGATCCAGTCATCTCCTTTCTTTTAGAACTATTGGAGTTGGTACTTACCAAAAATATCTTCATGTTTGAAGATAATTTTTTTCTTCAAAAACAAGGCACTGCAATGGGGTCAAATGTGGCCCCCCCATATGCCAACTGCTTCATGTCCTATTTTGAACTAGATTATATCTATCTTAATCAACTATATCAAAATCACTGTCCTGTATGGCGTCGTTATATCGATGACATTTTTTGTTTATGGCAAGGTCCGATGGAGAGCCTGACTGAATTCCACAACTTCATCAATTCAATATGGCCTGAACTATCTTTCACACTTGAATTCAGTTCACAGGAGATTAATTTCCTAGATACAAAGATATCACTTGATGAGTTTGGTAAATTGTCACTTGATTTATATGTCAAGGATACGGATCATAATAGTCTTCTACACTACCAGAGTTGTCATCCCAAGGCTGTTAAAAGATCAGTACCTATTTCCCAATTTGAAAGTGTTCATAGAATTGTCAGCAATCCAGAGAAACTCACTTTACGTTTACATGAGATGGAGTCAAAATTCAGGGAGAGAGGCTATCCAGACTCTTTACTAACGGAATCACAATCCCGTTCTAACCCAAATTCAACAATATCACCTCCCAGAATCCCCTTTGTACATACATATCACCCCTTCATGTACAGACTCCATAGCAAAATCAGGAAACACTGGCATGTCCTATGTGATAGTTTTCCTAATATACCGGAATTTCAAGTTCCATTCATGCCTTGTTTCAGAAGACCTCACAACTTACGCAACAAACTCATCAGGGCTGATATAGGCTCTACCAAGATTGTTCCTAAACAAACATTTCTTCGCTCCAAACGGATGGGGACTTTCCCATGTTTGCACTGCGCACAATGCGCTAATATACTCAAGGGTCATTCCTCTCACATCCACAAACAGGGCTCGTATTCCCATTCAAGGTTTTTTTACTTGTGACTCCACATCAGTGATCTATGCCATAAAATGCCCATGTGGCAAGATCTATGTTGGTGAGACGACGCAGGCCATAAAAGACAGGATATCCCACCACAAATCGGATATAAGATGTAAAAAGGACCATCTTCCTATCCCGTTTCACTTCAATACCATGGGCCACTCGATAGCACAACTCCAGTTTATGGTACTGGAACAGGTACAAATCAATAGAAGAGGCGGAAACTTAATTAAAGCATTATGTCACCGTGAAGCATATTGGATACATACCTTACAGTCCCTTGAACCAAAAGGTCTCAATAGGGACTATGATACTATTAGTCTGATATAATTTGCTTAACCAGTTCTTTTTGTGAAATGTCATACTAGTATGATTTACTAAAATGTAACAGTGAACTGCCCTTATGCTTCTTTATTTTATATTATAATATATATATATATTTACCATATATGGGAGCCTCTTGACTGTTTAGCACTCGTTATACCATATTAAAGTACCTTTTATATGTTTTCTATAAGTTTGATATGTTTGTCATACTTAAAATATATGTACATTATATACTGGGATCGCTCCAATGTAATATAATCTAAATCTCATTTTTTGGCGGATAATCTTTATTATTCCTCATTAACCTTTATCTATTTTTTTTTTTTTTTTCTTTTAGGCGAATCTATAAGCACTCTCTTTCCATACTTACCTTATTCACGCTCCAGCGCTGTGTTATCCACACCATATGAAGTCTGGATTCTTTCACCTAGAGACCGCCTCTTTGTTTGCGCTCCACCAGCGTTCCAAAGTGTTTTGACACTTGGCCACGCCCACTTATGACGCACTTCCGGCTCACGAGAATTACCAAGCGCTCCATCTGCGTTCCACAGCACAGCCAATAGGAATGAGGTCACTTCCGGTAACGCCACTATATACAGCACACACGTGCAGGGCTCACCTACAGCGCCATTTCCACAGCTAATTCAGCATTACTACTTAGCGTTTTTCCTGTTTACTTCACAGGCGATCCCCTGGTAAGCATGTGCACCTTTTCTATTGCCACAAGACGTATACTATATCTCTGTTATAGCGCTTACCTATGCTGCACTGGATAGCTGTGATTCTCTACCACATCTAAGCGGTCTCTTTATCTATTCATCCACAGATCTCATATCGGTTCTATTTATAATTTGTTTCCAACACCACTGGGTAAGGATAGTGAGTTTACTTATTACTTATTACGGCCTCTTTATTATCTCATATATACTATGCTATATATCCCGTCAAATATTATCACATCTTTTGATACCAATATTCAGAACATTGATGATCCTACTATATAGTATTTATGTATTTCATCACTTATTAGGGGTATATACATACTCAGATTTCTTATAGTCCTTTCAGTGTCTAGTGCCTTTATCATCAATTATTCTTACTTGAAAGCAATTCAGTGAGATACCTGTGCTCATTTTCTTATTGTAATGATTCATCATTTTACCAGAGTTGATTTACTCTACAAAGTATATATTTTCTGTATATATATCATTATTTGTTATTTTCCTATACATTGTTCCATTGTTTCAGAGTATTTTTTGACGAATTTATTATATAGACTGATTATATTATATGTTTATATGTTTATTTGTATTCTCCAGTCTGAAGAAGGTCTGTTTATGACCGAAACGTTACACAAAATATTGGAGTATTCATCAATAAATCGTTATTTTTCAAGCATACTTGAGTGCCGGATCAATTTGTACGTTTGATATTGAGGGATTGGCATCCCACATCCTGGCACCACCTTTAAATAAAGGAGTGACGTGCATATACATTTAGACGTCTGGTGCACTAATAAGACTCAAATGTTCAACAAAAAATTACAGAAGACTATGAATGTCATGAAATGAAGTAACATCAGCAAGAAGCTTGTTTAGTTTTTGTCATTGAGTCGCAATTTCTACATATTCACTACTATGACACGCAACAAATTTTGGCTGTGAAGTTGGTGCTTTTATTAACTCATTTTGGCTCAAATTCAAGCTTCAAATTCAGTCACTGTATCTACAGTGTGAAGATTAATAATATACAATATTTTACTGTGGCTAAAGGGTACTTGGCTGAAGACATGGAGTACATCACTGAAAAAAGTGGAGCCACAAAGGAGTCTTTAAAGAGTACTGTAGATGCAGAGATACATTCTACTGGAAGAAGTGACCAAGGCGCCGATACTCTGCTTCTGTCCCCACTGGCCACAGCATCTTGCTGTGATCATAGAATCATAGAATGGTAGAGTTGGAAGGGACCTCCTGGGTCATCTGATCCAACCCCCTGCTCAAAGCAGGATTCTCTAAATCATCCCAGACAGATGTCTGTCCAGCCTCTGTTTGAAGACTTCCATTGAAGGAGAACTTACCACCTCTCGTGGCAGCCTGTTCCACTCCTTGATCACCCTAACTGTCAAAAAGTTTTTTCTAATATCTAATCTGTGTCTCCTCCCATTCAGTTTCATCCCAATGTGAAACAAGATGTCATCAGGGTGTGGTGATAGACGCAGGGTGAGTGATACTGTCACTGCCCCCTGATGACAATTCCCTTGAGGGCAGTGATATATGCTGTTGGGCAGCACTGGTGACACTCACCCTCTTATCACCGCCAGCTTATGATGCCTTGTTACCAGTAAGCTGTGGCAGAGACAGAATCAGAGTGCCAGCGCGCGTCTTGGTCACTTTCCCACAGCTTCTATCTGTGCCATGGATTTCAGAAAACTTCAGAGGGCAGCAATAAAAGAAACTGTGGTAAGTGACTACAGCCCTGCCCCTGATAACATGTGGGTGACAGACACCAAAGGGAAGCGAGTGCAGCCCCAGCCTCCTGTGACATCCCGTTTGAGACTTCTCTCAAACAAAACATCACAAAAAGTGAAGTAAAAAAAACACATTTATGGATTAGCAAGATAGGGGGAAGTGTAGGATATTTTCTACAAAGCAAATATCAAAAGTGCGTAGAGTATAAAAATAAATATTTATAAGGGACCTTACAGGTATTGCACCACTCTTTTACACTCTCATAGAACACATAAGCATCTTCTTTCCACTCTGTGGTCTGTGGGGCACCTGGGCTTGCACCACCATCTGTACCTTGCCAAACGCTCCTGCGTCTCTCTTTTCGGATGTCAGTGAGGGCCATGCTCACACCCATTATTCCAAGATGGTCTCAATCAACTCATGCCTTCTCAATCTCAATCCACTACCATCTCCCGACTGTCTCACTGGACCCATGTCCACCTTTCACTCTCTTGGATTCCTCCTGGTGGTCCTCTGCTTTTTTTTCTGTCACACACCAGACTTGAACAGAGGGGATTATGACTTCACTAACTGTATTTGAGCATTTACTTACTGTAGCTAGATAGGTATCCCTATCCACTCCGGATACTAATTTCTACTTCTCTTTCCCAGTAGTATTTGTATCTTGGTGAAGAAAATTGCTTTTTTTCTATTCCGCATCAGAAAGTCAACGATTCCCTACCAGTCACTCACAGTTTGAGTTACAACATGTCATACTCTCCACTTCAGACATTTTTTTATTAAGTCTGAGTACCTCCTCCAATTTCCGCTGCTCCACTGATTCTGGTACAGTTTTTATTTTTCTTCTGTGTCCGTCGGTTCCAATGTTATGCTCCTAGGAAATTATAGGGTAAATTCTCTTTTCGACCAGCTGAGTTTATACCAATGAGATTCTTTGGTGATGTTTGATTTTTCTCCTCTGATGCTGGCCAATCATAGCATGTCCACGCCCTCGAGGAGTTCTGTTGCATAAATCCAGTTGATTGAAGGGCAAATTTGCACTACTATTACCGGGGAACACATGTTTGGAATTGAGGGCATAGAAGAAAAAGAAAAACTTCCACAATCAGTGGAGCAGCAGTACTGTAATTAGAGGAGGAACTCAGTTTAAGTTTAAAACTCTAGTGAAAGGTCCTTTTTAGTGGGAGTGTTCCCTCATGAGGCTTTATTATTTCATGATAAGAATGTGGTGTCTCTGACCATGTGATTGTATGAGACGTGCAAATTTGTATGTACTACGCCAGGTTTATTTGAGAGTATTTCAGTAATAGTTGTTGACAAGAAGGACATGCAGGAACATGGAGTGATCTGTACGACATAGTAAGAACCTCGTAGGCGGGGTTTACATAAGGTAGCAGGTAACCTCCTCGCAGACTCCCAGGAGGACAGGCAAAACCAGCAGCTTCTCTGGACGCAAACTGCCTATGGATTACCCATGTGGAGAACTACAAGGTTAAAGGTGCTATCGACTTCATTTTTTGTATCATAAACGGGACTATGAGGGTAATAAACCTGTCGTTCCATTGCACTCCTGTCTATGTCCGCTGTGGGTACCCTTGATCTTCCATCAAATGAGAAAATAAGGTGTTGGAGCAACAGTGGCCCAGTAGGTGAATGTCTGTCTTTTGTCTTATTGCCCCATAGTAACATTCTTAATATAAAAAATGGAATGGACAACCCCTTTAAGTTAAGTTTAAGTAATTTTTAAATACTAAACCTTGACCCTTATTGTGCGACTTAGCAAGAATGCAACTAACAAGTGTTATTATCTTCTTGAGAACAAATAAAGACTACTGCTGGTAAATACGTTTGCCAACTATTCTTTAAGGGGAACTTCATAATGCCGACGTAATTACAAGTAATTTCCTATTTCAGGTCTCAATTAGCCAGAGAGGAGAGTCACTAGAAAAGTCTGCTCTCCAGAGGACCTTGCAGTGCAGAAGAGTCTATACACTGACACCACATTGATTGATGGCGGAGTGAAAATCAAGACAGGCCAAAGGCATTCCCCACTTTTTACAGTCTAGGACCAAACAGTATGGGCCGGTGAACAACTCTTTTAAATTCCCCCTTTAAATTCCTGTTTATTTTTCATAAAATGACATTTATAGCAGAAAGATGGATTTGCCTGCTGGAGAGTCTTTCTGTAAGCTAGAGCTGGCGGCATCAAGTGCAGCTTTCTGCTTTGGAGGATCCATAGAAATTAAAGAATACTCACAGAGTTCAATGAGCACCGTAGTATTTTCTTTCAGCTTCCCAAGAGCCATGCTGATAAAATGAGCAATCACACACTATATCTGATCTGGAGCTCCCAGAAAAAGGCCTATTTATGCGTCATGGTGATTCCTGTACAGGAAAAACCAGTACTGGTGAGATCTTTGATCTGCGTCCGTGTAGCATCCATTGTTACATCTGTGTATCCATTTACTGTCTGTTTGTCCATGTGACATGTATCGGTGCCTCGGAAGAAGTGCTCATCATTGTCGCTTGGTCTCCCTGAGATCAGAGTGAACAGGAGACAATGATAGAGTTGTATTCAGCACCCGCTGTGTACATTGTGTGTAGAATAAAGAATTAAATGAAAAAATGATGTGGGCCCCAGCATAATTTTTATAACCAGCAGAGGGAAAGCCCATAGCATGGGGGCTGATGTTAATTATCTGGGAAAAGGGACAATATCCCATAAGATTCCTAGGCTATTATTAAAATCTCACAGCTGTTTGTTTAGCCTTTACTGGTGAATTTACGGGGGACCCCAGAAAAAAATGACTTAGGGTCCACCTATAAATTCAAACCAGCAAAGGCTAAACAGACAGCTGTTGGTTGATATTAACAGCCTGGTAATGGGTCATGGATATTGGCCCCCTCTCAGGCTACCAACATCAGCCCTTAACCTCCCCAGAAATGGCGCATCCATAAGATATGTCAAATCTGGCGCTTAGCCTCACTCTTCCCACGTGCGGTGGCAAGTGGAGTAATAGGGTGGGGGTTGATGTCAGCTTTGCATTGTCAGGTGACATCAAGCCCAAGGGTTTGTAATGGATAGGCGTCTATAAAATGGGCCCATTACTAAGCCCATAGTATGTTTTTAAATAAACACACAGCAAGAATAAAATCCTTTATATGAAATAAAATTCAACACTCACACACATTTATTTAAAAATAAAAACAAAGTTATACTCACCTTTATGCCTAATCCATCGAAGCCCATGTCCCCTGTAAAAAAACTAAAATAATAAACAATGATATCCTTCATCTGTCTGACGAGAAGATAATACATACTGTCCCACACCATAATTCATCTCTGTTACATCTGGTTTTCAAAATGACCGTTGGCATGATGCTCCCGCTCAGGCTGAAAACCTGGAGACAATGAGCTGCAGCGAGCGCAGCTTCTGTGACGAGCGTGATGTTATAGAGGTTATCGCCGGACACTGAAGCCGCGTTCCCACGGGCAGTTCACTGTGAGCCGGGATGATGAACTGCGTTGACCTCAATGAAATCGCCATTGGCATCGTGAGAAAAGTCGGTGTCATCCGTGTGTCATCAGTGTGCATGTGTGCAGCACACATTTTGTTCATGCTGCAAAAAAAAAATTTACATGTCTGCGGGTTTTTCACACAGTTTGTGTGGAAAAACCTGAAATGTGTGCACCACCATTGAATACAATCAGAATGGGCGTGAGTTGTCGGTATTTGCGGTCATTAAAAAACGGATGTGTGAAGGGAGCCTAAGGGTCACAATATGCTGGTGTCATAATAACCTACAATCAAGAAATTGGAAACACCTCTAGTCATTATACACATGGACATATTTTGACTCTAAATCTATAGGTCTGTTATGGAACTTTCTTCCCATAGATTCATATTGGTCATTAAATGATGCACAGAAGCATCCTGCAGGGACTCGGTCTACAAATTGCGCTGAAATTTCCCTTTTGCCGTGACTATCATAGTCAAATTAGACCACAAGGGGAAGGGGCAAATTTAGCATAACAGCACGGTGGCTCAGTGGTTAGCACTGCAGACTTGCAGAGCTGAGGTCCTGGGTTCAAATCCCACCAAGAACAACATCTACCAAGAGGTTGCATGTTCTTCTTGCATCTGCGTGGGTTTCTTCCGGGTTCTCCGATTTCTTCCCACACTCCAAACACATGCTGGTTGGGAATGTAGATTTTAAACCCCAATTGAACAGTGCCAATAATGTCTGTGGAATTAATGGCGCTATGTAAGGGAGCAGAATAAGTAAGTAAAAATAAACTATGCATTAAAGTCAATTTAGTTGTTCATTTTATAGACAATCCCTGGAGGTCTTATGAGCAGGGCTTAAAGGGGTACTCTGATACCAATAATGTCCTTTATACATATCTATCTTTAAGCTTTAACCACTTTTGTAATGTGCTTTCTTATAAAATTCCCTACCATTCTTCCCTATACTTAATTCCTCAATCTAATCCCCATGTCTGTTTTTTTTTTTACTTTACCTCCTGTGATCTTTTGGTTGAAGGAAGTCTCAAAACAGGATGTCACAGGAAGCTGGGGCTGCACTCACTTCTCTGCAGTTTCTATCACCATACCTGAAACATGATATTATCAGCTTTGTCAACCCTGTCACCTGATGACGTCATGTTTTAGAGAGGGAGATGAAGGAGTGACTGCAGTTTCAAGTGGCTGCCACCATGCTTCATCTATGCCTGCCACCATCACAATCAGTGTAGCTGACATACTTCTGTCCCTACCGACCGCAGCCACAGTCCTTGCTTTTATAAACTGCTGTCTCTTTCCCTGAATCATGGAGTCATCAGGGTGTGGTGACAGAAGCAGGGTAAGTGATTGCAGCGCTGCCCCATAGCTTTTATCACCACCCTCATCAGGAAGCGACACTACTATCACTCGCACTGCTTCTATGTATTGTTTGGACATTAATTTAAAGGGGTTGTACAGAACTATGATATTGATAACCTATCCTTAAGCCCCCATATAAATTAGTCTAATGTTAACTGAACTGGCTGATATCGACAGGTGCAGCCGACAGTATTATGTGTATGGAGGCCCGGAGAATTGAATATAACAGGTGTTAAGGAGTAACCTTTGTTTTATTCATGTTTTTCATAAATCAATAGTACATATGAAAATAAAAAAAACCTTTGTAATATATCTTATCAGAGAAATCAACTTCTTTATCCTCCTTGACCTATCTTTAACTTTCAAAAATCTGTCACGCTGTCTAATGATATGTATACAATGTCAGTAAACTATTAATACAGGAACAACACTCTATACAACAAGTAGTATAGCAACATCAGCATGTAAGTATAGAATAGATTTACCTGACACGATATCTGCTGAACTCAGGGTTAATCTTGAGGACTTGATGAGCTGAAACAGGAAAGAGGTGGACCGGGATCTAACCTGACCCTAAACTGGGGTCCTAACTAATCCCTCACCTTGGAGGTACTGATAATGGTTCAGAGGTCCAAGTCTCCAACCTAACCCTGTCTCCTATCAGACCCTGAACCCTGTAATCAGTCCTAAGAAGGATCCTGACTACCACCGAAGGGATATGGGCTGATCTCAGCTAAGTACACAGATTAGACATATAAGACAGACAGGATAACACACGCTTGCATACACACTCAAACACCAAAGGAACATAAATGGTCTGGGAAATAAACTCTAACCAAGTTGAGCTTAGAACAACTAAGGAGCTCACAACTAAAGTCTATACAGATTCATTCCTATCTGTGGTCTGCATGAAGGTTTCACTGGCAACTCCCCAAGCAGACAGCCAGGAATTTAAAGGAAACCAATCAACAAATAATCAATTGCAGCCGGGAGAAACTGCACCCAGTCCCAGCACCGAGCACAGACAGAATTAACTCCCTAGCTGCCAAACACAAAGAAACAGCAGCTCAGCTGTGAGAAGTCAAAATGTGCAACCGCGACGATCTTCGTGGCAATGCACACATGACAGTACCCCCCCTTCTACGAGGGGCCTCCGGACCCTCAGGGCCAGGCCTGCCCGGGTGAGTTCTGTGGAAGGTCCGAACCAAACGATCTGCGTTAACATCAGACGCAGGGACCCACGTCCTCTCCTCCGGACCATACCCCTTCCAATGCACCAAGTACTGAAGGGACCGGCGATTCAGACGTGAGTCAATGATCTTTGATACTTGAAATTCCAAGTTACCATTGACCAACACAGGAGGAGGAGGTAGAGGTGACGGTATGACTGGTGCCACATACCTTTTGAGCAATGACTTGTGGAACACATTATGAATTTTAAACGTAGGAGGGAGGTCCAGACGAAATGCCACAGGATTAATTATGGAACTGATCCTGTACGGCCCGATGAATCTGGGACCCAGTTTCCAGGAGGGCACTTTAAGTTTTATATTCCTGGTAGACAACCATACCAGATCGTTCACATTCAGATCTGGACCAGAAACTCTCCTCCTATCAGCCATACGTTTGTAACGGTTCCCCATCGCACTCAGATTATTCAATACACCTCTCCACACAGAAGCAAGTGACGACGAGAAACGCTCCTCCTCAGGAACCCCAGAAGGGCCCCCCCCATTGAAAGTACAAAACTGGGGATGAAACCATATGCCCCAAAAAACGGGGACTTACCAGTGGACTCGCTCCGCCTGTTGTTAAGAGCGAACTCTGCCAGAGGCAAGAAAGAAGACCAGTCCTCTTGGTTCTCTGAACAAAACACCGGAGATATGTCTCTAAGCTCTGATTCAGACGCTCTGTCTGACCATTGGTCTGCGGATGAAAAGCCGAGGAAAATGACAATTGCATCCCCCGACGTAAACAAAATGCCCTCCAAAATTTGGACACAAACTGAGACCCCTATCTGACACCACATCAGAAGGCAACCCATGAAGTCTAACGATCTCCCTAATGAACACCTGCGCCAGAGTTTTAGCATTAGGGAGTGCAGGAAGAGCAACGAAATGTGCCATCTTACTGAACCTGTCAACAACCACCAGTATGACAGTATTCCCTGACGACGGAGGAAGGTCCGTAATGAAGTCCATAGATAAATGAGTCCATGGACGCTCCGGAAGTTTCAAGGGTAAAAGGGTCCCAGACGGACGGGTATGAGGGGTTTAGAGCGAGCACACACCCCACATGACGCGACAAAAGTTATAACATCTTTATTAGCATTAGGCCACCAAAACCGGCGAGAAAGGAGATCTAAAGTAGCCTTACTCCCTGGATGTCCTGCTAGAGCAGAATTATGATGTGCCTCAATAACCTTTTGTCTCAACAGATTTGGGACAAACAGTCTCCCTGGAGGTCCTGCAGGGGCGTCCCCCTGAGCCTCTAACACCTCCTCCTCAAGCTCAGAAAATACAGCCGACACTACCACCCCCTCCTGAAGGATAGGACTCGGGTCATCCGTTTTCCCGGCCCCTGGGAAACTGCGAGACAAGGCATCAGCCTTTAAATTCTTAGATCCGGGCGATAAGTGACGACAAAATTAAACCTGGTAAAAAACAACGACCATCGAGCTTGTCTGGAATTCAGACGCTTAGCGGATTCAAATACAGCAGGTTCTTGTGATCAGTAATAACGGTAACCGGGTGGACTGCCCCCTCCAAAAAGTGACGCCATTCTTCAAAAGCAACTTAATGGCCAAAAGTTCCCTATTGCCGATATCATAATTCCTTTCGGCGGACGACAATTTCTTAGAAAAGAAAGCGCACGGATGCCATTTACCAGGGGACGGACCCTGGGACAATATAGCACCCACCCCTACGTCAGACGCATCCACCTCCACAATGAACGGCTGAGATGCATCTGGTTGGATGAGAACGGGTGCCGAAGCAAAACATTTCTTCAAAGAGGAAAAGGCTTGGCAAGCTTTGTCCGACCATTTAGAAAAATCCGTCCCTTTTCTTGTCATGTCAGTGAGAGGTTTGACGACAGATGAGAAATTACAAATAAATTTCCGGTAGTAGTTAGCAAACCCCAAAAAACGCTGCAGAGCCTTAAGATCCCCTGGCTGATCCCATTCAAGCACTGCTCTCACCTTTTCAGGGTCCATACGGAAACCGGAGGCTGACACCAAAAAACCCAAAAACTGAAGTTCCTGTACGGCAAATACACACTTCTCCAGTTTGGCGTATAGTTTATTGTCTCGCAAGATCTGCAACACCTGTCTCACATGCTCCTGATGAGACACAAGATCTGGCGAGTAAATTAAAATGTCGTCCAAATATACAACCACAAACAGCCCCACAAGGTGACGAAAAATGTCATTAACAAAATGTTGGAATACTGCTGGTGCAGTAGTCAGACCAAAAGGCATGACAGGTTCTCATAATGTCCCTCCGGCGTGTTAAACGCCGTTTTCCACTCATCCCCCTCTTTTATCCTAATCAGATTATACGCCCCCCTGAGATCCAATTTAGAGAACCATTTGGCGCCAACAATTTGATTGAAGAGATCAGGAATAAGAGGGAGTGGATACGGATCTCGAACAGTAATCCGATTAAGTTCGCGGAAATCCAAGCAAGGGCTAGGCCTCCATCTTTCTTCTTCACAAAGAAGAACCCCGTGGCTACTGGGGAAGATGAAGGTCTAATATGCCCTTTGGCCAGACTTTCAGAAATATAATCTTTCATAGCCTGCCTCTCAGGACCAGAAAGATTATACAACCTAGCTTTAGGCAACTTGGCATCAGGAAGGAGATTAATAGAGCAGTCATACACGCGATGAGGAGGCAACTCCTGACACCCCTCCTCAGAGAAAACATCCCCAAAATCCTCCAAAAAAGGAGGCAATGTACTAGGCACGACCGCACTGATGACTGTGTTCATGCAGTTGCTTTTGCAAAACTCACCCCATTGGCTTATTTCTCTGGACTGCCAATTAATCACAGGGTTATGTTTAACCAACCAAGGAAGTCCCAACACAATGGGAGTAGGTAGACCCTCCAACACAAAACAAGATAATTGTTCCCTATGTATTGCCCCTACCCGAAGGTCAATGTTATGAACCTCATGAACAAAGCTACCTTGGCCGAGAGGCCTGGCGTCAATGGAGAATATAGGGATCGGTTTGACCAATACACTCAGATGCATACCTTGAGCCTGAGCAAACTGAGCGTCAACCAGGTTAGCCCGGAACCACTATCAAGAAGAACAGACAATCTCTCCACTCTCGTACCAACTACCACCTCCACTGGTACAAGGAACTGAGAAGAACTGGCGGATGAAATACATACTCCCAGGTTGTCGTCCACCACACAACCTGGGATTAACAGTTTTCCGGCGACTTTTGGCTCAACAAGGCACGGGATGGACATTCTCCAACAAAATGTCCCTCTTTCCCGCAGAAAAAACATCTTCTAGTCCTGCGGCGTACCGCCAATCCCCTCCTACGAAATGATGTCCCTCCCAACTGCATAGGCTCATCCGAACAGACAAGGGGAACCTCAACATAAGGGACTTTAGTGGTAGGTGGAGAAACAACAGGGAGTGGGGTTACCTCACCCCTCTCCCGAAGCCGTCTATTCAGTACGGATAGCTAAGGCCATAGCAGCCTCCAGTGAATGAGGAGACTCATACTGAGCCAAAACGTCTTTTAATTTATCAGAAAGCCCATGACAAAACTGGCTCCTAAGAGCTGGGTCATTCCACTGAGTATCTGTGGCCCATCTAGGGAACTCAGAAGCAAATTCCTCTGCCGGACGATCTCCCTGCTGTATCTTACGTAATTTTGTCTCAGCAAGAGAGACCCGATCTGGGTCATCATATACCAATCCCAGGGCAGTAAAAAATTGATCTACAGACTGTAGAGCCGGGGATCCCGGAGGAAGGGAAAATGCCCAGGATTGAGGGTCCCCTTGCAGAAGTGAGATAACAATTCCCACTCTCTGCTTATCACTCCCTGATGATCGAGGCCGAAGCCGAAAATACAATTTACATGCCTCCCGGAAGGTGAAAAATTTGTCTCGCCCACCAGTGAACCTGTCCGGGAGAGCTACTTTAGGTTCAACTCTGGTTTGCTCCAGGGGAGACAAAACTTTGGACTTAATGTCGCCAGCTCCATGGATAATCCCTGCAACTGCAGAGCCAGCTGGGCTACTGGATCCATGGTAACTGGAGATAATTTTTAGTGGCCAGTGAAAATGTCACGCTGTCTAATGATATGTATACAATGTCAGTAAACTATTAATACAGGAACAACACTCTATACAACAACTAGTATAGCAACATCAGCATGTAAGTATAGAATAGATTTACCTGACACATATCTGCTGAACTCAGGGTTAATCTTGAGGACTTGATGAGCTGAAACAGGAAAGAGGTGGACCGGGATCTAACCTGACCCTAAACTGGGGTCCTAACTAATCCCTCACCTTGGAGGTACTGATAATGGTTCAGAGGTCCAAGTCTCCAACCTAACCCTGTCTCCTATCAGACCCTGAACCCTGTAATCAGTCCTAAGAAGGATCCTGACTACCACCGAAGGGATATGGGCTGATCTCAGCTAAGTACACAGATTAGACATATAAGACAGACAGGATAACACACGCTTGCATACACACTCAAACACCAAAGGAACATAAATGGTCTGGGAAATAAACTCTAACCAAGTTGAGCTTAGAACAACTAAGGAGCTCACAACTAAAGTCTATTCAGACTCATTCCTATCTGTGGTCTGCATGAAGGGTTTCACTGGCAACTCCCAAGCAGACACCAGGAATTTAAAGGAAACCAATCAACAAATAATCAATTGCAGCCGGGAGAAACTGCACCCAGTCCCAGCACCGAGCACAGACAGAATTAACTCCCTAGCTGCCAAACACAAAGAAACAGCAGCTCAGCTGTGAGAAGTCAAAATGTGCAACCGCGACGATCTTCGTGGCAATGCACACATGACAAAATCTCAATTCATGTTTAAAATCTGTTTCCAGTGAACATAGACTTTCCCATTACTGAGATAGAAGATTACACTTGGTGCTCATAAAGTTCTATGAGAATGTCTGTGTCTACTTCTAGCTCCACCCCCTCTACATAGGAGATGGCAGTTGGTGCTTTTAAAATTCTATCTCAGTAATGAAAAAAATCTGTCTTCACTGTACACAGATTTTACAGAGTTTACGAGTTCTCCTGTGTATAGGAGACACAGCCGAGATGGCTGCTGACCAAACAATCAGTCGAAGCATTGTTCGGTTGAAAGCCATCTCATGTATATGGTGGGCTTTAGGATAGGTCATCAATAAATTAGTGGGGGTCTGGGCTTTAGGATAGGTCATTAATAAATTAGTGGGGGTCTGACATTTGTTGCAAGCTCTAGTATGTACTTACTGTATAGCGCCAGAAAAGGACAGCGCCGTGCACTGAGTAGTGGCCATTCCAAGGTACTGCAGCTCAGCTCCTAGTCAAGTAAATTGGATCGGAGCTGCAGCTGCCCCTTCACCTCTTGGACCCCTTTAAACAAGGTTTTGTAATACCTGCATTTCACCTGTGGTGGCGCTGTAGGGAATCTAAACACTTGCTTATTATTACTGATTGCTGGAGATGTCAGAATCAATGAGCCCTTGTAACAAGAAAGGAGGTTGTCCAACAGTCCTATTAGGGGAGTAGTGGGGGGATAACTCTAAATTTAGAGCCGAGTCATCCTTGCGTATGAGCTCTTCTTCCTCCGAACCTTTCCAGATGGACTCATTGTAATGGAGTAAATGCATATGGAGAAAGACAATATGGAAAAAAAGTAAAATACAATCTATTCTAAGTATATAGGAAAAAAATGTAGATTTTTGGGAATATAGGTTGAATTTTTTTTATATATATATATATATTTTATAAGAACCATTCGACAACTTAAATCGATTCCACGGCTTGGACCGAAGGATACGAGTAGGTCAGTAGTCAGTACGCAGGCAACACGAAATGTAATGTGTTTGGCACACGGTTGTCTTTAGGACCCAGAGGGACGGCTGACTTTCCCTGCTCTCTCTCACTGTGTCGCTGGCTGCGTTGGAATAAAGTGTGCGATGAGCGCTGCCTTCCCGTCTACATTGTCGAAGCGACTGAGCGTAAGGCTTTATCATACAAATATTGCAACTTATTTGCTGGCGGAAAAGACAAGATGGACATATTAAACCAGGTAAGAGGGGGAAGAAGAAGGCTGAAGGTTCACCGCGTTCCATTGTGTGTTACATTAGTGGTAAACATGTTCTTTCTTTCCCTCCCAAGATTGCAACATCGGGGTCTTTTCGAACAGTGAAAGAGCCCCTGGCATTTCTTCGCATCTTAGAATGGGTGAGTTATCCCCCTCTCTTTTTTTGCCACTTAGGCGGGGGATAGGGGTAAAGGTGGGGGCAGGGAGAGGGGTATTTTGGAACACCTGTCTCACAGTCTGATCTATATACAAAGGCGATGAGACCAATGCATTGGGGACAGAAATGGGGAATATCAGATTTATGGATTATTCTACATGTGTAGATTCTGGATGTGTAACTAAGAGGCGCCCTTGTGAGGAGGCTCCAAGAGTTCACGCTTGTCTGACAAGCGCCAAAATATCTCACTTACAGTATTTGTCTTTCGGTAAGATCTTATTGGATAGATATAATTCCTTAACACGTCCGCAATCAAGCGATCGATCAATTGCTCAGAGTTGTGCGGATCACAAGTCATTGATATTTTCTCGTTATTAGGGTGACATTATTACATTCACCTCTGCCGTATCTACGTGTAGGATTGAATGCACCCGGGTGTCATTTTGGCTACTAAGTATCTGCTGTTTTCCAAATATACTCAGTTGCTGAAGTGTTTACTGTCTACAGTATTGATTTAAGAACTGTCACGTGATCTAAGAGATTCTGCAGCAGCTGAGTTCGCTCACTCTCAGTCTCTTTCCCTAAGCCCAGGAGGCTAGAGGTAAAAATATTTTATTACATAATCTGTGTATATTTAGGGATGGCTTGGTAACTAGCTCAATGAAATCATTTGTCCCTTAGCGTACGACCTGTCAGAATGATTCCTGCTACAGAACAGGAAGAATTGTGTAATGTAAAAAGAGGGATGGGAAATGCATAGATACTGTAGAGGGATGGATGGATGGATGGATGGATGGGAGGAGGAGGAAGGAAGAAAGAAAGAAAGAAAGAAAGAAAAGAAGAAAGAAAAGAAAAGAAAGAAAGAAAGAAAAGAAGAAGGAAAAGAAAGAAAGAAAGAAAGAAAGAAAGAAAAGAAAGAAAGAAAAGAAAGAAAGAAAAGAAAGAAGAAAGAAAGAAGAAAGAAGGGAGTGAAGGAGGGAAAAAGGAGGGGAGGAAGGAAGATACTGTAGACAGATGGATGGAGTGATGGATGGATGGATGAAGGAAGGAAAGAAGTTCTGAAGGGAGGGAGGGAGAAAGGAAGGAAGGAAAGAGGGGAGGAAGGAAGATACCGTAGAGAGACGGATGGAGTGATGGATGGAAGGGAGGAAGGAAGGAAAGAAGTTCTGAAGGGAGGAGGGAAGGAAGGAAAGAAGAAAGAGGGGAGGAAGGAAGATACTGTAGAGATGGATGGAGTGATGGATGGATGGAAAGGAGGAAGGAAGGAAGGAAGGAAAAAGGGAGGAAGGAAGATACTGTAGAGAGATGGATGGAAAGGAGGAAGGAAGGAAAGAAGTTCTGAAGGTAGGAAGGAGGGAAGGAAGGAAGATACTGTAGAGAGATGGATGGATGGAAGGGAGGGAGGAAGGAAGGAAAATAGTACTGAATAGAGGGAGGAAGGAAGGAAGGAAGAGAAGGAAGGAAGGAAGGAAGGAAGGAAAGAGGGGAGGAAGGAAGATACTGTAGAGAGATGGGTGGGTGGATGGATGGAGGATGGATGGAAGGGAGGGAGGAAGGAAGCAAAGAAAGAAGTGCTGAAGGGAGGAAGGAAGGAAGGAAGATACTGTAGAGAGATGGAAAGGAGTGATGGAGGAAGGGAGGGAGGAAGGAAGGAAGAAAGGAAAAAAAATGTAGATAGATGGATGGAGTGATGGATGGATGGAAGGGAGGGAGGCAGGAAAGAAAGAAGTTCTGAAGGGAGGGAGGAAGGAAAGAAGGAAGTAAGGAAGGAAGGAAAGAGGGGAGGAAGGAAGATACTGTAAAGAGATTGATGGAGAGATGGAAGGAAGGAAGAAAGGAAAGAGAGAGGGAGGAGGAAGATACTGTAGAGCGATGGAGTGATGGATGGATGGAAGGGAGGGAAGAAGGAAGGAAAGAGAGAGGGGAGGAAGGAAGATAATGTAGAAAGATGGATGGAGTGATGGATGGATGGAAGGAGGGAAGAAGGAAGGAAAGAGAGAGGGGATGAAGGAAGATGCTGTAGAGCGATGGAGTGATGGATGGATGGAGGAAGGAAGAAGGAAGGAAAGAAGGAAGGAAATAAGTAATGGAGGGAGAAGGAAGGAAGGAAGGAAGGAAGAAGGAAGGAACGAAAGAGGGGAGGAAGGAAGGAAGGAAAGAAAGAGGGGAGGAAGGAAGATACTGTAGAGAGATGGATGGAGTGATGGATGGTGGAAGGAAGGGAGGAAGGAAGGTGGAAAGATGTACTGAAGGGAGGTAGGGAGGAAGGAAGGAGAGAAGGAAGGAAGAAAAGAAAGAGGGGAGGAAGAAAGATACTGTAGAGAGATGGATGGAGTGATGGATGGATGGAAAGAAGGGAGGGAGGAAGGAAAGAAGAACTGAAGGAAAGAAGAAATGAAGGAAGGAAAGAAGGAAGGAGAGAAAGAAGGAAGGAAACAGGAGGAAGGAATAAACTGTAGAAAGATGAATGGAGTCATGAAAGGAAGGAGGGAAGGAAAGAAGTAAAGAGAGAAGGAAGGAAGAAACTGTAGAAAGATGAATTGAGTCATGGAAGGGAGGAAGGAAGAACTGAAGGGAGGGAGGAAGGAACGAAGGAAGGGGGGAAGGGAGGGAGAAAGGAAGGAAAGGGGAAGAAGGAAGAGCAGAAAGAAGAAGGGAAGGAAGGAAGGTAGGGAGGAAGGAAAGAAAGAGGGGAGGCAAGCAAAAGAGAAGGGGAGGAAGGAAGAATGGACAGTAGGGAGGAAGGAAGAACGGACAGGAGGGAGGAAGGAAGAATGGACAGGAGGGTGGAAGGAATAAAGAAACGAAGGAAAGAGTGAAGGAAGAACAGAAGGGAGGGAGGAAGGAAGAATGGACAGTAGGGAGGAAGGAGGAGAGAGAAGGAGGAAGGGAAGATGAAAGGAAAAGAGTGGATGAAAGGAAGGGAGGAATTAAGGATGGAAGAGAAGAAGGAATGGATCATGGATGGAAGTAAGGAGGGAAGAAAGGGAGGGATGCAAGTAAGGAAGGAAGGATGAATGGTAGATAGATATGAGAGGGGTAGGTTGCTAGATAAACAGATCAATAAACCCTCGATAAAATATAGATAAATATAAAAATACATAAAAGGTAGAAAGAAATATAGATGATAGATAATAGATAGACAGATAGATATAGATAGATGATAGATAGATAGTAGATAGATAGATAGATAGATAGATAGATAGATAGATAGATAGATAGATAGATAGATAGATAGATGAGAGATAGATAGAGATAGATAGAGATAGATGAGAGATAGATAGATAGATAGATAGATAGATAGATAGATAGATAGATAGATAGATAGATAGAGATAGATAGATAGATAGATAGATAGATAGATAGATAGATAGATAGATAGATAGATAGATAGATAGATAGATAGATAGATGTAGATGATAGATAGATAGATTAGATAGATAATAGATAGATAGATAATAGATAATAGATAATAGATAGATAGATAGATAGATAGATAGATATTAGATAGATAGATAGATAGATAGATAGATAGATAGATAGTAGATAGATAGATAGATGAAGATAGATTAGATGATAGATTGACTTTATCAGTGGATTGACAGATAATATAAAGTTCTCCCATTTAAGACATTCTGCACAATTCTCTACCTGTTATTTTCTTCATCACCAAGCAATAATCTTGTAATTGATCTGGCCCTGAGGAGTTCGGGTTCTGGCCGGATTTGCCTCCCTTATAATTATGATTCAGTGTTGTGTCTATTACAGCAGAACAATGAAGATGAGATGTAATTGGTCGGCTGAACAATGTCACTGTTTATTCCTCTGATCCTTATCAGTGGTGATATTTGCGGGTCACGTGACTTGCATTGCCAGTAGGGCTCACATCCCGCAGAACGCAGCTGAACGGAAAGTTCAGAGCACGTCATATGGCATTAATCAGACTTTCTTAGCAAGGAAGGCACTAGATATCTGGGGGGGCTTCATATGAAAATTGTACAAATGTTAAGAAAAAAAACAATTCAACATGTCATTAGTATCAGTTTTACTGTAGTTTTCTGAGTGTAGGATTCACATTGTTATGTACCCAGTGTTTGGGTATTTTATTGTTCCTATTCTTTCTATGTGCATTCATTAGGATTTTGCAAATATTGAATTATTTAAATCATTTTTGTATTATTTTTTAATAAAAATCTAATTCTGTTTCCAGGGAATAATCATAATTAATAGTAATTGTAATAACTGTATATAATTTAGAATTTAAAGGCAATGGACCCTTTTGGCCTTTTTAGACTTTAATTTTTATTTTTAGTTAATAAAAGGACACTGTTTGTCTATGATCTGAATTCCTTCATTCATTTTCACGCACCCTGATTAGCACTTTGTAGCCTAATTCAAGTTTCAGATTTTTCTCTTGTGAGATTGTCCCTCTCAGTAATACAGGCTGGATGTGCGATCTGTTGCTTTCATGGATTACAATTGCTCCAATATTGCAGGCATTTCCTCTCCGTGTGCTTTCCTCTTTGCACCCTGTTTTCTGTGCCTTTTACGATACTTTCTTCCCTCTCCACTGTAGATCTGTCAGGAGAAGCGCTGATATATTTGTAGTATTTCTGCAAAAGCATTGCGCTAGACTAAGGACTTACAGGCATCTGCGTTTTTTTGTTTTTTTGATGGTTTTGATCACCAGAAAAAGGATAAGTGTGAATATAGCCACAGTGACAGGAGGGAAGAAGAGATAAAACTCAACCACTAGGGGCTTGGTAAATGGGCAGGGTGGAGATTATAGTAGGGCAATGGGCTCCGTAAGGGGGCAAGAGAGGAAGACAAGGTGGCAAGGCTCTGCTGGGGAAAGAGAGGTCTAAGGGAATAGAAAGTGTCGGGGTGGACAAAAGGCTGAGGGGAGATGCAACATGGCAGGGCTTTTGTGCAGGGACATAAATAGAAATCATGGGGCCCCATAGCAGAAGTCCTAATTGGGTCACCACCCACAAAAAATAATTTAATGGGGTCACTTATGAGAAAATCACACAACTTTCCAGGCCCTTACATAGTAATGTTGCCCCTATTGAAGCCCTTTAGTGTTCCTATGGCCCCCATAAAGTATGATTCCAACAAATGTGCCCCCCAAACGCAATAAGATACTCCCACAGTGAATTCAGCCACAGTACCCTCCACACACACAGCATGATGAACATATAAACTATACCCTCCCCCCCCCCCCCGGCAAGGTATGATACACCTAAAATGACCCCAAAACAGTATGATGGCCCTCATAGTTCCACCCACACCGTGTTATGTGTGCCTCAAAACAGCCCTCCACACAATATGATGGCCCCCCATACAGTATAGTGGCCCCCCATAACTCTCCACACAGTATTATGGCCCCACATAACCCTACACACATACACTATAATGGCCCCAACTAGCCCTCAAACAGTATACTGGCCACCCACATAGCCTTCCAGACAGTATAATGGCTCCCACACAACCTTCTACACTGTATAAGGGCCAGCGTACAGTATAATGGCACCAACGAGCAATTATACCCACACAAAACAGTATAAAGTATTTCAAACAGTATAAAGGCCCCAACACAGCTATTCAAACAGTATAATAGCCCACGGAGCCCTCCAAACCATATAATGGCTCCTACACTGGTCACCAAACAGTATAATGGCCCTCATGTACTATAATGGATACCACATAGCCCTCCAAACAGTACAATGGCCTCCACACAGCCCTCAAAATAATATAATAGCCCACTCATAGTCCTTGAAATGGTACGATGGCACCCACATAGTCCTCCAATTCGTATGATGACCCACTCATAGTCCTTCAAATAATATAATGACGCCCATATAGTCCTCCAAATTGTTTTATGGCCCATCAAATAGCTCTCCAAATAGAATGATGGCCAACCAATAGCCTTCCAAATAGTATGATGACCCCTATAAAGTGCTCATTTATTGAAAGAAGAACCCTCTCCCTGTCCCCCCGCTGTTCTGGTCGCTGACTGAGACATCAGACACACAGAGAAGAGTAATAGAGGCGGGAGCCATCCCTCTACCATCATTGCTCTGAACTGTATCTGCATTACAAGTGTGGATACAGTTGAAATTGTCATGGTGGATGGGGGGCCAGACGATGGCGCTGACACCATGCCCCTAAATCATGGGCCCCATAGCGGCCATGTGGTCTGCTACTGCTTTTGTTTAGAGGCAGGGGGTGCAGTAGATGTGCATAGACTCTGCAGGGGTGTAGGAAGCCGGGAGGTAACATAAAGAAAGTTTTTGTAATGAAGCCGCTGCTCGTACTGACTATAGGTCCTCACCAGAGGTAGGGCCAACTTCTGCTTCTCAGGATGTGTCACTAATACCAGATCAGTATAGTGACACTGGTACCAGCACAATCAGCTGTCACAAGCTCTGGCGGCAATGAATGAATGGAGCTACACACACAGTTCCATTCAATGTGTAGTGGCCGCTGCCAGGTGCTGCAGAACAGCATTTATTCTTCTGGAACTTGGAACAGCTGATCGGTGGGGGGTACTGGGTGTCAAATCAATAATGATCTGGTATTGATGTCCTATCCAGAGGTCAGTGAAGTGATTGATGGAGGAGAGGTGAACTGATGTGGGGAAACACCTGAAAATTCCCAGACTGTCAAAGGTATAAGAGGTTCTGCTTCCCTCCGCTCGGGGTTAGTTGCAGAGGGCATTAGCAGCAAGTCGTAGCTGTGCATCCTGACTGCTCTGCACCTTGTAGACAGCCACACTAGGAGATATGATGTGCCGCCCCAGGCTACATCCGGAAGAATTCAATGCTGCACAATTCTAAATAGCAAACACAGTAAAGTGGACAATCACTGACATTTTGGCTATGAAGGTTCATTGCTCACAGGGAAATAATGCAGAGCAACCTAAAGACACACCTAAGAGGATCCAATGAGCAAAGTCCCTGTTAGAAAAGACCATAAAAATTACCATATTTGGCAGACTTAATAAAAAAAGTCCCTAACTCTGTATCCATAGACCAAGGTTAAAACAAAAAATACTCAGAGGAGAAGAAGGAATAAAATAAGAGCAATAACTGACCACTTATGACCTGGTGACCACTCCTATTTAAATGTCCCGATTAGGGGATTGAAATGGTCCCTGTATTTTCAGACACATAAGTTGGGTGGGGAAAGTTCCAACACCTATAGTACTGGTAGAATGCTAAAGAGAGGAATTCCTCACTCAAAAAGAGTGACTGGAAAGTTACAGAGCATAAGAGCCAAACAAGTTATTCCAAAGTGTCGGCCACTAGATGTCTATCCCATATCTAACTTGCTTTCCACTGTCTGTTGACAAATGAAATTGGTCTCTTGCACCAGAAATGCTAAAACCGATGACAGGAAATGGGGGACAGGTCTTTGCCGTTTTGGGCTTCCATTGTCATGTCTGTCAAACTGCATACAGGCGTAACAGAAAGGCAGCTTTCAAGACAAAACAGTCAAGTCATTGGACAATAGCAGAAATCAAGTGTGCTGGGAAGTTAAGGAGAAAAAGTTCCAACACCTATAGTACTGGTAGAATGCTGAAAGAAATGGAACAATCGCTGGATATATTAGACAGCTATAGATGACTAGAAGCAGTTTTAGCTTTTTATGTGTAGTGAATGCAGAAAGGCCATGCTTTGTACAGAGTGAACAGAGAGGGAAACTCGTTATGTCCTTTATTATCCAGGCAAACCATTGATTTGAATAGAATGTGTGTAATGCTTAATCTGCTCTGTGGTGGCTCCGCAGGAGGACACTTTTTGATCAGCTTATTTTTAATAGACCCTTTTTAATAAGTAGGCATTGTGCAAAGTAGACATTCTTAAGGAAAGGAATGGGAAAATCACAAATCAGCTCACTGATTGGTAAATCTTCAACTACTCAGCCGTTATCCCCTTCAAAAACAATGGATCCAAATATATGCATCTACAATTGTGCACATGGAGATCAAAAATAAAAGAAAATGTTTTGCCCCAACTTGCTAATATAGTCTCGATGTCAAGCGTAACTCATGCGCATAACTTTACTTAGCATGCAAACCTGCTTCTAGTAATGTGATTAGAGGGGAAAAAATGGTACATCCTTTAAACTAGTCTTACGGTTGTATAGGTCCAAGTACAACAGTAAAAATGACACCTGTTTTATAGCAATCCAATGTGCCTGAGCTGAGAAATCAAGGTTTGAAGTTACATGCAAATTAGCCTGAAGGTGCGCTGGGGGCGTGTCAATGCATAGCACTTCCGGGCTAACTCACATGTGACTTCAAAGTTTGATCTCTCAGCGCTGGCACATCGGATTACTACAAAACAGGTATCGTTTTTCTTGCTGTACTAGGATCTATACAGATATACTACTAGATTCAGTAGTGAAACTGACCTGATGCATTTCCTTTAAGTCTCTAAGATTGTTTAGATTATTCATTTTACCAAAATATGTTAGAAAATTAGAAATAAAACAGGATGGATTACGTAGTGTCTCCTGATCTGTCTCACGTGGAATGCTTCTATATTTCTGTGTATGATCCAGTTTCAGAGAAATCCAGCAACCAGGACACCGAATATCCTCCTTGTAGTAACGTTATTAGTACAGAAAAATCACAACGTTTTGGCCGTGCAGGGCCTTTATCAAGCCAGAAAGAGACATATGCATATCCCTAATTTTTTATGGCTTGATAAAGTCCCTGCGCGGCCGAAAGGTTATGATTTTTCTGTACTTACAAAGTTACCACAAGGAGGATGTCTGATGAACTGGTTCCTGGATTTCTCTATATTGCTAAAACCTTTTTGAGGGCTGCGCCCAGGCTTGGACTGGCCAGCAGGAGAACAGGAGAATCCTCTGGCGGACCGCTGTCTAGTAGCTGCCACCAGTGGCGTACCGTCAATAGTAGCAGACCAAGCAGCTGCTATGGGGCCCGGACAGGTGAGGGGGCCCGCAACGGCCGCTGCGATTTGGCAGCTGTGCTGTGCTGATGTTATGAACTGCTACAAGCACTAAGGAAAGGTGGGAATTCTGTCCCTACAATAGGACTGAGCTTGATCCCTACGATGTAACGGGGAACCTGATCCTGCGACCAGACCCGCTAAAGTCCTCAGCTAGACTGAACGAAGACCTATAGTTGCGAGGAAGGAATCCCTACAAGATCTAGGGACTGGGAGAAAAAGTGGACACCTCCTAACAGAAATTGTAGCAGGGAAAATTAAACAGAAAACAAATTACTACGAGATCCTAAGATTAAGCAAAACTGACAGAGTAAGGCACCTAAGCACCCGGCTAGCTTAAGAGTAGATAATACAATGAAGTCCAGCAAAGCCAGAAGGGCGGAGCCAGACTAAATAGGGTAAAAAGGTCATGTGACCAGCAAACTGAAACAAAATCTAACAAGAGGGTTCTAACAGTACCCTCCCTTCTAAGAGGATCCTCCGGATCCCCTAGGACTTAAGGGTATGCCACACTAAACAATATCACTAACGGGATCGCTAAAAAACGTCACTATTTAGCGATCCGTTAGCGATATTGTTCAGTGCGGCAGCTTCCAGCGACGAGCTTCCTGCTGTGATCTCGCTCGTCGCTGGAATCGTTCCGGACCCTATTTCATCGCTGGCGCTCCCGCTGGGTAAGTATCTAATCGCTGTGTGGCACCTTTTCTTAGCGATTTAGCGGTACTTTTGTACCGCTAAAGTCGTTAAGAAGATCGCTAACGGCGATAGCGTCGTTAACTATATCGCTAAATGTGGCCGCATTTAGCGATATAGAAACAATCCCGCTAGCGATCTCATTAGTATGCAACGCTAACGAGATCGCTAGCGGGATAGCTTAGTGTGGCAGTACCTTAAGGCTTATCCGGAAACCTCTTGTGAAACGCTCTGACAAGTCTAGACGCAGAAACATCATCCGCCCTCACCCATGAGTTATCCTCGGGTCCATAACCCTTCCAAGCGACGAGGTACTGCAAACCCCCTCTATACCGTCTAGAATTTAGGATGCGGGAAATCTCATATTGCCCATCCTCCACCACCAGGGAACAGTGGTCGAGACGTCTCCATCTGAGACCTCAGCTTTTTTCAAGAGAGAAACATGAAACACCGGATTAATCTTCCAGGAGGTGGGAAGCTCCAACTTAACAGCAGATTGGTTAATAACCTGAAGCACCTTAAAGGGCCCTACAAACTTGGGACCCAATTTCTTAGATGGAATCCTCAAGCGCAGATTCTTAGAGGACAACCAGACCATGTCACCAATAGCAAACAAAACCTCTTGTCGTTTTCTATCAAAATACACTTTGGATCTTTTGTTAGCCTCCTGAAGATTACCACGCACATCAGTCCAAACTCTCTCCAAAACACCAGAAAAATTCTCCTCTTCAGGTACAGCCGATCCCAACTTGGAAAATGACCCAAAAGACGGATGTCTCCCAGTACAACAAAAAAAAGGCGAACAACCAGCAGAAGCGGATGTATGGTTGTTAAGAGCAAACTCAGCAAGTGGCAGAAACTCAGACCACCCCTCTTGATTATCAGTCACAAAACAACGCAAGAACTGCTCAACATCCTGGTTTTTCCTTTCTGTCTGGCCATTAGACTCAGGATGATATCCGGATGAAAACGACAAATGAGCTCCCAACCTGTCACAAAAGGCGCGCCAAAAACGAGCCACAAACTGAGGTCCCCTATCGGAAACAATGTCAGTAGGAACACCATGCAGTCTGACTATTTCCTTGACAAAGGCCTTAGCGAGAGTCTTGATGAAAGGAACCAAGTGACACATCTTGCTAAGGCCTTTGTCAAGGAAATAGTCAGACTACATGGCGTTCCTACTGACATTGTTTCTGATAGGGGACCTCAGTTTGTGGCTCGTTTTTGGCGCGCCTTTTGTGACAGGTTGGGAGTTCATTTGTCGTTTTCATCCGGATATCATTGGCCTCAGGCATCGCACACTACAACAAGGGGAAAACATAGGGATTCAGAAGGGGTTGTCCGAGTAGTGGACAACCCCTTTAAATATCATTGACCACTCGGATAGGCCAGGTATTGAGAACTGAGCATGATCACCGATGTGTAAAACTGACCTAAAGCATTCTGTCACAATTCCTCTGCTGAGAGTGTCTGGGACTCTGTGATGGACAGCTCTGTCATCCTATCCTGTGCTGGGGCGTGCTGGGCTGTCGGTGCTTTGATTGACAGCTCGGTGGACCTATCTGACTGGGAAGTGCAGAGATTTCCACAGGTGCTCCCTGTTCTTGCTAATTGCCCTGCTATTTAGGTGAGCTGTCTGGCCCATATCACTGCCAGTCAAAAGCTTGTTCCTAGCTTGTGCTCGCTGGTCTGTACCCTGTGCTGGAGTTCTGATCTTCTGCTGCTGACCTTTGGACCGTGTTCAGACACCCGTTTGTTATTGCCCCTTTGCATCTGATATTCTGCTGCTGACCTTTGGACCAAGTTCTGACTACCCGTTTGTTATTGCCCCTTTGATTATCTGCTATTTCTCTAGTATTCTGACCCTGGTATGTGAACTGACTTACAACTTCATATTTTCCCCTTGGTTTACTACGTGTTCTTTTGGTATTGAACGTTTGACTTCGCTGATTCACGGCCTGGCCATAGGTTCTGACTAGCGTCACACATTCCACTTTAGTATCCATTCAACTTTTACTGGGTAGTGTCACGCCTCTGTTGTCGGGTGTCCTGGGACCAGCAAACAGCAGTATATTTTTCTTTAGACATGCCCCCCTCTTTCCATTTGATATACATTTCATTTTTCCTTTTTAAAAAGAGATTAAACTCTGTGTTCATCCACCCTGGTCTCTTTAAATGTTTCCAATTCTTTCTTCTTTTCAGAATTGTTACCGATTGTGCGGTGAAAATTTCATTTAGCAAAATCTCCCATCCTTCTTGGACATTTCTGTCCTTTAGAACATCCGGCCATTGGACCTTTCCTACCCTCTGTCTGAGTCCATACTATGAATGTTCTCCACCTGGTTTTGGGCAGGGTTCTCTGGTTTTATCCAACATTCTAAAAGCTCGTAGAATATAAAGTGATCACATGCCTGCCCCTGCCAGAAAAAAACAAGGCTCCTTAGTAGTGTTATGGATTTTTTTAAAAATTTTTATGGAAACTTTTAAATAAAAATAAAGTGTAGCAAAAAATAAAGCAATGTTTTAAGTTCCTTTTCGACTACTGTGGTACCAAACAGGCTTTGAACATCGGGGGATGTTACGTAGGTAGCTGTTATGTATGAATATCATGTATCCACCACAACGCACTGAATCTGAGATAGCACATAACACCGGGCGCTGTCACCAGGCTCGAGCAGTCATGTGTGCATGGATTTCTACGCACATGCACCGTCCTTGATAGAAGACATTGAGCTCCCTGAAGCACTGTCTTTGGCTCTCCGCTCCCATCTTCGGTCTTTCATCTGTTTTTCTGTCCATCCAAGAGCGATGATGGGTCCTATATAGTAAATCCGTAAATCCTCACGGCTCTCTTGTTCCATCCAAGGTTTGATCTGAGCAGAGCAAGAATGGAAAAAAAAAAACACAAAAAATATCAACAAACTAATTATTTAATTTAAAGCTACTGAAATTACTCAAAGAAGCTGGCTTCCCCAGGGAGGATTAATCTATGTATGCTCTATTTCAGAAGTCTTTTGCAAAAAAAAAAAAAAAAGGAAAGCTTATCACCTTGGAAACATATGGCTCCGACACTGGCAGGCAATGTTGTGTACAGAAAAAAAAAACCTTGCTCTTGTTCTGTAGAATATTTTCTGTGCCCGTTTTAGACGTGGCATATGTAGAGGAAAACATCATCTACATTGGAAAAAGTGAAGATACAGTATGTTTTGGGGAAAAAAAGCTTGATTCCAGTTCCTAAAAGTTTGGTTTGTTGATGATAACTGTCAGGACAATTCTTGGTAGAAAAAGTTGTAATTTATGCGATGGTGATTGGTGGACATCGGGATAGCAGGAAGGGTATATGATAATAATAAAATATAGTTTTATTCTATGTGCTGATAAAACAGTGTATTATTATTAGTAATATAGATAAATTAGAACATCGTCATCCATTCATGGTTGATCGCTGGTGGCATCAAGGGCGTCTCAGGTGGTACTGTGCAGACATCCAAGGAAAGGCATCTGGTTCTACCCCTATGGATCCCTTTGTTAACTGCACTAGTCTTTTACACCCTTTTGCTCCTGCCCTGACAAGGGCAGTCCACAGCTAAATCCTACAGCGTTGGACCTGTGCTCTCTCCCTTTATGCCTCCCGTTTGTTCCGACGCGTTTCATCCAGAGGAGTCATCAGGGGACCTGTACACATTGTGCAATAGGAGTCCCTAAACTAAGGTGCAAGTCATGAGAGCCACTCCTGAAGACACAAAGGAACAGCGCTCCATCCGGGTGTATTAAAGTAGAAAAAGTTTATTTCGCCATATTAAGCAACGTTTCGACCTGCATTAGGTCTTTATCAAGCATGGTCGAAACGTTGCTTAAAATGGCGAAATAAACTTTTTCTACTTTAATACACCCGGATGGAGAGCTGTTCCTTTGTGTCTTCGGCTGTTGGATGTCTCCAAGAGGGTTCCTTGGTTGGAGCGAGCGCCCCTATGCAGTGAGTGCTGTCAGCGTCCTTTTTGTATTATGAGAGCCACTCCTGTCTCCACTATCTCTGAGAAAAGAAACAGGGTGGCTTACAGGCAGGGGTTATATTGCATGATAGGTCGGTTCAATAATAGGAAAGGTTGTCAAATAAGTCAATTGTCCAATGAAGCTGAGCCCCAATCAATTGGCAATTGTGTTCACAATGTCCATGATGGTATAGGTGAAGCCTAGTTAATTATAAGTCACCCGCCAGTGGGTGTAGCGTATGTGGAGGAATGCGGTCTTTCAATACAAGCTGCGTGCACTCCTGCTGGAACGCAATCACGCTGAAATGGACCTAAGATACATCATTTCCTTGCAGGGTGCGCGTTATATTTTGTTTCTGGCTTAATGGAGCGCAAAGCCCCTCTTCTTGGTGGAGCGCAAGAGTGGAGTGGGTCTCATGACTTGCACCTTAGTTTAGACTCCTATTGTACCATGTGTACAGGTCTCCTGATGACTCCTCTGGAAGAAACACATCGGAACGCACGGGAGACATAAAGGGAGAGTGGAGAGGCCAACTGCTATAGGGTTTAGCTGTGGACTGCCCTTGTCAAGGCAGGAGCAAAAGGGAGTACTAAACTAATGCAGTTAATATAGGGATCCATAGAGGCAGAACCAAATGCCTTTCCTTGGATGTCTGCACAGTAACACCTGAGATGCCCCCGATGCCAGAACACAAGCGATCAACCATAAATGGGTGAAGATGTTCCAATTTATCTATATTACTAATTAGTATTGTAAACCCACCACTGTGGTCACTGTAAATACGTCCATTTACGTCAATAACACACCGTATGACCACTAACCATTTTAGGGTTTCATGACTGGTCCTGCCTGGACTGGTCATCGCTCACATTGGGTTTGCTTTGCTATTCGATTGTTCTTTCCCCTTTGCTTTGGTCATGCTTGGCAGAGGCTCTGCACTTTCGGGCTATGATCTTGACCTGGGTTACATGGCTGCTACGCCAGGGTGACCATCCCCTCCAAGATATGAAATCGGTAAACTATTTGAAGTGGAGCTGTATAGCTGGACATAGCCAGGAAAATAAGGCACAAACTAAAGATAAATGAAATCATTCAAAGAACCCTGTACCTGCGAATGGGCAGATCAGTTGTCCATGGTCAACGGACCTTACCCAAGCAAAATGCCTCCTACCTGCTAGCATCTCTGGCTGCTTTTTGGATATATGGTCCTGGGGAGACATTGTGTGTGTGTGTCATTCCAAAACAATAACGTTGTGCCAAGAATACACATAAAAAATCCTGGTATGCCAGAAGGTGGTATGTAATTCATAGGGTTTCTGCTTGGGAGCAATAGACTACTGATGTGGCCACTGGACGACGGTCCTACGAATCGATTCGCTCATGTTTAGTTCAAACCTTTTGTGACTCCAGGTTTTTTTCTGGTTGTTATTATTTGATATTGACTTCGGACTATGGCTTTAATCCAGACCTCAACGTCTCAAAAAAAACATAAAAAGACTCGTACAAATAGGGCATAACTCAATGAAAAGCAACATGTAGAACAGGTTAATATAGAGCTGCAAAAACCTGACAGTGTTCTGCAGAGTGCACAACTACTATAGAGGCATAAAGTTGGATGGGTACCTGCAGCCAGGGGGTTCTTCCTCTGGTCGGATTGGTCTGCATGGACCTTAGAAAAAAAATGATCCACTTGGGTGGTCTGACTTGAACGAAGACTCAGCAATCGAGATCTGAATCAAAGTAATTCTTTATGCACATGTGTTCACACAACGCATTTCACATATATTCACACAGCAAGCTGCTTCATCAGACACATACAGATTATTATTATTATTATTTATTTTTAGAGCACCATTAATTCCATGGTGCTGTACATGAGAAGGGGTTACATACAAAATACAGATAAATAACAATGATCAAATTAACAATGACAGACTGGTACAGAGAGAAGGCCCTGCCCGTGTGGGCTTACGGTCTACAAGGTAATGGTGAAGGAGACGGTAAGTTGGGAGGTGCAGCAGCTCCGGTGGTGGTGTAATAATTATAGGGGATAACTCAGGAGACTTCTTGCGTGGAACAAGACAACTACAGGACACAGTCTTATGAGTGGTAAAGACTATATTATCACACGGTGATTCAAACAGGTGCAGAGCAAAGCTCAAGTCCACAACACTTGGTGTAGATAATAAATGCAGCTTAACAGTCTATAGGAAACTTCAGAGAGAAATGCAATCAAGCAGAGAGTCTATGAAGCACAGTTAAACTTGAGGATACTTGACACGAATAAGTCTTAGTTTAGTCCACGCACAGGTAGGCAGTTCAAATTATATCTTTAGCTCAACCAGGGAGGCCTGGGGGATAGTCTCAGTTTTAAGCAGCGAAGAGCTGCAACAGCTTACATGTCCAGCAAATGCAGAGGGGAGTAACACAAGCAGCCAGATGAAGGAGGATTACAGGAAACCGATGTATACAGCAGGAACTCAGAGCAGAGTAGCAGGATCATAAAACAGGTTTACAGAAGCAGGTACAAAGCCAGGGAGCCACCAGAGGTCAGAAGCTGGATGCAAGGCAGAATACTCTAGCACAGACTAAAGGCTGGGGTGGAGTTATATAGCAGGAAGACACAGTGCACATGAGACCAAAGACGCCATCTTGGAAAAGGGGCAGTAATGCACAAAAGGTGATCAAAAATGTTCAGAGTCCTGACAGGTGGTAAGGTGGCAGGGGGTCATTGCAGGCTGTAAGCTTTCTTTCATCGATGGGTTTTCATGTTCCGTCCGAAATTTCCAAATGTGATGCAATCGGACGTGTTGGGGCAGAGAATTCCAGAGGATGGGGGATACTCGGGAGAAGTTTTGGAGGTGATTGACTGAAGAGCGTACAAGTGTGGAGGAGAGAAGGAGGTCTTGGGAAGACTGGAGATTGTGTGAGAAGGTATCGGGAGATTAGTTCGGAGATATATGTAGGAGACAGATTATGGATGACTTTGTAGTTCAATGTTAGTCTATACAGATATACTATAAATATCTAATACACCACCAGGTTAGCAACTCTATGTAGCTGATGAAGGAGCCAGAACGTCTCCGAAACGTGTGTGTGAATACAAGTGCAATAAAGAACAACTTTAGTTCAGATCTTGATCGCTGAGATTTCCTTTGAGTCAGGCATCAGCACCATACGAGTGGGCCAGTTCTCTTCTTCCAACGCCCTCTTGCTCCTCAGATGGCATCTACCGCTTGTGGAGAGAACCTAGCTCCTAAGCCTCCTCCACACCTACAGACCCAGCACAGATGTGCAGTTAAGTCATTTTGTGCTGAGTGGTTAATGATCATTACCTAGGTTATCGGTCACTTCTGAAGTCTATCAGAGATGGTCAGTCTCATAGGCAAAGAACGCTTTGCTTACAGGGTCTTCGTTATAGAGCTTGTAAGCTCTGCACCGAAGTTAGGTGGATCCAGCGATCTGGCCAGCTTATGCATTCCTCCAATGCTGCAGAGGGAATGCTTCCTCATATAGCGGCATCGGAGAGCTCACATTTTGTGTCAATGGCGCAACCATGCCGCTGGTCCGAACTGTCAATCATTAGGATTCTTTTTTCTTACAGGAAGAGGCGACACTTTATTTTTTGCCTTGGGCAGCAGGAAAGCTAGAATGATGGGCAGTCACTTTGATGTTAGTGCTAACAGAGTGTCCTCAGCGTGCTCGAAAAATATGTTTAAGTCCTCACGGCTGCATGTCTCGTGGCTGTTCGACAGCCGCAACACATGCAGGGATTGTCTGTTTGTTAGGCAATCCTCACATTTGTTCTGGCTGTCAAACAGCCGCGAGACATGCAGCCGCGGGGACTCGGACATATTTTTCGAGCACGCTGAAGACACTCGGTTAGCACCCGAGCATCAGATAACACTTTATCCGAGCACATTCGTTCATCACTAATAGACTAATAGATACCATGGGGGCAGACTGCACTTGTTCTTTATCTTTAGTCACTCTTCTATCATGATGACATGCAAACTGAGAAATGGGTATAATCAGATCTTCCTACAAAACAAGCCGTATTGTTTGACGTCCGGTCACAGCTGCGTCGGGCTGAGATTCGCTGTCCTTTCCATAAACATCACTAATATGAGCTGACGTTCCTTCACATCAGTAATTAGGTAACAGACAGTGCTGTGATCAGTCAGAGTTCAGACACGGAGGTGATTCTGTGTGCTATTACCGTGCACCCAGCATCTGTACCCCGGCTGTCGCATCCCTCTATGTGAATGTCCTATTAATGCATTTTTTGCATTTGCCATTTTAGCATAAATAAATGTGACATGAACAATTTCATTTACAAAAAAAGAAAAAAAAACAGTAATGGACAGAAAAAGGTATAAAAATAAATGGTTGCTCATTACTATAATGTCCTGCCTACAGGGTCACATTTAAATGGGTTGTAAAGGATTAGCGATGCATGGTTGCTTCCTTCCAGAAGACACTGCTACAGAGCATCACAGGCTTTGTGTGATATTGGAGCTCAGCCTCAATCACATGATAGGTCCTGAGCTAAAATACCAAACACAAACGATGAACAGATGTGCCTCTGTTCTTATAAGAAAGGGGTATTTTATTTTCTAAAATTGTGCAACCCCTACAGGCTACAACGTGACATAAAGGTACCATAAATGCCTACATAAAGGAGTTGTCCACTGTTGACAACCACTGATGAATCAATTTAGGATACAAATTAAAGTAAAAACAGTGTATACTCACCTCCTGCAGTGGCGCCATTCCAACAATGTAGGCGTCACTGTTTCAGGAGAGTGACCTGACTTGTTGCATAACGTGCGGGCTGCAGTCAAGGCAAGGAGTGCCAACTCGTCAACTGCAGCTCATCGATATTCTATCTGTCACAGGTGTACAGCGACAGAGAGGAACCAGAAGACCACAGCGTCTGGTTTCTTCTATTCCTGCATTGATTAGAAGCACTTCACTTTCATATTAATTGGTGCAGGTTTCTTTTAGCAGTGCAGGGGTTAATTTGCTCAGTTGAGAGCTCTTGGAAGATTTCCTGCATTAAGGCTCTCAGCTGTTCGCTGTTAGCCACTCCCATCTCCTATATAATCTGGGCCCTGACTAGCACTCATTGTCAGAGTAGCTTATGCTGCATGGCTGGAGATGATGGTTGGTGGTTGTTGTTTAAGAAGATTTTGGTGGATTTATCTGAGACTGTTGTTAGGTTTTGAGTGTGTGTTTATTTCCCCTCCTTCTCCTACTCTAGTTTTACCACATCCTTCACTCCCCGGTGTTTACCTCTGTTGTTTGTGTGAGTATATTTGTATGATTTGTATTTTCCTTTATCCCTGTTTGTATTACCTTGTTAGTCTGGTTGGTGCATTATGGTAACCTACTACATGTTCCATTACTTGCAAACATTCCATAGATCTATTTGTGCACCGAAACTAATTCCCGCATCTCAGGACTGTTGGTGAACTGATGTACATTTTTACTTTTCTAACATCACTGGGTACTCTACTATACCACTGTTCAGCTCTATTGTGACAAACCTTGCTCTGCTACATCACTGCATACGCTGCTCTGCTATATACCTGGTCAGCTTTGCCTTTGAATTATAACAAATCTAACTCTGCTACATTGCTGGTTACTTTGATATACTGCTGTTCAGCTCTGCTTTGGACTTGTTGCTAACCTCACTCTATTACATTAGTGGTTACTAAGCTATGCTGCTTGTCAACTCTGCCTGGAACTTGAGACAATTCTGCTACATCACTGCTGGTCAGCTCTGCTTTGGATCTATGACAAAAATAACAATGTGAAATTGCAGGGTACTCTGCTATACCGATGGTCAGTTCTGCTTTTGAATTATGACTAACCTACCTCTGCTACATTGCTAGATATTCTGCTATACCGCCGGTCAGCTCTGCTTTGGCCCCTTCAACTCTGGGCTAGTCCCAACTATTAACCCTATCCATCCCAGTTAACTCCATACTGATGGGCAGAACACAATCTTACTGTCACAACTCTGTTGTTGGAATATCCAGGGCCAGGGGCTCCTTCGCTCTCTCTAACGCTAGTGGAACCTAGCTATAGCTGCTCCCCAGATTACTTCTGATGGTGAAGGGCCACATACCTTGCTGAACTCCTGAATCAACCCTATATCTTTCTCCCTCCCCCACTGAGGGAAGTGGGAAGTAATAGTGTATGTATATACACAAATAATACTAACAAGGAAGGACGTTCAGGAATAAATGAAAATACCAAACATACAAATATGCACTCACAAACAACAGAGAGTTACACTGGGGGGAAAGGGTAGTAAAACCAAACAGGACAGGATTAGCATTTTTACACAGCCAAAACACCAAGCAACAGTCACAGAACAAAGCACCAAACGCCTCTACCAACAACCGACTCCTCCACTGCACACCAGGCAGCACAAGACTAACACTGGCAATCCAGATTGCCACAGATGAGTATATATAGGAGAGAGGAGTGGCCAATACTGAACAGCTGAGATAATCCAAGCAGGAAAGTTTCAGAGACTCTAAGCTGAACAGTTTAACTCTTGTACTGTTAACAGAAACCTGCACCATTTGATATGAAGGAGACATGCTTCTAATCAGTGCAGGAGTACGTTAAATCAGACACTGTGGTCTTCTAGCCCCTCTCTATGAGTTAACCAGTAACACTGTCACTAATAACCTACATTACGAAAACACTTTACACATCAAAATACACTGCTACAATACACATGTCTTCAAGGGATTACATTGGTAGAGCTTCCATCTTTTTTACATGTACATGAATTATTTAGCACCTAATTATAGTACAGTATATCCCAGTGTAGGACACCGGTACGTCAATTAGCCGTGAAGAGTTTCAGGTGAAAATGATCTCTAAGAATGGAGCAAGTTGAAAGATGCCTTGAAGAATATGTTGTATGCAGACACAATAGGGAAATTGATAGTGGTGAAAGTAAAATGGCTATAGGATGCTGGATGACCGATCATGTAGAAAGCGGCCACAATGGACTGGAAAGTGAGACCAAGAAAGAGCAGAGCTGGAGGAACACAAAAAGATAGAATGAGGGATCGTGAGGAATACATAAGAAAATGTTAAGGGATGGTAATGAATGAGGATGCGAGTTGTGGGGAGGACAAGTATGTGGTGTGTAAAAAAGAACCACAGACCTTCTACTTTATAATCACCGTCTGGTAGAATATCAGTAGTGGTGTCAGTCCTGATTGTGGTTCACTGTTGAGGATGATGGTTGGATCTTTAAGCATCGTTCGTCTCGGGCTCGCAATCTGGTAGATACTCGCTAGATACCGTAATTGGCCAAAATCCAATGTTGTCAGATGAAATTCATGCAAACCATATTTTCCTTTGATTTAATTTTTTTGCATGCTTGCACCAAATGGGATTGTGGATGGTCCTGGGCATCTTCTTCCAGACCTGGATCTGGGATCAGTGAGCTCCTGGATAGTCTAGGTCCAATCAATGGCATCAATGCCTTCCTTATCCAGGGCCTGTCTACACATTTTAGCCACATGGGGCCGGGTATTATTCTGTGTCAAGATGAACTCAGAGCCCATTGCACCAGTGTAAGGTCTGATAATGGCTCTTCATCCCGACAGCAGTCAGGGTACCATTGTCTATCACATGGAGGATTGTGCGACCCTTCAAGAATATGTCTTCTCAGATCTTCCCTTAATGACCACCAACACTTTGCTCATGAGTTACTGTTGGAGTATATTTTGCAAGGCTCTAGCAGTGCTCTGCATGTTCTACCTCACATGAAGGAGCAGATACTGGTCCTGCTTCTGGTTTCTGCGGCCATGTCCGTCTCTTCTCATGTAACAGCCGTGTCCTGGTGTTTGCTTCATGCCCTAGAGACAGTGGTGGAAGTTGCAGCAAACTTTCCAGTGACGGCAGATATTGATGAGCCATCCTGGATGAGCTGGTCAACCTGTGCAACCTGAATGGGCTGCAGGTACCACCTCATACTACCAGAAGTTACATGGACTATAGAACATTGTAAAACTAGAGATGAATCAGTCTAGAAGGACAAAGAGAGAGTATGAATCTGTGGCCACCATCTGCAAAACTATTCCTGTTATGGAGGTCATCTTGATGTTCCTCTCCTGCGCTCCTGTTGTCACTTTTATTTGCACCAAAGCCGGAGACACTGATTCATCACCTCTTCTTCCTCAATGGACAGATTGATATTTTTCCTATGATTTACCTGACTCAGTTTATACTGCGAGGCTTGAGTGTTCCCTTACAATATATATATTGTAACATACAAGAAGACAAGACAGCAGCTTTTTACAGGCGGAAGAGTTGGTATTTTCCAGCACAGTATATCTTCTGACAGCAGGAGTTTTGCCATGTCACTTAATTACACACTCAAAATGATAATTAATGAAATTAGCATAAGGCATGTAGCTACATAAAAAGAGAATGATAAGCCCCATCTGATAACAAATATTTATTGCCTACTTCAAAGGAATCTTGGAAATCAGATCTGGATTGCAATTAAGTTCTCTGACATTAATTTTATACTGAAGCCATTCCGCACAGTTAACCACTTGAGAACGACACATGATACAGATATTTTATATGCCGAATAGTTGAGGCGGAACCCCGGAAAAAAAAGGTCCCTTACAATTGTAATTATCAATGATGGAGTCCTTAATGACTCATTGTCAGGCCAGGGTCACACCAGTGTATTTTCTCTCATGTAAGAGAATCGGACCGATTATGCTAATCACATCTGATCAACTCTCAGACTGTGATCTGATTTTCTCCGATGAGGAGAAGATAGAAAAAAAAATTCTCCATCTTCTCCATTCTGTCAGTCCACGAAAATCGGTCTGCTCTCAGATGTCATCCGAATGCAATCTGATTTTTTTTCACGGACTTCTTGACTTGCAGGTCCGCGTGTCATCCAAATATTGAATACAAACTTAAGAAGGGTCCACCCAGTAAGAAGCCATGTATCCTTAAAAGGGAATATCCTATTGTTTAAATCAGACTTTTGTGTTACATGTATTTTATAATATATTTTTGCCTTTTATATATATTTTAATGCCTTAGGTTTTTTTCATTTCTCGATCTTTCTTTAAAAATATATATATATAATTACTGCAATATTCCCACTTGGCACTGAGGCTTTTTT